>OX419717.1:3422452-4105942 GCA_948474765.1 Patella depressa
TGGCATATAGACGAGGTTATCATGTTACCGTGTTTATATGAATCTTCAGGGTCAGCAAATTGTACTTCCGGTGGCTACTGGTCAGAATTTGAATGCCAACCAGGTAAGTTAAAACTGAACAGGAAATCAAATAATTTTTTTTAATGTCATTTCCGATCATCTGTCTGAAACCTAAAACTGACACTATATAAGGCATTTGATGAAATAACACATCTTCTTCAGCCTTTGCGGTACGGGGGGGGGGGGGTTATTGAGTGTGATGCTGGCTCACAGGAGTTCCTAGTTTCGATCCATTGGTTTCCCCGGAATGTTCCTGATTTTGTATTCCCCTGGTGCAATAGAGTGGAATCGGTAATGAATAGCGTCTTTTTCTTTGGGTAGTATGAAACTTCCAGACCCCAGTCAATCGGAAATTGAAATTAAAATACGCCTTAGCGAAAGTGTCCGTTTTTATTGGCCTGGTTGGCGTACAAGAATTGGAGGTAAACCTTAGTGACCTCAATTTAAATGGTTCAATACGAGTCATCTCTGTGGTCGCTGGTAAATTATTTAGAGATATTTCCGATCAAAGAGCTACATTTGTTTAATTTCAGTTCCACCTACAGACTGTTCAGATGCCGTTAATACGAATTACACAGTAGGGGCTACTCCGATCATTATTGATGTTGATGGCAATGGCCCATTAAAGAAAATAGAAGTTTCCTGTGATGGGAAGACTACAGTTATTGGTACGTTTGCAGTTACTATTAGGTTTAAAGTTATTGGAAAGTTTACAATTATTATTAAGTTTGTTGTTTTTAGAAAGTATTAAAATACTAAATAAATCGGACATATTTTGTGGCATTATTAAAATGGTTATTTGAACAAATGCGACCACTATACAACTTCAACGGCCCGAGAGAATAATGAGCTCTTGTGCATCGCCATATATAGGCAAGATATCCAGATCGTGTCGTTCCATAGCATATATGCCAACATATGGATATTGTTCTGTGGAACACTACGGGCACGGTTACGTCGTCGCGGCACCTCGTCGCGGCACCTCGTCGCGGCACCAACTAGAGATAGCTGTGACACTATCATGTTTGTGTCCCTGCCTCTCAGCCTTGGAGGCTGGTGGTATGATCTTGGGAAGTCCATCAATGATATCAAAAGAAACTTATACCGTGACTGTTCTTTATAAAGAGTTTACGTGCATGAGTCAGCTGCAAAGAGGCTACCCGGTGTACTTATATGGGCATCTAGGAGGGTAGTTAAACACTTTTCTAACACATGGGATTACCATATTTGGATTATCAGACTATGATGTCACTGCCCGATTTTAAACTTCCAGGCATATTCTTTTTAGCCGAGTTCTTGTTGTCACTTTACTAGCTAACAACTTCAATACATTAACCAGAACATATTTTATAGAACTAACTTAACCTCTATAGTATATAGCATTATATCTGTACCTGCTAATATGATTGTCCCAGCCCGGTTTATAGTGTAGTATGCTTCGACATGTTGCATATACTACAGTTAATGAGCCTGTTGAAATACTCATTTAGAATTGTCCCCTGAAAACTACACGACCTAGTTCCAAAACGACCTGGTTTGTGTCGAGTGGACGTTAACACACATACGCACCCCTCTCTCTCGCTCTCTTAATACTTTATCTGGACATAAATAAAGTTGTGCCGCTCCTCCAAAGATCAAATATGTAGATGTCTGCCGCCATTTGGTTTGACGAATGCACCTGCACTATTCAGATGAGTAGCGCTTCCTCAAAGTTTTATTTTTATGACTTATTGTATCATGCATTTTAACCCGGGGACTGAAAAGTACGTTATGGTTTATTTTTTATCATACAATACTCCAGTAATCTAAGAGAAATATTATTCATAATAACATACAATTTCAGGCCACGATGCAACCAATAGAACATTTATAGATGACTTCGAGCCGACGTATTCTTATAAACTTGATCTACATTACGCTGTCTCATTGGAACACATTCAAGCCATCAAACAAAATTCAGACAAATGTGAGCAGTTTCTTCGGCATGAATGCTTTCATTCGGCACACACAGACGCAGCGTGGATAAATATTCACCATCAAAGAGCATTATATTTTGCTGGGAATGGAACTGACAATGATGCATGTGCTTGTGGTATTAACAAGTCGTGTGATAAACAGGGAGTAAAATGTAATTGCAATATAAACGACGACGTTTGGAGAGAAGATTCGGGTTTTATTACAAACATCACAGCTTTGCCAATAATTACTTTTGAAGGCGGCGATACTGGCATTGGAGGTTAGTAATAATAACAATGTATGGTCGATATCGGTAACAATAGGGAGAAGACCGAGATGATCAATATCAGACGCATTCGGCAATGGTCCGGATAGATTTTGCCGGACACTAACCAAAGAAACTTACGAGTCAATAGTTTATCATTGAGACATTTGACTGACTGTATAATAAACACCGCGAATACCAGAAGATCTGGAAGATAGAATGCTCACACTCGTGCTTTTTTATATTGTAGATGGTGTAGATGAAAGAGCCTTTGTTACAATCGGACCATTTCGTTGTCAGCGACTAGACGTAAGATATGGTCTTGCTGGAAGATAATACCAAAACCAAATCGACAAGATGGTTGTACCAGGGATGTACTGAGACGTGTGTTGGGGGGGGACTTTTAAGTCTTGAATTTACGTTGTTTTTAACAGCTTGGTCTCTTTGATATATTTTCTGTTCGGCAATACTATATACCAGAAAATACCGGAAAACTACCAGAAAACACTATGTAATACTGAATACCGGAAAACAACGGGAAAACACTAAATTCCGGAAAACACACTTAATACCGAAAAACACCCTAAATAGGTAACCCAGAGCCTGGTTCTTTGTGTGCGGGGGGTAGTGTTAGGGTTAGGTTTTTCCGGTGTTTTCCAGAGCACCTTGCTCATGGTTGCCTATTTAGAGTGTTAGGGTTAGGTTTTTCCGGTGTTTTCCAGAGCACCTTGCTCATGGTTGCCTATTTAGAGTGTTTTGGGGTATTTAGTGTATTATCCGGCATTTTCCTGTGTTTTTTGGTATAAAGTATAGCCCTTTCTGTCTGAAGGTCCGTAGTCTGCAAAGATTGGTAAATCAGGATAATCTCTAGAAAATCACATTTACAGTCATTTGTTTTCAAAAACAGCCTCACCCTACCGTGGTTGCCCAAGACACTCCCTGGTTTAGGCATCAAATGTCCGAGCTCATCAAGTCTAACTACGAACAAACGTACCTTAACTGCCCCCTATTGCTTGGAGTGCACAGCATTAGATTAAAGTTTTACCGTTGACAGTCGAAAGTCGATATTGTTTACCAGACCAGGGTAAAGTCCTTAAACATGGATTATGCAAGAGCCAAATCTGTCTATTGCAGGGGTGTGGGATGGCCTAGTGGTCTAGAGTGCCGCGCTTCGACCTCTAGCTGGCCGGTCACCTCTGGCTTGCGGCTGTGGTTTCGATCCCTGGTGTGAGCGTATGTGGCGTGGAGACAGGGGCGCCTTCTCAACCGCGTGGGTTTCCTCCGGACACTCCGGTTTCCTCCCACTGCTAAAGACCCATACGCGCTATAAAAATAAAATTAAAACCATATGTTAGTCCCGAAATGACCTAGTTTTGTCGAGTGGACGTTAAACCCCAACTCTCAATGTCATCCATTCTGCTGCTTAATGCTCGTTGATGATTAAATCAAAAAAAGGATAATCGAAATTATGGGGGGGGGGTTATCGTATTGACTGTAGGGGTTTCTGGCAGGGTTCCCCCTATTCAGTGGTGCAGTACAGAGCGCCTGGCTAGGGACAACGTATAGTTGTTCGGATGGGACGAAAATAAAAGTCCTGTGTACACATTGGTGTGTTCGTAAAAAAATCCCTTGGCAGTTGTAATTTGATATAAGAGTAGACCGTAGTGCCGCTGTTCGGGCAAAATTCCCCTCGTAGCACACTGTATGCCTGTCTTCCAATAGCCCAGGTTAGGTGCAGAAGAGTAGGACGTTAAACCCTATTTCATTATATTGTTATGTGGGTATTAAAGGAATTACCAATATCACTTTTAACATTATGATCAGTGAAAACAGAGTTGTGCCCCTTAAACTAGATTAAACATTGGAAGAAGCTTATGCAGTGGGACAGTGAGTAGAAAACCAAGTGAACCTTATGGACACACAGTGATTCTTTTTTAAAGATGAAGATGAACCTTTTGAAAAACAACTTTTAATATATTAAAGAGCACATGGTTCTATTCTTAGAAACCTTAAAATAAACGAAAATTGGTCTAAAGCACATATTTATGTAATATGAACGTATATAAAGTGATTTAGATTCAATTTATAGTCTAGGTTCGGTGAAATACGCCACCAGTACAAATTGATCTAGAGTAGTTACGCCTGCTTAGTCAATTCTACATTTTTTTAAAATTATCATTTTGTTGTTTGTGAACAAGCCATTACTTCTGCATTGTCTGGAAGGATGTTTTCGTTTTGTCCATTACCACGAGCGCCCAAACCCATAAAATACACCACCCTTTTACTGAATATAAAATGTTGATTATATTTCTTTAAATATTGGACATTATGATGCAAATTTTCACGGCAAAATAACAACATCAATATTTATTTAATTTGATTAATGTTGAATTTTTATCGTGTTTTTAATTTCCTTGGCCACGAGGAGCTAGTTAATACTCTGTGGAAGGCTTTCAGAGCGTAATATCAAGTCCCAAGTAGCTAGTTTATACTCCGTGGAAGGCTTTCAGAGCGTAATATCATAGTCACGAGTAGCTAGTTTATACTCTATGGAAAGCTTTTAGAGCGATATATCCTAGTCGCCAGTAGCGAGTTTTTACTAAGAATTGAGGGCGGGGTGGGGTGATCAGTAACCTTTTAGTGTATCTCCGGTTTGTTGTGAGCTTGTCCGGCAACTCTAGACAAGCCTAACCCGAGTAATATGTTCAGCTTTTCTTTAAGATCTTTCTTTACTGATTATGCTTGTCAGTCTATAAATAGCCCAAAATGTTTCCATTTTATCCAATCCAATCACTTACAATTTAATGTCTTTCCTGATCACCATGAGGAGATCTTAATGGAGGTGATCACATTATATAGTTACCAAAATACTTTATATACATCTGGTCGCCATCTTTTTTTCACTTATTATTTGGCTACTTGTTTAAAGTACATATATATATTATATACTTATAAAACCTACTTATTTATACGGGGTGTAAAAACCTTGATGTACTTTAACATGTATATTGTTTAAGAACAATGCAGTAATTTTAACGCCCAGGTTCAATGTTGGATGTCAATTGCCCGTAAAATATAGATTAATATAAATTAACGTCACTTTAATTACAAGATGGTTCATGGGTGTAGGGGTGGATCCATTGGGTGCTGTTCAATTGGTGCCAGACCGCACCCTGCTCAGCTATATAAACAAATTGTGAGAAAAGTGTAAAGGTCGTATGCTTTATCCGTTATTATTAGATGAAGGGACGGGATTGGTATTTAAAGCGTGAAATAATCATATAGACATGTGTGATATTACAAGTAATTAATCTGAATCACAATCTGATCCTATTTTAATTTATTATAAAACTTGTAGTCTGGAGGCTCAGAGCGGGGAGGTGTCTATCAAATGGGCACAAAACTGGACCCAACTTTTGCGTAGAATACGATGCCGAGTGGCAATCAGTCCGCCGTTGGGGCGTTTTCGAGATATTCGGGGTCAAAGGTCAAATGAGTTCATTTGCACTGAAAGTGAATGCGCAGCCATTCTTGTATCATGAAAATATACTGAAAATAATCAAAAGTAATCACTCTTTCAATAAAAATGTAAAGTTGGGTCTGGTTTTGTGCCCATTTGATGGACACCCCTCCGCTCTGAGCCTCCAGTCAATTGGAATTAAACGGGATGTTTGATTTCTTCCTTTTAAAAGCTCAATGTGTATGTATACCTACATAATTTAGAGACGATGATTGCATCATGCGTTGTCAACCGTGAAATGTCGATAACAGGCGCCTGGCAAACACCCTCCGGCTAAAATTGACGGATCCGCCCCTTGAGTGGAAGTTCAAGCCATGTATCTTCTTTGTCGGTGGTTATTAGCAAGCGTCGAGTCGTACACATATATATATATATATATATATATATATTGTGTGAATATTTACTGCATTAATAATTATAAACATATAAATGTTTCGATGGTGGCTTGTCAGTGATGCAGGACGGAGGGCTTGGCAAGAACAGCTATCTAGTCGTTCGGATGGGACGAAAAGCCGAGGTCCCTTGTACACATTGATATGCACATAAAAGACCACGTGGCAGTTGGAATTCGATATAAGAGTAGGCCGTAGCAAAATACCCCTCGTAGCACACTGTATGGTGTATGCCTAGAGGACAGTATGACGTTACCCCCCCTCCCCCTGGGTTTCATTTCATATGGCGATTCAGCTGTAAAAAGAAGTTTTGGATAAAACATAGCCACAAGTACACATGTGCTGATCAATCGTACAATAGTTTAACGCCCCACTTTAGAAGTTATTAAATTGGTTGGTGTTTAAGTTGCCTCTATACTTGACCTCCATACAACAAGTTAATTAGTATAATTATTGAACAATGTAATTAATTAGTGAAAGTACAACAATTAAAATCTGACCTTCAACAATCACCTGATGGTCGGGTAAAAAAGGTTCCCAGTTCAAAATCAAATGTAGTTTAACCTCCTACTTTTCTACTTTTCTGTACCAACTGGGATATAGACGATCGGTATACGACATACAGTGTACTATGAGGAGAAGTTGCCCGGTCAACGGCGCTACGGCCTGCTCTTAATTCCAATTGTTAAATGTTTTGTTACGTTCAAGCTAACGCCTTGACACCACTCCTTGCAAGGCTCCTGGTGTTGCACCTCTCTGTCAAGCAGAAACCACGATAGACATCCCAATATTTCTTTGTGTACACGAATACATACGGGGGGTGGGGGAGGCTTGTACTGTTCGAAAAACCAGGCACAAAACGTGCAGCTACCGAAAATATTCTCGGCTCTTCTGAGATTCGAACCCGGACTCATGCGGCCAAGCGAAATAAAAATGACCGCATATACAGCATAGTTAAGCACGCATTATGTAAGAGTTAAACGCGCCCATTACTGGAATCGCTAGCCTGGAGGCCGCGTGTTTGATCCCTGCATTGACCTAAAAAGGTCATCGTCATTTTCCGACGCGGTTTTCTTTGTCAGTGGTGCAGGGTGGAGGGACCGACAAGGACAGTTGTTTAGTCGTTCGAATGGAACGAAAAACCGAAGTCCTGTGTATACATTGGCGTGCACATAAAAGACGTCTTGGCAGTGGGAACTCGATAAAAAAAAGCAGGCCCGTATCTAGACACCATTAAGCGGGGGGGGGGGGCATTACCTTTAGGTAGGGGGGGGCGAACATTTTGAGGAAATTTTCGGACAGGTCATTCTAACAGACTGTTGTAATCACCATGCTATGTAGTTACCTAGGCGTCTAATAAGCATTTAAAAATAAGTATTCAAACAAAAAAAATAGCTTTTTTAGGTTAATATAAGGAACTGTGTATACTTTAATGATTGTTAGCAATTTCTGAGCGGGGGGGTGGCGAGCAATTCACGCGGGGGGGCATGCCCCCCCCGCGCCCCGTGTAGATACGGGCCCGAAAAAAAGTAGGCGATAGTGCAGCTGCCCGAGTAAAATGCCCCTTATAGCGCATTGTATGGCGTATAACCATCTTCATTAGCCCAGTCGGATCGGAACAGTGGGAATTTAAACCCTATTTCATTTCATTTCAAGTCTATTGTTGGTGTTAAGATTTGACTTCAAATGTTGAATGAAGAACTCAATCGGCCTATTACATGGTTTATTGTTTGGCTTCAATGGTTATATACAACCTTAATTAGACATTTACTAACACAAAGAGCCTAAAATGTACTCTCTAGACCATCGGGTGACTGAGATTTCAATGGATTTCTATTCACGTGATAAGTCCAGAATCAACACCCAGGACAGTATGGTGGTTGTGATTTAAAACGACTAGAATAATCCGGGAGATTTTAAGATTTAACGATAAGAGTGCCGTTGTTTCGATAATCAACAAAGGATCTAAGATACATATTCCAACACCCATAGGGGGGGTTGGGATGACCTAGTGGTCTAGAGAGCCGCGCATCGACCTCTAGCTGGCTGGTCACCTCTGGCTTGCGGCTGTGGTTTCGATCCCTGGTGTGAGCGTATGTTACATGGAGATAGGGGCGCCTTCTCAACCTCTTGGGTTTCCTCCGGGCACTCCGGTTTTCCCCCACTGCTAAAGACCCCCACGCGCAAGCGAATTATTGAAATAAAAAATTAAACCATATTTTAGTCCCGAAATGACCTAGTTTGTGTTGAGTGGACGTTAAACCCCATTTCTCTCTCTCTCTCTCTCCCTCTCTCTCCAACACACATAACTTCATTCAGTATAAAAGTAAATTAAATAAAAATTTTAATTCATGTTTGTGTTATAGTATATGTTTATTGAACTACTACAGCAAGAACAGCCAAGCCCGGTATTCACAAAGCATTCCTAGAATTAAGAATTTATTCAAAACCGTTCGCCTTGTTTAAAGTAGCTAAGTCTCTAACTCAATATAATTGTTCTGAATAGATCGGAATCTTATTTCGTTTTACATTTATTTTGTGTCTTATTTAGTTCAGTACCGATGAGTTCCGATTTGTATTTCGAGCCTTGCATTATTGACCAATCAGCGTCCAGAATGTTTTCTCCGTGCATTTAGTTGTCATGTCGCCATTGTTGTCAACAATTGTCAGTCCGTCTTTAAACTAATAGTCAAATGTCGTCTTATATATAAACTTACAAGCTTTGGTCATTGCAAGGGCGAGATAGATCCACTCTCCAGGTACTTTTCTAGTTCATTTGTATTGCGTGCTATTCAGTGTTCTTTGAATTATGTGTCAGTTTCAACGAGTAACCATGCGAGTGTTAGTCCCACGTGTGTTCAATATGTCAGGACATTGTTGGAAATGGTTCTTTACATTTCGGTGTTATTTCAGACTATTGCAAAATACAGAAATGACTTTTAGGGATTAATGTACATTTTAATGCCTCTGAAATAATGACTTTTCTGTGTATTTACCAAGTCTATTGTCATTATTATTTGTTTACTTTGTCGTGCATATTATACATTAGTTTACTTTAGTCGTGCATATCATAAGGTCCATGCTTGTGTCAATTGTCGTGCAGCCACTTGTCAGTGGATTAGTCATAGTCTAATAATTTAAAGGGACATTTATGTCATAAAATGTCACTATCAGTTCTAGTCCTTATTGTGCTTAACTTTTGTCTTTTCAGAATGATCGACATTATGTATATGAATGCCATATCTAAATAGTCGTCTTGTCAATAAATGTCTGAAGTCTAAATGTGTCGTCATTAACGGAAGATCATCAAGCCCTTGAATAGCTACTGCGCGAGTAGTCACAACAGTTTCTGGAGAATACAGTCGACGTCTCGGCTAAGTTCGAACTCTTTGTGTTACCTGCGTGGTGGTTAATATGACAGAGCAAGTCATTGATACTATAGGATTGGAAACTCCTTTGCCAAAGGACACTCCTTTTCAAGACTCAGATTCTGATTCACAAGATGAGAGCTCGTCAAAGCTCAGTGCTGCTCGTCAACACAGAAAACAGTTACGTGGGAAGTTTACGCGTTCTATCACACGGATTCAAACCTACATCAGAAAAGGTGAAGGAGACGTCAGAAAATTAAAGAGAGAGCTCAAAGAAATCAGAAAAGACTATGAAAAATGTTCATTTGCTAATGGCGAAATTATAGAATATTGTGATGAATCCGAGAAAGGAAGATTAGAACAATGGGAAGCAGACCTCACAAATGACTTTTACTCGATTGAAGATCTGTTGTCAGAACACATCAAAGCCTTTTCAAAGAGTGATCAGTCAGTTCAGAGTTTAACGTCCACACCCAAGTCAAAGTCAGAGCAAACGTCAAGGACAGAACAACCTGCACCTACACTAATGCCCGTCCCACATAAGCCTACATCACAGTCAGTTCAGCGTACGAACACGATACAGTCAGTATTGCAGCCAGATGAACATGCGTCAACACCAGAGTCTAGTCAACAGAATACACCGACTTTGTCTTGTCAGTCGAAACCTAGGATGAAAAAGTCATTTGATAGTTGGATAGATGAGTTAACAGAATTTGAAGAAACTGTCCATAGTCAAAGAAAAGAAGAAATCTCTATCACCGATGCTCTTCTTAGATTGGAGTCAAATCGCGATATTCCAGCTCTCAAAATTAATATCTTTGATGGTAATCCTCTTGAGTATGTGGAGTTCATACAACGGTTCAGAGTACACATACACGATAAGCCACATCTTACAGATGAAGTCAGGATGGGACAACTAAAGAGTCATCTGTCAGCGGGAGTCAACAAAACTTTGTCAGGTTTAGGATCGTCAGGAAGTATGTACGCGACAGCTTTAAAGTCTTTGAAAGCTGAATATGGTTCACCTAGTAGAATAGCCAGAGCATACGTTACCAAGGTCACCAGTGGTCCAAAAATAACAGATAAAAATGCCCTGAAAGAACTTTCAATTGATGTAATCAACGCTATTGCCAGTCTAACTCAGCTGAATTATTTTTCTGATATTGATGCCAGTGACAATCTCAGGAAAATTGTTGAACGAATGCCAAACTACATGATTGATCAGTGGAAGGCTAAAGTTGCATTAATCAGAACATCAGGTGAAACTCCGTCAGTCACACACATAGACACATTTCTCAGATCCAAGGTTAGAGCTGAATTCGATCCTGATTTTGGTGATGTCAAGAAAACTAATGCCTTTAACAAGCCTGTCTACTTACCTCTTAAGCGATCCGTCAATGCAGCACCCAGTCATGCTCATAATGGTCAAAGATCGTCATTCAAGAGTTGTTCCTTTTGTCATAAGGAACATTATCTGTCACAGTGTGAAAGGTTCAGAAATTTAGACAATAAAGACAAATTCACTCATGTCACGTCAGAACGCTTATGTTTCTCTTGTCTTGCTAGAGGACATAATATCTTTAAGTGCCGAAACAAACAGCATTGTAATGAAAATGGTTGTCAACGATACCATCACAAACTTTTACACTCCGATATGCCAGTTAGCAGTGTGTTGGACAAACGCGCAATGTTGCCAGTCGTCCGAATCCGGTTTAAAGCGCCTAATGGAAGAACTTTGTATGGCAATGCATTGATAGACAGTGGTGCCGGTACAACAGTCATAAGAAAAGCCTTTGCCAAAGCCTTGGGTCTCCAAGGGAAGATCGAACCTATTGACATTTCCGTCGTTGGGGGGAGACAACTCTCTCAGAAGTATAGCCGTCGAGTAAACTTTAAAGTATCTGCACTAAATGGTGTTGAGGAATTCAACATTCAAGCACACGAGATTGATGACACCATAATGGATGTCCCAGCACTTGATAAACAATGGCTCAAGTCTTTTAATTATTTAACAGACATTAACTTCAGTCAGGAAGAAGGCCCTGTAGATCTTATCCTGGGAGTACAGTATACACACCTTCATGCAGATTCAGAATATCGCCAAGGACTACCGTACGAACCTTTAGCCAAACATTCTCTACTGGGCTGGTATGTCATCGGTTCAGATAAAAAACAATGTTCAGTCAACACTATATGCCAGTTCAAAGAGTCAGTAAACTTGGAAAAGTTCTATGAATTTGAAACGATGGGAGTTCGTGCAGCCAATTGTCAATGTCCGAAGATACAGATTTCCAGACAAGATCAGAAAGCGATGGATATCTTCGAATCAACATGTCAGAAAATTGGTGATAGGTATCAGATAGGACTTCCGTGGAAGTCAGACGCTAATTTACTGCCTGACAATTACAAACTTGCCGAAAAACGACTATTGTCATTAGAAAACAGCCTTTCGAAAGACCCTGCCAAGTCAGAACTTTATTGTCAAGTCATGAAAGATTATGTTACTAATGAATGGGCTGTCAAACTAAGTCAAGAAGAAATCAGTCAACCGATTAAGCCTGTTTATTATTTGCCTCACTTTGGAGTCTACCGTCCAGATAAAGTCAGTACACCTCTCAGAATTGTGTTCGACCCAGCTTGTCAGTTCCAGGGTACGTCTTTGAACCAGTTCTTACTGAAGGGTCCATGTCTCATCGGTAACCTCTTTGGAGTTCTCATTCGGTTCCGAGAAGAACCAGTAGCCATAGTCGGAGATATCTCAAAAATGTTTCTTCAAGTTCGTCTAAGGGAAGAAGACAGCCATGTCCATCGATTCCTATGGAGAAATATGGATACAACCAGAGATCCAGATATCTATCGTCTCTTGAGGGTCACATTTGGAGATAAGTCGTCGCCTGATATGGCCTCTTACGTCATGAACAAGATTGCCATGGTTCATCAAAACGAATATCCTGAAGTAGCCGCTATTCTTCAAAGAGACCGATATATGGATGATCTTATTCACTCATGCAGTAGTCAAGATGAAGCTATCAAACGAATGAATGATCTTGATAAACTCTTAGAAACCGGAAAATTTAAGATTAAAGAATGGTATTGTTCAGCCAGTTCAGTCAAATCTAGTCAGTCAGTCAATGAAGTCAGTCTGGATGGTGAAGATGATCTTAAAACTCTAGGCCTAGGCTGGAATCCTGTCATGGATATACTCAAGTTCACAGTCAAGTCAGTCAACGTCTCAGTATTTACTAAGAGAATCGTCCTGTCAAAAATGTCAAGTCTGTTTGATCCTTTGGGATTAGCCTCTCCAATAACCATTAAAATGCGCATGGCTATGCAGGAGATTTGGAGACATAAGGAGTTACAGTGGGATGATCATCTCTCTAGCGACTTCAATCAATTATGGTCAATATTATTTGATGAAATGTTTAGTCTGAACAACTTATCTTATCCTAGATGCCTAAAGCCAGTCAACGCTTATGGTCAGCCTGAATTACACACATTCTGTGATGCTAGTCTGAAAGCGTACGGAGCCGTGATTTATATAGTATGGACAACGTCTAATGGTCGAGAAGTCCAGCTCGTAACGTCTAAGGCCAAAGTATCACCTTTACGCCAGTCTACAATTCCGAGGCTGGAATTGATGGCAGTTCTAGTCGGTTCTCGTCTTACCAAAACAGTCATAGATGAATTACGTACTAAGCCAGTTCTAGTCAACTTTTGGTCAGATTCACACATCGTCTTGAACTGGATACAGTCAGAGTCTATCAACATGAAACCCTTCGTCGGTGTCAGAGTCACAGAAATCCAGTCAATGTGGGAATTGTCACAGTTCAAGTATTTACCCACAGATCTTAATCCTGCCGATGATCTTAGTCGTGGTCTCACGATTGACAGAATGACAGATAGATGGATGTCAGGGCCAGAGTTTCTTAAATGTCCACAGTCAGAATGGCCTGTCCAGTCAAATATGTCAATAACAATGGAAGGTGACCACGAATTAAAAAAGATGAAACCTTTATTCCCTATAGTCAAGTCTTCGTCAATACAACCTATAACCGATCCAGTCAAATATTCCAGCTATTCTAAATTACTTAGAATAACGTCATATGTCAACAGATTCATTAATAATTTGAAATCAATGGTCAGTTCTCGTCGATCAAAGTCTACTACTCCAGAGTCTTGTCAGTCAGTGTCAAAGCAGTCATACTCAGTTGCAGAATCAAGTCACTTTCTCAACTACCTCAATGGTCCTTTAACGCCTAAGGAAATAAACAAATCTGAAGATTATTGGGTGCGAATAGCTCAAACTTCTCTTGTCAACTGGGAATACAACTTTAGAGATTTATGTCCCTATGTAGAAAATGAAATTGTCAGAGTAGGGGGACGTTTACGTCACACGTCTCTTTCCTACGATCAACGTCATCCAGTCTTATTGCCAAGAGATCATCACATCACTAAATTGATCGTCTCAGAAGTTCATCAGGAAACAAAACATGCTGGTGTAGAAAGAACCTTAGCAGAGGTTCGTCGTAAATTTTGGATAGCTCATGGTCGTCAAACAGTCAAATCCATCGTCAAATCTTGTGTCATCTGTAGAAAGCTCAGACAGTCACCCTGTGAAACTCTCATGGCAGATTTTCCATCAGAAAGACTAAAACCTTTATCGCCACCATTCACGACAACTGGAGTCGATTTATTTGGTCCATTTATGCTGAAGTATGGTCGTAACAAATCAATCAAAGTCTGGGGAGCAATCTTCACTTGTTCAACGACTAGAGCCATACATCTAGAAATCGTCCAAGACTTGTCAACACCTTCATTCCTATTTGCTCTTCGTCGTTTTGCTTCACAACATGGATGGCCACAAACCATTATCTCAGATAATGGATCTAATTTCACAGGAGCTGAGAAGGAATTATCTAAGTTATTCCAAGAAGGAAGACAACATATTGAAGAATTTGTCGTGGTTCATAAAATCATATGGAAATTCATAACTCCTCTTAGTCCACATCAGGGAGGTTTTTATGAAAGTCTTATTAAGCAAGTTAAAAAGAATCTACACGTCATCATCGGTCAGCAAATCTTATCATGGAACGAGATGTCAACAGTATTTGCCGAAATCAAGAGTCTCATTAATAGTCGTCCTCTGGGATATTTGTCAGATGATCCAAATGATCCACAGCCACTAACTCCAAATCATTTCTTATTAGGTCGTGCAACTACAGATATTCCGTCCGGTCCTTTTGAGGAAACTAGAAACTTAAGAAAGCGATTTCTTTTTGTCCAGTCATTAGTGTCAAATTTTTGGAAACGATTCATAATTGAATATATTCCTACGCTTATGCGACGGTCAAAGTGGTTGTCTAAAGGTCGCCAATTACAAAGGGATGACATTGTGTTATTAATTGATAATTCATGTGCTCGTGGAAAATGGAACTTAGCGCGAGTAATGGAAGTCTATCCAGGAAAAGATGGAATTGTTCGTAATGTTCTTGTGAAAACTAAAAACTCAGAGTACAAGCGCTCTATTCAGAAATGTGTTTTAATATTGGAATCAGTCGACAAGTCATGTGTGCCCCCCGAGGGTTGTTCTGAATAGATCGGAATCTTATTTCGTTTTACATTTATTTTGTGTCTTATTTAGTTCAGTACCGATGAGTTCCGATTTGTATTTCGAGCCTTGCATTATTGACCAATCAGCGTCCAGAATGTTTTCTCCGTGCATTTAGTTGTCATGTCGCCATTGTTGTCAACAATTGTCAGTCCGTCTTTAAACTAATAGTCAAATGTCGTCTTATATATAAACTTACAAGCTTTGGTCATTGCAAGGGCGAGATAGATCCACTCTCCAGGTACTTTTCTAGTTCATTTGTATTGCGTGCTATTCAGTGTTCTTTGAATTATGTGTCAGTTTCAACGAGTAACCATGCGAGTGTTAGTCCCACGTGTGTTCAATATGTCAGGACATTGTTGGAAATGGTTCTTTACATTTCGGTGTTATTTCAGACTATTGCAAAATACAGAAATGACTTTTAGGGATTAATGTACATTTTAATGCCTCTGAAATAATGACTTTTCTGTGTATTTACCAAGTCTATTGTCATTATTATTTGTTTACTTTGTCGTGCATATTATACATTAGTTTACTTTAGTCGTGCATATCATAAGGTCCATGCTTGTGTCAATTGTCGTGCAGCCACTTGTCAGTGGATTAGTCATAGTCTAATAATTTAAAGGGACATTTATGTCATAAAATGTCACTATCAGTTCTAGTCCTTATTGTGCTTAACTTTTGTCTTTTCAGAATGATCGACATTATGTATATGAATGCCATATCTAAATAGTCGTCTTGTCAATAAATGTCTGAAGTCTAAATGTGTCGTCATTAACGGAAGATCATCAAGCCCTTGAATAGCTACTGCGCGAGTAGTCACAACAATAATCGAAAGTCTTCGACGTTGAAAACACAAATTTTTTTGTCAATTTAAATCAACATTGATGGTGTGGTCTTACCAGGAAAAAGTGGGCTTCTGACATGGAGGAGTATATATTGACTAGAGTGTATGGTGGTCACGTGATCGCTTGCCGACTATGGAGGTTGGCAGCCATTTTACAACCGGGAAGATTTAGCCTGCGTTGGCATATACCAATATGTCGGAAAGTTGTTATTATTTTGGTAAATTCAATGTCAGACGAAAAGGGAGTGGATTATCATTTCATAAGTAGGCATGATAAGTTTTAAGTGAAATAGTGAATTAATAGATACGGTAAAATCATGATAATTGTGTAAAATAATTAAATAAACACGGCGGTGGGTCCATTCACTTAATTTATTAGTACTTATACTTTTATTATGTAATGATTACAAGGTCCGTCTGTTAAGCAAACCTCCAAATTAATGTTTTATTTAATTATTCGAAAATTGCGCAAATTATAAATTATACACACATGCGGCTTTGTACGAAAAATATCGCGGGGAGTAAGTCTGTTTATTGGAGTGGAGTGTTTAGTCACAGACATGCACTCACTGGCCAGTAGTTGCTTTGTTATCTTTTAGTTTCACTCCCTCGGATTTAATTAATTAGGACGACATTGTGTTCACAGATGTACAGAATGAATATAAAGCGAAAGTTTCTTGCAATATCAGTTTATGCTTCTTTTATTTTCTTCAGAAAACCTGCTTTAAACCCCCGAACTATTTTTTTAAAAAAGGAAGGTTAATTATATTAAGGACAAATAAGTGAAAGTCTTGAAAACTTCATTCCCCGAACAAATTTTGTAAAAAATAAATTTTTAATTAGGCCTAATATTTTTTTTTTTAATCGCTGCTGCTACTACGAAAATCTCATCAAGAGGTTTGTCTTTTTTTTGTAAAATTTAATATACCGCCGTATTTTTCAAGCAAAGAAAAATCAGACACCAGTTCATGGAAATTGAAAACCATATAGGCCTACTAAGGCCTTGCTAGTCCTGTTTATATTTTCTTTTTTAAAAAAAAAAAAAAATCCCATCGGCATCAGATATTATTCTACTGGTAAATGATAGAAGTCCTAGATTATTTTTAAAATCTATTTTATTTCTTTATTCATCATCTGGATGACGCTATTTATTTTATAGTATAGTCAGTTATCTCTGCCAATCACGCAGAACATTCATTTCAAATCGTCCAACAAATTATTTAGATCTATCCAAAATAAAGTTTTATGTGAACTGCGGGTAGCAATGTTCAAAATTTTGCTGAATACTCTATAGATATCTGGACATTCGAGGACGTTCACTTAGCTCAATTATTAAAATAAACATGATTTCGTAGTTCTGCGCACAATTTACACATTGCCACGGTGACTCTTAATAAATAAAGCCCCCAAAATATGCCAGTTGACCAAAGCGATTTTGCTTTTAGGACTGTAAGGTAAGACCTTTCAATCATCGTTTTTTTCGTTTTTTTTGGTTGATATTGTTGAATTAGAACTGCTTTTTAATGGACTTACCAACACTTCGTCATTCTATTTCCCTTTGTTTACATAGTGTTCATCCGGGCACTTCCGTCATTCTTTCCCGGTTGAAACATGGCGGCCGGTCTCCAGTGTCGGCCCACGGCGTTAACGTTACGTCAATGGGGATCACGTGACCACAATACACTCTAGTCAATATATACAGCTCTATGGCTTCTGATATCAAATATTTAATTTTTTTGCCATTGGTACACGAATCGTGTATCATACGGCGTTTCAGACTCATTTTCAGTTAGGGACCCAAAGAATAAAGCTAGGTATACTCCACATTGGGCCAATTCGATTATGCAGTCCGGACTCTCCACGTTCTCCCATCCGGATTGTCCGCGTTTACGGTGTAATCGAGTACAGGTGCCAGGTGGAGAACCAAAATGGCGACTGTAACTCTAGTTTTGATTCTAGAGAATCTCCTGGATCCATCAAATTGCCAGCGAGAGCACGTCAAAAGAAGACGACGTATTGCTTTATTGTCAACATTGTAAGTCGGTTAAATTAATCATTTGGGGGTATAATAAATATCTGGATCTCCGGTTATGGGCTGTATTTTGAAGATAGGTAAAAAAATAAATTCAAAATCAAATTTAGTTTATGCCTGATTTTGAGACAGACAACTGTTTTTAGCTGAAATGCAGCGATTTGACGTGAGGCGAGGCAAAATTCTATCGACAAATAAGATTACAAAGCGATTGAGGCGACTGTAGGGTGAGATTATCGTCAGAAAACAACGAAACTGATTCATATTTGTAAAATATTTGTAAAATTTGGAAGGAAATTTCTTACCTTGCCGCCATCTTGTTACGTCACTCTCCGCAATCGCACCGGTCGAAAAATTGGAGAGGTTGGACGATCCGAACTCTCCAAAAATGGTCACGTGACCAATAAACGAATGGAAATGGAGAGTCCGGACTGCATAATCGAATTGGCCCCTAACATCTCAAACGGTGA
Source organism: Patella depressa (assembly GCA_948474765.1). Lineage (NCBI taxonomy): Eukaryota > Metazoa > Mollusca > Gastropoda > Patellidae > Patella > Patella depressa. The sequence continues at coordinate 3,440,971 of OX419717.1, forward strand.
GCATGCGCAATAAATACTATATAGACTGGAATATAAATATTGTAATTCAATTGAGACTTCTGGTGTACTCCGTCAAACAGAATTGATTTGATATTAGAGTAAAAACGGAAACGATTGAATGTAAATCAGTCTATATACATTCATATTAAATTATCATATTGCTTGCCACCCATTTGTGTCAATTTCTAGGCCCCCAATATTAGCGATTTAGCTCCTTTAAATAAAGTATAGCCTTTTCTAATACCGTTCTTTTTATGTGTCAAATACATCAATAACGAACTATATGCAAAGATTTGTGCTTCTGGATCAAAACTGTTTCTCATAAACAGTCTGAGATTTGTGCTTCTGGATCAAAAATATTTCTCATAAACAGTCTGAGAATACTTTGTGAACACGGGGCCAGATCTGTGTTTGATCTAACATTATGCATGTTTAAGGAGTAGTGTTCAGACGGATTCGTTTCGTCTTTCCTATTTCCTGTGTCTATGGGTGTGGAGATGGCCGAATGGGTAGCGCTCGTTGTATTATAAAGTCTGTCATTGAGTCAACTGACATGTTTTCGATTCCCCGATGGTAGTAATAAGGAGCTGGGTTGCCTGTTCAACCTCTTGGGATGTCTCCTGGTCCCCCGGCTTCCTTCCACTGCTTAAGACCCATACTGTATGTTAGTCTCTCTCTCCCCCTCTCTCTCTCTCTGTCTCTCTATCGACGAAACATGTAGGCATTTAAATAAAACTTCTGTAATGGTACTTAATATTTTACTAGAATGTATGACATTCTTTTACGGTGAGCACCTTCTGACAGACATCGATCGACTGATTACACGTGTGATCAGATGCGCCTATTGATAATGTATGAATGTTTATAGCCTTTTCAATTGTCATATTTCTCAGCGAATCACATAAAGTAGTAATATAATATAATATGCACAATATTATACTGGTTTTTTGTTACAATACGTCAGAGCCGTTTCGCTGCATTCATGTCTAAATCAATTATAGTCTAATGATAACTGCATTTCAGATCAAAAGGTATAACCCAGAGTGAGGTGGTGTGGCCTCGATCCTCTAAGCCTGTTTACGACAAGGAGTGGGGTCGCCTGTCTAACCTTTTGGGTTTTGGCCAGGTCCTCGATTTCCTCCCACTACTAAAGACCTCTCCGCGCAAACGAATTATTGAAATAAAATCTAACCATATGTTAGTCCCGAAATGACCCAGTTTTTGTTGCGTGGAAGTTAAACGCCATTTTAATGTTTCTCCGGAAAAAGAAAACGTTTTCTGTGATTCTTTATCTTCCGATCCAAACCACAAACCATTGTCCCTTGGCAGGCCTAATCTCTTGCAACAATGACAAGGGGAACAACACCGGTGAATTCAAATGAACTTGGACCAAACACCGTATCTCCAGGTATGCGAGTCAATTGCCCACCGTGTTGTGGTTACCAACAGATTTTGAAAGTCGGGTTGCAAATCACTTTGCGATTTTGCTCTGTGAACTTTTCTAAGACCACCCCCTTTAAAATCAATATTCTTGACTATTCGACCAAATCTAAAGTAGATTACTATCAATATATATATATTTCAACAAGCGAGGCGTTTTCCTGAAAGACAATGTGGAATTAAACCTACTTGTAAATATACAATCATAAATAAATAAACTGAGGAAAATAAATCTACTATACAACTGAACCATACAAACTCGTAAACTTGATATTAGGTATTACAGATGCATTAGGCAATAAGTCAATCGGTCTATTGCGGAAATGAAATGAAATGGGGTTTAACGTCTTACTGTTCTGCTCCGAACTGGGATAATGAAGACGGGCATACACCATACTGTGTGCTATGAGGGGCATTTTGCCCGGTTAGCGGCACCGCGGCCTACTCTCGAATTTCAAGTTTCAAGAAACATTTACGTATAAACACGTCAATGTGTACACGGGACCTCGGTTTTCCGTCCCTCCAAATGACTAGACAGCTGTCCTTGTCATGCGCTCCGCCCTGCATCAGTAACAATGGGGAATCACGTCAAAAAAACCCGGACGAACTTTCTCGACCAATGCAGGGATCAAACACCCGACATCCAGACTAGCGAGCCAGCGTCTTGCTCACTTAACCACCGTGACCCTCGATCTTTTACTAGATTTATATTTTGGCTTCAAAAGTAATATACAACATTCATTAGATATTTATTAAGACGCCAAGCCTCGTGCGTTTTCCCCGGATACTCCGATTCCCCCGCTTTACCCATATGTTAGTCCCGAAATGACAAAGTTTGTGTCGAGTGGACGTTAAACCATCTCTCTCTCTCTCTCTCTCTAGAAGTGGAAGCAAATTGAGCTTTATCAGATTTATATTGTGTTGTTAATGGTGTATGCAAGAGCAAAATCTGCTTATTACAGGTCTTTCTTTAAGCTTGAGATGTTATCTAATAGTAAGTGCAGGAGGGTTGCACCACACACAATTTTACACAAAAACAAATATATGGACAAGACATCATACTCAAAGACCACAAACATAAACAAATCAAAGAGAGTGAATGGATCCGGGGGCTAGCCGTAAGCGTCCACTGCGCTGTACAGTCCCGGGCCTGTGGTGACACAGACTTCACTCAAATTTGAAAACAATTGGGAATGCAACCCAAAGAAATAATTATATAGTGTCAGCATGAGTCATGATCTATTATATGTTGCAAGTAGTGCTCCTACGGTTAGTCGGATAACCGTAAACGGTTAGAATTGGACGGTTAAACGGTTCGAATTGAGCGGTACGGTTAATTGGAGATGTCCCCATTAAATGGAGTTATCTCCCATTACAGACGTCTTCATGACGACAGAGCGCCATTTTGAAAATTGAACAATGTATGTCAACTTGAGATGCCCCGTTACCCCAGTATTATAACGTGTATGACCTGTCAATGAGCAGCTGTTTGGTTTACAGGAATTTAATAAAAAAAAATGTTATTCTCGGGTTTTAAATATTATTGTTTAAAAATTACAGGAAGTTAGTTACTGAGGTCAGGCGCTTTCTTCTTTATAACTATTCCACTTTATTTCACGATGTATTTATCTTGAAATCAGAATATTTCGCCGAGCAGTCGAGAGGTACGTGTTGCTGTTGGACCGGTAGAAAACAACCCACGTCTTAAAATCTCGATAATTGGGGGAAGGCAAGGCAAGAACAATTACAAAATAATCATCCTGTATTAATGCGACATCATTACTGTCAAAAATCTACCAATTTAATTTTGAGAAGCCGAAGGGAATTTGCGTCGGTCACGTGTTCGCTCAGTCAGTTTGTGCAGTTTTCATGCCGTGGCGTGTGATACGGTTCGACTGTTATGAGTTGAGTTACATTACATCTTGACCACACACAAGCTGTAGATAATTCTAGTTGCCTGATTATAAGTCTTTAATAATTTCAATAACAATAAAGTAGTTTTATCAACAAAGCATCGAGGGTGGAGATTGGAGTTGTGGAACTGGTGAAATAAACTCGATCACCAAATAGTACAACACTTCCGCCATGATAATCTCTGAATTCGATGATCGACATTTGTTTTCTTTTAGTACTTTCAAATACTTATAAAGCGGAAAAACACAGGATTTAACTAGAGAGGAGCAAAGCTATAATATTTGTAGATACCGGTAAGCTTATTACTTGATATTGACAGACGTGTACAATTATGTATTAAAAACCACCTGCTTTTAAATCATCATACGGCGATGTGAGTGGTAATTTAATGTTGAAACTTGATACCAAACGGTTAATTGTTAGTAACCGGTTAATAGCCACGGTTATTCGAATAACAAAAAGTCCTAACCGTAGGAGCACTAGTTGCACGAATTACGAATGCAAGCATATTGTTGTATAAATTCCGCTACACAAGTAACCACATAGTTAAATGTATCAGAAGTAGGCCTAGTTCAAAACCAAATCAATAAAAGGATTGAAGTATATAAATGCATTTAGGACAAACATTGCAACAGTCACAGAAACAAAAACACAACTGAATACAAAGAAGCAAAGGAAAAGACTAGCTAGGGAGACAGCCGTCTGCTGACTGAGTGGTGTGACGTGAATCTGCCGTAATAGTTGTTATGACGTCGTGGTTTAGAAGGTGCAATTTCCCGATAAAACGGCGATAATCTAGATAAAATTACGTTAAAATATAAAAACCATTAGTTTTAAAGACCATGCAATTGTACAAACCATAGTATAATTATTATATAATGTCCCACGTAAGAAATGCAAAACAGGAATGCTAAAGAAATCGTAAGTTATTAGTGTATTCATAAAGGCCTAAAAATAAGGGCGATAATCCAGATAGGACTAGACATCTAGAAGCAATTTATATAGAATCATTATCCAATATGTAGTCAGTAATATCATTATAAGAAATGTAAAACTTATTATGTTGAAGAAATGGAAGTTTTGAAATTTCTTTCAAAATGCGTAATTGTGTACCACCTTTGGCCGTGCACTTAAAATTAAGAGTTTTTATTCGGGAAAGAAATAGTTCTTTATTGTTGCATATTTTTAAAAATCGTAATGCCTGTGAATAGAAAACATTGTATAGTGTCGTATCTGGTATGTTACTATGAGCTGACGGGTATTTTACTACTTCAAAACCAAATTTGTCCGTTTTATCGAATATACCGACATTAAATTTGTTATTAATTATATTGATGTCCAAGTCAAGGACAGATGCATTTATAGTGCCCGAATTTTCTTTATTTAATATAAGTTCAGGAGGATATATTTCATCTTTGTATTTATTGAAATTACCATTATCATTGATAGGTGTTATGTCATCAATGTAACGGAAGGTATAATTTAGACTTTTTGCTACCTTGTAATCTGTTTTTCTTTTATGGTCTTGAAAGTCGAATTCGTATTTATATAAATGTGCATTTGCCATAAATGGGGCGGGGTCAGTTCCCATTGGTAAACCAATAGTTTGTTGTATTATCTGATCCCCAACCTCAAATATGGCATTGTCAATGAGAAAATGTATAATATTTTGAAATTTTTCTTTATCGAAAACTACAGTATTGGCATTGCGCCGTTTTATGATCCATCTTGCATCTTGCGAGTAGATGGCCATCAGATTTCTGCCTTTTCCAAAAGCACCATTAAAGGCATTATCCACGAACCAATCCAAATTCTTTTTAAGGTCTGCATGTTGTAGCATAGTATATAAAGTAGAAAAGTCGAAAGTTTCTATTGATTTTGCATTGTCTTTATCTATTGATTTTATCTAAAGTGTCTACTATTGGTTTATTTTTATCAATTATGAAAAAGCTATTAATCCCAGTATAATTGCGAAGTGTTTTGCACCAAATGGCATGTTGGGCCTGGCATAATTTAAGTCCTTTCGTATTAGTCACTGCTAGAGGTTTTGTCTGGCAGATGCTGGAGGAAATTATGTATCTGAATTTTACTGGATTTTTATGAAATTTCGGTATAGAATAAATATATGGAAGGGCATCTACTTTTACATTGTCTTTTATATCATTACTCCTGTTAAACGAATATTGATTTTGTAAAATATCTAGTTCAGATAATTCCGTAATACATTTATAAGTGTTATTATTGGTGTTAGGCCAGAGTCCAACTTCGGTAAGGATATTTTTAATATAGTACTTTTTACAGATAAAGGCAATGTTATTGCTGGCCTTATCGACAGGTGTTAGAACAAATTTTTCTTGAAGAGCAGAAAGGCATTCAGCTGCAGATGCATTTTTTAGGACTTCGGGTGGTGGATGTCTTGGGTTATTTTTAATATGTTTGATTCTCTTTGATAAGAGGTCAAAAACAGTGTTTCTCCATTCTCCAAAAGATTCTATTGGTGCACGAAATTTATCTGACCAAGCTACTATGCATTTTCGGATTTCTGATTTTAGATTATTATGTAATTTTTTGAAGTTAGTTTTATTAGGTTGTTCTCGAAATTGTGGTCCAAAGCGAAATAGTTTTTTAAGATTATTGTTTTTAACAATATCGAAGTTTCCAGTCAGTACATGGTCGTGAAATTTATCTTTAAAAAGAGAGTTATGACATTGACATATTGTATTGTCGTAACTGTTAATAAATTCTTGAACGTTAAGGTTTGCTATAGTTTCATGGTAGTTAAATATTTTATTACGAATTGGAGGTAAAAATTTGTATACGACTGTAGGTGAAATTTTAGGAATAGTATCTGGTATAGATTTGATTACAGTTCTATCTCGGAAAATTCTATTTAGTCCAATATCTTGTATATGTTTATCTGTAAAAAGTATTTTACATAAAATCTCGGGTTTTTTCTTATGTACTTCATTTTGCTGTGCTGAATGTTTAGGTGAAGATTTACTATTTATCAAATCGGTAATAAGATCGTAATATTGAGGAAGAAAGCTTTCATTAAGTTGATTAGAATAGATAATATCTTGTATGAGGACACCAAGTTTCTTAGCTGTTGATTTTTTCAAGGTATGTACAATTTGTCGAGCTAGTTTAAGTACACAAGCTGCACAAGACAATTTGTCGGAAGTATGGCATTGGCATGCAGAATACAATTCGTTCAAAATACTTTCCGGATCTTTTTGAAATTTCGATTTTTTAATGGAACGTTTTTTATTTTTAAAATTATGGTCAAGTTTTTTATAGCAATTTCTGGTGATCAAAGTGTTTTCATTCCGGTTGTTATAATCGATATTTTTAAATCTATCATTAAGACCATAAGGGAAAATGGTCTGTAGTTTGATAATCCAAGTTTCTTCTGCGTGCGTTCTAATTTGTGTATTAGCAGGATCAATTTTACCATTAGTATGGTGTCCAGAACCGGGAAGTTTTTCAATTATTTGTATACTATATCCAAATTCTTTACAGGGATTTTGTTTAAAATGTCGATATAATAGTTTGTGTGCATTTTCAGAATTTCCTGCAGATCTATGATTATTAAATCTAGTTTTACATGATTTACTAGTTTCCCCAACATACTGTAGTTTGTAGTAATTGCAGGATAATAAATATACTATATTTTGTGTATTACAATTAAGGTTTTGATCTGTAGAAACATGGTAGCATCTACCAGTAACGGAGCTACTAAATAATCAATTAGACATTAATTAACATATCCAGACCATAATAAACTGTTTATGTCAAGGCTAGCCTTCGATGTTGGCGGATTAAATTCTTATATGCCGCTTAATGGCCGTTGATAATTAAATCAATCAAGTGGATAATCGAGACTATGCTGTTTATATTAATGATTTGAGTAATGATGACCGAGGCTATGTGAATATTTCAAACGCTTTTTTCTCGGCTAATAGTGAATCAATTTGACTGAAATTTTCAGCAAATTATCTTTACACTATCTAGTTTTTAACTATTATAGTGCGAACAGCCATCTCTTTATCTTATCTCCCATAATGTAACTTTAATGTATACCCACCAACATTGTGGTGCTATACTAGCCCAATTTAGTGTTATAAAAGAAATAAGTAAATTGATCTATTTTGTCAATAAAAAAACCTTCTACAACGTCACGGATGATGACTTCCATGGAGAGAACAATAGCGTGTATCATTAAAATCGACAAAGTTTTCTGAAAAAAGGCCTATTATGTTCTTTCCAAAGATATAAAATAGTTAAATCTTATGTTTACAATAAACAATGATAGACATATGTATATATATTCGATCGTTTATATAGATGACACTAAATAATGGGTACTCAAGACTCTAGATTTCCGAAACAAAAAATCAATCAATGAAATATTGATTACGAAAATCGATACAAAACATAGCTTAAAGCGTCATTTAAATTTATATAGAAATATATATTGACTTTATTTATGAACAGTCCACAGACGGAGGAAAATTCTTTAAAATGTTAAAATGTTATTTCACCAGTTTAGAAATCAGTTTGTGTCGGCATACCTTTTATCTTTTCATCGTTTACAGTGAAACAAAGTAGTGCATTCTCACCTGGGGTGGGGGGAGTAGCTGGCCCCTAATTGTCGGGTAATTTGACTTTTCGGGCAGATGGGTAAATTTAAAAAATAATATTTGCGGCTGTTCGATTTTCAAAATTTTCACCAGGAGGGCAAATTCCTAAATCCCCACGAAGATTGATTGGTTGTTTAGGATTTAGGTCAGCCCCTAAGGTAGGCTATATTTGACCACATTGAAGTTGCTGGAATAGTAGAAAAACGTGATTTCGTCCGGTTAATTTTCAAACTTTTCTCCCAGTGGTAATTGGAATTCCAACCAACCATCTCAATGAGGCTGTATTAGGCTACTTTAAAATTGCTGTATTCACGGGCTAGAATAGCAAGAAACGCGTTTGAAGTCGTTAAATTTTCCTAATTTCTCAAATTGTCTTGAGGGGATATGTGGAGGATACCTAAACGGTAAGCTTTCTCTGACAGATGACTGGTGTTGCCTGTAACCCAAAATAATTTCGGCCATTTTGGGCCCTGTCCCCAAGACTGCCATCGAACCCGTACGCCTATGTACTTAGACAGACAATGTAACGTGAAATCTTTGAATTAGAACGCGGGGTATGTGAATTACCGTCAAGCACTAAACAGCCAAGAGCAATAAGTGGCGTCGTCTCAAAACAGTGGGGGGATGGCCTAGTGGTCTAGAGTGTCGCGCTTCGACCTCTAGCTGGCCGGTCACCTTTGGCTTGCGGCTGTTGGTTCGAGCCCCGGTGTGAGCGTATGTGGCATGGCGATTGGGGCGCCTTCTCAACCTCGTGGGTTTCCTCCGGACACTCTGGTTTCCTCCCACTGCTAAAAACCCCTACGCGCAAGCGAATTATTGAAATAAAGTTAAAAACAATAATATGTTAGTCCCGAAATGACCTAGTTTGTGTTGAGTGGACGTTAAACCCCATTTCTCTCTCTCTCTCGAAAGATGATTAGTCCAAATCAGAGATTTAATCTCCGATTTTTTTACCAGTCATATTCTGAAACGCTGATTAAATTTTAAACTAAGATTTCTATAAACTCTGATTATCTTAATCATTTAGTTAATCATTGTTTGAGAATACCATAAAGACCAGTATTCTCAACCAGTGACTTTGACTAATCGGAGGTTAAATCATTGATTATAAAGCAAGTGATATTTTCAAACACTGTCTCAATAATAAACGGTGATTAACATACTAATGAGTCCCAATAAGTTCAAATTTGTTAAAATGTCGGGTTAGAGTTAATAATCAAGGGTTTAAATTTAACAATAATTATTTAAAAATGGAGTTTGATAACAGTTATTTAATTTTCTTTGATCTGTTGATCTAAGTAAGCCTCATACTCATCAAACTATAAGAATCCCTTCACTGCTGATTTAGCATAATTGCACATAATTTTTTTACGTTAAGGGTTTCTTATTGATTCTTATAGGTTGATGAGTGTGAAGTTTACTTTGAATGGCTTCTGATTCTACTCTTAATTAGTTTATTGTTATCCACTTGTATATAACACCCTGTAACATGCTTGAATGTGTCATTGCCTGATAACGTTGAGAATATCCTCATTGAAACTACCCTCATAGAAACGTTGCAGTTAATAAACCTAGTGAATGATATCCATAAATTTATCTGTTTATTATATATCGCGTTCACTAAATGCTTTTCGAAGACATAAACAATACATACGAAAAAAGGATAGATTATATAAATTAGAACTCAAGTTTTAAATAGTGTTGAACACTAAACTTATATGCTGTCCTCACTGGATTATTTTGAAATAAGAATTAATGACTGACGTCATCAGATAATCTTAAATGCTTAAAAATAAATAAAAACACACCTTTCGACGACAATGGAATCCACAAAAAAAGATTACAAAACAAAAATACAAAAGGACATTATGAATAATTTAAAGCAATTTTATGAAATAAACCACTGTTACACAACATTAAGCAGCTGTGGTTTATAGCTGTCGTACAATTAGTATATGAATGTGTTACACATGCATTATTTAAGTTAGTAATTATTAGATAATATTATATGATTGTCCGTTAAATGAACGCTTCTAATATATATGTATTATAATTTGTGAATGGCTGTTAAATACGCCGAGCAGCTGAAAGGAAGTGGCGTAAATCAGGGTTAGTGGTACATAAACAAATTTACACAGAGTCTCGAAAACATTTTATGAAATGTGTTAAAAATGCCAAATCACAGTATTTCAACGAAGAAATATCATCATGCTCACGAAATCCGAAATTATTGTTCTCAACGCTAAACTATTTACTGGGAAAAGAAAAGAGTGTCATCCTTCCAGAGGGAGATGATAGTATTGTTGCTCAAAATTTCAGTGATTATTTCATTGATAAAATCGACAAGATTCGTCATGGTCTTGGTTCTATCAACACACAAGGGTGTGATGACAGTAGGTTCGTAGTTCCATCAATTCAATTTGAGTCCTTTAATCCAGTCTCACCTGAGGAGATAAGGAAGATAAAATGTTAATCCAAACCAACATCTTGCTTTTTGGATGTCATACCGACACATTTCCTGCTTAAAATTCTTGATACAATTTTACCCATTATTACTAACATCATAAATACGAGTTTGCAGTCTGGAATAGTACCGATATGTTTTAAAACTGCAGTTGTCAAACCACTTATAAAAAAGTCGACACTTGACCCACAACTACAGAAAAATTATCGACCAGTATCAAAATTGAACTTTCTGTCTAAAATTCTGGAGAAGGTTGTCAAGCAGCAACTTCTTAGTCATTTAAAAAAATTTCAACTTCTTGAGGAGTTCCAGTCCGCTTATCGCTCTGGCCACAGCACTGAGACAGCACTACTATGTGTTCTTGATGCCATAAAATCATCTGTTAATGAAGGAAAGATCGGAGTGCTGGTCCTGTTGGATTTATCAGCAGCTTTCGATACTATTGACCACGGCTACCTACTGAATCGACTTTCATCAGACTATGGACTAACTGGAAACATTCTAAAATGGTTTTCATCCTATCTCACTGGACGATATCAGTATGTTGAAGTTAACAACTCCTCGTCAAGTCATCAACAACTCTTATGTGGTGTTCCCCAAGGATCTGTCTTGGGCCCGATAATCTTCACATTGTATACTAAGCCGTTAGGCAAACTTATTCATGATGACAATCTGCTGTATCATTTTTATGCTGATGATTCTCAGCTCCTTGACAGCTTCAAGCCACTTCCGATCGATCAAAATGCCGTCATTAAGAATCTGGAAGGGTGTCTTGAAAATGTCAAAAAATGGATGTCATCCAATATGCTTAAACTCAACGATGAAAAGACTGAGTTTCTTCTGGTGGGTCCTGCCAACAGACTTAAGAAATGTGACATTCGAAAGATCAGCATTGGAAACACCGAAATTCCTATGTCTAAATCTGTGAGAAATCTTGGAATTCTTGTCGATTCTCGTCTCAGCTTTGAAAACCATGTGAACAACATTTGTAAAATATGTCATTTCCATCTCCGAAGGATAGGGTCCATTCGTCATCTAATAACTGAAGATGCTGCTGCAACCTTAGCTCGATCCTTCGTCCTGTCCAGAATAGACTATTGTAATTCAGTACTAACTGGTATTACGAACGAACAGATTTCAAAACTCCAAAGATTACAAAACCGTGCTGCTTACATTGTCACAAAAACTAAATCAAGATCACACATCACCCCAGTCTTGAACAAATTACATTGGCCCCGTGTTCGAGAAAGGATCAACTATAAAGTCTTATCGTTAACATGTCAATCGATAAATAAATCCGCGCCAGGTTACCTTCAAAATCTAGTATCACTGCATCAACCTAAACGATCATTAAGATCAGAAGGGAAACTATTATTAGATGTACCTGCCTATAAATTTAAATCTTTTGGATCTAGAACTTTTCGATACAGTGCATCAATTGTTTGGAATACACTTCCAGAAAATATCCGACAATGTGAATCTCTGTCGGTTTATAAATCCAAAGTGAAAACTTGGTTATTTAGTCACTAGTATTAATACTCCAAAGTGAGAACATTTTCTAGCGCCTAGTGCATTCCCTAGTGGATTGAATAGTTGCGCTATAAAAATATCATTATTATTATTATATTAATAAGGTTGTGGATAACACCTTGGCCTTATAAATGATCTCAAGTTAGAAGCTTAACAGAGACGATAGAAGACAATCTTATCGAGAGGACACAAACCGGAGACTGCTCTACAAGACCGAACGAGGGCATGTGACAATGGAAGCAGACGTGAATTTGGACGCTGGTCATTATGACGACAAACTAATGTATATGATATGTTATGTTCCTGTGTGCTGTATTGGTTGTTAGAGTTATAGATGTATTTGTAATGTTCCTTCCTGCAATGTTATAATAAAGAGGTCCAATCCACAGTTAATATTATCTGATTATGTTACAACTCAAACGAAGATTTAAAACCAAGACATGTATATTATAAATGAATAAAATCAGAGTTCAATAAACCCATCTCGATACACAAATGGAAGCCCAATTAGGGACTACAATTGACTAAATCAATATTCAAACTAATAAATTTGATATGTATAGACACAAAAAATAGAATGTTTCCATACAAAAATGTTATGTTATGTTCCTGTGTGCTGTATTGGTTGTTAGATGTATTTGTAATGTTCCTTCCTGCAATGTTATAATAAAGAAGTCCAATCCACAGTTAATATTATCTGATTATGTTACAACTCAAACGAAGATTTAAAACCAAGACATATATTATAAATGAATAAAATCAGGGTTCAATAAACCCATCTCGATACACAAATGGAAGCCCAATTAGGGACTACAATTGACTAAATCAATATTCAAACTAATAAATTTGATATGTATAGACACAAAAAATAGAATGTTTCAATACAAAAACATACACAGGATAATAGACACAAATTCTAAATTCGATAAAGTGTCTACAACATTATGCGATTTTCGTCAAACAAGCATCGAAACCGTTAATCATTTATTTATTTACTGCTCTTACTCACAAATGTTATGGAAAATACTTCGCAATATCCTGACTATAAATAACATTTATAGTAATCTTAGTCCCTCTGTAATACATCTTGGCTTATACAAAATGCATGACCACCTATCTAAAACTAATGATCCTAACCAAATACTATTTTTAAATCATGTGATCATATTAACTAAATAGTATATATTAAAATCAAAATTATCAGAAAAAAATCCAAGTAAAGAAAGTTACTTATTGTTTCTTTTATCAAGAGTGAATTTAGAACTTAATTTAAGTGTCGATTATTGCGAAAAATGGGAATACTTAACAAACATCATGGACCACATTGATAAGTTATGGTTTGTAACCGTGTTGTTGTATCCATAAATATGTTTACTTTATATTAATATTATTTAATATTATATGTATATTGTTACTATTGTACTTTGCTTGTATATATCACTGAGAACTGCTAAAGAGTTAAAAGGTGCACAGCCCGGATAGAAATCTTAATCCTGGTTGTTATTTCTACGTATGTCGGAAGATAATTAATTTTCAGACTATTACTCGGTATTACCGGTTTAAAACTGTAAAAAGGTGTGTTAATTAACGAGGGTGAAAAACGGTCCGAGAGGTGGGTTAATTAACGCGAGGTGCGTTTTCTGTAGAGGTGTGTTTATTAACCGACCGGTAAAAAATGAATGTCAATGTTGTGTATTGTTTAATTGGCGTGTTTTCTCGCTAGTTGCGATAACTGCACCAAAAGGAGTATAACCAAGGACCAACATGCTTTATCTGACACGTACGTGTTAAATCAAAATTTGAGAAGTAAAACTGTTTAACCGTGCGATTAATCATTCCTTCGTGTGTTTTCCGCAGGTCTTTGTAAAATAATGAGGTCTTTAGATAGGCGTGTGTGCTCGCTATGATCTACGTTTCTCTTATGTCTATTGTAGGCCTATTACGTACCATATATATAAAGTTGCATTTTATGAAATAAAAATATGAATTAATCTATCGTATACGGAAAGGCGAATGTAATGTCATTTATAAATACCAAGCAGTCAACGTGAAATAGAGAGTAAATCCAGCAAAAACGGGCCACAATGCGTAAATTGTGCATCTTACCTTCAATAGCAATATCCATCAAACAGAAATCTCCTTGTTGATAAATATTACGACACAACAACCAACCGAACAGTGGTAATTCCCACGCAAATGGTATTTAAACTGAAATTATTTTAGCTTTTCACTAAATTTACATTGCATCAATCCAACGATCCTCATTCCAGAACTAAACTTGTAACTTTACCGTATGTAAAAATACATATTCTCGTAAATATACTTCCGACAAGTTATTATTTGTGTTCATGATCAAAAAAAATAATATAATTCAATTCAATGTTAACCCATCCATTGGCATTTCAGACTTCACGTCTCCCCGGTTCATGCATTGTCCGTGCAGATTCGACAATCTCAATTACGTCTCCTTGATCAAAGCAACACTTCTGTTTATAGAGGCGTGTACGAGCTTATTCGCACGTATTAGAAAACCGTTCGGTTGCTTTATTTGAGAAGATATTAATAATAAACTATAACATTTGGCAATTTTTCTTTGAAAATTCTGATAAATTGGTAGCTCTTCGGGAAGCGCTGATCATATAGCTTACCCTGTTTGTGTGTGTTGTAAGTTTTTATAATAGCTAGCAAATAATTTAGGATATCTGAATACTTTCTGAATGAACATATATCTCGTTATCAGTTTTTAAAAGACTTTTTTTCTGATAGTCGGATATCATTCTCAGATATCAAATATGAATCAAAATAGATAGACCATGATTAGTCCAATGCAGATTTGAAACAAACAGCATTGTAATTTTATGCAAAAATACATTTACCTGTTTCCTAATTCGATTTAATATTTGATTTAAACTTCACAGTCCAATTAGACCTTAGACAATTATGTTTCCAGCAGGCACGGAAAAATAATTCAACTCAAATTTATTATCAACATCGGGGAGATGTTTTGCAAATAACGGGAACAAATTAATAATAATACTATAAATCGAAATTTTGTTACTGTTAATACATAACAGTGTATGAAAGTTTAAGAACGGATATTGATACACTGCACTAAGTAATCAATCGAATCAAATCCTAGTCAAACTTACCCAAATAGATGGTGTTGAAACAACTCCAGTAGTGGGTGTCGAATCCGCTCGATGTCGAAACAACTTGTTCCCGTAAGTTTACATATTGACTTACGATTGATAGTATGCATTTAAGGCCGAGTCGTTGGGGCCAACATGAAAAATAGAAATCAGCATGGTATTGTATCTGTCGCGTTAATCCAGCAAAAATTCTAAATCTGCTCCCGATAGAACTAGACGATATTAATACTTGGGATGTGTTGCGAACATTTAAATAGTTCATCAATAACACCGCCTATATTTCTTACCGTTTTCTAAAATACAATATTAAAGCACTTGTATCTTGTATATACAGTCAAACTGGGGGAAAGTATTGTCATCTTTTTGTTTTGGTTGATTGATCAGAATGTTTGAAAACGTTGACCTACATAGGTGTTGCGTAACACTTGATTGGTGTCATAAAGTAATAAACTAATCAACAAGCTACATGGATTATTTACTTCAACTAAAATGTGTATTAGAATTTGCTGTCCGAATTACAGTTGTTAATTTTGTTTATAGATTTATTAATTAAATGTTTTCGATAACTTAAAAGATCGTGCAAAATAAAAAACAAGGTAATTTATGGTTAAAACTTTTATGGCATGTAAATAGAATACATATATAGAAGCATGTATTGTAAAAATTACTGCAACCAGTAACTAACTCTGTCTTGATACAGGTGTATCTGTTTTATGGAATGATCTACCATTTACTTAGTTTAAGATGTTGCAAATATCTTTATTCTCTAAATAAAAGGATATTTAAAACAAATTAATTATATTGGCTTTTAATATATATTTTTTATATGATTAAATTGTCACTTTGTAAAGCGTCCCTAAACAAGTTATGAAGAGCTCTTTATCTTATCTCCCATAATGTAACTTTAAGTGTAGGTCTTAATTTGGATTTATACATGGTGTCGGCCTGCATGTAGTTACAAATATGCGTTCTTATACGCATTTCTTTTCTTGATGAATACAACGTGTTTTATACTTCGTTCCAATTTAATTATCTGATATACTCTAATCTCCATTGTCAAATCTCAGAGCCTGCTAAGAAACCATAGGTTTCTGTGATTGTGAATCCAGCCTTTGTTTTACAATACTGTCGATTCATGCACGCTTTTCACACGGAATTGCCCTTTGATGTTGTCAGACAACAAACAGTTAGCTCTGCTCTTTGATGTTGACACGAGGCACAGTTAAATCGTGCACTTACGGACTAGCTGATATAGTTGGTTACAGTTTATTCCAATAAGTCAGGCGTTGAAATGTTTGTAAACTTTTAGAATTATTTTTTTACTTGTCACTTGGTCATGTCACGTTGTCACCTTTGATTTTCGTTTTTAACTTTAATAATTAAATTTTTTTTAATAAACCCAGCGTTCACCTGAGCACATTTTGGCGGAAGTAATGAAACAAATGACCACCGTTTTCTCACTCGAGAATCTTCGCTATTCCGACTCGTTCGTTGTACACACGTTTCCGACCCATTCCATGGTCATGCCGATAATATATAATTTCAATTAATATCGTTATTGGTTGTATATTTTACATTCCAAATGAACCACAGTAGACGGGAATTCAACAATCAAAATATTAAATTCTCTTGCATTTCGTGCGATAGATTAGGGTCAATATTTTTATTTTATTAAATGCAACTTTATCTATAAGTAGCGTGACTTACTATATTGGGTCTTTGAAAAATTGTTGGTTCAAATCCGACGTACTAAAAAAGCGGACATGTTTATATGTAAAACAATGGTGATATTTTGGTAAAATATCCATACAATTCAATCTGTTTATGATATATGCTTCGGTAGACCAAAAAAGGCAATATTCTCCCCCTGGTCTTGGGGAAATGGGGTGGTTTATTCCATTTGGCCTGGAAATGAAAGTCAAGGTCAGCCTATAGGACGTGCAGAAAAAAAGGGGGTTATAAAAGAGGGTGTTGAGCGAGACTGATAAGAGCTCAACAGGTATTCCGAGCAGCTATCATTTATGGAGAACGAGGGTTCTTCGAATCCAATCCAGCTTAATAACGTAGTTGTAGAAACGAACTGGCCTGTAGTTTTATATGTTACGATCACGAAGAAAACATAACCAGGAAATCCAATATTACTACGGAGTCTCGAAAAATGATTACGTGTCAACTCGGGCGTATGTGTTTCTTCTGTAATTGCATAAAAACGGCTATTGAAAGTTACGAGTTCTGGAATGAGGATCGTTGGATTGATGCAATGTAAATTTAGTGAAAAGCTAAAATAATTTCAGTTTAAATACCATTTGCGTGGGAATTACCACTGTTCGGTTGGTTGTTGTGTCGTAATATTTATCAACAAGGAGATTTCAGTTTGATGGATATTGCTATTGAAGGTAAGATGCACGTTACGCATTGTGGACCGTTTTTGCTGGATTTACTCTCTATTTCACGTTGACTGCTTGGTATTTATAAATGACATTACATTCGCCTTTCCGTATACGATAGATTAATCCATATTTTTATTTCATAAAATGCAACTTTATATATATGGTACGTAATAGGCCTACAATAGACATAAGAGAAACGTAGATCATAGCGAGCACACACGCCTATCTAAAGACCTCATTATTTTACAAAGACCTGCGTAAAACACACGGCCGAATGATTAATCGCACGGTTAAACAGTTTTACTTCTCAAATTTTGATTTAACACGTACGTGTCAGATAAAGCATGTTGGTCCTTGATTATACTCCTTTTGGTGCAGTTATCGCAACTAGCGAGAAAACACGCCAATTAAACAATACACAACATTGACATTCATTTTTTACCGGTCGGTTAATTAACACACCTCTACAGAAAACGCACCTAGCGTTAATTAACCCACCTCTCGGACCGTTTTTCACCCTCGTTAATTAACACACCTTTTTACAGTTTTAAACCGGTAATACCGAGTAATAGTCTGAAAATTAATTATCTTCCGACATACGTAGAAATAACAACCAGGATTAAGATTTCAATACGGGCTGTGCACCTTTTAACTCCTTAGCAGTTCTCAGTGTATCTTACTGTAGACATTATCTTTCAGTCAATAAAGTAATTTTTAAAAAAAGAAAATCTTTTTTTATCGGCACCCAGGGTCCCGATTCACGAAATTTTAACTAAGATAAAATCCAAATTTTAGTAATTTAATTAGATAATATAGGTTTGATTTTAGTGTTAAGCCAATCAAAATTGAAGTATCTACTAAAATTTGGATTTTATCCTTAGTTAACATTTAGAGAATCAGGACCCAGTCACATAAGAAGATGTCCACATACATGTTATAATGTAGTTATAAAATATCACAAGGAATATACAGTCTTTTTACATATTGTTATTCAGTTTAAACGAGCAAAATGAGTTAGAATTAAATTTCTTCGGACTTGTAATCCAGGTAAATTCCCATTAGGATTTACATAATTATCATCATCATCATCTTCGTCATTATCATTTTCATCTAATAGGTCAGGTTTATTAAGAGTAACAGCAATATTATGTAAGACTGCTGCAGCAATAATAATATAATGATATATGCAGTTTGCAATTTCGTATTAATACCTAATCGTAAAACTGTGAACGCCTTTTCCAGACCCCAAATGTCCTTTCAATTATACCTCTGGTCTTGATATGGCTTTTAATATAACGCTTTTCAGCTCCAGCAAGCATGCATATCCCTGATCGCCAACTAATGCGCCCGATAATCTATTATTTTCAAATTGTGTTTTCAGATTACTTTCGTTAAAAATGCGGCTGTCATTGGCGCTACCAGGTCATCTAGCAACAATATTCAATATTTTTCCCTTTGAATCACAAACCACTTGTGTATTTATAGAGAAATTTTTTTTACGATTGATAAATCTACCCGCATCTTCTCCCCCTGGGTTGCAGATTGTAATATGGGTACCATCTATAGCCCCAATCACATTAGGGAATTGATCTATGTCATAAAAGTCAGATTTTAACTTCATTAAGTCAATGGGAAATTAGTTCTGCTATTGATACGCGTTTTATGATTTTACTTACTGAAGGTTGAGATACATGGCACAAATCACCGACTGTTAATTGAAAAGACCCAGTTGCAAAGTACCTTAAAGGTATAAATAATTGAAGTTGGGAAGGAATTGCCTTACCGCGTTTTGTTTGATGCCTAATGTTTTCACATACAAGATCATGTAAGAAGTTAAAGGAAGGTTTTGTAAATCGTCATCGCTTTCGTAATTCCTCATTATCATAAAGGTCATAGGGATTTCCTCTATCTCTAAAAACACGCTCCCTACGCAACGCTCTTCTTATATAATTTACTCGATTAACTTGAATAATTGCTTGATATGCCATACTATTAAATACATGTAACTTATAACAGTCTTGAAAAGTATAATTACATGAATAATGCTTAAAAGTTAAAGGAAATTACCTACAAGAAAATACCTAACTAAATAATACAACATATATTAAACATAAACTATGAACTATGGGTGTATAACATTGAAAACCATAAATTTGGTTTTGATTTAAGAAATATTTCAAACTAACTTCTAAAAATAATTATTAGGTGCTAGCTTCAACCAAAATAAAAAACATGGCCTCAATCAAATTGACCATAATTTCTCAAACTAATTACAGTTTCTAACATTAAACAATACTTCTTGTAAATGATATTAAATTATTCTTCTAATTGAACTGCTGTGAAATATAAACATGAAATAGTCTGTTAAGTTAAAATATATATTTTAATAAAACAACTTGACTCTTTCTTTCATTTATCAAATTAACCTGGCTATTATGACCTATGCTGTTTCTTGCTAGGACAAGTATGGTGGCCTATCGTTATCATTCAGGATTTAACAAAATTTCTTTAAAAACCTAAACAAAATGGAAAGCAAAGTCAAAATTAAAAGTAAATTAAAAGCAAAAGTTAAATCAAAAGCAAAAGATAATCAAACGCAAAAGTTAAAATTAAGTCAAACGCAAAAGTTAAAATTAAATCAAAAGCAAAAGTTAAATCAAAAGTAAAAATTAAATCAAAAGCAAAAGTAAAAGTAAAATCAAAATGTAAATTAAAATCAAAACACAAATTAAAAGTAAAAGTAAAATGTAAATTAAAATCAAAACACAAATGAAAACTAAACAAGAGACATATCCAAAAATGACCTCACATAGTCACGGTTTAGTGCACGTCAAGTGGGCCTCTCTCCCCTAGCTATTGCTACGTCAAGTTGTTCTCCGGTTATTGTTAAGACGATGCTTTCCGACCCATCCATCTGCTATAGTTGGGTTAGGGTTAGTTAAGATCGAGAGTTCCGTGTGTACAAATGTACATTGGCATTTGCTTCCTAAAGCTGGTGTTGGGGAGATTGGCTTCCTGCTGTCCACGAGTCTTGCTATTTTATAAACGGATTTCTTCGATTATGAACAAACTACTTAACTTTGGTTATCATAAACTTACCTGTGTTTTTGAAATTACCTCCAGTTAAAAAAAAAAATCCATGGCACAATTAAATATCTCTACGGAAAAAAAAAAGTTCTCTTGAAAAGTCAATGTTTTTGCTTGTATTTTCGACAGTCTTCACCACAACATTGACCTGTCACGTGAGCTAACCCATCGTAATATTTTGAAGGGGGGGGGGGGTGAAGATTGACAAACATGGACAATCACGTGCGTTGCTATAAAAGCAGCACATGACCTTTTCGATCGTTTGGGTTTGGGCAACAAGATTAGCAACTGAAGACAATAATATTAATTTAGAAACAATTAATTTACTGTGGTCAGTATACTAAATTTTAATCACTGATTACACAAATACTTGAAAATATAATATTGCTTTCACTTTATCATTACCCCAGATTTGTCAATACCCTGTATATTATAAATATTTTATAAATTATATTCATCCCTGCCTATATTACCTTTTACGGATTAGAATTCAAAGCGTTGATTGGCTGAGGCATGATCGCGATCTACAAAATGCCATCAGTGGCATAAGGAAATGGAAAAGATATTTGAGGGTGAGATTCAAGACCCGTAAAACGAATGTAGTTTTTTTCTGCACCTGTGTTCAAAAGAAATAATCTCACCTTACTCTCTAACCAAATAATTATAATTAACACAAGACAAAAAAACAAAATAACAGGCTAAGGGCGTATTTATTTGAAAACGGCCAAACTCATTACAGGGTTGGGAATAGTATTACTTAAAATACTCATTGATATAAAGCGGCTATTTTGCACTCTGGAATTACCCGAACCTCCCCAGCCGGCCTACAATTAGCATCTCCCAAAAGCATTGTCGTAACAAAAAGCGGTCTGAGGACTAGTATTGTTACGACTCGTAACAAAAGCCACTGCCTAAAAAAATATTTCTATCTAATGTGCCTCTTATTTATTTTATTAATCAGAAATAATACCCGAGTTGACACTCGATATTCGTCTTCTGCTGCATCATCGTCATATGGATTACTAAACTGGCCAAATTCTTTTGGAATCATATTTACTATATTCTTCGTAACCTCCGATAGGGGTGGGGGTCCTCCTCTATTTTTCTTCTGTTCCTTAATATGGTGAGAATACTCTTTCTTAGCATTATCTTTAATACGTTGCCATTGTTCTTTCATCCGTTTAAGTTCTTATGACCGTGAGTTTTCATAAAATCTGTTTGGATTTTTTTCCAGGTCAGTTCCTTTTTTTTCGTCGCGTTGTTGTCGGTTTTTTTTATCTTCCACAAGTGTTACATTCAATTCAACTAATTCTATGAGTCTATTTTTTTCTTCATTGGTCCAATTGCAAAACCTTTGTCTTGCCATTGCCATATCTTTTTTTAAAATTTCAAACAAATGCTCATCACCTTAGCAACTTCGTTTGTTACGCCTAAAGCTAAATCAAACTAATGAAATGGAAGAGTATTCCAAGTGCTTTTGTCAGATTGTGCTCACTTCCAGTCTGAAGGCCCCTTACATCATATATAAAAATAGCTTTTAATCTTCGACTAAAGGAAGACAGCGTTTAAAAAGAATAATGTAAAATCAATGTTTAAAGGGAAATTAAAACAACGATTTTAAAAAATTTATAGTCAGTTATTAGCTAATCTTCTTTTCGGAAATATCATTTTTAATCATCTGCTAATCTCCAACTTTTTAATCTCTGACTAGAAAAAATCGTAGATTATTTTAATCATCATTTGAAAATACCGGCCTAAAAGACTACCGAGGGAGAGGAACCGGAAAACAATAACTCGAGGTTGGACAAGCGACCCTACTCTTTGTCAAGTATAAGCAGGGAATTCAAATACTATCATTTAACAATCTTATTTAAATCTATATTTTATAAGATCTGACAACTTGTAGTGGGAGGTCGCGTCAGGGGTCATATGCGCAGCTTATGATCCTATGATGTCAGAGTCTATGTAATAGTCTTTAGACGTGGAGGGGAGGGGTTGATGACCGAATGGTTAGCAGGTGCGCGCTGTATCATAAAGTATGTCATTTAGTTAAGTGGCGTGGTTTCGAATCCCTTGTTGTACGTGATAAAAGTTTTGTATTTCAATATTACAAGTTGCATTAAGTGTAACTCGTTCTATGAGACAGGGATGTCTTCTCTCAGTCATGTTGTATGTGCTTTCTACCAAACCCTTAAATTTATTGATTAAAGAGAGTGATGTAGGGGAGATTCCGATTAAATATCCACAAACTGTTTCTTTAATATATCAGCATGCTGACGACACGAATATAACGCTACCTGATATTAATTCTCTACAGTCTGTTTTTAATATTATTTTAACATTTTGTAAGCCATCGAGTGCCAAGATGAACGTAGCAAAATCAGAGCTCTTACCATTTGGTACAGTTTCTATGGATATATTGAATTTGGACTTGCCTGTAAAGGTTGTACTATGATCCTCGGTGTTTTATTGGGCCTGATGTGAAGAGCTGGAGGGACAAGACACAAAGTATAAGGCGGTTGTGTGATCTTTGGCTCATACGGGATGTAACATTAATTGGAAAGTAACCTTTAATGATGTCCAAGCTGTGATATACCCTAGCAATTTTTCCTATTCACATCCCTCTCTCTCTCTCTCTCTCTCTGGCTTTCTGGTGTTTCTTGATTTTAAGACAGCTGGAATTGTCAAGATGTATTATATTATTTATTGTGGTAAACCCGGGTTGTTACCCTTGCATTCTATTAAAGTTTTTAGACCTTTAACTACTTATGACTATTGGAGAAAACTCGGGTATATTTTAGATTGGCAGAAAGTATGGAAGGGTCTTTTTATTAAGTTTTAGAATCCTGATTTGACTAATCTCGATTTTAAGTTAGTTCACAATGTTTTATGAACGAAGGATAGATTATATAAAATACATAATGTTAGTGATGATATATGTCCAGAGTAAAAATATATGTCACAAACTATAAATCGTATATTGTAGTAACTTACTGATGTTTTCCATAATGGCTTTTCACTGTCAGACTTTCCAGACATGCTTTTATTTGTTGTTCAGTCAAAAGATGTTGCTTAAGAACTGTTGAATCCACCTTTTAGTTGTTTGAGAAAAGCTGTTTATAGATGTCGTATTGTAATGACGAATATGTCTGCGAATTCAATAGAACTTTTCAAAAGGATTTTACAATTGGCTTTAGAAGAATTTCGAACGTTTTTTAAATCTAAACCTATGGAATTTCATGGAAGGTTTTTGTCTTTTATCCCGTCTACTGTATTAGAAAATAACCTTGTTAAAATATTGTGATATATTTATTATTTATCTACTTTTATAGTTAAATCGTTTTTTCTCAATCTGTGATATAATTGTCTGTTAATGTTTTATTTTTTATACTGTATGACATAATATTGTATGAATTTAAAATTTAAAAAAAGCACGTGTGCGCTGTATCATAAAGTATGTCATTTAGTCAACTGGCGTGGGTGCGATTCCCTAATACGTGACGGGGAGTTGGGTCCCCTGTCCAGCCTCGTATTTTCTCTCCGGGTTCTCCGGTTTCAACGCAAATGTAAAGACCCCCACACGCAAGCGAAGTATTGACTCATATGTTAGTCCAGAAATGACATAGTTTGTGTCGAGTGGACGTTAAACCATCTCTCTCTCTCTCTCTCTCTCTCTCTCTCTCTCTCTCTCTCTCTCTCTTTCGACGTGGAAGCAAATTGAGCTTTTTAAGATATATATTGTGTTGATAATGGTATATGTTTTTTTAATGTATACCCACCAACTATTTTAGCCCAATTCAGTGTAATAAAATAAATAAGTAAATTGATCTATTTTGTCAATAAAAAAACCCTTCTACAACGTCACGGATGATGAACTCCATGGAGAGAACAATAGCGTGTATCATTAAAATCGACTAAGTTTTCGTCTGTTCACTTTATTGATTAGGTTAAACAATATTTCATTCAATAATCTGAAAAAAGGCCTATATATGTTCTTTCCAAAGATATAAAATAGTTAAATCTTATGTTTACAATAAACAATGGTAGACATATGTATATATTATGTCATTTACCAACTACATGAGACCCGTCTATAAGCTCCGTGTGAATACGTACTGGTCAGTAATCATACCATTATAAGACGACAATTCCATATATGATTAGGATCTATTTCCGTATTATCGGAGGCTATATAACATGGAGTTTGTTGACAGTTAGAGAGGCTATCGGAGATGAAGCATAGACGGAAGGAGGAGAAGAGCAGAGCAGAGCAGAGACAGACGTATGGACGAACCCAAGTTCAGCCGCTGTCGTCGCAGGGGGACGAAATGGTTGTCATAATGTATCATGTTACTGTTATCGTTTATATTCCGAATGCAGTTTTGTTCCTGCTGTTTTTGTGTAGCTGTTTGATTGTTCCGATGTAAATAAATCATATATTTATTAAACTGATATATGTTATCACTACGACGGGGTTACACATTTTATATACATTCCTTTGCGTTTTTCACCTATTGTGGCATATGCTAAGGGGTGCGAAATGCAAGGTTTACTGTTCGCTATGGGATATGTATAGGTTATTAACCTACCCGAGGTTGATATGATAGAGAACACGCGGGCGCAGCCCAAGTGTTCTCTATCATATCAATCCGAGGGAGAGTAGGTTTATATCTGACATATACAACGTTCACCCTTAAATTTAATGGACTCTTCTAAAAAAAGGCAACAGTGATTGGTTAATTGCTCGACAGCACGTGACGTGTTTGTTTATACGACGCCATTTTGTAGTAATTGAACTGAAGAAAGCTAAAACAAAATGGATAGTAAAACGAAGTCAGACGAATAATCAATCCTTTTTAGTTATCATATTGACGATAGAATAGATGTGAATGCAACTATGATGAGGATCTATACAAAGCCCGAAGAAAATTTGGATCAAAAGGCAATCTTTTCCGATAATTCTGACAATGACCCGTGACTGAAGGTTACTTTTCGGTATGTTCAGAGAAAGATTTGACCGACTGTTTTGAGTGGATTGTAGCCGTAGCCAAAAATACTTTACAAAGGAACTCTTGGGTGATAAATACTTTCACGTCTTAGGATGTGTGGAGAAATAATTTGGGCAGAAAGAAAATTCTGAAAGATATCTTAGACATGGACTGGAGTGTGGATAACCGATTTAAATAAGCCGATAAGTACGCCGTCTATTTAGGTCCCGAATGCTACAAACTGTACCAAAACAATTTTTGTTTTTATTGTCAAAAGAATAAAATTTTATTTCTGTGTTCTTTGTATTATTTCGATCATCTACGTCAAGAGCGGTTGATATGAGCCGAACATATCGACCTGTAATGACGTCATCAGCGGTTGATATGAAATATCAACCTCTCAGGACGTCATCAGCGGTTGATATGAACCGAATATATCAACCTCTGATGACGTCACGAGAGGTTGTTATAAGGGATAACTGCTATGGACATCTAAGAAAAAAACTACTACCGGTTGTATATACTCAGGTAATGTGGTTTCGATTTGAACTCGTGCGTTGCAGCAGGGTCGCCTGTTCAACCTCGCGGCTTTTCTCGAGTCCACTGCTAATGACCCCTACACCATATAAATCCCTGTTAGCACAAACATAGGCGTACGAGCCAGGGGGGCAAACCTACTTTTCGGGCAGACAGGTAAAGTGAGAAATAATTTTTTTCATCTACTTGGCAAAATAAAGTGCCCGAAATCTAATAAAACACTAATTTTACGGGCTGAAATAGCAGTAAAACGCGTTTGCGGCTGTCAAACATTCCAAAATTTTCATGGGGGGTCTATACAAGGTCAGCTCCGCTTCTTCGCCTCTCGAAGAAAACCGGCGCCGCTGTCAGTAAACCTGAAATTTTTTCGGGTATTTCTAGTTTTGCTCCCCTAACTTCCCTAATAAAACACTAATTTTACTCTTTTTTTAATCGAATACCACGAATTTGTAGTTGAATGTGGATTAAAACATTTTGTGCGACATTTTTCGGGTATCGACTAGTATTTGTGAATGCAGCTGCAACAGTCTGATTGAATGGTTGGAATTCGGACTGGAATTTCGGTTACAAAATCATTGGATACTTTTGGAATTACTTACACGGGCGAGAAAAGCAGAAAACGCATTTGCGGTGGTTAAATTTTCACAATTTTCTCCGGGAGGGTGAGGTTCCCATACGCCGCGACGATTGATTGGTTGTTTGGAATTCAGGTCTTCAGGTAGGCTGTATTTGACCAAATTGAGTACCCATTATTTAGTGTCATCATAAACGATCGAATATATGTGATTAATTACATGTTTAATTAGATCATAGCCAGTACCAAGATGGAGGATGTCGGATGGACGCTTTGAAAATTGGGGTAGCTAAACTAAATTGTACATGGTAAATAAAGAAGATGTGAAAGTTGAACTCGAGCCAAAAAGTAGCATTAGAGCGTGGTTCCTTCCAATAACCAACGTATAAGTACACTGTCTTGAAATCCAGGGTAGCATCTGTGCACTTGACCAATCCGATGGTCAATTCCCAGGGGCTCAATACTGACTCGTGCGCGTAACCTCGTTTAAAAGAACGTGCGCGATTTAAGTTTCTCCAGGTATTATAGAGATTCCGAAAGGGGAGCGAGGTAGCCTCCTGGTCTTAGAGGCTAGGGTGAACATATCATTCTAGCGCAAACGTTATGTAGAACTATCAAGAAGTATGTGCCCCTTGGAAAGGATATTAAACTCAAACCGTGGATATTTTAATAACTGCTCAAGTAACTATATTGTAGTTTCCTGTATCTAACATTTGTAGTTTGCTGTTTTCCATATTAAAACATAGTAACAACATAAACGGTGTTTTAGATTTAATTGATCATTGGATATAATTTTATTACAACGTGAAGTCCGACGAAAGGCCAAGACAATCATTGTCACATCTGTATCCCCATAGTGTCAAAGTCGCTTATTTAGTTGCCGAGACACAGGATAGTGTCACACATGATTTTATCTTTACCATTGTGGCGTTTGTGGATCACATGCTTTCTTTGTTTATTACAAATGGCGTTCGATACTATAGAGAACCCACATTGTGTCTTAA
Organism: Patella depressa; assembly: GCA_948474765.1. Classification (NCBI taxonomy): domain Eukaryota; kingdom Metazoa; phylum Mollusca; class Gastropoda; family Patellidae; genus Patella; species Patella depressa. The sequence goes on from OX419717.1 coordinate 3,468,688, forward strand.
ATATTGGATATCAGGAGCCCATATTTCACGATAAGGTAAGAACATCAATATCGATTGAATATATCAATACAGAGTTCTAATCCAATATTACCGTGGACGGTATTGACTTAGTCTCAATCATCCAAACAAATATTCTACGAATATCAGTCTGGATGGGGCCTCAAAAATTGACGGAAAGTAGGTCATTGTCTGGATTATCCAGTCTTTTAGCACGATACTGGATCATTCCGAACGGACAAATATTTTTCCGTGTTTATAGCCACCCAAGGGAAAATATTTGTCCGTTCGGAAAGATCCAGTATTGTGCAGTCTTTTATGTTACCATGTACTGACTCTACCTCTTTCAATTAAAGAACGTAATAAGGGAAGTAATAACCAATACACGAATGAAAACGAGACTCGGCTTGCATTTTAATTGATAATTTAGCCTTTTATTTATAAATATTACAACTAAGAAAAAAATATAAGCTTTAATTTGGTACAAATGATTTTTCATTTATTTTAAAGATTCTGGTCTATAGAATGCTTGACAACCGGGAGTTTGATTTTTTACGTGGTAGATTATCCAGTAATTTCGTAGTCACTATCATCCAAAAAAATTTTCTACGAATATTAGTCTGGATGGGTCCTCAAAATTTGACGGAAAGTAGGTCCGTGACTAGATTATCCGGTCTTATAAGGGAGGCAACTCGTCCTTAAACAAGACGATGACGCCCATGAAATTAATTTAAGAATGCCATTTCAATGATACATTTGATTGTATGCCAATTCAATATCCAACACTCTTATTATTTTATTGTAAAAATTCTCTTTTCATGGGCCTTATCTATGTTTTTGTTTTGGTTTATTTTTATTTAATAATAATTCGTCGTCACGATTTATATTTGTTTATATTAATGCAAGAATTATGGGATTTATTGTGGGAAGGGGTGCAACTCTTACTTGACATGGCCAGAAGATACTGGATAATCAACCACATTAAAAAAAACAAACACCCGGTTACGCATGGGCAATGGATTTTACGTCAAATATTGAAAACATTCCAAGACCCTCCGTACGTGACCGAGACTAGTATTGACTATGGGCCTTACTCCTTATAATACGGTGGATTGGGTGTGCGTTAGATCAAAATGTCTGTTATTGAGTCAAGTGGTATGGTTTCGATTCCCCGCTTGTACTTGTGCCCCCCCCCCCCCCCCCGAGTCCTCCAGTTTACTTCCACTGTTAAAGACCCCTGCTAGCAAGCATTCTCTTGATCTCAAAATAAAATGCCAAAATCTAATGAAACACTAGTTTTACTTTATTATTTTAAAATTGAATATCACAAATTTGTATTGAATTGACTATGGATTCAAACAATTTGTCATGAGCAACACTACGTTGTGCAACAATTTTTGGGCATCAATTATTATTTATGAATGCCACTGCAACAGTCTGATTGGGTGGTTGGGGAATTTAGGTCGGCATCGAGTCGGATTTCGGTTACAAAACCATCGGACAGCTTGGGAGTTGCTTTACTCACGGGCAAAAATAACAGAAAAACGCTTTTGCGGATGTTGGATTTTCAGAATTTTCTCCAGGACTGCGAGGTCCCCTATCCCCCACGATGATTGATTGGTTGTTTTGGATTTAGGTCAGGCCCCTGGGGTAGGCTATATTGGACCATATTGAGGTTGCTAGAAAAGTAGAAAAATGCGTGTGCGGCCGTAAAATTTCCCAAATTATCTCGCGGGTGTGTGTGTAGGGGGCGGGGGTATCCTACACGGTAAGCCCTCCTCTCATAGAAGACTGGTGCCATCGCCTGTAACCCAAAATAATTTTCGGGCATTTCGGGCTCTGAACCCCTAACTGACAACGAACCCGTACGCCTATGTATTTAACTTAGACTGACAATTTAACATGAATTCTTTGAATTACAACGCTTAACAGCCGAGAGCAATTAGTGCCGTCGTATCAAAAGAGCAATTTAACTTGATTATTGATTTTAAAAAGCTATCGACGTGGGTGAACAAAAAATAGATGACTACGAGACTCCCGAGGAATACAACAATCCTGCGGCTATGGCTCACGCGGTAACGGTGGTCCTAATCTTATCTGTGTCCGCTGTTTCTGCCACAAACAAAATGTGTGCAAAACTGGATACTTTCGGATATGAAGTTTCCAGAAACACTTTCCGTACTGGAGAAACTATTTTAACAGTTGAAGGAAGTGAATTGGTGACGTGCATGCGAACATGTCTTCAGTATAACCTGTGTTCATTTATCAATTTCAATACTGAGTTAGGTAGGTGTCATCTGATGACGATGAAAGACACCCCGACCACTATCGGATCTCTGGATATGGTGTCCAGCATGGCGAGTTCATGGACCAAGGAGATATTGCATGGTCCGTGTTTCAATCATAGTTGTCCGAATAATACCCATTGTATCGTCAACGATCAAGAAATCAGGAAATGTGAGGTTACTGGTTGTGTGGGTGCACCATCGTTATCATATATTAACCAAAGCGCCTTTCAGATCAAGACTATGTGGCATATAGACGAGATTGTCATGTTACCGTGTTTATATGGATCTTCAGGATCAGCAAATTGTACTTCCGGTGGCTCCTGGTCAGAATTTGAATGTCAACCAGGTAAGTTAAAACTGAACACAAATAAAATATTTTCGATTACCGTCTGAAAACTAAAGCTACAATGACAATATAATAGGTAAGGCATTTGATGAAATAACGTATCGTTTACCGTCTTTGTGGCGCAGGGGCCCATTGAGTATGATACTGGCTCAGAAGAGTGTCTAGGTTCGATCCCGGTTATTTTCCAGAAAGTTTTTGGTCTTGTTTTCCCCTAGTTCAATAGTACAAAGGAGAGGGATTGGCAAGGAATAGTGCATTGGATAGGGCGAAATACCGAGGTCCCTGACAGTCGGAAATTGAACTCCTTAGCGACATTGTACATTTGTATTTACCGGTAGGCGTACACGAATTAGAGGTAGCCGTGGTGACTTCGATTAAAATGGTTCTGTACGAGTCATCTCTGTGATAGTTGCTAAATTATTTAAGAGATATTTCCGGTCAAAGGGCTACATTTGTTTAATTTCAGTTCCACCTAAAGACTGTTCAGATGCCGTTAATAAGAATTACACTGTAGGGACTACTCCAATCATTATTGATGTTGATGGCAATGGCCCATTAAAGAAAATAGAAGTTACTTGTGATGGGAAGTTTACAATTATTGGTAAGTTTACAGTTAGTAGAAAGTTGGGAGTTATTTGCAAGTTTACAGATTGATAAGTTTTTTGTTTTCGGAAAGTTTACAGTAATTAGTATATTAACTGTTATTTATAAGTTTTCTGTTTTTAGAATGTTTACAATTACTACAATGTTTTGACGTGGGTGCCCCTTGTCAGTGGTGCAGGACTGAGGGCCTGTAAGGAAAGCTGTCTAGGAGGTCCCTTGTACACATTGGCGTGCACGTAAATGATCCCTTGGCAGTTTGAATTCGATATAAGAATAGACCGTAGCCCCACTGTCCGGCCAATTTCCCTCATAGCACACTGTATGGCGTATGTCCGTCTTCAATAGCCCAGGTTAAGAGCAGAGCAGTAGGACGTTAAACCCCATTTCATTTACAGTTATTAGTAAGTTTACAGTTATTAGTAAGTTTTGTTTTTAGAAAGTATTAAGATACTTAATAAATGTAACTAGGTGTAATTCTGTATCTACATTAAAATATAAATCTTTAATGATGTCATTCTGTTTTCTGAGCTTCAATTACCACCAAACCAGGCGTATTATGAATTTCCCGACAAAATATTTTGTCGTATTATTAAGAAGGTTACTTGAACAAATACGATCACTATTCATCTTCATTTGGAAATAAATCGAAGGTGTTGCTACTCGAAAGATCAAATATGTGGATGTCTGTTGCCATTTGGTTTCACGAATGCGCCGGAGCTATTCAGATGAGTAACGGATCCTAAAAGTTTTTATGATTTATTGTATTGTACAATTTTAAAACAGAGACTAAATAGCTTTTATGATTTATTTTGAATCATACAATTTTAGTCCAGTAATCCAAACGTTTTTATCGTTATTGTAATATACAATTTCAGGACATGATACCACAAACAGAACATATATAGACGACTATGAGGCGAAGTATTCGTATAAACTTGATCTACATTACACAATCTCATTGGAACACATTCAAGCCATTAAACAAAATTCAGACAACTGTGAGCAGTTTCTGCGATTTGAATGCTTTGCAGCGGCACGCGGAGACTCAGCTTGGATAAATATTCACCATCAAAGAGCATTATATTTTGCTGGAAATGGAACTGACAATGGTGCATGTGCTTGTGGTATTGAAGACTCGTGTGATGTACAGGGAGTGAAATGTAATTGCAGTATAAACGACGCCGTTTGGAGAGAAGATTCGGGTTTCATTACAAACATCACAGCTTTGCCAATAATTACTTTTGAAAGCGGCGATACTGGCATCATAGGTTAGTATTGTTTTCACGCGGGTGTACAGTTCGATTTCGAAATAAACCGGGGTCGTAGCGCAGCTGTGCGGTCAATATCTTACCTATGGCGCACTGCATGGCGTATCCCCACCATTATTATATTGTTATATAACTAAATCTGATTAAAATGCAGATCCAATGATGTTTAGTTTTTTTATAGTTGAAAATTTCGCTTTATTTGTCTTCAGAACACTTCGGATCTAGAAGAGTTGTTATATAACACGCGTTCTGGTTGATGTGAGGATTAGCCAATGAAACAGTCTGTTACGGCGAATTCTTGGCGTGGAATACAAGCAATTGTGGGTAAACCACTATATAAACGTCAATGAAAGACTGAAGTCATATGGTCAAACCCCGCTGGTACGTCCCTTGACGCGACTTTTCACTAGAAATGATCAGACCGTCCTGTATTATACGCCATCGGAAGTATAAAACAAAACTAAGCATAGATCTGCATTATAATCAGATTGTATTTTATCAATCAATGTATGATCGATGTCTGTAACAACAGGAGACTAAGATGATCAATATCAGACGCATTGAGCAATGAGCATGATGTTATTGACCCATCTCCTGGTTTTAGTCGGACCCCTTACCACAGAAACGTTTGAGTAAATAGTTTATTATTAAGACATTTGACTGACTGTATAATAAACTCTAGGGATACCAGAACATATGGATGATAGAATTCTCATACTCATGCTTTTTATACGCCAACATTGTCATGTGGACGTATTATGCCGTCGCCCTTGTCCGTCCGTCCGTTCACATTTGTTTGTGGAATCTCTACACGTCACATTTCTTATCCGGTTTTGACGAAACTTGAAATATAGGTATATCCCAATACGATCTCGACTGGTTTCGATATTGGCAGGTATCGGATCGAAACTTCATTGATTATGGCCCCTGATTGTACGAAAAATCAAGTTTATAGCTTGTGGACACTATAGAGGTCACAATTTTGAACCAATTTTGATGAAACTTGACATGCATGTTTATAACCTAAAGATCTTGGTTCCATTCCATATTTGCGCATATCCGATTGTAACTTTCTGAATTATGACCCCTGATTGTCCGAAAATCGCCCTTTTTAGCTTGTGGTCCCTCTGGAGGTTACAATTATTATCCGATTTAAAAAAAAAAACGTTTGACTATATCACCGTTACATGGTAATGAAGGTTGAGTTCATGAAAATCGGAACAAAATTGACGGACAAAATGGCCGCCGCATGTACGCGAAAAGTGTAAAATTATGGTATATCAAGGTTGTGCACACTGTAGAGGTCACAACGTTTGACTATTATCACCGTTACATGGTAATGAAGGTTGAGTTCATGAAAATCGGAACAAAATTGACGGACAAAATGGCCGACGCATGTACGCGAAAAGTGTAAAAATATGGTATATCAAGGTTGTGCACACTGTAGAGGTCACAATTGTAAATAAATTTTGATGAAACTTGAAATAAAGATCTTTTTTTTCCTGTCGATATTTGCACAAATCGGATAGTTACATCCTGAATGATAGTCCCCGATTGTACGAAAAATCGCCTTTATTAGATTGTGGTCCCTCTGGAAGTCAAAATTATTACCCGATTTAAACCACCGTTGATTGTATTACCGTAACAATGCATTGAATGTTGAGTTCGAATTACGTGAAAATCGGACCAAAACTGACATACAAAATGGTCGCCGATTGTACTCGAATACTATAAAAAATATGGTATATCAAGGTTGTGGACCCTGTAGAGGTCACAATTTTAATCTCATTTTCTGAGAATTACTGCCACAGTTATGGACCTTGTGGACAGAGTTTACGTCTTGAGACAAACAAATATATTGATTTTCAATGAATGTTGATAATTGAACAGCTAAATCCATAATATCAAATGTTTCGTATACTAAACGTTAACATGGGGCAGAACTTTATAAAAACCAAACGAATTCTAATGATTTCTGACAATTTCTTAACATGCGACAACTCTTGTTGACTGCCCGGATGATTTAGCTGCTGGTGGGTGTATGTTTCGTTGCCTGGCAACCTACTTTTTAAAATTGTAGGTGGTGTAGATGAAAAAGCCTTTGTTACAATCGGACCACTTCGTTGTCAGCGATCAGGCGTAGGATATGATCTTGCTGGAGGATAATACCAAAAACTAATCGGCAAGATGTCTGTACCAAGGCTGTACTGAGACGCAGTCACAATGTCTGTTGGGGGGGGGGGCTCTAAATAAGTGCACGTTCTCACGTAACTGTCTTGAATTTACGTTGTTTTAATATATTGATCTTTGATTTAGTATCTGTTGGAAGGTCAGCAATCTGTCTCACGCCCTAGAGTGGTTCCTCGGAGCCTATCCCAGGTGTGTGTCATCAAATGTCCGATTTACAGTCATTATTTTTTCATAATAGTGTAGTTCCTCGGGGTCTATCCCAGGGTTGAGTTATCAAATGACCGATATCTTTCAGTTCAATTATGTATAGGCGTACTTGAATTAACCTCTTGTGCTAGGAGTGGGGGCATCTTAATGACATTAGATTGAATTGTTACCGTTGCTAGTCGATACATCACATGTTTGCCAGACCAGTGTCATAATCTCTAAAAATACATTAGGCCTATCTCATACTCCACGCAGCGTTTCGTTTGCTATTATGAGTGGATGTTGTTGTAGCTGCCCTACAAAAGCTTTACATTTAAAACGAGTGCCAATATTGGACCAAATATGTTTACATAACGTTACGTCATGGCTCACGATTTTATTATGCCTAATTAACTCGTGCAAAGCAGAATACTGCAGTAAAACTAATTGCGTGACAAACGAGGCTATCAAGTCGAATGAAATGTAAACAATACTGTTTGGAAACAAACATACTTTCTTCACCGTTTTTAATACCTTAAATCACTGCCCAAAGTTTTAGGGAAGACCCAGATTAAACGAAGGACTGTCATGTTGCTGTACTTAAGTGATAGCTGTCATTGAACGGAAAGAATAGACACACTCCCGCATAAGTTCAAGAAACAGACGCTATTCCAGCAATGGCCAGAGAGGGATTTCCCAGGCCATTGTTTCAGGAATATGACATTATGTAAGAGGTAAATCTGTGAATTGTAAGTCTTTCTTTAGGCCTAAAATGTTATCTTACTAAATTATTAATTCGATGTAATTTAACCTAGATCATAACCATCTCTTGATGTCATCGCTAGCCAGGCGATATTTACTGGACTAGAATCCGATCTGCTGCTCAGCGCTCATTTATGATTAAATAAAAAAATCATTGATAATCAAGACGAAGTTTTGGATCGTGCCGACTTCAGTAATGATGATCGAGGCTAGGCCTAACCTTTCATCGCTAAATTTTCACTTCAGAGTGGATCAATTTGACTGATTTTTTTTTAACAGATTCCCTCAACATTGTCTAGATGACATCGCGCCTGGTACGTTCGTGAATTTTTTATGCGCGAACTCTTAGTTTTTCTATTACTGGCACGCGCACGGGCACTATTTTTTTTTTGTTTTGCATGTACCAAAATCTGGGATTTCGCGCGTAGGTACTTTTGAGTTATTATTCTGTGAAGCATAACACTTGCCACTGTACCTGTGTATCGCTAATTATAAACCGAATGTCTGAAGACCGTTCATATTTATTACGCGAAAATTTTTTAGGACTGAGTTGATGCGCGCTCCATTTGTTGCAAAGCAAACCAACGGTATTATTTTCTCAACAGTGTATGAATTTATTCATAGCGATAATATCCTTACACCGAGAGAAATTATTTAGTCTCGGTGAATAGAACCATGGTTGTCTGGTAGAAAATTACTTTTGTATTTTTTGGAACGGAGAACAGCGATTTTAGAAGCAAACTAACCTGCCGCACATGATACTCATAATAAAAGGCAAGAACTCTTTTTGCAGCGGAAGCTTATCACTGAGTAATAGGTCAAGGTTTTATACGTTTGCCGCATAAAAATCTAGCAAACAAGGTAAATACCTACGAATGTCGATAAAAAAAATAACATTCGGATTATAACTCTAGACAAGGTGTGTTAATTGAAAAGGGTGTAAATTGAATATTATAATATGTATAGGAAGCCTAGTGACGAGTGTAGTAAGTGCTGTCCGTCCGTCCGTCGGTCCGGCGTCCACAATTGCTTGTGGACGATCCAGAGGCTAAAGTTAATATCCAATTGACTTTAAATTTATACACGGTGTTTAAGGTCATGAGACAAAGAAGCCTATTGATTTTTAGCAATTTCCGATAATTACTGTCAGAGTTATGGACGCTCTAGAGGCTAAAGTTAATAACCGATTAACTTTAAATTTATACACGGTGTTTAAGGTCATGAGACGAAGAAGCCTATTGATTTTCAGCGATTTCCGATAATTGCTGTTTGAGTTATGGCCCTTGATCACTTCAAAAATTCGTGTGGATGCTCTAGAGGCCAAAGTTAATATCCGATTGACTTTAAATTTATAAACAGTGTTTAAGGTCATGAGAACGAATAAACCTATTGATTTTCAGTGATTTCCGATAATTACTGTCACAGTTATGGCCCTTGATCACTTCAAAAAATCTTGTGGATATTCTAGAGGCCAAAGTTAATATCCGATTCACTTTAAATTTATACACAGTGTGTAAGGTCATGAAGCGAAGAATCCTATTGATTTTTAGCAATTTCCGATAATTACTGTCAGAGTTATGGCCCTTGATCACTTCGTAAATTCTTGTGAATGCTCTAGAGGCCAAAGTTAATATCCGATTGACTATAAATTTATACACAGAGTTTAGGTCATGTGACGAAGAAGCCCATTGATTTTCAGCAATTTCCGATAATTACTGTCAGAGTTATGGCCCTTGATTTTTTTTTTTGTAAACAATATTTTATTTCAGAAATACATGAAATGGGATCAGGGAACAGGCAAAGTCTATATCACCCCTCTCCTCTGATCACTTCAAAAAATCTTGTGGACCCTCTAGAGGCTAAAGTTAATAACCGATTGATTTTAATAATCATATTTTAGTGTATTATAATTGTTTCAATACCGAAAAAAGTAAAATATGCGACAACCCTTGTTTACTGCCCGGACGATTTAGCTGCTGTGGGCGTATGTTTCGTTGCCTGGCAACTCTCGTTAAAAGTTGTACGCGAACTAAATGCGTTTGTTAGATACTGACAGAGCAGCCCGGAGTCGAGCAATCGCCGCCCGAGCTGTCTTCGTCAGCTAGTTTCAAAATGGCGTACAACCAGTGCAAGTGGGAAAAGACGACAATAAAATCAGAAATATGTTATTTATTATTGTCGCACTTATTACATCACTCCTGTCTAACAAATCTGTGGTGTTACGGTGGCGGCATAGTATTTCACCGTAACACCACAGCCACTCTAACCATTCATAATACATCTAACCATCACTCCCTACACTCCCTCGTCTACTTTCCCAAACTTCAACAACACATCTCATACATCTCGCTGATTAACCCTTGTACCATGTCTACTGGTTTTAAACTATTATAGTAAGAACTACCAGCTCTTTATCTTTAAGTGTTAAAAAGGATTGCTCTGTATTGTGCTACATTTGAATATACTTTTATAAATGTAGAGATAGATAGACATTAATGTCCACTCGATGGAAACTATGTCATTTCGGGACTATCCTACAGTTGAATTTCATTTCAATAATTCGCTTGCACCCCAGTAAACATGGATGGTTAGATTTACGTTACTTTTACGTCATTATGGTTAGATTTTGGTTAGCGTCCAATAATGGTAAAATTTTACGGTTAAATTGACGTTACTTTTACGTCATAATGGTTATGGTTACTTTTACGTCAGAAAATGACGTAAATCTAACATAAATTTTATGACAGTTTTCTTACCAATTTTTTTCGTAAAAATTATTCTTGATTAAATAACCATACCAGTGTGTGCACATTCTAACAATTGATTAATAGTCGGAATTCAGACAAAATAATTATATATGTGTTATTGGTGATAATTCTAACGTTAATCTAACATAAATTTTACGTCAGGTTTCTAACCGTTAGTTTATGGTTAGTTTTCTGACGTAAATGTAACGTTAATTTTCTAACGTTAATATAACGTTAATTTTCTAACGTTAATATAACGTTAATTTTCTAACGTTAATGTAACATAAACCTAATATTTGTTGTCTAACGTAAAACAAATGTCAGTTTTAAAATGTCAGGATACCAACAATTAAAATACCAAATTCTAAATTTTAAACATTCTTTTGGGCATCTCCAACTAAAAAAGTGGGTGTGGCACCAGCCCCGGGGGTCAAGCCATGCAACAAAATTGATAGTTATTATCCTTCCGGTATAAGGAATAAATATACCAAGTTCCAAAATGATTCATTCAGAATTGCAGCCTGTTGACAAAAAACCCACAAAAAGTTGGCGTGACTCAGACATGAAACAAAATAAATAGGTACAAACCTATGGTGGATCATACCGAGAAAGAACAAAAACTGTTCCTAACTGCAGCATGTAGACTATTTACAGACGGGTGATCGCGTGGGTAAGGCGCTGGCTCGCTAGCCTGGAGATTTGGTGTTCGATCCCTGCATTGGCCGAGAAAGTTCATTTGGATTTTCCGGTCTGGTTTCCCCTTGTCAGTGATGCAGAACAGAGGGCCTGACAGGGGCGGTTGGCTAGTCGTTCGGATGGTTACGAAAAACAGAAGTCCGGTGTCCACATTGGGGTGCATGTGAAAGATCCCTTGTCAGTTGGAATTCGATATAAGGTTAGGGGCAGAAGAGTAGGGCGTTAACCCCCATTTAATTTCTAGTTATAGACAAAATATTAACAAAAAAGTGAACTGAATAATGAAGACGGGTCTACATCATAATATAGTGTGCTATGAGGGAAATTTTGCCAGGGGAGGGACTCTAAAGCCTACTCTTATATCAAATTCCAACTGCCAAAGGATCTTTTATGTGCACCCCATTTTTCTCTCAACTTACCAATAACCATTCAGAATTCAAAATGTAATTGCAACCAAATGTCAAAACAGCACAATTTACAGTGTGCTATGAGGGAAATTTGGCCCGCTTTTATATCGAATTCCAAGTGCCAAAGGATCTTTTACGTGCACACCAATGTGTACATGGGACCTTGGTTTCCTGTCCCATTGGAACTACTAGACAACTGTACTTTTCAGGCCCTCCCTCCTGCCTCACTGACAAGGGGGAACCACTCTGGAAAATCTGGATGAACTGTCTCGGCCAATGCAGGGATCGAACACCCGACCTCCAGACTAGCAAGCCAGCATCTTACCCACCTCGCCATGTGATTCCTCAAAAAATTGCAACAAAATGTACTACAAGTATTTCTATTTTAAAGATAAATATATTATGATGTAATAGAATAAGAGCAGACATTTAAATTGAAACAATTTATCCACAGCACAAATTTGGTGATAATTTAGAAAACAGTTCTTTAAGAAAAGGGTTTAACAAAAGATCTGTGGCAGTTGGAATTCGATATAAAAAATGAAATGAAATGGAGTTAAATGTCCTACTGTTCTGCTCTGACTGGGCTAATTAAATAAGGATGTACACCATACAGTGTGCTATGATGAAAAAACTGCCCGGCTTACTGCACTACGGCCTACGTGCATGGCAAAGTGTACACAGGACCTTGGTTTCTCATCCATTCCGAACAACTAAACGTTGTCACTTTTCAGGCCCTCTGTCCTGCATCACTGATGAACGATCTCCGCCAATGCAGGGATTGAACACCCAACCTCAAGTTTAGTGAGCCAATGTTTTACCCACTGATTTTCGAACGTGGTTCCCCCCTTGTCAGTGATGCAGGATGGAGGGCCTGACATGGACAGCTGTCTAGTTGTTCGGATGGTACAAAAAACCGAAGTCCCATGAAAAATTGGCGTGCAGGTATAAGATACTTTGGCAGTTGCAACCTCTTACCCACTGATTTTCTGGCATGGTTCCCCCATGTCAGTGATGATTTGTAGTCGTTTGGATGGTACAAAAAACCGAGGTCCTGTGAACAATTGACGTTCACGTAAAAGATCCCTTGGTAGTTGGAATTTGATATAAGAGTAGGCCGTAGCCCTGTTGCCTGGGCAAAATGTCCCTAAAAGCACACTATATGGCGTATGCCTGTCTTCATTAGCCCAGTTTAGGAGCAGAACAGTAGGACGTTAAATCTCACTTCATTTCATTAGTCAGTCCCGCTTGAGAATAGACACTAAGGTAGTTGACGGACGTTTTAAGTCCTAAATCGACGGTTTTAGTCTAAAACTTTGTTGAGCATTTTTTGTCTTGTTAAATTCACCTTATGTTTGGCGCAATATAGCTTGGTTGGAGCTAACGTGCAATAAAACAACGTTTCATTTCATTTTATTTGTTGAGTATTTATTCTGCTTCCATTTAATAAAACTGAAAATGTGTGTATGACAGATGTAAAACGGAGTATGGCGGCCATTTAGGGCAGAGATATATTCTCTAGGAAGGAAGTAGATGGATCTCCCTGCGCAGAATGTTTTGTTAGGTGAAGCTAATTTTAAAAATCCAGTCATAGCTAGAAGCAAACACATCAGTATATCTCAACAATTTTAGTTACGTTCACATAGGTATGTGTTGGCCGAGCAAGGTTTTAGTGATTTTTATGGCTGGTTTCATCTCGGTAGTGGTGCAGAACCGCCCGGGCGTTCAGATCTGACGAAATACTGAAGTCCCGTGCATATATGCTGTGTACGTTCTAATAACATTCAGCAATAAATGTTCTTAACTTGACGCTTATTTGAATATTAAATTTACTTTCTCAATGTGTTCAACAAGATGTAGCAATTAATGCAAAAGCTTTTTTAAATTTTTGAATCTGACTAAAATTGAATATTTACTAGTTTTCCAATTCCTCTCACATTTAAGAAACCCAAAAAATTTTGAAAATCAATAAAGAAATAAGAAAGTTATTGCACTTTTAAGGCCCAAAATTGATCAATGTCCGTGTACAATTTTTAAAAAAAATTAGCCAAAAAGGTGACCAAAGATAATTTCTCAGCAACCTTTGAAGACATAGGCATGAAATTTTCAGGAAATACCCTTCCAACCATAAACTATTCATTGTAATTTTCAAATTTTGGTTATATAATTTATTTCCTTTAATTGATATAGGGGTCATTCTATGAAAAAATATGTTTATTTTCAGTGACGAGCGCCGTTTTTGCCTTTTATTGATAATTTTATTTTTTCAAAATATAAGAAATAATTAGCTCCGTTAACACAAAAATTCTATCACACGTTTGAAAGGTGTCAAACGAATATGGTGTACATGTAGTTTGACCTAGATTAATTTAACACTGAGAAAGTAAAAATTAACAAATTCCAACAACTTAAAAGTAGAGACTTATATATTCGCAATCGAAATATTAGTTTAAAAATCGGGATTATTGAATTTGATACAACTGAATAAAATGACTGTTTCGATCTATTTCAATAAACATCAACAAAATAACTAACTAGAACTAGTTGGTTACACCCATCGTGATCCGTATGGCGTATTATTTATATCATGCCTCGAAATCAAATAATAATTTCTTCAATTTTACTATTCATATACCTAAAATAGTTTAGCCTATATAAAGTATTGAAGTGCGTATAGTTGATTTTGTCTACGATATCACCCCAGATGGAAGTGGACGTTAAACTCCAGAAACGAACGAACGAACAGTTGATGGTCACATAAGAAATATACGTATATGGCGCCATTTTGGGTCAGGGGTCAAGGTCAAGATAAATTACTCTAAATTATTAAATGTAATATCTATTAACGTATTTCAATATTAGGTGGTCTATTTTTGTTGTCGTTTTCCGTATGCTGTCCACACTGATTAAACAATCATTATTAAATAATTTTTTTATTCTTTTATATCTATACGCATTTTTTCTCAACGCAGCATGAACCGAGCCTGGTCTTATGACGTCATATGTGGATTGTGGGTTAGGATAAGGGTTAGGATAAGGGCTGTGGCCTGCAGATTTCGTCACAGTCTCGAGATGTAGACAGGGCTAGCCCTAACCCTAACCCTGGGCCAAGCCTAACCCTTATCCTAACCCACAATCCACATATGACGTCATAAGACCAGGCTCCGGTGGACGGAAAAAAACGTTTACCAGGAAGCTAGGTATCCTGGGAATGCAAGATGGCGCGCGGAATGGATTTTTTTCCTAAATTGCATGATAAATGTACAATATACAGTTCTTGGATTACACAAACAGAGAAACAGAAAAGTAGAATATACCAGATAAATGAGTGATTGGATTTGTAAGTAAGTTTTTTCTTATATCCCTAACTGCTGATGTATTACTGAGCTTACAAATTCAGTGATGTGAAAAGAATTCCACGATCACACGACAGCTATATATTTCTGCTGTAAAACTATTTCTATATCCCTATTTTCTATTTTTTCACCGTAATTCTTATTTATTTTCCGAAAGGAATCATTTGTCACAACATCTGACGAATTTTTTTAACAATCCAATACTATTTTCAAGTAGGAGTTTACGATTCATCAACATATACTATTCAAAAAAAGTAGGGGATATTTGATTTTTAAGTGTTATTAAAGTCACCTAATGAAACTGACGAAGAAACAAATGACAAAATGAAATGAAGTTCACATTCATCGATTTATTCCAAATGATCGTTAGACTAAGTAAGGCACAGACTGACCATTATAAGGGTAAAATGATACCCGGGGTCAAACAGCAAAGTTACCACAGCATCACAACAAAGTCAGTAACGGGTAAATCCTCCTCTGTTTGCCAAACAAGCATTGATCCGACGTGGCATACTCCTAATGAGACGTCTAAGGTCATTTTGGTCCAGATTGTCCCATCCCTGTTGCAACGCAGCAGCAAGTTCTTGGACATTGGCAGGACGTGTTGACGTTGACGTAACCTCTGTCCAAGCATGTCCCAGACATGCTCGATGGGGGAGAGGTCGGGACTCAGTGCTGGCCAAGGTAATGTGGTGATGTTCTGTTGTTGGAGGTAACCTGTAACGATCCTGGCCCTGTGGCATCTTGCGTTGTCATCCTGGAAGATGAAACGGCGGCCATGACGTCGTGCGAACGGCGCAACATGGACTGCCAAGATGTTGTCCCGGTAGTACTGGCCTGTAACACACCCTGCAACAACATGTAAAGCCGTTCTTCCAGCAACCGTGATGCCTCCCCACACCATAACAGAACCACCCCCAAATCGATCATGTCTGATGACGTTAACGTCTTGGAAGCGCTCGTTTCGACGACGCCACACCCTCCTACGTCTGTCCAAAAAATCAACAGTGAACCTTGACTCATCTGAAAACATCACATTGCTCCAGCGTCGATTATCCCAGTGTTGACGATCCCTACACCAATGACGTCTTGGATGAATGTGATGATCTCTCAAACAAGGGATCACGCGAGGACGTCGGGCGCGAAGGTGATCCCTATGCAGTCGATTCCGAATCGTCTGGCCACTCACTCTCACACCAGTGTCTGTTTGAAGACGAGCGCTGATCTGATTTGCTGTTATGACACGATTTCTCAAGGCCAAGGTACGGATAAATCGATCCTGGGCTTGAGTTGTCGCCCTTGGTCGACCTGAGCGTGGTCTGTCCTGTACAGATTGTGTATCACGGTATCTGGACCATAGCCTGCTTATGACAGACTGAGAAACATTCATCGTCCGCGCCACAACCGCCTGTGTTGTGCCGATCTGTAGCATGCCAAGGGCACGTAACCTTTCATTTTGGGTAAGCCGACGCATATCAAAATTTGTTTTCTGGTTACTAAAACAATTAAACTGATGTTTCCACCCTGGAATTCAATGCCACAATGACTGTAACATTCAAAGTCAGAGTCGTGCAAATCTTGGGTTGGACCCCCATGATGATCCCAAGCATCACCTGCATTCCATGCGGTAGCTATTGGTGCGTTTGGGCGTCACATGTAACTGGAAATGTTTCTTCTGTTAGGTTCTATAGTGACTTTTTTCGTAGTCATTTGCATATTTTAGTATTATGCCCCCAAAATCAAATATCCCCTACTTTTTTTGAATAGTATAATATTTTGTTGCTATTTTTTCGACAAACTGTAAAATGAACTGATTTCTGTAAGTTGTATTTACACATTTAAGTAAAGAAGCCAGATAATCTAACAATTAAAATTAATCACTGATCTACAGTATGTATTCCTTTCTCTTGTAGTATCAATGTTTCACATGAAATTTTTAGCGTAAATTACATGTAGTCAGAATGCGAGAAAGGAATTCCTGAAACCTAATTTCATTTTTATTTTGGAGTATAAAAGTTGCTTTTATTTTGTTTTTTTGTTATTTTTACAGATCCCATATATATTTAAGGACAATTTGAGCATCATTGGTGGAAGTCATGTCGAGGAAGATATAAGAAGGTTGATATGGGCTTTATATATGGAAACTAGATGACATCACTGCTTATCATACCAACTTGGCATTGAAACCATGCATTGAACTCAATAACAGTATTAACCGTCTTCATGGTCGAGAGCACATTTATCAGAGCAGTATTAACCGTCTTCATGGTCGAAAGCACATTTATCAGAGCACTCATCTACGGAACTGTCCAGATGTCAAAGAAATAAAGACTTTTTAATCATGTACCGAACCAATATATTATATGTACCGAACCAATATATTATTGTATCTATGGTAGCACAAAATACACCAGAATGTTGACCAAAAGCTTTACTTTACAAGCAGTAAGCCTAAAATATCTTGTATACATGTATATCACGGTTGTGGACCCTCTAGAGGTCACAATTTTGATCCGATTTTGATGAAACTTGAAATGCATGTTTATAACCCTCAAAGATCTTGGTTTTCGATATCTGATCGTACCTTCCTCAATTATGGCCCGCTTTTTGTTTAGCGTGTTCTCTATCCATCTCTTGAAAAATGTGGGCATATCTTTTCAATATTCAGCTTTTCCCGACTTTCTCGTTTGGGATTACTTTATTCATTGGGGCATAAGTCTATATCCCTTTTCGCTGAAATGGGGCCTATGTCTTGCACTCCACATCGAGTTATATATGGATGAAGGTATTTGTCGACATTTCTTAGCTTGTTTATTTCTTTATTAAAAACATATCTCTCCCCCCCCCCCTTACCGCAAAACATGTGAATACTGCTTTATATTTTTTTCATTTCGGAGATCACGGTGTCTGAGTGGGTAACATGCTGGCTCGCTAGGCTGGAGGTCTGGTGTAGATCCCTGCATTGGCCGAGAAAGTTCATCCAGATTTTCCGGCGTTCTTTCCCCCTTGTCAGTTATGCAGGGACTGATAAGGACAGCTGTCTAGTCCTTCAGATGGTATGAAAAACCGAAGTCCCGTTTACACATTGGCATACACGTAAAAAATCCCTTGGCATTTGGAGCAGACTGTAGCGTCCTTGTCTGGGCAAAATTTTCCCCATAGCGCACTGTATGATAATGCTCGTCTTCATTAGCCCAGTTTGAAGCAGAACAGTAGGACGCTACATCACATTTAATTTTTTCAGACGTGTATCAATATTCAGTATTCCACAAATTTCTCTTTCAAAGTTAGTTTGAAAACCTTATGCAAAGGTGATAGGCTATACATGTACATGTAGTTTTTCTTTTATCAAATTTGGTCAATGTCACAGTTTTCCTTCCAAATATGCGACAGACTGTGGCCATATTTCCACATTTTCAAAGTGCTATACAGATCTTTTTCTCATAGAGCTGTTTCCTAAATTGTCACTAACTTGGTGCTGTGGATAAACTGTGACAATTTAAATGCCTGTTTTGTACTTTATTACATTATATATTTATCTTTTAAATAAAGTATAGATACTTGTAGTGTATTTTGTTATATAATTATGTAAACTGTGTATTTTTTTATACATTTGGTTACAATTACTTTTAGAGAGAAATTGGGTTTAACATCCACTCGACTTACACTAGGTCATTTGCTTGCACGTAGGGGCCTTCAGCAGTGGGATAAAACTGGATGACCTGGAGAAAATCTAGTCAGCAATCGAAACCACGCCACCTGATTCAATGACTGATCTTATAATGCACGGCTTAGAGAGAAAAATGTTTTTTAACGTACAATAGACAGACTTTGGGACTAACCTGCAATTCAATACAAGTTAAATAATTTGAGGAGGGAGGGGATGGCTGAATGGTTAGCACATGCATGCTGTATCATAAGGCCTGTAATTGAGACCCCTACATGCCAGCGAATCATTGAAATAAAATTAAACCATAATTTAGACCCGAAATGACCTGGTTTCTGTCGAGTGGATGTTAAACCCCATTTCTCTCTCTCAATACTTTGGTTGCGCTAGGAGTCTTTAGTAATTGGAGGACCCAGAGAAAACTCCCTGTTCACGTCTAGTATCGAAACCAGTCCACTAGGTATCACTGACAGACCTTATGATCTAAATTGCATTCATTAGATCACATTACCGTCCAGCCCTTCCTATGGTTAAAGAACATTTGGTTATTGGTTGACTGAATGTCAAGTTTACAAAACGCAAATAATAGATTTGACGTTAGAATTGCATCCGAAAATGATGTTTATTTAATGTTAGATTTACGTCATAATGGTCGGTTAGATTTTCATCATTTTGCTCATCTTTTTAACGACAATTTAACGTCAGGAAATGACGTAAATCTAGCGTAAATTTTACGTCATATTTACGTCATTTTCTGACATAAATCTAACGTAAAGTTTACGTCATTTTCTGACGTAAATCTAACGTAAGTGACGTAAAGTTTACGCAAAATTTACGCTAGATTTACGTCAGAAAATGACGTAAACTTTACGTTAGATTTACATCAGAAAATGACGTAAAGATAACGTAAAAATGACGTTAAGTTTACGTTAGATTAACGTCATTTCCTGACGTAAAATTATCGTTAAAAAGATGAGCAAAATGATGGTAAACTGACTGACCATTTTTACGTAAACTTAACGTAAAATTAACATCATATTGTTAAGTGGGACGTAAGAGGCAGCAACCCAGATTTTTAAAATTTATATCCTATTGCTTTAAATTGTGCTTTTGTAATGATGTATGGTTGGTTTGATGTACACGCGCTTTGAGTTAAAAATAAATTAATTAAATTTACTTATTTTGTGAATATAAATAAACAAGGACACGGACAATGATCGTCATGAACAGAACAATAACTTGTAGGTTGAGATCGCCTCATCCCTGCATTGTTTATATATGTGAGAGAATATAAAAACGTACACATTCTGTATTCATGAAACAAAGAAATAATCACTTAATTATTCATAAGATAAAACAATACAGTATATAACTAAAGGTGAAGGTGTTTGAACAAACAACATATTTAAAGGAGCTAAATCGCTAATTTTTGGAACATAGAATTGACATAAATGGGTCACACACATATAATAAAGTAATATGACTGTATATAAACTGATTTATATTTCATTGTTTTTTGTTTTTACAATAAATTCTAATCCATTATGTTCAGCTAAATACGCTAGAAGTCTCAATCGAATGGCAATCTCTAGCGTCTGGTTATTTCAGTCTACACCGATAGTTTTTATTGTGCGTGCTCTCGAGATAAGAATATGACGTCATCGTTTGGCAGGACTTGTGGAATATGTCTAGCCTCGTTCTTTGAGTCCCTTGTTACAAACTTCAAATACACGTCAACATATGAAATATAGGCAATTAAATAGCGAATAACTCTAGTCTTTTGGGGGAGGGGGCGAGAGACAGGGAGAGAGAAAGATTGAATGAGAGGGAGGGGGCGAGAGAGAGAACTTGGGAACTACCATTCGACATAAACTACGTCATTTCTGGTTTAACTTACGTGTTGTTTTCAATAATTAGCTTTTCGTATGAGTTTTGAGCAGTGGGATAAAACCGGGAGACCCGGGAAAACACCACGAGGGTGGACATCAGACCCTACTCTCACGGACGGTCTAGGAATCGAAACCACGCTACTTGACTCAATGACAGACGGTATGATCGGCCATCCAGCACACCTACACCACCCCCATTAGAATCATTGGGTCAAAACGCATATGCGTGTACATGTATATAAACTGACCTACGTTCCTTTTTAGGGGGGGGGGGGGGCCTAGAGTGCCGCGCTTCGACCTCTAGCTGGCCGGTCACCTCTGGCTTGCGGCTGTGGTTTCGATCCCTGGTGTGAGTGTATGTGGCATGGAGATAGGGTCGCCTTCTCAACCCCGTGGGTTTCCTCCGGGCACTCCGGTTTCCTCCCACTGCTAAAAGACCCCTACGCGCAAGCGAATTATAGAAAAAAGATTGAAACCATATGTTAGTCACGAAATGACCTAGTTTGTGTCGAGTGGACGTTAAACCCCACCTCTCTCTCTCTCTCTCTCTCTCTCTCCCACGTCCCTTTTTGAAAATTTATTTATGTAATTTCTGCACAGGTTTGTTCGTTCAAATACGTGAGTTATCAAAACTGAAAAGCAGTCCGTTTCGTCTGGTTAGTCCAGTCTATATTCTTATCTCTTTACTATTTTGACGTTTTGGGGTCAACCATCTTTTAAATTTGGATATGTTGTTTTTTGTTTATTATAAATAGTGTGCGAGACCCCAGGGAACCCGACATCGTCACCTTTTTTTTCAAAACAATTGTCATTGTGTCTTAAATATTGGATACAAGGAGCCCATATTTCACGGTTAGCTTACAACATCAATTGATTTGAATGGATCAATATTGAATTCTAATTCGTGTATTTATATTCGAATATTTTGAATGATATCGAGTTTGAGCGATACTCACTTTAATGCACGACTATAATACACGGAGTTTCTTTTGACTCAGGCATGTATCATGGTTTCTTTGACTTAGGGTAGTGAATGAACGTCAAGCACTATCAGCTCAGGACAATTAGTTACATCGATTCTAGCGACGTGCAATAAAACTCCGTGAAGTCGAAGGAATTCGATAAAAACGTTGGAGGGACAACATGTAATTTCCTTTAGCGGCATTTAGTATCTGGAAAAGAATATCACATGACACACTTATATAGAATACAAGTTACTTGAAAGGTTTGCATCTGGTGACGTTTCAATGACATATAACTTGTATATTCCGGCTATGGTTCACCCGGTAACGTTGGTCCTAATCATATCTGTGTCCGCTGTTTCTGTCACAAACAAAATGTGTGCAAATCTGGATACTTTCGGATATGAAGTTTCCAGAAACACTTTCCGTACTGGAGAAACTATTTTAACAGTTGAAGGAAGTGAATTGGTGACGTGCATGCGAACATGTCTTCGGTATAACCTGTGTTCATTTATCAATTTCAATACTCAGTTAGGTGTGTGTCATTTGATGACGATGAAAGACACCCCGGCCACTATCGGATCTCTGGATATGGTGTCCAGCATGGCGAATTCATGGAACAAGGAGATATTGCGTGGTCCGTGTTTCAATCATAGTTGTCCGAATAATACCCATTGTATCGTCAACGATCAAGAGACCAGAGAATGTGAGGTTATTGGTTGTGTGGGTGCACCATCGTTATCATATATTAACCAAAGCGCCTTTCAGATCAAGACTATGTGGCATATAGACGAGATTGTCATGTTACCGTGTTTATATGAATCTTCAGGGTCAGCAAATTGTACTTCCAGTGGCTCCTGGTCAGAATTTGAATGTCAAGCAGGTAAGTTAAAACTGAACAGGAAAGCAATACAGAACATTATATTCAATCTCAGAAATCAGTCTTACCTTTAAGTGTTCCCATCCCAGTGTTTGCAAAGAAGTTCCGGGTTTTGTATTCCCCTAGTGTAGTAGAACAGAATTGGATATGCATAACTCCTATTTGCCCCTGACAGTCTAAAATTATTGTACGCCCTTTTATTGGCCATGTTGGCGTACAAGAATTGGACGTAACCCTTAGCGACCTGGATTTAAATGGTTCAATAAAAAGTGAGTCATCTCTGTGATAGTTGCTAAATTATTTAGAGATATTGCCGATCAAAGGGCTACATTTGTTTAATTTCAGTTCCACCTAAAGACTGTTCAGATGCTGTTAATAAAAATTATACTGTGGGTACTACTCCGATCATTATTGATGTTGATGGCAATGGCCCATTAGAGAAAATAGAAGTTTCTTGTGATGAGAAGTTTACAATTATTGGTAAGTTTACAGTTATTATTCAGTTTACAGTTAATATTAAGTTGGCAGTTATTATCAAGTTTACAGTTATTATTAAGTTTACAGTCATTGGTAAGTTTACAGTTATTATTAAGTTTACAGTTATTATTAAGTTTACTGTTATTATTAAGTTTGCAGTTATTATTAAGTTTACTGTTATTGGTAAGTTTACGGTTATTATTAAGTTTACAGTTATTAGTACATCAGCATAAAGTGGCACATAAGCTGGTGCTTTTAAGAATATTGGCGTCGCTGACTGTGTACAAATAACACTGGTCCCAGCACCGAACCTTGGGGAACTCCGTTCGAGGGATTAACATATTCTGAGTTGGTGTTTGTAATCTACATGTATAGCGAATGACTACGACGTAAAGTTTCTGTAGGAGCACCAATGGATCGATCGTGTCGAAAGTGGTTTGAAGATCTTTGGAAGAGCTATCTCGTTTGACTGATACTAATCTAGCAATAATATAACTAATATTATTAATATTATTGGAAGAACGTCCATGTAAGGCATGGCGCGCATACATTCATTATTGTTTAATTGACCTAATAAAATGTTTTACAAATCGTGAATCAAGCTGGGCCACTTTAGAGCAATCCTGACTAACTAATGGAATAAGAACATTATGTGTAACAAATGCAATATCCAGTAGTCTAAAAATGCACTTACGTCAGGAAATGTAAAATCTCTCAATGGACGTATCGGAGAAACCTAAAGTTGACAACCATACAGTGGCATACATTTTGACAATACCTTAAATAATTTATACTTTTATGCTTGAACACACGTGTTTGAAATGAATATTTGCAATATTTAAACTGGTAAGGGAGTTGTTAACACCCCAGTGGTTACCTGCGTACTCTGATTGTTATTCTGTACATGTATCTACAATTTTATGGTACTCCTTGGTGCATGTAAGTTTACAGTTAATTGGTATTGTTGAGAGAGACAATGGGGTTCAACATCCACTCAACACAAACAATGTCATTTCTGTTTAATGTGTGTTTCAGTTTTATTTCAATACTTCTCGAGTGCATAGGGGGTTTTAAGCATTGGAAGGAAACATGTGGCCCGGGGGAAACCTACGAGGTTGGACAGTCGACCTAGTCATTATTATGTACAAATGGGAATCGAAATCACGTCATAAAGCGCGCGTTAATTCATTCATCCTCATCCCAGGGATTGTTTTGCGTTTTGATGTGTTGTATTATTGATGTAAGCTAGACTTATTTATCCAGTCTGCTTTCAGACAGCCACGGATACTTCAGTTGCATACTTTATGGGTTTTTTAGTCGTTTATATTTAATTGAAACAGGCCTTTCTTTAGGCCTGAAATGGCATCTAAATTATGTCAACGCTAGCATGAGATATCTTACCGTCTTTAGTAATGATGATCGAGGCTAGGCCGAAAATGCAATCACTAGAATCGCGCTTCAGAGCAGATCAGTTTGACTGAAATTTTCAGCAAATTCTATTTTGTAAAATCTATTATAATAAGAACTTTCAGCTCTTTATCCAATCTCCCATAAGCTATCTTTAATATCTGACTATAGACCATGTGTTGCAATAGTTAACTTTAATGTTGGAGCTTAGAAAAACAAATAAGGGCAGACCAAAATCGTAAAGTAACGTTTATTAGTGTTTCTATATTATAATTATTTCAATGTGTGTCTTATCATATTTCAGTTTATTTGTTTTATTTGCAAAACGCGCTTGGGCACTTGTTCTGAACTTGAATATTCGTCCTGGAAACAGACTAAAATCCCTGTTTGGCCAATAAGGCATTTGGGTGTACATTGTCTAAATATCTTTATTTAAATTCTGTACCTTTAAATTGACTTCACCTTTCTGATTCGGGTCAAAACATAAACTTTCGATTCGATTTCAAAAGATGTTATGGGTATAATAAAGCACAAGAAACCAACCAGAAACTAAACAAAGTAGACAAACCTACATTCTAGACGAAATGTTAAAGAAATAATGCACGAGATCTACCCAATACAATACTTTATCTGGACATAAATCAAAGTTGTGTAGCTCCCCGAAAGATTAAATGTGTGGATGTCTGCCTTTGACAGTGGTCATTTGGTTTTACAAATGCGCCCGGGTTGTTCAGATATGTAACAGATCCAAAAGTTTTTATTATTATTGTAACATACCTTTTCAGGGCATAATACCACAAACAGAACATTCATAGACGGATATGAGGCGATATATTCATATAAACTTGATCTACATTACACAGTCTCATTGGAACACATTCAAGCCATTAAACAAAATTCAGACAACTGTGAGCAGTTTCTGCGATTTGAATGCTTTGCAGCGGCACGCGAAGACTCAGCTTGGATAAATATTCACCATCAAAGAGCATTATATTTTGCCGGAAATGGAACTGACAATGGTGCATGTGCTTGTGGTATTAACGACTCGTGTGATGCACAGGGAGTGAAATGTAATTGCTATATAAACGACTACGTTTGGAGAGAAGATTCGGGTTTCATTACAAACATCACAGCTTTGCCAATAATTACTTTTGAAAGCGGCGATACTGGCATCATAGGTTAGTAGTGCTTACAACACTGTTATCTATTTCGGGAACTCAGTTAGGAGCTGGTTCATTCAGCAATAGGGGGCGGGGGGCACGAATAGTTAGCATGTGCATGCTGTACCATAATGCCTGTCATTGAGTCAACTGGCGTGGTTTCGAATCCCCGGTTGTAAGTGACAAGGAGTAGGGTCGCCTGTCCAACCTCGTGGGTTTTCTTCGGGTCCTCACCCCTCCACTGCTAAAGACGCCTACGCGCAAGCGAATTATTGAAATAAAATTGAAACCATATGTTAGTCCCAAAATGACCTAGTTTGTGTCGAGTGGACGTTAAACCCCATTTCTCTTTCTCTCTCTCTCTCTCTCTCTCTCTCTCTCTCTCTCCCGCATCCAATTGAAATTCATCTAAAGGGTAGAACTTAGGAATGAGGGGAGTCTTGCCTTCAATGCGGACAGCTGGGTCGATGGGCCAGGCGAAAAGTTATAATCTTATCTCCATGTTTTTTTTTATTTTATTGCAGATGGTGTAGATGAAAGAGCTTATGTTACTATCGGACCACTTCGTTGTCAGCGATTATGCGCATGATCTGGCCGTGGCGTGGCGTACCAGAACGGCTAAAGTCCAACTCAAGATTGCGTCGAGGTCGCGTAGATGTTATTAAGGTTAGGACACGTGGTTGTTGGTGTGATTGTAGGTTAGGTTTACGGTTAGCATTAAGGCTATTTCTAGGGTTAGGGTTAGGAAATTGGGGAGATATTAAGTCTCCACGTAAGCACTGATCTAGGATAATGAAAATTTAGGAAATTGGGGGCGGGGGGGGGGGGGAGATTAAGTCTGATCTAGGATAATAAAAATTTAGTTCGTGATATTTCATAGGTTTATAAAAATATACACAATACATTAGAAAATTAGAATGGTGTAAAACAGGGGGTGTTTTATCACCAATATTGTTTACTATTTATCTTGATGAATTGCAAGTAAGATGCCGTAAAAGTAAAATTGGTTGTTCTATCGGGCATGTGTATGTCGGTGCTATAGCTGATGCCGATGATGAATTTTTGTAATCCCGAGTGGGGAGTATCTAGTTAAACTACTAAATTTTTCTTTCCTTTTTCGTAAAATCTGGACGATACCCGGTCCTTAGTGCTACTCAGAAGAGTATAAATTAAAATTCAATCCTGATAAGACTAAACTTTTTGGGGTTTTTTCCCTCAAAACAAAATCAGATTGTTGATGTATAAAATGCTTACATTGATGGTAGATGCGTAGACATCGTCAAATCAGAACCTCATTTGGGTAATACACTTGCTTGTAAGGCTAAAGATGAGTTAATTGAAATATGCAGACGTAATTTTTATTCTAAGGTGAATGTAACTCTTAAAAGTTTTAAATTTGTATCCACATGGATAAAATATAACCTGCTCATAACGTTTTGCATGCCATTATGTGGATGTTAGCTGTAAGATTTTCCCCATAAGTCAGTTGGAGGGTTCTATTGTGCGTGGAGAAAAAGCATAAGAAGATTGTTAAATGTATCACAACGAGCACATAATAGTTTATTACATCATATTTGTAATGCCATCTCAACTGAAGCACATCTTCATAAAAGGGTTATTAATTAATTTACCTGCAGTATTCTAAAATGTGATAATGAATGCACCCGTTTATGCGCCTAACAGGCTCATTTGATATGAGTATAATTTGAATAAATATGTACTTTTTAATACAACCATATTATCAAAATTATTAAATATTGTTAATACACAAGATACCAATTTGAGTAGTGATGATGCTAAGACAAAAGCTGGTTGTATCAGAGATTTTATATTGATGCGAGATAGCCAATATCGAATGTCCGATGTCTTTCAGTCCAGTTATGTACAGGCGTACTTGAATTAATCTCTTGTGCTCGGAGTGGAGGCATCTTGATGGCATTAGATTAAATTGTTACCGTTGCTAGTCGATACAACAATGATTGCCAGAAAAGTGGTAAACCTTTTAAAGGAGACTTTTAATTAGGCCTATTGTAATATTTGCTTTTAATTTTGATGTACTAATTAAACTGTGATGTTTGTTGCATATAGATTTGTTAATATGGTTATTTCAGACGTGGTAATCAAACGTCGGGCCACGATGAATCAGTTAGTAGGGCGCTGGCTCGTTAACCTGGAGTTCCCCTTATTGACCGAGCAATGTCATCGCGATTTTCCGTCGTAGGTCTCCTTGTCAGTGGTGCAGGACAGACCTGGCAAGGGACAACGTATAGACCTTGGGATGGGACGTAAAACCGAGGTCTTGTGTACACACTGGTGTGTTCGTAAAAGATCCCTTGGCAAATCTTATTCGACGTTATAGTAGGCCGTTGTGCCGCTGCCCGGGCAAAATTCCTCCTTATTGCACACTTTATGGCGAATGCCCGTCTTCTTTAGCTCATTTCATTTGTGATCGAAAGAATATTCTTGTGTACGTGACTTAACTGTTGTTAGTGTTTAGATTAATTATTATATTGTAGGAGACGATGCTTTTTAAAAGGACAGGTTTTTATTAAACATCCATTAGGCAAAAGAGCTGAATCTGCCTATTGCGGGTCTTTTTGTTTTTCACCTGAAATGTTATATAAACTATTAATTAGACAAAAAAAAACACAACACATTTACACACATATAGCACGACGTTTGTGCTGTGTTTTAATGTGCTCAATTACTAAATGTCAATCAAGGATTTTATGAGACCAAGCGGAACTTTCAGTCGATTAATTCTCAGTTCATAGTGGATCAATTTAACTGAAATATTCAGCAAATTGCATTTACATTATGTAGTTTTTAACTGTTTTAGTGAGAAATGTGACTCGTTATCTGATCTCTCATAATGTATTTTTAATAAATATTAATTGTATAATATGTGATATTTGCTTTTATTCGTGCATATGAATAGTGACGTAATTTAGCCTGTCTCAACTTTCGTCATATTTGGCGTAATATAATTACATGCCCGGTTGGATCAAACTCTATTTCATTCATTCACGTGAATACTGTGACAGTATTACATTAGTTCTTTAATCAAGTTCTGGAGGCAACACTGGTGTGACTTCAAATATAATTCTTTTATTCTGCTTCTTACAATATTAGGTACAAACATCGTAATGTAAACGATCGTAGAACTATCTATATGAAGGGAGTCATGACTTAATTAGCCTGGCTTAGCACGAGTGTGCTAACTCCAGAAGCTCTCGTCTCGTCTCCTAGACCTGACTATAGTACTCCTGAGGTACCTTAACTAGGCGCCCGCCTAGCATGGCCTCCTGGACCTCGCTGAAGATTCGTTTCTGTTCTGAGTTTATAAACGTATTCAAGACAAAGGAGCTCATTAGACACCTGTCTAATGTATCAAGCATCATATGAAGGTTTAACATTCAATATAGTTTATCAGATAAACTTAGATAAGACATGCCAACAACAAGTTCTAGTTACGCAATGACATAAGGAATACTACCAAGATCTCCAGCCGGGTATTGATAGCGACAGGTTTATGTTACAATCACTAACACGTATTTTAATATGGCAGGACGCCTCTATGACATATGTCATTATGTTATATACCTATCCCTCTTTTTAGAAAAAAATATGAAATATTTTTTTAAAGCCTTTACAAATTTGAATATAACTGGGATCGATAATATCTACCCTAATCTTAAAAGATAAAAATAACAATAAGGATGAAAAGACATATAAATACAAACAACACTTGTAAAATGTCGTATACAAAAATGTCTATAAACAAAAAGAAAAGGTAAATGAAACACACACGAATTTAAAAGTTATATATACTTGTAAAATGTCATAATATCCAAAAATGTCTTTAAACAAAATGAAAAGGTCAATGAAAAACACACGAACTTAAAAGTTGTATACACACAATCGGTCACACACGCGAGTCAATAAAAAAAACAAACGAGATCCTGGAATCACAAACACAGACTACTCTTATTCATATAAATGGTGGAATCGCGAACACAAACTACTAGTACTATAATTATCTTCTTAGACCGATTATTTGGTGGAATCGCGAACACAAACTACTGTAATTATCTTCTTAGACCGCTACTGCACTGTCGTAGCCAACTGTAGGGGTGGGGTACATATGATGCCCTTCCTCGTTCCAGTAATGTTGAGGGGTCAGAATTTTCCCTGCTCCGTTTAGTTCAACTATTGTTGTTGACCGGTAGTCTTTTCATTTTCCATACCGTCTGGCAAAACGGCGTGTTATGACGTGCTATGAAAAGTATTATAACTGCTCCCCGTGCCGAAGTTTGATCATCTGCGTATCATATCATGGAGTGAACTTAATTAATAGTTAATCAAATTAGCAAGTGGAACAGACTTGACTTTAGATAACGATCTAACGATATTTACAATTGAAATTAGGGAGTCATATTGTTTTATCTCAAGAATAATGAATGATCTGAACACATTTAACCAATCTTAAATAAGATATTTTTGAAAGAATTAACGGTTTATCTCTATAATTTTTAAACACAACACAAAACAAGACAATACAAATCCGAGCACAACCCTCCTGGGGTTAAACCACTTAACATAAACTTCTCCCGTTAAATATCGGGGCATTTCCCATTAAAACTTTGGGGTATTACAAATAAAAATCTTAATCCCGTAAATATCGGGTCTTTCCCATTAAATATTTGGGGTATTACAAATAAAAATCTCACCCGTAAATATCGGGGCCTTTGCCATTAACTATTTGGATAATATACACGTATAGACAAAATAAACGAAAAAAACTTAGAGATAAACCCGTTAATACTTTGTGAATGTAAAATTCCTAATTACGATATTGTTAACTCAATTCTAGTTAAACAATCACAAAACATTTTACTGCGCAATATAAACCTGTTAATACTAATTTTAAATGCCAAAATATGTGTTCAAAAACAAACAATTATAATTCATAATCTTTTAAAAACAACATGACGCATTTTAAAACAAATAATATATATACAATTTTGTTTTCGTCATTTTCCTGTTCCACTACTTGCTAATATTAAATTTAGTAACTACACCATTATATTTAATGACGCGTGATGATAAACTGCAGATTTCCAGTTAAATTATAATACATAGCACTAATGTCATTTTACCACCCTCGCCATGGTAGGATTAGAAAAGACTTACCCCGTTGGTGACCTGTGAACTTCTAGTGGTTAGGACTTCAATCGTTTCTCTGGTCTACGGCATCAATTAATATGTGACAGTATTACATTAGTTCTTTAATCAAGTTCTGGAGGCAACACTGGTGTGACTTCAAATATAATTCTTTTATTCTGCTTCTTACAATATTAGGTACAAACATCGTAATGTAAACGACCGTAGAACTATCTATATGAAGGGAGTCATGACTTAATTAGCCTGGCTTAGCACGAGTGTGCTAACTCCAGAAGCTCTCGTCTCGTCTCCTAGACCTGACTATAGTACTCCTGAGGTACCTTAACTAGGCGCCCGCCTAGCATGGCCTCCTGGACCTCGCTGAAGATTCGTTTCTGTTCTGAGTTTATAAACGTATTCAAGACAAAGGAGCTCATTAGACACCTGTCTAATGTATCAAGCATCATATGAAGGTTTAACATTCAATATAGTTTATCAGATAAACTTAGATAAGACATGCCAACAACAAGTTCTAGTTACGCAATGACATAAGGAATACTACCAAGATCTCCAGCCGGGTATTGATAGCGACAGGTTTATGTTACAATCACTAACACGTATTTTAATATGGCAGGACGCCTCTATGACATATGTCATTATGTTATAATACGTGACATGTTTGTGAAGTTAATTTCGCCGAAGATGTGATTTCTACACCCAATCAAATTTGCCGGTTGAACAGATTCCATACTACGTCAATTATAACCAAAGACAAAAAACCTTCATAAATTGTTTATTAGGTATGAAATGAAATATAATATAATATATTTTTATATGTTTGGTTTCAACTCTCACAAAAAGCGTCACAATTGATGCATATCCATTTATATATTTCACACACACGGAATAATAGTATTCTTCAATCCTTAAAATACATTTTATAAATCATTTTATCATTCATATATTAAATTAATTCTAAAAAATCATTTCCCTAAAATCTAATAAAATTTACGAGTAGGGGGTTGGTATTAATAACCATGGGCTAAGGCACTGGTTTAATAGCCATGGGCTAGAAAATTAAAGTACCTCGATGGTTCCCGTTTCCATTGTTAGGGATGCAGGACGGATATAGTTCTTTTTGGAACTGTCCCTGAGCGAACGATATTCGCTGACAGTTCCTATCCGGCGTTAGGTCTTTCTGATGAAACGAAAAACAAGGGTTCCGCTTGTAAACACGTTCAATAGCCCGGTGGAAAAAGAACAGTAGGATGTTATTTACTACCAACCGAAATCAATGTGATATTATCACTATACTATGTCCTGGAGCCTTATTCACGAAATTTTAAGTAAGATAAAATCCAAATTTTAGTTTTTTGATTGGATAATATTAGATTGAGTTTAATGCTAAGCCAATCAAAACTGAAGTATCTACTAAAATTTGTATTTTATCTTTAGTTAAGATTTCGTGAATCAGGGCCCAGGTCCTTAAACGCATTAAAGTGACATAACACCTACCGACTGATAATTTTAACTGATAATTAAAAATTATACAAAACAATAGACAACCGATATCTGTTTGTGGCAGATATTCCCAATAGTAAAAGTCATTTGTTCACAAGTGAAAGAAATCAATTTTACAGTGACTCAGGTAAGCAGTGGGAGAAAAAAAATCTTGCTACTTTTATTAGAATATTGGAAGCCATTTCACAAACTACATGTGCATTTTTTTTTTCGATTTTAAAGGTGAACACCCACAAAAGTATGTATAGGGCAATTATTCCCAATACAACTATGATATTTTTGGGTATGGAAAGTGGAGAGACCCAAATCTTACTAAAAAAATACTAGAATCCTTAAAAAGCATCCAGGAGATCGGACACGGGACAAAAATGTAAGGGGATCGCAGCTTGGGGTAGTTTTCTCCCGATTAAAATGTTTTGATAAGGATTTGAACAAATGTTGATAGGTAATTTAAATCTTACATCAAATCACAAAGTTTGGAAGTGAGTGGGTGCCCTTTAATGCTGAATGTGGGCGTGTGGGAATACCTCTTTAATCCTGAACGAAATTATCCAGGCATATATATAAACACAGCAAAAAATAATATTCATAAACAGATACACAAATCAATGCTGAATCTAATGTAATAGGGCCAAATTGATGCAAATTTAAACTATTTTTTTTTTAAGAATGCAAGCATTTCATTGGTGGACCACCAAAATCCTAATAAAAATTGAATTAAAGATAAAATCCAAATTTTGGTAGATACTTCAATATTGATTGGCTAAGCACTAAAATCAATCTTAGTTAAAATTTCGTGAAACAGGCCACTGGATGACATCGCGCCTGGTACGTTCGTGCATTTTTTATGCGCGAACTCTTAGTTTTTCTATTACTGGCACGCGCACGGGCACTATTTTTTTTTGTTTTCCATGTACCAAAATCGAGGGTTTTGCGCGGAGGTACTTTTGAGGTATTAGCCTGAGAAGCATAACACTTGCCACTGTACCTGTATATCGCTAATTATAAATCGAGTGTGTGAAGACAGTTTATATAGATCACGCGAAAATTTTTCAGTACAGAGTTTATTCTCGCTGTATTTGCAGCTAAGAAAACCAATGGGACTATTTTCTCAACAGTGTATGAACTTTTTCATAGGGGTAATATCCTTACACCGAGAGAAATTATCTAGTCTCGGTGAAAAACCATGATCATCTGGTAAAAAATTACTTTTCTATTTTTTGGAACGAAAAACAGTGTTTTTAAAAACAAACGAACCTGCCGCACATGAGGAAGTCATTATACTAATAATAACAGACGAGAACTCTTTTTGGGCACAGGCTTTCTTACTGAGTAGTAAATCGTCCACAAAAAATCATGAATGAACTATGAGTAGCGACGACTGTAGACAGTAAGTAGGTTATACACTATACTTTTGAGTCGAGATTACTCGCTTTGAGTCGAGATTACCAGCTTTCAGGTCACCGATAACCAATTATGTCAGAAATACCATACTGACATTCGGTTTTTTCAAGTTGTACGCGAACTAACAATCGGCGCCCTAACTGTCTTCGTCAGCTACTTTCAGTTTCACAATGGCGTACGACATTCGGTTTTTCAAGTTGTACGCGAACTAACAATCGACGCCCTAGCTGTTTCGTCAGCTATTTTCAGTTGCTGGCGTACGGCCAGTGCCGGTGGGAAAAGACAACATTAAAATCAGAAATTATGGAAGCGTATTTGGGTCACTACTTATTGAGATAATATCCTAACATATCGACTAAAAATATGTCAACTTTATGAGTTATATTGCAAGAAATCGTCCTAATAAAGTTGACTTGACGCATTAAATTCACCCTATGCCGACATGAACTATGTCGATATGTTTATATCATGTCAATAGTCGATTTGACTCTAAATCGATATGTCAGGTTTTATTGCATTATATATAGACTTAATAATATGGCCACTGATGTTTTCCCCCATTAACTTTTATATTAATTCTCGTCTCTTAGACCGGCTCTAACTTTTCCCAAAACTTTTTTTGGGGTAGAACGCTTTCTGCCACAGATAAAGCAAAATATGTGGCAAACTCTTGTCCAAAAGTATGTATGAGGTTCACCATGAAAAATTTGAGATACACAAGCTGGAAGTAGAGACAAGTAAACTGAAATTTTCGGTCCTACGTTTCAAAGTAACCAACCTCTCTTGTATCCTTCCGCTTCAAAATCGTGAATATTCACCAAAACCTGGCATTAAATGTATTTTCAAACGATTTCTTTGATTTTACACAAAAAAAGCAAAAAGGGGTAAAGGGAAAGGGAGAGAAAGGCTAAAAATAACTATCGTCCTACGGCTTGGAAATATTTGGTTAGATGTGTAGTATATAAGGGTAAAACTTCAGGTATTTCGAAAAAAGGCCTTTGTTATATGCTCTCCATATGTTCTGAAAACATACCGGTGACAGAAAAAGACAAAAATCAAAGAATAATTGCAAAAATGATGACCCTTTAAGTACACATGTTGCTTTATGTACATCGGTGCATCTCAGGTCCATGGGTCTCGCTAGTCTGGAGGTCGGGTGTTCGATCAATGCATTGGCCGAGAAAGTTCATCTCGATTTTCCGGCGTGGTTTCCACTTGTCAGTGATGCAGAACGGAGGGCCTAACAAGGACAGCTGTCTAGTCGTTCGTATGGGACGAAAAACCGAGGTTCCGTGCACATATCGGCGTGCACATAAAAGATCCTTTGGCAGTTGGAATTCGATGTAAGAGTAGGCCGTAGCGCCGCTACCCGGGCAAAATATCCCGCATAGTACACTGTACCGTATGGCGTATGCTCGTCTTCGATTAGCCTAGGTTAGGTGCAGAAGAGTAAAACGTTAAACCCCATTTCATTTCACTTCATTTTCATACATGCTTTTGGGCATGAGTTTGCCACATGTTGTTTTATCTGTGGCAGAAGGAAGGCGTTCCACCCAACAAAAATTTGGGGAAAAGTTAGAGCCGGTCTAAAAGACGAGAATTAACATTAAAGTTTATGGGGGAAAGCATAGGTGGTCTGTGGCCATATCATAATATCATGCAATAAAACATGAAATATCGATTTTGAGTCAAATCGACCATTGACATGATATAAACATATCGACATAGTTCATGTCGGCATAGGGTGAATTAATACGTCAAGTCAACTTTATTAGGTCGATTTCTTGTAATATAACTCATAAAGTTGACATATTTTTAGTCGATGTGTTAGGATATTATCTCAATAAGTAGTGACCCAAATACGCTTCCATACAGAAATAGTTTATTTATTATTGTCGGACTTACATGTACGGTATCAATCCTGTCGAACAAATCATAAAGCTGTGGTGTTACGGTAGCGGCATAGTATTTCAACGTAACACCACAGCCACTGTAACAATTCATAATACATCTAACTATCACTCCCTACACATTTCCCCTCGACCTACTTTCCCAAACGCCAACAACACATCTCATACATCCAGTTCACTGATTAACCCTTGTACCACGTCTACTGGTTTGTAAATTTAATGTAATAGGACAACCTTTTTATGTGTTGATGACTGAAATCTTAGTGCAAGTTTTATCTGTTAGGGAATGAACAGGTTGAATTCTTAGAGTATTTTAGGGTAACATTTGGTGAAATAGACTCCTGGGTTGTAAATATATAAACTGTATATGTTACTAGCTTTTAATGCTGAAATCCATCCCAACACACAGACAAACAATTTCATTTTTGTTTAAAATGGGAAGCAAACAAACAGTAATATTTATAAATATGTATGTAATGTGTGGAATAAATTAATGCTGACTTTAACATAATTTATCACCCAATATCTTATTTGACAGTAGCTAGATATCGCTTGTATGATAAATTACATAATCTACTGCGATATCAAGGAGATATCGCTTTACATGAATTTGATTGGTCAATCAAAAAGGAACTACTTTCTTTTATTTTAAAGAAACCACTTATTTTAAATAAAAAGTGACTTTTTTTTTTGTTAAAAAGAAACTGTTTTTATTTAATTGACTTTGAAGGAAATACTGGGTCAATATATAGGACTTTGCAATAGCTAAACTGCAGTCAAAAAACTGATGTATCACTACGCAGTAATGAAATTAGGTCCAGTAAAGGTGAAATTTATACCAAAGAATTATATTTATTTATTTCTGTATGTAAGAAAGGATTGGGTGATAAATAAAATCTCCAACTCGTGTTTTTTGATATCAAAAAATATCAACACTCATTGATAAAGTAAAAAAAACTCGGCAGAGCCTCGTTTTTTTTACATTATCAACTTGTGTTGATATTTTTTGATATCAAAAAACACTCGTAGGAGATTCTCTATATAAATTCCCTCCACCCCTACAGTAATCAAGATATATTTAATTATTTAAAATAATATTAATGCTGAATTGAAGATACATTATGTAAGCTACATGGTGCATTACAATAACATACCAAGTATTGTTTATCCATTGTAAAAGTTTAATGCTGATATGACAGACATTGTCTTATCTACTCAGCTATCTGATTGGATCACCTAGAGAGTTGATATATGCTGGTCATGTGAACAAATGTCTAATTAATAATTTATATAACATTTGATTGAAGCCAGAGAATAGATCTGGTATAGAGAGTGAAAGAGAGAAATGGGGTTTAACCTCCACTCAACACAAACTAGGTCATTTTGGAACTAACATATGGTTTTAATTTTATTTCCCCGGAGGAAACCCATGAGGTTGAGAAGGTGCCCCTATCTCCATGCCACATACGTTCACACCAGGGCTCGAAACCACAGCCGCGAGCCAGAGATGACCTGCCAGCTAGAGATGGAATCGCAGCACTCTAGTCCACTAGGCCATTCCAACCCCCCTGATCTGCTATAGACAGATGTAGCTTTGATATAATTCATGGTTAATGTATTTGTATTGGATTAAAATACTGATCTATATTTCACTTCTTTGTTTATACTTTACAGGGGCGGATCTAGGAATTTTGAAAAGGTGGGGGGGCGCCACAAAATGAGGGCACTGACCGCTGAGAGGGGAGGGGGGGCCCCAAGAAAATTTCCTTGCCTCTCTAGCCAATTCAAGAGCTATTTCGGAAATCGTAGAAAAAGAGCCTCAAAATCGAGCAAAAAAGCTAGTTGAAAGGCACTCTCAGTAGTAAAAAAGGGCACTGTCGAAAATTAGGGGGGGGGGGATATGTGCCCCTTGCGTCCCCCATTGAATCCGCCTCTGTTTTAGATGGCCTACACTAGATTAAACAAAATTTTGAAATATAAAAATGAAACGAAATAGGATGTGTGTTTTAATTAAATTAATGTATTTGAATCAGACTTAATGTAAATATATAAATTCCCCCCCCCCATCCCTACTGTAATAAAAATATATGTTTAATTATTTAAAATAAATTAATGCTGATTTCTGTAATATTAACAATGATAAAACTAATTATATACAAAACATTAAAATAAATAAAACAATCTAAATAATTGTATAAATAGACAGGACGGATTTCAGTTTGTACCTGAACACATAATAAATAGACTGTTTGGAATTCAATAATCAGAGATAAGTCTTGTTTATTAAAGGCAATTACTGTGAAATAAAATGAATTGGGGTTTAAACTCCTACTGTTTTACACCAACTGGGATGATGAAAACACCCATAAGCCATACAGTGTGCTATGAGGGAAATTTTGCCTGGGTAGCGGCGCTACGGCCTATTCTTATATCAAATTCCAACTGACAAGTGTCACTGTGTACACAGGTCCAGTACAAGCAGAACAGTAGGACGTTAAACCATATTTCATGTTGTTTGTGTAAACAGGAACTTGATTTTATGTCTTTTTCCGATTGACTAGGGGTCCTCTGTCCTGCACCAATAACAAGGGGGAACCACGCCGTAAAAACATTGATGGATTTTATATGTATACTATCGACAGCTTGAAAATGACTTGTGAAATCATGTTGAAACGTTGCAGTACCATAAACCAAGTGATTGTATCCATAATAAGTGTTCTAGTATTATATCATAAATCAATTGCTAAATGCCCCTCAAAGAATATATCTACAGCTTGTTCAAGATCAAATATCTCCTGATAGATGGAACTCGAAATAAGAGCAAACCATTGCACGAACTTTTCTTCATGGCTAATGCTCACCCTATATAGCTGGTAAAAGAAAAATAGAATGCTAAACCCCATTTCATTTTAATTCTTCAACTTATATCTAAACTTCTTCACACACAACTAAAACAGTATTTTATTTTGGGGAAAAAAACAAATTTTAAAAATAATTTTTCTGAAAAGCCATCACTTACAACTTATCATTCAAGACCTTAAATATGTTTAAAAAACGACGTAAGAGTTACGATTCCACATTTCTTGACGTTTAAAAGACAAATTGGAACTGAATAAATTCATCACTTTGACATGTAGGTAAAAAAAAACATCATGAGCAATTTTATTAGAATTTTTAAATCTTGAAAATGTTAAAAACATTTAAAAAATCAGACATTTATTTTTGATAATAGCTGATTAGAAGAATCTGAAATATATTCCTTACAAGTGGAAGATTTATTATAGTATTTCATGAAAATATTTTCGTTTCAAATAGAATTGATTTTGACGTTCAGACATGCATTAAGCAGAAATATTATGACAACACAATGGATTATGTTTGGTAAGAAAAATGTTAAATATGACAATTAAAATTAAAAGCTTGTTTCTAATCAATAATACAATCCTGTCTGTCGTGAAGGCCAGACCAATTTAATTTTCTATTCTTTGGTTGGGATCTTTATAACGAAATAGAAACTTGAGTCTCATGAAATTGCGAAACTTACAAATTTGGGCTGGAAAGCTTTTAAATTCAATTTTGTCCCCAAGAAGCTAGAGGTAAAAATAAATGTAAATATATATATTATTATTACATATTTAAGGGGCAGGAAACTTTACTACCGACCCTACAATATCTCTAATCATAAAATATAATTAGTCATGGTATGACTGGACATTCAACAAACACATGCCTCCTCTCTCTCTCTCTCTGTCTCTCTCTCATAACAGATAAATAAATAAATAATTCCCAAAATAAAATAAATATATCCATATTCTTTAATTATTCTGTCTTTCTCTTGATTTGATTGTAACAGGTGTCATCTTATATTTACATAGATGGATACTGATTATATTAACACTATTTTTAAGGGGACATAAATTTTAAAGAGCACATAAAATGAGTAAACTAAATTCATTGAGCTTATAGACATTGGTTACTATATGCATTTTACGGCAGTTTAACATCGATCTGATGAAAATTAATTCAGATATCGTCACCCAAAGTCGCAAATATAGGCCTCCCGTAAAAACGACTTGGCCAATTATTGAAAACACTCTTAATCCCCTCAGACGCCAGTGACGTCACAGTGACCGAATGCATATTCGGGATGTTTATTCCTTAATTACCTGTATACACTCGGCGTGTGTATTCGTTAACGCCTGACTGATTCCTTAATCCCCCTAATTAAATAACAATTGACTACGGAATAATTTGTTTTGTACTTTATAATTTGTTTTATAAAGACAGTTGTTGTAACCATATTCCCCATGTGGTTTTTTTTTATCAGAATAAGCCGACCGTAAGCAAACAATAATTGGCTTCTGATTGAAACAAGATTGGTGTGAAATTGTTATAGCCGGCGCTACGGACATCTTTTAAGCCGATAGAAATAATCAATTGTCGGCTTTTAAATAATAATAATCATATAAACTTAGATCACCAACATTTGTATTATTATTTATTGATCATTTTATCATACACCGAGCGAAATGGAGGCAGAATATTTGGGCAGTGTATCGGATACAGATACGTCGCGAGAAATGATTAATATAGCGCCATATATGTTTTGAGCCGTATTTATCTGACTGTAGTAGTTCCGTAGAGGATGGCGATGTAGAGAATACGGGATCTAACAATGACAATCATCCGATTGTTGCGAGACTAGATTCTCTGGAATGGTACGTACCTGAATATATAATATTTTACACACTTATTTTTGTGTTCTAATTTATTGACTGAATGACAATTTTAAAATTTTACTAATTTATAATATCTATTAAATTATAGAAAATCGCACGACGATTTCTCGATTGAAGGGTGTGAGTTATCAAACAACAATTTTTTGATTGGTTAGAAGTATCTAACCGCGGGAAAATTTACAGTTACTATTGTACACAATTTAATCATATGGAAGAAATAGCTATAGTACTCGTTGACTATTTTGTTATTTGATTTCAGATCGAATCACCGATGTTTTTATAATAAAGTTAATGTTAATCGTATTGTTTGTATGATCGTATGATCATTGTTTTGTTTTTAATGAAGTATTCTTGTATTGTTTGTTAATTGGCGTTATGATTTTAGCAATTTGATTGTTTGATTAGTGTTTATTGTCAGTGTCAGAAAATGCCGAAGTTAAAATCAGAAAATGCCGTGGTATTTCTTAATAACACAATTTGTAGTCCTTCACTTAACAGTCATGTAACTTGCAAACGTTTTTATTCATCCGTCGATGATAGACAATGATCACGTGACAACCATAACTGAAATGGCTATAAAATAAAGTTCTGTACGACTATGACAATACGTACGTAACTAACGTACGAAAATTAAATGGTAATAGGTAGGGTGAGTCTGTCGTTCAGATTGCCTGTCAATAGTGTAATAAAAAAAAATCGATTTAGAACTGCTTTATTGGCATAATGCCAACCGATATGTCACGTATCATTGGAATTCTCCAATGGAGATTCTGTCGGGGAAAACATCCACTGTTTCTCTCTCCGTGTATTCGATGTTCCATCAGGGAATTATATCCAATGACGATTTAAATTTACCTAACAACTGGTCAGTGAATCCATCAATGTATTATCCAGTTATTATTTTAATATCTACCGGTACCTGAAATTCACACGGACAGAGCGTGGAAGACGTGCAATTCTGAAACCATGCCGAGACTGTCTTCAATGACCACGTGGCTTATTTTAATGTACCTTTTATGAATAATCAACAAGCTTGTTTTGAATATTTTACCGGATTATAGAAAGAATGTCCATATCCCGACTTGACTGGCATTCATCGTAGGAATGGAACCCGGGAAAAGTTTTATTCTCTGTTTGCGTATTTCGAAAACTTCAATTAAGTTAGGTCGCAGCCCATAGCAATCGTTCGCAAAATGTTCACTGCATATCACTGTTGTGACTGTAGGTTGCCAATCAGGATTTGAATTGTTTACAAACGCAATCCACCTTTTCCGTAAGATTTCATCCTTGGGAAATTTATGAAACGCCGGCACATTATTCCCCTTTTCCTTGCTGGAATTTCCACAACTCTCAATAACACAACGATAATACGGCATCTTGAAATACACTCCGAAATATTCTAGTCACAAATATATAATCTATTACAACTCAAGACGAGAAAGGTCCGCTTTTGACTATTATAGTATAGTGATATGTAGCTTACGTGTAAAATTACGAGTTAATGATTACGCCAGTCAAATGTTAATTGGACCGCGAAATACACACGTGTTAACTGGCGGTGTGTATACAGTGATATATCGTACAGATAGTGCTATATTGTATAGATAATGTGTATAGATTATGTGTAGTGCCTGTGACGTCACCAGCCAATCAACCGGATAAAGGTTGTAATTGAAAATTTGAAAACCGTTTTGGCTGTCTGATGTTTAAACGTTAATATCTCAATTAATTTTAATCAGATTGGAGTGAACTTGACATAAAATGCATATAGTAACCAAAGTCTATAGGCTCAATGAATCTAGTTTTCTCATTTTATGTGCTCTTTAAGTAATGACCCTGCAATAAATAAATTTATAAATAATTCACAAAACAACCAGAAATTCCAAAATATCCTTTTGTCTTTTAAAACAGCAGTAAATTGTATAGCTCAAACCATATAAACATGCCTATTTTTACCACGTTAGATACTGAAATTCTAAAACCCATTATTTACATAAAATTCTATAACACATTCATCCCTTTAAATAATAAACAAAGCTTTCATATTCAGGTAAAAATAATGCATTTCAATAAATAAGCAATCAAACTTAAACCACTTTTAAAAATCTGATCTGTTTTGGACCAGATCAAATTCAAATTCTGCAGTATCTTTAGGCCATAACAAACATTATTGCGGTTTTCAGACAATCGGTCAAAACATTATTTTGGTTTCAGACAATCGATCGAAAACATATTCCGATTTAACTAGTCACATCCCTATACACCCGAGTAAATATGAACATTTGATGATCACTGAGAAAGGTTTAATTTCTAAAAAATAAAAATCAGGGTTTTAACCTAAGTGAATCAGCCTCAGCAGTATCAAGACAGCTGGAACAATTTTAATGTGGACTATATTTACACAATGTTATTTCGTTTCGTTTTTTTTTATCGCTCATAATTTTGTTTTACTTGTCTTCATTATACTAGGATCTAAAACACTCGTTATTTAACCAATGATCTGGTTCATGTCAGGGATTAGCCAATCATGTGGTGTGTTCAGTCAAGTTCTTCTCATCTAGATATTTGCCACGGTTGATAATAAATCGAAGAAAAAGTAATATATCTGAACACCCACTTAAAAAACACAGACAGTTATTGGTTAATCGTAATCACTAATGTCATTGGTTCAAAAGATACTCGCATGACCCTTGACACAAAAAGGCCATCAAAAATACAACAAGAAAAAATTGAACGAAATATAGATCTCTATCTAAATCAGATTAACGTGGATATTATTGTATAAAAACCATGGATTAAGGCTGTTGGCTTCGGTTTAATCTAAACCATTTAGATATAAAAGTTCTATTTGACAAATTTTTTATTAAATGAAGGCAATGGTAGTGGTTTGGTAGGATTCAGTTTTCCATCGTGTAATGGTGAATTGGGCAAAGGATCGAGACGTTGTGATAAGGTAGGAGCACTAGAGTGTTTTAATGGAGCTTTGTCGCCTTTCTTTCCTCTAGGCTGAAATTTAAATTATTATCATTATTGTACATTTTTATAAAGCACAACTTCGAAAACTAAATATGTTTAAGAAATTAAAGATACAAATAAAATGAATAAACCAAAATACATATAGACATTGAAATCAACTATAAATAAAGCCAGTTTTGTTATCATAATCATTTTTGTGTTCCACAGTACGCCAAATATTAAACTAATCTAGCCACTTAACAGAGAGAAATGGGGTTTAATGTCCACTCGACACAAACTAGGTCAATTCGGGACTAATGTATGGTCTTATTTTATTACAATAATTCGCTTGCACGTAGGGGTCTTTCTTTAGCAGTGGGAGGAAACCGGAGTACCCGGAGAAAACCCACAAGGTTGGTAAGGCGTCCCTACTCCTTGTAACGTCTAGCCATCTAAAGACGCATTATGTAAGAGCTAAATATGACTATTGAAAGTATTTTTTCGCCTCAAATGTTATATAAATCATTAACATGACAAGACCATTATGAACTCTCTAGACAATTGCGATTTTCAATAGATTGAAACAAGTTCATCGTTCAATAATTTAACTTAAAAATGGATAATCAAGACTTTCTTTTACTATCGTAACAATGGAAGCATTGACAATAGACATTCCACTATTCTCAAAACAGCCATAAATTTGCTCAGAATGAAATAATTTCACTGAAATTTTCAATGTATTTATTTTTCGTTCCTACCGGTATTATTGTGAAAACTGTCAGCTCTTTATCTAAATTTTACATAATGCATTTTTAATCTAAAATAAAACATAATTTACTGGCATAGATCTTGGTCCATCACCGATTTGAATAATACATCTGAGCAACCTAATTCAACACATTATTTTGACTTAAATTAAAGTTTAGTTCCTTTAAAGTTTTATTAATATAGTTATGGATATTTGTCTGACAGACACCATTTCGATTCATGAATGCACCAGCGTTGTTCAGGTGAGTAATGAATTCAAATATGTGTTGCAGTTTTAATTCTGAAAATTGTAATTTGGTAAGAAGACATGTTAAGATGAAGTTTAAAAATAAATAGGTACTGTACCTTCGCTGTTAAAGGATTTAAAACTCCAATATTTGGCGTTGTGTTAAATATTTTATTAAAGTTGGTTTCTCTATTCACCAGTTCTAACTGATAAAATCTCTTCTCATCCTGAAATAAACAAATGAAAATGAAATGAGTTTTAACTTCCTACTGTTCAGCTACGAACACTAGGGACCGAGAATCTTCTAGTATTTACGAAAAAAGGTAAGAAACTACCCTTATCATC
Organism: Patella depressa; assembly: GCA_948474765.1. Classification (NCBI taxonomy): domain Eukaryota; kingdom Metazoa; phylum Mollusca; class Gastropoda; family Patellidae; genus Patella; species Patella depressa. The sequence continues at coordinate 3,513,007 of OX419717.1, forward strand.
TAGAATCTAATACACGTCAAGAATGTGTTAAATACCGTCAAGATTCATCAAAAACCGGCCAGTTTGTGCTACCGTGTAAATTTAGACGGTATTTAACACATTCTTGACGTGTATTAGATTCTAGATGATAAGGGTAGTTTCTTACCTTTTTTCGTAAAAACTTGAAGATTCCCGGTCCCTAGTGGAATAGGCTAATGAAGATGGGCATACGCCACACAGATTAGTATGAAAATTTTTTTGAACAACAGCAGCACTGCGGCCTACACTTATATCGAATTCCAACTGTCAAGGGTTCTTTTACATGAATGCCAATGTGTACATGTCAGCTTTTCTTTTGGTCCTATCCAAATGACTAGTCGCTGGTTCTTGTCTTGCTCTCCTTCCTACACCATTGAAAAGGGGAAACCAAGCAGGTAGAAAAGAGACAATAGTTGCCGGTGTTTTTGTGGAAAATTAAATCCTTTTATAGTCCCAACAAAACAAACCTTTTAATGTAGTTGACCAAATTTGCCACCCTCAGAATACTTTCTAATTTTCTGGGGCAATATTCACAGATGTTCTTTTATACTAGTAAATCACTATCCTGGTCCAATATTACTTAGAAAACTTTGATACCATGAGTCTGTGACTCAAGGGTAATAAAACTTGTAACTTGAATTTAAATAGAATTTAAGTTTGAATCCATCCAGAACAACCTCATGCTCTCTAGCGTGCTTCATTAAATCGTGGTCAAGAACGACTCACTCTGGTCACAAATAAACCACCGTAAGAAGGAGAGAGAGAGAGAAACTTGACACAAAATGTTGGTAATGTTGGGACTAACATATAGGTTCGATTTTATTTCAATAATTCGTTTATGCGTAGGAGTCTTCAGCTGTATGGAAGGCAACTAGAAGATCTGAAGAAAACAACGAGGTTGAACAGACATCCCTAGTCCCTAATACTTATCACATACAAACTGGGATTTGAAACCAGGTCACTTGACTCCATGACATTAATTATGATCTAACGTGCAAGCGTTAAACCATTTGGCCACCGCCCCCTGTCCACATGCAGAGAAGAGGAGTGTTGTCAGTCGACCCTGTAAGGTTCTAGCACGACCAAACCAACATTTCAACTTACAATTAATTCCTTGACGCGTAATTCTCGTTCAGATATAGCGTCTCGTAACTGCATGATAAGTTCCAGATCTTCTGGTCGCGATTCACGATTTCTGTATCTTTCTTCTGCTTCCTGTAATCTGCAATGACAAAAAGGAGGCGAGTCTATTAACTAAATTTTTGAAAAAAAGATTCGCTTAACATACCTCTGTGGGTGGACATCAAATGCCTTTAACATAATTTGCCAATAAATCATGAGTGGAATGGCATTTAACAACTAGTTGGTAATTTACTCAAGACAGAAACATCAGTCAACCCTCCTGCGAATTCAACTGCCAACACACAGGGTTCTTTCATATATTTATAAAGGACCTCATCGTCCATTCAGCACCATTGACAAGGGGAAACCACAATGGAAATCCTCAAGGAAAAATCTTGGCCCACATCAGAATCAAACCCAGAAACAATGGCCACTGATCCATCATGGCTCTAACATTCAATTTATACAGGGGTCCTTATTATCTTTTATTTGTTTATCACATCTGATGACAAGACAAACACCTTTCTAGTCAGTGACGCTGGCCTCAGCCCTTATAATTCTGAACGTGGAGAATCTCCACCCCTATCCATTAAGTACATGTAATAAAATATAACATTTGACATTAAATGGATTGCTTCAATTCTCATCTCAGTGTAAATTAACAGTTACTATTAAATGTTTATTTTTCTTTCTTTCTTGTTTGTTTGATATTTTTTTTATTATAAGTTTAAATATGATATATATGCACTTTGTAAATATTATTACTGTGTAGCCGCTAGTTTTATAGAGTAGGAAGGACATACTGAAAATCAGAACATGTGTACCAAACATGTTCCTCAGTAAATAAAGTCAGTTTTATTAATATTATTATCTGAATAAAATTTCAAAATACTTACTCGAACTGTATAGAAGATATTTTATCTTTCAATAAACTTTGGGCCTGGTTGAACTTGGCTACCATCTCCTCTACTTCACGGACATGGTCCGACTGTAAGTTATCCACGTTATGTTGATATTCATGACGAAAATCTTCTTCTAATTGCCTAAAACATAAGTTTAACATAAAAATATGATGGGGTTTAATACTGACTGCTTACTTATTCTCGGAAGCGACATTTCGCTTTCAATTAGGATTCTTTAGCCTGCTTCATTTGTGTGATAATGAAATGAGAGAGAGAGAGAGAGAGAGAGAGAGAGAGAGAGAGAGAGAGAGAGATGGGGTCTAAGTCCACTTAACACAAACTAGGTCATTTCGAGATAAACACATGATTCAATTTTAATAATTCGCTTGCACGTAGGGGCCGTTAGCAGTGGGAGGAAACCAGAGGATCCAGAGAAAACTCACGAGGTTGAAATGACGACCTTACTCCTTGCCACGTACAACCAGGGATTCGAAACCACGCCAGATGACTCAATGACAGGCTTTATGACACATTAAAAATAAACACAAAAGTTATATGGATAACAATTACTATATTTCTATTAAAGCTACGTTTCTACAATGATCTTGTCGTTATCAAGCACAAGAGAATCATTGTAGAAACGTAGCTTTAATAGAAATATAGTAATTGTTATCCATATAACTTTTGTGTTTATTTTTAATGTGTTCAATTACTAAATGCCATTCAATTAAACAGTATACTTTATGATACAGCTCGCACATGTAATTGTGTTTCATATTATTATTGTCATGTGAGTTATTAAAGCTAGACCTTACTTGATTTGATTTTTTGCTTCTTGTTTTACTTGTTTGATGTCTTGATCTCGTTGTTTTAAGTCTTTCTTTAATTGTTCGATGGATCTCTTCAACGATCTCACTTCATCTTCCAGATTACGTATCGTTCTTTCTCTCTTTTCTACCTCCTTTTGTAACTCTTCAATACGTAGATTGTTATTGCGATCCTAATAAAGAGTAAAACTTCAATTAAAATGGACCAAACATTCTTTCCTTTGAAAGATTTGTAAACAATGCTAGAGAGTTTAACGTCCACAGTAAAATAGGACAATATTTAAAGAAAAAAATGGGATCAAAACTATGAGAGAGAGAGAGGGAGAGATTGTGAGAGAGGGAGGGTGAGAAAGAGAAAGAGAGAGAGAGATGGGGTTTAATGTCCTCTTGACACAAACTAGGTCATTTTGGGACTAACATATGGCTTTTAATTTTATTTCAATAATTAGCTTGCGCGTAGGGGTCTTAATTTAGCAATGAGAGAAAACTGGAGGACCCACAGAGAACCCACAAGGTTAGACAGGCGACCCTACTGCTTGTTAATACGACCAGGGATTCGAAACCACACCAGTTGACTCAATGACAGGCTTTATGATACAGCGTGCACATGCTAACCATTCGGCCATTCAAGCTACCGGATCAAAACTATGCTAATGAGCTAAATGATCGAGCGAAAATGTTAAGTCACACAAACATCAATAATACTGAAGGACTCGACGCTAACGCAAAAACTTACAAAAACTTATCTGAATGTATTCTAGTCTTCTTGATTGTTATAGACGATGTATATTATGAGTATTTGTATAAAAAAAAGAAGAGTTAATTGATTTTTTATCATAATGAAGGGTTTTACTCAGACTAAACATAGGCTGTCTATCTGCAGACAATAAGCTACTTGTAGTTGACCGACATTTTAAAGCGGAAATTTCATAAATATAATAATTTCTATGTCTTTTGCTCAAAAGGTTGTCAACTCACTATTATACGATCATGGGCAATATTTAACAGGCATAAAAATCCCTGACACAGAAAATAATAACACAATTACTTGAATTACCTCCCTTGTTTTCCCATTCCCCTCCATGCAATGGCGATCTTCAAACGTTTGAATTTGAAGTTGAAAAAGATATTTTTTCCAATTTCTCAACTGGCAATAGTTAATTATAGGATTTATAGGATTTTTCTTTAACTTAACACGGTAGGACTGTTTATAGATACAATCTATTTTAGGGCTTTATCTTAATATATTTTAAAAATATAACTAAACAATATGAAATTGACGTTTGAAGTCCTAAATTGAGAGAGAGAGAGAGAAATGGGGTTTAACGCCCACTCAACACAAACTAGGTCATTTCGGGACTAACATATGTTTGAATTTTATTTCAATAATTCGCTTGTGGGTAGGGGTCTTTAGCAGTGGGAGGAAACCGGAGGACCATGAGGTTGAACAGACGACCCTCTGATATTTACAATAAGTCCTGGCCCCGAGTTCCCAAAGCATTCTCGGACTTAAGTTGAGAATTTACTCAAAATTGTTCGCCTTATTTTAACTAAAATATTGCCATTTATAATAATTTTGTTGTTCTTATGTATCAAATGCATTAAATGGAAACTATGTGCAAAATTTTGTGTTTCTGCAACAAAGATATTTCTCATAAAAAGAGATTGAAAGTTGAGCAAATTCTCAACTTAAATCTGAGAATGCTTTGTGAACTCGGGGCCTGATATTTTAATTTACCTTTTGTTTTGATAATTCTACAGCTCGTTCTAGTTCTATTCTAGCTGCCTGCATTTCACTTTCATGTTTCTTCTTTATCTCCTCCAGATCATTCTCCAACTTCTCAGATAACTCCAAACGTAATTTATCTACAATTATACAAATCAATCAGATATTCTCCTAAATACTTGAATAATTATTGATGGAAGTTGTTAACTGCCATTTAGCAATGGTGTACGGTTGATGGGAGTTATTTCTTGATAATAATAATAATCAATTTATACAGTGCTCCAGTTAACTTAAAATAACAGTTTTAAACCATTCAAATATCGACATGTTCACAGTTTAAAAGCACATTTAAATAGTTCAGTTTTTAGATTCTTTTTAAGAAGAGTAACAGTAGTTGCTATTTTTTTTTTTACATGACAAGGTAAGTCATTCCACACATTAGCAGAGGCGTAAACAAAGGCCTGTCAATAGTTTTGCTGATCTCCGTCTAGTGCGTAAGACGTCATACTGAGTGCTATGAGGGAAATTTTGATTGGACCTTGTCGAATTCCAATTGTCAAGAGTTCGTTTACGTGCATGCAGATGAGTCACTGGAGACCTTGTTTTTTCGTCCAATCTGAACTGTCTCTCGCCGGGCCCTCCGTCCTGCACGCCTGACAAGGGGGACCACAACTAAAATTCTGGTCAACACTGCTAGGGATCAAAAATGGAACGGCTAGAGGCTATAATGAGCCTACATTTTACTCACTGACCGATTGTGGCTCTGTTCAGTGAGAACAAATCTATTAACCTAGATCGGATCTAGCCTATTCCGTCAAAAATGAAGCCTAATTCCCTAATAGTTGAATTAAAGGGAATGGAAGCTTATTGACCCTAGTTTCTGAAGTTTATAATTACTGGTGACCTACATGTTCCAGTAACGGTACCATCAAATGTCGGACGAGCAAAATTTTGTAACAACAACCTTTGTCTGTTTTCGTGATTAAAAGGTCAATCTGAATTTTCGAACCAGCTATAATAGCATAAAGTAACTCACCTATATCTTGTTGATGTTGTTTTATGAGAGTTATCTCCCTGTCACGCCGTAGTTTATCTGCCTGTTCCTGTATGTTTTGTACAGCAGCGCGATGTGCCGTTAACTGAATCTGTAAATCATCAACATACTTCTCACGTAACTTTTTCTCAAGTTCCTGAAATTATGAAAATAATTAGAAATTAAAAATTTTATTCATCCAGTTCATGTTTAATAATAACAACACATATAGCGCTGAACATTCAATCAGTCTGACAGCTAGATCTGTGGCACTTTACAAAGTAGATGTTATTATAGTATATAGAAAAAGAAAAAACACATACATGTATATATAAAAACAACAAAATACAAAGGAATAGTGAAGTTCTTGATACTTGTGAGGTAAAGCAACATTGAAAGCTTTATTTAAGTTTCATATCTAGAACAGATCAAACGTTTAGGCTGATCACTGTCATGCTAGCACTCTATTGGCTTAAGGCACTGGACTACTAAAAATCTGTAGAAGTGCTAGGGTGCCCCACGTGCCTACTGAAAAGTTGTTCTTGACACGTTGATTGTGCTCGCTTTAGTTGAATCACTAACTACTGATTTCTGACAGTCTCGCACACTCGTTGAGGCTATAAACAGCAAGCATGCGGAAATGTTCAACACACTATTAACTACTGCAGTCGTAAAAAATCTATTGTTGACTATTCTGAATAGCAATATCTAACTTTTTAGTTATTACGGCATCTTTAGAAATTACGCTCGTTTTATTTTTTAAATTGCCTTGTAATTAACTGTTGGAATTCTATAAAAGAGTAGGTTGTATGGCGTATGTCTGTGTTCATTATCGGAACAGAACTTCGGAAAGTTGAACCCTATTTCATTTATATCTGGGAGTGATTCTTTAATATCAAACACATGGAAGAGAATAATAATAGTATTAATAGACCGTTGTGAGTCAGGTTCAATCAGCTAATGATCACTGTAGCTTGTTATGTGATTATGTCAATATTATGTCTGATTCTATTATGTAATAAACTAAACATAACACGGAAGCCATTAATTAGTTAAGTGGAGTAATTAGAAACATTGTTTCCTTTAATATAAATTACACAGAGATTAACATCAATTCTTCAGACGATTCTACATTAACAAAATATGCAATGAAATTAAATCGGCTATAACATCCTATACCTTTCTGCACCAAGGGGATCAGGGCTACTAAGTGGGTAAGACGCTGGCTCGCTAGCCTGGAGGTTAAGTGTTCTATTCCTGCATTGGCTGAGAAAGTTCATCCAGATTTTTCCGGGTGGTTCCCACCTTTTTAGTGATGTAGGACGGAGGTCATGACATGAACAGTTATTTGGATGGGACAAAAAAAGGAGATCTTGTGACCACGAAAAAGATCCCTTGATAATTGGAATTTGATATAAGAGTAGGCCGCAGTGCTGCTGTCCCGGCAAAATTTCCTTATAGCACACTGTTAGCCCAGTTAGGAGCAGAACAGTAGGACATTAAACCGTATTTCATTTATTTCTGCACTGACTGAGATTCAATGAAGACAGAACAAAAAGATAAAAAGCCGATATCTAAGTTTCGTAATCTAGTACCCTAACAAAAACTTGCATTCTGTGCACTTAGAACTCTTGACTTTCATAATAGATCTTTGGCTTGAATGCTGTCCATTAAAAACATGTCTAAAATGATTCTGTACAAAGTGAACTACCTATACTTTGATAAAAGATATTTTTCCTGAATGGTGTCCATTAAAAACGCTTCTATGATCATTTTTGGGTGTGGCTTATCAACTGGTGTAACTTTCTGCACTCAGCAAACCATTTATTTTATTGATAATAGGTCTTTACCTTGAATAGCGTCCATTAAAAAAGCTTCTATGATTGTTTGAGAGCATGGCTTATCAACCTTTACTTCTTTCTGACGGTAGAATTATGTTAGGAAAATGTGCATCTGAACTGAAATCGTGGCTCCGCCTTCTAATGAAATGAAATGGGAATTGTAACGTCCTACTCAGGGGCGTTTTAAGGTTTATCATGGCGGAGGCTATACTATTTTTCACCAGGAGGCTGGCGCCTAAGCTATAAAACGCCTTCAGTCCTACTGTTCTGTTCCGACTGGACTAATGAAGATGGTCATATGCCATACACTGGGCTATGAAGGATATTTTGCCCCGACGGCCTATACGCTTATATTTAAATCCAACGGACAAGGGGTCATCAACATGCACAGGACCTCGGATTTGTGTCCAATCCAAAGAAATACCCCTTCTAATTTCTGTTATTGTTTTGTCTGGCAATTGTGTTCAATTAATGATAGCTTGAACTCTACAGCTGAGGGCCTGGCAAATGGGGTTTAGTCAATCAAATGGGACATAAAATGTAGCATTACTCTTTGGGTAAATTTCACTCGTAGCACACTGCATACGTATGCTCATCTATTCGTCTTCATTTGGTTATCAACTAAGAATCATTGAGAAATGATATAAGTTTAATGCCCTAATGTTCTGCTCGATCAATGAGAAAACATTGTATGATAAATGATGTCTGTAATTTAAACGGAGCGTGTAGATATATGACTACATTTTATATTAAGAGATGTATTAACCATTCAGGTATATAGAGATATATATCAGGTAATATAACACACCTGTATCTTACAGACAACTTACAGCATCAATCATGCTAGACTAAATATATATTACACCTCCTCGTACCAATAAACACATTATACAGTTATACATGTGCTACAAATACCGTTTAAACATATCAATCAACTCAATAGAATATAGAGAGAAATGGGTTTAACATCCACTCAACATCATTTCAGGACTAACATATATAATGAATTAATGAATTCCACAGATCTAATTCATTCAGAATAAATATAGAAAGAGAAATGGGGTTTAGTGTCCTCTAGACACAAACTAGGTCATTTGGGAACTAACATATGTTTCAAATTTTTTTTATTTAGACTGAAAAGAGGTGGACGGCGAACATTCCCTTAAAAAGTGTTAAAGCTGGACAGGCTTCGGTATCTATCTGGATACTGGATCAAAAACTGATACTGGCGGGGCGGTAGGAGGTAGTATAATAATATTAAAGATCCCCGAGCAACAGCAAGACAAATAGACTGTAGGTAGTAGAGATTGTTTAATAGCACAACGTTTCGAGTGAAAAAGGGTACTGCCACCCAAAACGTTGTGCTATTTAAAAATCTCTACTACCTACAGTCTATTTGTCTTGCTGTTGCTCGGGGATCTTGATCTTTAAATTTATTTTTTTTCTTTCAATAAATCATTTGCGCGTAGGACCTGGAGAACTACTTGTCATGTCCAAACAGGGAATCGAAACCACGCCACTTGACTCAATAACAGAGAGAGAGAGAAATGGGGTTTAACATCCACTCAACACAAACCAGGTCATTTTGGGACTAACATATGGTTTAATTTTATTTCAATAATTCGCTTGCGCGTAGGGGTCTTTAGCAGTGGGAGAAAACCAGAGTGCCCGGATGAAACCCACGAGGTTGAGAAGGCGCCCCTATCTCTATGCCACATACGCTCACACCAGGGATCGAAACCACAGCCGCAAGCCAGAGGTGACAGAGCTAGAGGTCGAAGCGTGGCACTCTAGACCCCCCCCCACTTAATGACAGACCTTTTGGTTAAATCATTCGGCAACCCAAACCGCTTTATCAAGTATAAGTATAAGGGCAGAAGAAGGTACTTGGGATGGTCGGGACCCACAGACCCAGTGACATGTGCTGGGCAAACGTTAATGGTGCGATCCCAACTGCCAAGAGATTTTTTATGTGTACACAGGACCTCAGTTTTTTTCAGTCCATCCGTACAACTATACACTGAACGGACCTAGCATCATACACAATTGGCTGAAAGAATCAGCCTTATATAGTTATATTTATGTGGTGATTACCTGTGGTTATTAAACTAGTTGAACTCAGTGTACATGATATAATTGATATTATAACTAGCTAGGATAGGTAGAAGCCAGATAGTATCTATATAATATACCCTATCATCTTCATGTATATAACTATAACCAACAAGTATACACCACTATCAATTCTACTTTAAACAGGCATTAGATAAAGAGCTAACATTGCTTGCTATTATAGTCAAAAAATACTGAAAATATCTGTCAGATTGCTTCACTCTGAACCAATATACTAGCGATTTAGTTTTTGGGGGGTCACTTCTGGCTTGCGGCTGTGGTTTCGATCCCTGGTGTGAGCGTATGTGGCATGGAGATAGGGACGCCTTCTCAACCTCATGGGTTTGGGTTGCTGAATGGTTTAACCGAAAGGTCTGTCATTAAGTGGGGGGTGTCTAGAGTGCCACGCTTCGACCTCTAGCTGGCCGGTCACCTCTGGCTTGCGGCTGTGGTTTCGAGCCCTGGTGTGAGCGTATGTGGCATAGAGATAGGGGCGCCTTCCCAACCTCGTGGGTTTCTTCCAGGCACTCCGGTTTCCTCCCACTGCAAGCGAGTTATTTAAATAAAATGAAACCATATGTTAGTCCCAAGATGACCTAGTTTGTGTCGAGTGGACGTTAAACCCCACTTCTCTCTCTCTCTGTAAGAATAATAATTATTTAGATTTAACTTAAATTCTCCCTAGTGCAATATTATAATACCATACTGATCATAATGTTCAAATACACAAGGGGAGCCATAGTGGCGAGGTGGGTGGGGTGCTAGTCGGGAGGTCGTGTGCTCGATATCTGCATTGGCCGAGAAAGTTCATCAGCATTTGGTTTTCCCATGTCAGTGGTTCAGGACAGTGGGTCTGACAAGGACAGCTGTCTAGTCGTTGAGATTGGCAGTTGGAATTCCATATAAGAATAGTCCTCTACCTGGACAAAATTTCCCTCCTAGCACACTTTATAGAGCATACCCGTCTTCATTAGCCCAGTCGGAGCAGAACAGTAGGACTAGGACGTTAAACCCCATTTCATTTCATTTCATTTCATTTACGAATAATACATGTAAAAGATTCATTTTCAGTTGATATAACAGTTGACAGTAGCGCCGCTGTCCGGACAAAATTTCCTTCATAGCAGACTTTATGTCTTCATTATCGCAGTCGGTGGTTAAACATCATTTCATTTCATTTCCAACACATGGGAGGATGTTATCCAACATCTCTATTTCCGTATACTGTTTATTAAATTTCAAACGAGAAGGAAATACATAATTTTGACTATATATGGAACAGATCGCATGATTAAAATAATATACCATAGTAAACGCAGAATACACAAGGGAAGTTACACAAGCATCAGATTAATGTATTCTCTTTATATAACATATAAAACAAACTACTTCAACTATTTTAAGGACGAACAATCAAATTATTTACTAATTAATAAAAACATCATTCATCATTTTTATAATGTTCCTATAATCATTAGTGTATATATATATTTAATTTCCCCAGTTGATTCGATAAATTAAATTAAATCATTCGCTGCTTCTCTGATGCGTCTAAATGTCTTTATTTATTCTTTTGATTTTTGTTTTAGCAATGGAAATATATAAATTAATTTGGTTTTTGGTCTTTACACGCGCTGCTTTTCTCCCGCCTAATGTTTTTATTTCTTTTTCTTTTGATTCCTGTTTTAGCAATCGAAATAAATATATTACTAGGATTCATCTTTTGAATGAGGTCAAGAGATAAAGGAAGTACAGAACATTTCCGTCTTGTCTTCTGTGAGAGAGAGAGAGAGAGAGAGAGAGAGAGAGAGTCTTGTCTTCTGTGAGAGAGAGAGAGAGAGAGAGAGAGAGAGAGAGAGAGAGAAAAAGAGAGAGAGAGGGGGTGTAACTTTTCCTCAATAAAAACTAGGAGATTTCGGCCCAATATCATCTCTGTAATCTGTTTACGTGTAGGGGTCTTTAGCAGTGCGAGGATACCAGAGGACACTGAGAAAAACCAGGAGGTTGGACAGGCAACCCTACTCCTTGTCATGTACAATTGAGGTATCCGAACCACACCACTTGGTTCAGTGACAGAACTTATGATTTCCTGTATGTTTTAAATCATTAGAAACCTCGTGGGTTTCCTCCAGGCACTTCGGTTTCCTCCCACTGCTAAAGACACCTACGCGCAAGCGAATTATTGAAATAAAATTAAACCATATGTTAGTCCCGAAATGACCTAGTTTGTGTTGTGTGGACGTTAAACCTCATTTCTCTCTCTCTCTTCAAATCACTAGAAAAACATTTCTTTAATTTCCATGGCTGTAAAAGGATCTTTTATCTCTGATTTGCCACCAAAAATAAAATAGTACTGGCAGTAATTATTAATATCTCTTAATTATGAATCACACCTGGGATTGTGCAGCCCAGTAGACCCTTGCATCTGGGCCTCTATTCACTTGATTTCATATAAAAAATTTATTGTTTGCAGCTTCTGTGTGGTTTTTGTTGTTTGCAGGTTTGTGGAAAATGTTTGTGAATGTAAATGTTTGTTATATGATAAAAAAATTAGATTACCAAATGGATTTATGTCAGTATGGCAGTTCATTGCTGAGATCGACCTTTATTAAAGTTTTGCTACAAGTCTTTACTCACATTTTGGTTTTCACGGCATTCAGCATACACTAATGCATATATAGCCATTCATTAAAGATTGAAGAATCAAGGATTAAAAATCCAATCAACAGAGACTAGGTAAACCTTTAGCACAGAGAGAAATACCATGACAGACTGGCAAAACTTAACCTAGTCACACACAAATCCTCATCTTTATTAGCTCAATCGGAATAGAACAGTAGGACGTTAAACCCCATTCTATTTCAATTCACAGACATGTACAAGATTACAATCAAACCAATAACACTTAACTCAATGGCATACCCTATAATCTAAGGTGCACAAGTTAACACTTCCATGATTGCTGGTATGTTCCATTACAAAAAGTTATCCTTAAAGAGACATTAGGTCAGATTAGATGAGCTGACAGTTCTCGATATAATAGCTTAAAGATGGGTTCCCAGGAAAGTATTTATCGGGTGGTTATTGCCAATAAAAGTATGGCTATTTTAGTAGATATATGGAAAGTAGAGATATCCAATTTTACTAGAAAAATGCTGGATTCCCTGAAAAACACTCATGGAGCATATACAGGACAAAAATGTAAGGGTTCCCCTAATTAACAGCCCGGCGATCAGGGCTATCTCCACGCATGATGTCGAAGGCTGCACGAGTACATTGAACGCTTTGTGTACATGTTGATAAACATTATAAAAAGTTAGACATACGACACTTTCTGAGATATAAATCACAGAAAAGGAAGCGGTCAGTGGATAATCTGAGAATTTAATTGGGATTCGATATTTATAATAAATAGTCAGCGATTACAGACAACATCGTCTTGTGTATGCAATGAATTCTCACCAGTCTTCACCGGCCGTTGCCATAGGGACCGAGAGGGTAATCCGGTAATCCCCTGACACAAATATGGCCTCTTTTGATCGATTTTTATGGCTGAGTATACTTGGCAATTACAGTGTTTTGAGAAGGATTTGAAGCAAAATTATGATAAATGAATTAGTTTGAATATGTTTTTAGTCCTATTATATCATCAAATCACCCAGTTTCTTCCCAGGAATGTATCTTTAAATATAGATAATGAAAATCAAAAATGCTGAAAATTTCAGTAAAATGGCTTCACTCTGAACCAAGATATTAGTGATTCAATTTTCGGCTAGCCTCGATTGTATTTATATGTACTCGATTAACTATTTTTACGTTGAATTATCCATGGTCTGGATAAGTTAATCAATGTCTAATTAATAATTTAGATAACATTTCAGGCCAAAAGAAAGACAGATTTAGCTCTTGCATAATGTATGTTTAACATGATAATACATAAATTCAATTACACTTATTTTCTCTATAAATTATTATCAGATTCTTCAACCTAGCATGTTTGTAAGTAATCTGTATATAAATACAAATGGGTCTCTGTACGTTAAGTTTTCTAGATAAAGTTATCTCTATATTGTGGTGGGAAAAATGGGATTAAAATGGCATATCAGTTGCAAAAGATAGCTGCAATCTTCAACAGGGTTTTTACTCTAAAGATATGAAAATTAAAATGGAGATATGTTTTTTCGTATGACTCGCTTTTGTTGAATACACAGAATATATGCAAAATTGTTTCTGTTGAAGACCTACATATGGGGAAAATAAAAGCGGAACTTGCAATGTTTTGCAATTATTATAACAGTGTGCTTGTCTCTATTACATGTATTCAGTGTGCTTGTCTCTATTACATGTATTAAATACAATTCTGAGTTGCAATGCACAACTGCAGCACAAACCCTAGTAAAAAGATCCGGGGGGGGGGGGGGTTAACATATACACAGGACATATATTTTTTTGTTCCATCTCAGCAACTAGAAACCGTAGATTGCCCGACTCGCCATCCTACACGACTGTGACAATATTTTACAGTACTGGCCTTGGATTATTCGTCCCTCACAGGGTTACGGTTAGACCTGGAGTTATCATTAATACCTAGGAATATCCATGCCTCACAGCATGACAATTACTTTTTTTACTAAAAGAAGAGGAAATAACCACATATATAACCAGCTGGAATTAATCACAACTTCACAAGGTACCCAGGAACACATAAAGGTCACATGATCAGTGTTTCGTCGTTTTTAAATTAACATAGCATTGATATCAGTTATTGTAGCATGTGGGAGACATCTACGTTTACTCCTAAACAACATCATAGCGACATTAAGATCATTACATAAATACTGGACCACAAAAATTACATGCAGGTGACATCAAATTCATCCCAGTTGCCCCACGATAAAACCTCCGCAAACTAACATAATAAAAGCTAATATTGTTTAAAAGAAATATATCTCTGTACGCTGTTCTGGAGGCCATATTTATTTTAATACACACATGACAAACATTTAGAACTTATAAAAAGCATCTTAGGTTTATCTTTAATGGGTTGATGGCTTTTACTCCCTGGATAACATTTCTTTCGTCCGTAATTCAAGTCAGTTGAAATTTATTTAAATTAAAGAATATTGCGGGCATTTAATTGAATTATTTTAATTGCTGGTATTTTGTTTATGTAGAAGAAATTAGATCCGATTTTAAATGTCAGTGTTATTTATGTTTTAGAGAAAATGAGTACGTTTATTAATTCTATCCTTCCATCCATTAGGGAATGACGGTGGCCCAATGAATATAGATGTATGTGATATGTTTAGGAGAAATGAGTCCATTTATTAATGCTATCTTCCCATCCAGTAGCGGATTATCAGTGAGGCTGATGAGGCTGCAGCCTTAGGCCCAAAGATTTTGTAAACAAAATTTTTTTAGACTTGTCTGATACGATTAAAAAAGCATAGACAATGAATGTTAGGGGGTGGGGTTTAGGCCCAATGGGAATCAACATAGGCCCTAACCCGAAATTAATTAGGCCCACGCCTTTTTAAATAGGCCTTCCAGAAACTGCCGCCTCAGGCCTTGGTGGAGCTTAATCCGCCACTGTTCCCATCCATCAGGGAAATGAACTGAAATGGAGTTTCACATCCTACTGTTCAGCTTCAACTGGGCGGAAGAAGATAGCCATGCACCACTGTCAAGAGGAAACTACACCGCCAACACTGAGATCGAATCTGCTACATCCTAGTTAGCAAGTCTAACCCATTTAGCTACTGTGGTTTGAATCTGATGTACTGTTCAACACACATTGACAATTAACCGCAAAAATGGTTAATCAAGACTTTATCCAACTCTTTTTCAAATCTTCCATAATAAAATCCTTAAGTAAGATGTTAAACCCTATTTCGATTTTATTCTGATACAAGCTGGCCATAAATATACAAAGACAGAACACAGAAAAGATGTTATGTTGTTTTTCAACCCATCTATAACGTTATACAAGTTACAATCTTGTGCGGGAATTCTATGAATTGATGAAGATGAAAGCAACAACAATTCTTTGAATAAAATATTGTTTACAAAGAAACAATTACATAGAAAAGGCGTTATAATTATTTACAGAACAATTTGACGACTTCATCACGAAACAATTTTTAAACATGAATTGAAAGTATGCAATAAAACAACGCTCCTAGATCTACATCAGAAAATAAAAAAACCATTTCATTCAGTTGGTCATAAATAAGTAACTCCTGCTGTGAGGTGTATTGTACCGTCTACTAGTAGTAACGTTATTTAGCTATTATAACCCATCCCTCAGCTCCACAAACTAATATATTCTCATATAAAAACCTACAAACGGGAGAAAAATGTTTGATGTTTAACTACCCTGTGGTTTCTTTCTTGATTCGCAAATAAATTAAATATTTCTTACTACGGTGACATTTTGATAAAGGGAGAAAAGTTTGGTGTAGCCACGGCAACTCGAGTCTAACCTTTTACTCATGTTTTTGATCAGTCTGTCTAAATCTTGAGATAAAATGTCATTTTTAACATTTAACCATATCCTGGCACCACATTCATAGATAATTATAATTTCCCTTACAATTTAGATTGTATACCGCTAAAGAAAAGACATGAAATGGAGTTTAAAAATCTGCTCCTAAACTGGGCTAATGAAGATAGCCATCCGCTATACTTTGTGCTATGAGGGAAATTTTGCTGGGGCAGCCGCGCTACTGCCTACTCAAATTCCAAATCTTAAGGGATCTCTTTTTTTTATCCCATCCAAACAACTAGACATTTTTCCTGCATCACTGACAAGAGGAAACCGCACCGGAAAATCTGGATAAACTTTCTCGGCCAATGAAGGGATCAAACATTCGACCTCCAGGCTCGAGAGCCAGGTTGATCTAACAGCTGAAGACTAAGCAAGAAAATGGGGTTTAACGCCCTTCCATAGCTCTGAAAATTAACCTATGACTTGGCCGGCCATCGAACAGAAATGAGATTTAAAGGGCCAATCTCAATTATAGAAAACGTATCACTTACTTTTTTGTCAAGTACTTTTGGTTTTGACCCCTCTGACTTTGTACCGTTGATTATAGATTAAACAGCCATAAGTGTACAAATGTGTATTGATGTGTTCCCATTTGCATATTGTTCACAATAAGAAGCAAAATAAATAAGATATGTTTACAGGATCATTTTGTTATACGAAAAACTAACTGATGCGTTTTCTATGGCGGTCAGTATATATTGGAAAATAAAACTGATTAATTTTATATTAAAAGCTCTTGCAATCCTCTACTTTAGAGATAAGCAACTAACTCAATATATGTGATACATTATGAAATATCATAAACCCGTCAGGTCTTCATCTGGAAATGGAGACCGCCAGACCGGTGTCCCAAGCTGTATTTTACAGTATCCGGATAAAATCACTTTTTTTTTTATAAATATAAGGTGTAGGTAAAATTTATCTTTCGTAATCAAGTACAGCAGGTGGGTCATGCACTGTGTAAACTTCTAGATTATCAGGTCACTCAACGAAAAAAATTGATCAAAAATCTTAAAAGGGTTACATGTCCAGATAAGTTGTTTTCATGTCCAAATGACTCAATATTTTGAGCTGAAATTTTGAGACAAGGTGAATACACCATTCCTCTATATTTTGCCGCTTAAGTTTAATTTGTACACAACAGACATTTGTTTCTGTTAAAATTGGAATAGTCCCTTTAATATCCTATTGTTGTAATCCTAGCGGTCTGTGAAGATGGACATAACCCGTAGAGTTTCCTATGAGGAAAATTCTCTCCAAACAGCCGCATTACAGCTTACTCTTATACTGAGTTCCAGATGTCAAGAGATCTCTTACGTGCAAACCAAAGGGTACACATAGGATCTCGTTTTTTTCAACCCATCCAAACAACTATTCCTCCACCACGAGAGGAATATTTTCGGCCACCACCAGTGAACGAACCTGAGACCTCCTGGTGTTAGCAAGCCAGAAGCATCTTACTCACTAATCTACAGCGGCTCCCTTTATGTGTGTACTTTACCAATAAATTATGAATAACATTTGGTTTATGAGAAATATAATTCTTTCCTGTAATTATTACACGTAATATTCCCAGAGTTGAGATAACAGGACCACATCTGTCGTTCTAATAGATGGACCTGAACCAAACCACAAGATCAGATGTCTTTTTACATTAACGCAACTTAGAATAAAATGAAGTTTAAAGCAGGCCTGGAAATAATGGTTTTAGATATACCTGACAAAATGTCACGCACTAATGAAATAGTACCGGACATTTTCAACTTAGTGCCAGACATGTATTAACAATATCATTAAAAAGTCAAATCAGTGCTGAACAAAATGGCAGGCACCAGGGGTTTTGTGAAATGGGGTTTAAAACAGGCCTGGAAATAACAGTTTTAGATGTACCTGACAAAATGTCATGCACTAATTAAAAGTAGCAGACATTTTCAACATTTTCAACTTAGTGCTGGATTAACAATGTCATTTAAAAAGACAAATCAGTGTCGGAAAAATTGACATGCACCAGGATTTTGTGTCTGACAAAGCCTGAATCTGTGCCTGACATTGTCTGTGACAGGTGCCTTATTTCCAGGCTTGGTTTGAAGTATAAGATCAAATTTTCTGCACTAACTTGGCTGGAAAATCCCATGAAATTTTCTCAACCAAAACCTTGACCTCCTGGGTAGAGAGAGAGAGAGAGAAATGGGGTTTAAGGTCCACTCGACATAAACTAGGTCATTTCGGGACTAACATATTGTTTTTAGTTTTAATTCAATAATTCGCTTGCGTGCAGGGAGGAAACCAGAGTGCCCGGAGGAAACCCACTAAGTTGAGAAGGCGCCCCTAATACGCTCACGCCGGGGGTCAAAACCACAGCCGCAAGCCAGAGGTGACCGGCCAGCTAGAGGTCTAAGCGTGGCACTCTAGACCACTAGGCCATCCCAACCCCCCTGACCTTCTGGTTAGATAGCCAGTGCTATCCTTGCTGAGCCGCTGTGGACCTCCAGCACCATTTACGAGAGGAAACCAGGCTAGCAGATCCCAAGGGCAAATTTTCTCAACCAATGCTAAGACCTCCAGGTTATAGAGCCACTGCCACATTAAGCACTCCGGTTTCCTCCCACTGCTAAAGACCCTGACTGCGAATTATTGAAATAAAATTAAACCATATGTTATTCCCAAAATGACCTAGTTTGTGTTGAGTGGGTGTTAAACCCCATTTCTCTCTCTCTATCAATTGACATGGTGACAGTGCCTCTTTAAAATGAAATAAACCTGTAATTGTTTTCTATTAAAAAACAATATCCCTTCCAGATAATGAAATATACCGTCGGGTTGAGTAGAAACAGATAAAATTACAACAAACGAACAGAAAAAAACATGACTTGCGGCTAGTTGTACATCAACGCATGAAATCGATGCCAGAGAATGTCTGTCTTGGCACGGGGAAATATTATAATAATTATTTTAAACTGTCCAGAAAAAGACAGCGTTATTAGTAGGTAGATATATCTTAATTAGTTTCTGTCAGCGCTCGTTAAATAGGATAATTAATAATACTGTCATAGTTGTGACAGTAGTTAATACGATGTAGACAAGTTATTATCGGTGGTTATTGATGAAGATATATCGTCATGACTCCTACAAGTGTTCACCAGAATAATAACAAATAGAATTGAGAAAACACCTGGTAAAACAAACTTGGGTTTAAAGACCTACTGTTCTGGGCTAATGAAGATGGGCATTTATACAGTTTGCTATGAGGAAATTTTTGCTTCGACAGCAGCGCTACAGCCTACTCTTTTTTCAAATTCCAACTGCCAAGGCATCTTTTACATATAAGCCAATGCGTACACAGGACCTTGCAGATCTTTCATCTGGCCTCAAATGTTAAAGGGCCAATCCCGATAACTTTTTGGGGAATAAAACTGCTTAATTTTGTGTTAAAATCCCTTATATCCCATTACCTAAGGCCGACCAACTAACCCGATATTTGTGATATGCTTGTAAATAACTTAAACCTGACAGTCTTCATCTGGAAATGGAGACCGTTGTATTATACAGTATCTGGATAAAACCAGACTTTTTTCTATAAAAATGATATGTAGGTGAAATTTACCTTTTGTTATCAAGTACAGTACATGGGTCATTCACTGTATAGACCTCTCAAGAAACGGGAATCGATTATTAGGTCACCCAATCGAAAAATTGACCCAAAATCTTAAAAGGGTTATGTGTCCGGATAAGCAGTGTTGACGTTAACGTCAAAACGACTCAATATTTTGAGCTGAAACTTTGAGCCAAGGTAAATACACCATGCCTCTATATTTTGGTTCATAAATTTCATAAAGGCTCGGACTTTAATTTTTGAGACTCTGTTCTTATCGGGATTGTCCCTTTAAATAAATTATTAATTATTATATATTTATTCATATGATGACAAGCCTATAATCTACTCTCTATGGAGAAAACATGATAAAGAGCATAAACCTTTATTCTTGGGAACATTAAAATAGATGAAAATGGGTCTATTAGCATAATGTGCGTGAAATGTTATTTGAACTATCAATTAGACATTAATTAACTTATTCAGATTAATAATATCATTAATTACCGGTAATCCAAAAATGGACAATCAAGACCATGTTTTTTATCGTACCGACTTTAGTAATGATGATTGAGAATAGTCCAAAAACTCAATCCCTAAATTCTTGGTTCAGAGTGGATCAATTTGACTGAAAATTTCAACATATTCCATTTACATTATCTAGTTTTTAACTTTTTAACTTTTTAACTATTGTAGTGAAAACTGCCAGCTATCTAATCTGTGCTTTACGACCCATGTTTTATCTATTTTAAGATTGTAGAGAATAGATCTATACCCGCTTTAAGCTGGTGGCATGTTGAACATCCATATTGATGTACTTCATTATAGGAGGTGGTAAAAACAATCTAGCTACATGCTCAGATAATTGGTTTTAAAATGGAATGGGTTTGACATCTAGTCATGTCGTTCATCAGATGAATTTTACACTAATATTAATATAATAACAATAATAATAGTAATTATTTCCTTTGGTAGGGAAAGGAATATTGCTAGGAAAATGAATATTGCTAGGAAATTAAACATACATTATACAAGCGCTAAATATGCCTATGGCACGTCTTTCTTTAGGCCTGATATGTTTCATAAACTATTAATTAGATATTAACAAATCAAGAACATAATCAACTCTCGATGGCATCGGATACTCAAGATTTTAACTAGATTAGAACGGTTTGCCATTTAAAAAATTAATTTAAAAATGAGAAAGTGAGGCTAAGTCACAAATATACCAGTGGGTTACCGCTATGCACACATCTTGTCAAAACCACAAACGGTGATATTTTGGCTCAGAATGAGGTAATTTGAATGAAATTTTCAAAATTTTCTTTTTTTATCATCTATTTTTGAATTATTATAGGTAGAATGACCAACTCTTTATTAAACTCTTTAACTAATGTATCGTTAAGTATGAAAGCCAAGGAATTATGCAAACATTGCTAGGAAATTATGCAAACATTGCTAGGAATTATGCAAACATTGCTAGGGAATTATGCAAACATTGCTAGGGAATTATGCAAACATTGCTTGGAATTATGCAAAAGGTAATTATGCAAACATTGCTTGGAATTATGCAAACATTGCTAGGGAGTTATGCAAACATTGCTTGGAATTATGCAAACATTGCTAGGGAATTAAGCAAACATTGCTAGGGAATTAAGCAAATATTGCTCGGGAATTAAGCAAATATTGCTTGGAATTATGCAAACATTGCTAGGGAATTAAGCAAACATTGCTAGGGAATTAAGCAAATATTGCTGGGGAATTAAGCAAATATTGATATGGAATTAAGCAAATATTGCTGGGGAATTAAGAGATTATTGCTATGGAATTAAGCAAATATTGCTAGGGAATTAAGCAAACATTGCTAGGGAATTAAGCAAATATTGCTAGGGAATTAAGAGATTATTGCTATGGAATTAAGCAAATATTGCTAGGGAATTAAGCAAATATTGCTAGGGAATTGAGCAATTATTGCTAGGGAATTGAGCAATTATTGCTATGGAATTAAGAGATTATTGCTATGGAGTTAAGTGAATATTGCCAGGAAAGTGCCTCTTACAACTTTCAAGGGAATCATTTTCAGAGCATTGGTTGTTTTGGAGCTTATAAAATCCTGATTATCTTTGGTGTCACTGTTGGACACAGTACCCTGTTTGAGCGAAATAAAGGATATTCAGCTATCTGGTTCCCTGTAAGAGGATTGTCCATTTGTAAGCCTATACAAACTTAACTAGTTTCAGAGTAACATTTACTAACTTGCTTAGCGCAGTATGAGATTTGGCTTAGTACCTGCGTTGGACCAACACCCGGTTTGGCATGGTTCAATTTGCAAATTTGTGTAAGTTAGTTTAACATTTGTATCAGTGCCCCTCCCCTCATTCCTCAGGTGTGCTTTAAGATCGATTTTTGTAAATAAACAAAAAAATAAATGAAGGTTACAAATTTAACCAGGACATTGGCTTAGCTTCACCAGATGGACAATGAGAGACAAGTATTTATGTGTTAGGGGAGCCAAGGTGGTTTAGCGAGTATGACACTTGCTTGCGGACTTGAAGATCCTGTGTTCAATCAGTGATGGCCAAGAAAGTTTGTCGGGATTTTCTGGTGCCACTCACTCTTGTCAGACATTGGTGTGCACGTACAAGATCTTTTGGTAATTGGAATTGAAATGAAGAGAAGGGTAAAATTTCCCTCATAGCACACTGAATGGAGTAGGATGTTCAGTTAAACCCCCATTTCGTTTTTTGTATTTGCTTTCATCGTTTCCTATAGTCATTAGCACCGTCAGAGCAGAAAGGTCGGGAGTTAAACTCAATTATATTTCTAGATTTTTTTTCTCTGTTATTAATATCAGCATACCTACCAGGATTCTAGAAGAAGATCTTTATGAATGAATGTAATCTTTGCTCAATGTGTCTGCTTTCAAGGAGACTGTATGAATGAACGATTTTTTTCTTGAAAGACATTTGAATGACTGGTCGACCAAATGTGTAGACTAATTTAGGATAAGGTTATGATGACTTATGACTCATGACTCAAAATACAGATCAATATCGCAATTGTTCATATCTTTACAAATGTTTCGATATACAACCCACGTGGCAGACCACTTGGCCACTAATCTTCCCGAAATAAACTATTTAATTGACAGATAAGTTCAGCTTGTAACTTAATAATATGAATTAATTGTGCTCTGATATGAAGTATATATGGATTAATGTAGTATATTATTCTATAAAGGTGCCCTTTCGACATTTCTATAACGTAATAACCAATACACCGTCTGAAAATATTATTCAAGTTCCGGTATAATTGATACGGTTTAAACCAAGGCTTTTGCTTCAGTGAAATTTGCTGGTCATGACCATGGATACTGTTAGTTTGATGAGAGAGAGAGAGAGAGAGAAATGGGGTTTAATATCCACTCCCTCAAACAAGGTCATTTCGGGACTAACATATGGTTTTAATTTTATTTCAATAATCCCCTTGCGCACAGGGGTCTTTAGCAGTGGCAGGAAACAGGAGGACCCAAAGAAAACCCACGAGGCTGGACAGGTGACCCTAATCCTTGTCACAACTGAGAATTCGAAACCACGCTTTATGATACAGCATTCAGCCATCACCCCCCCTATTTTGATAATAAGAGTCCAATTTGCAAGCGTTTAATCAATCACTGTTAACATAAACAACCCAATTGATTATTGATGTATAATGATTAAGTTTTGAACGGTGATCATGTAATTAAATACATAAAACATGAAGTGTAAGAGTGTAAACTCTAGGACCGCTTCCACCCAGGTCAAGGACTGCACCTCTTCTAATTATTAATGAGATTTTTTTGAAGTTTAATATAAAAGGAACAAACTTGAAATACAATATACAAGGAACAAAATTAATTTGTTAGAGAGAGAGGAGAGAGAGAGAGAGAAAGAAAGAGAGAGAAAAAGAAAGAAAGAGAGAGAGAAAGAAAGAGAGAAAGAGAGAGAGAGAGAAAGAAAGAGAGAGAGAGAGTTTGTCAGTGTAGGACTAACTCATGGTTCATTTTTATTTCAATAATTAGCTTGTGTGTAGGGGTTTTTTAGCTGTGAGAGTAGAGAGAAACTAGGTCATTTCGGGACTAACATCTGGTAGAGAAAATCAGAAGACCTGGAGAAAAGCTGTGAGAGGAAACCAGACATTTGGACAAAAACCATGTGGTTCGACAAGCCAGTCATTTTCTAGTGATGTAAAGTGGGGCTTATGTCGACTTTGCAACCCACAGCAACTAGTTGCAGTCAGTTGCAAGAGTGCTTATGTCGATCATATCAGCAACTGAGGACAACTGGGAGCAACTGAAATCGGAGCACTTATGTTGACTAGGAACTGATAGCGATCACACT
Source organism: Patella depressa (assembly GCA_948474765.1). Classification (NCBI taxonomy): domain Eukaryota; kingdom Metazoa; phylum Mollusca; class Gastropoda; family Patellidae; genus Patella; species Patella depressa. The sequence goes on from OX419717.1 coordinate 3,537,106, forward strand.
TAACACGAGACTGTTAATTTATTCATCACATGATCAACAAAATGGCGAATAACTTAAAAGAAGCAACACAAAGGCATGGTCGGTCTTACACAAAACTATAAGTATATTATTGTTGACATCATCAACATTTGAAAAGTGGGTGCCTTCTTTCGCTTCCATCTGTTTACTTATAAAGTCACATGACACATGTCTATTATCACATGTTATTTCCACAGAAACGAGTTGACTCCAGTAGCAAGAACGCTCATGTCGACTGCAACTAGTTGCGACAAGTTGCAGAAAGCTCGTGCAACTTACTGCAACTAACTGCAGCTAGTTGTGAGAGGCGCTCAGGTCAACTTTTTTCAGTTGCATTCAGTTGCTTCCAGTTGCTGAAACGCTAGTTGCTTTCAGTTGCAAGGTCGACATAAGCCCCCCTTAAAAGTTGGGAAGCGACAGACTCAATGAAGACCATATCATCTAACGCATGCATGCACTAAAATATTTCACCACCCAACATTTTCAGCCTAGCCACCCAGAAAGGGAAAGAAATTTTAAAATTTCTGTTACAAATGAATAAAGACTTCCTGGTGATCAAGCAATTTTCCTTCAGACAAAGATCTAAAAGTGACAGACCTAAAATACCCACTACTAACGAATTATTGGAATTCTTTTAATTTGTGATTTCGATCAATGTAATTTAATTTGATTCTGGAATACACCAGGGATTACCATCAAAAGGACATAATTTAATGAAATTTAACATGTAATCAACACAATAATTCAGAAAAAATAAATTTAATAGAAAGTGCTACATATCTGCACTTGGAGATGGGAATATGCCATGAAGTGCTCAATGGGACTTTTTGCTTGGACAGCAATTGAATTCCAACTGTCAAGGGCTCTTTACGTGCATGTCAATTTGTACATAGGACCTTGGTTTTTCATCCCAAAATACTTCAGTGACTTGGATACTAATAAAAGTTGACTTTGTTTCTATAGTCACAAGGAGAGTTCTGTGGGGTGTGTCTGCCTTCAAACTGCCAAGGGTTCTTTTATGTACCCAGACAGATTTGTGTTCCATCCAAAGAACTATGCGATATTTTGATTTCCAGCGGTGTAGGTGCCATCCATGTGCTTTGATAGGGAATAGTGTTTTGTCGGGATTGTGGTGTTTCCATCTATCGAATTCCATCCAAATGACTGTGCAAGTTGTCCTGTAGGCGCCCCCATGCGCAATGCCACACCCCTGTCAAAGTCACCCACATGCTTGGGAAGAGAGTTCTGTCAGCATTTTTGTGTCCATATGTTTGTCCCGAAATGACCTACTTAATCCTTTCGGGTGGAGGTTAAACCCGATCTGTAGATGCAACTCGCAGACAGAGAGAGAGAAATGGGGTTTAAAGTCCACTCAACACAACTAGGTCATTTCGGGACTAACATATGGTTTAATTTTATTTCAATAATTCGCTTGCGCGTAGGGGTCTTTAGCAGTGGGAGGAAACCAGAGTGCCCGCAGGAAACCCACGAGGTTGAGAAGGCGCCAACTCACAGACAATTTGGCACCTGACTTGACAGATCAAGAAGTCCGTCTGCCCAGGATATTTTGACCGCAGTTCAAATACCAAAGATCATTCAAATCAACACATCAAGTTTGGTTTAAATGACACTCTCATATTCAAAAGACATTATTTCCTTTGCAAATAAATTATTTTTTGTGACGTCGAGAGACGAATATCAAAAAAATTTGATTCTATAAAATATTCCGTCATCTCAATCTTTTACAGCAGCAGACGCAATACCAAACGATTCCGATACAAACAACTGTTTGACAGACAGTTAATATGAAATACACTAGTTCAGATGTTCATTCTAAGTTATGATTTGGTTAAGTTTGATAGATAGAGTCATTAGTACTGCGCCACCATGGCAGCAAAGGCCGAATTTGAATACCTCCAACTATTTCGTGAAATTTCTCTCATCTCCGATATGCTTGAATAATCCCTTTCCATCTTCCCTGGCCTTTACAATCAATTTTTGTGATTTCTGCTATCATAATATCAATGAAAACTTGATTACAATTCTTTTAAAAAATAAAATAAATGAAATAAAATGAAATGGGGTTCAGCATCCTCCTCTGATTGGGTTAATGAAGGCAGACATACACCATATTGTGTGCTATGACTATGAGGGAAATTTTGTCCAGACATTGACGCCACAGCTTACTTTTAAAACAAATTCCAATTGCCAAGGAATCTTTTATGTGGACCAAGGAATCTTTTATGTGCATGCCAATGTGTACACAAGGACCTCAGTTTTTCGTCCCGTCCCCGAAAAAAAGAGAGCTGTCTTTGTCCGACCCTCCGTCCTAAACCACTGGCAGGGAAACCTGCACCGGAAAATCTTTTCTTGGCTCGCAATGGGATCAAACCCCCCAACCTCCATGCAAAATTTCCTTTATAGCACACTGTACGGTGTATATCAGTCTCCATTAGCCCAGTTCGGAGCAGAAGAGTAGACTTAAAACCCAAAGACATTTCATTTGTTTGGGGTAGACAAATTTAAACTTACAGCTGCCTCATCGTCTTTACGTTGTATAATAGATTTCAACTGATCTTCTTGTGCGGATTCCATCACTAATATTTTTCTCGAGTACTCCTCACTGGCGTCCATCATTTCCTGTCGTAAACGATTCTCAAGCGTCTCCATTTCATTCTGGAGTTGTTGTAATTCTTCCGTGGACTTTAAAGTCGTTTTATTGGCGCTTCGCTGTAGGTCTGTGACCTAAACACATCAATAGAAATTAACCATACAGTGGAATGACTTGAACTGTCTTGTCAACACAACAGTTTTAAGAACACATATTTAACAAGGAATGATACTTTCAATTACTCTGTCGCGTATGTCATTTAAAAGAATTCATAAGTTTGTAGGAAACCATGTAAATTACTATAAGATTTGCAAAAGAAAAAGAACAATCACTGTTTTTTAAAGTACATTCTTTGAGGACATCTTGATGGACAATTGAAAAAATTGAAAAAATATTGTGCAATGAACAAGGATAATGAATGCGAGTTGAATGTCCTCTCTATAGACTACTTTGGTCGCCTCAACACAAACTAGGTCATATCAGGACCAACGTATGACCTAGTTTGGTCGACTCAACACAAAATAGGTCATATCAGGACCAACGTATGACCTAGTTTGGTCGACTCGACACAAAATAGGTCATATCTGGACTAACATATGATGCAATTTTATTCAATAATTCACTTGCACTATATTTTAGGCGGGTGACCTTACTCCTTCTCATGTGCGAGATTCAAAACTACGTCTCCAGGGACGGATCCAGGAATTTTTGCAGGAGGGGGTTTGCCAGGTTTCTGTTACGGAAATCTTCCATCATCGTCTCTAAATTACATAGGCACACATACAAATTAAGCTTTTTAAACAGAGAAATCATTTTCATACTGATGAAGGATCACTTTGTGATGTAATTTCATAGATGCAAGGCATTATTTTTGTTTTATGTAGCTGAGCAGGGTGGGATTTGGACTCTCAAGTCCCCCCCCTTCTGGATCCGCCCCTGGTCTCTCGACTAAATGATATACCATATGCTCTAAAGTGCAGTTATGTGACCATTCAACCCCGTCAGTAATTTAGTAACAACGGTGAAACCTACCTGTATTGTCAGTGAGTTGACTTGGATCTCCCATTCAGATACTATTTTCGCAATCTCTTTCTCATGATTAGCAGTAAGTCGTAGAATTGCTGAATTTTTCTCGCCCTCGAGTTGATCAGTCAACTGATTCCTTAGTTTCATCGTTTCGTTTCTAAAAATAAAAATAAAATTAGGATTAACGACAAACTTATAACATTTCATGTGTCATTTGGTAATAAAACAAGATAAAATTTAAAGATACATTATGGGAGATTAGATAACGAGTTGGCAGTTCTCACTATAATAGCTAAAAACTAGATAATGTAATGGGAATTTACTGAAAATTTCAGTCAAATTGATCTACTATGAATCCAGATTTTAGCGATTGAATTACTCAAGTCGGCAGGATAAAAAACATAGTCCTGATTATCCATTTTTGAGCAGCAAATCGGAACGTAATGCTATAAACATCGCAGGCTAGCGTTGACATCGAGAGTTGATTATATTATAGTCTGGTAATCAATGTCTAATTAATAATTTAGATAATCTTTCAGTGCTAACGAAAGACCTACAATAGGCAGATTTTGCTCTTGCATATTGGATGTTTAAGATTATAAAAACATTGACCCCTTTATCTCTATGGGTCTATAGCTGTGTATTTTTATTTAATGAAGATTTAAACTATCACTTCCGTTTCATTTCAAGAAAAAAAAATGAAAACAGGATTGGTGACAATTAATATCATTCCATTGGTCATAATTGATAATAAACGAGTTAACAATAACATCATGATTAATAGAGCGCATGATTTATATCTTTTATTCCTAATAAATTAGCTTTCAAGTATTTTCTCATTACTAAATACGTTTTGATAGCTTTGGATTGTCCAATTTTAATTGGTAACTGGTTCCGGAGATATGGCATTGTGAGTTAATGTAGGTAAGCAAATTAAATGAAATGGAAGTTTAAGGCCTTACTGAGCTAATGAAGTGTGTGTAGAGAGAAATTTTGCCCGCACAGCTGCGCTACGACCTACTTTTATCAAATTCAACTGCCAAGGGATCTTTTACATGCATGCAAATGTATCCACAGGACCTTGTTTTTTCTTCCAATCCAATTGACTAGATAGCTGTCCTTGTCAGGCCCTCTGCAACACTGACGAGGAAACCACACCGGAAATGTCAGTAAGATTGTAAAGATTATAAAAATACAGACCCCTTCATTTCTATCCGATTTCATTTCATAATAAACATAGATTTTTCTGGATTGCTGTAATAAATAGAATTGAAAAATGATGATTTATCTTACTTGAGAGTTTCAGCCCAGCTATTATCAAGTTCTGTCTTGAGTGCTTCAAGTTTAACTTGAGCTGATAATTCTGATTCTGATAACTGACTGTCATGTTGTAATCTTACTTTATCTAACTCGGCCTGCAAAATACAAATATTGTCATAATATTATCATAATAAATAAATAAATTCAGAACATATCATATTCGATTTAGCAGCTTTAGATGATTTTCTGCTGATGTGTGGTAGATTTGTTTGTGTGTGTGCAGGGAGAAAATTCATTTTGGTGGACTTTGTACTCTTTCAAAAATAATGTACATGTTATAATAAACATTTATGAATCTCTGAAGTTCTGCATTTAGCCCATTTGGACCCCTGAAAAAAACAACAAAGCGACTGCTCCCTTGCTCCAGTCATACAAAGAGCTGTGAATTATTTAAGAACCTTAACTAATACTGGGAATCAGTTGGTTTGAGGTGGTCTAGGGCACAGTAATTTGGGGCCTTTTAAAAAGATGAGTTCCCCTACTCCTTGTCACATGGAGTAGGGTGGAGGTGGATGGCGAAATGGTTAATGAATGTGCGTTGGATCAAAAGGTAGGGTCACCTGTTCAACCTTGTGGGGTTTTCTCTAGGTACTCCTGTTTCTCTGGGTCCCACTGCTAAAGCCCCTTATTCCCAACCTTATGTTAGTCCCAAAAGAACCTATATTGTGTCTACTGGATGTTAAACCCCATTTCTCTTTCGCTTCGTTTCACATATAGAGTGAGACAAACGAGGTTTCAGGTCCACTCAACCCAAACTAGATAATTTTGGGATTAACACGTTTCAACTTTAACTTTATTTCAATAATTCCAGTGGGTGTATGAATCTTATGCAGTGGCAGGAAACCGGAAGACCTAGAGAAAACTCACAAGACTGGACAGGCAATTCTACTTCTTGTCACGTACAGCCGGGGAACGGAAAAAATGTTCCTTGATTCAATACCACACCTTGTGATACAGCTCCCATGTGCTAACCATTTGGCCATCAACTCCTTCATTATTGGGGGGGGGGGGTTGGGATGGCCTAGTGGACTAGAGTGCCGCGCTTCAACCTCTAGCTGGCCAGTCACCTCTGGCTTGCGGCTGTGGTTTCGAGCCCAAGTGTGAGCGTATGTGACATGGAGATAGGGGCGCCTTCTCAACCTCGTGGGTTTCCTCTGGGCACTCCGGTTTCCTCCCACTGCTAAAGACCCCTACACGTAAGCGAATTATTGAAATAAAATTAAAACCATATGTTAGTCCCGAAATGACCTAGTTTGTGTTGAGTGGACGTTAAACCCCATTTCTCTCTCTCTCTCTCCTTCATTATTGGGGAATCAAAACCACACCACTTGACTGAATAAAAGACCTTGGTGCATTCGTTAAACCAAATGGCCACCCAACCCTCTAACTACGAATAAAGAAAAGCAAATGTTGATTGCAAATATTTAAATACAAAGATATCCAGATACATTTGTACGTGTATGAAAACATGGTTTCTTACATTCAGATAAGAAATGGAAAAGGGTGGAACCAGAAATTGAACTAACAGAAAACTGATTTTTTTTAAATTTTAAGTAAACCGCAGTCTTTTTTTAAAACTTTTCCATAAAAGCGTCAGAAAACTGGAGTGAGAATTGGTTATGGTTAAACAGTTTCTATATAAAGAGTTTGTATGTTAAAAGGATCATAAGGTTAACAGCCTGCAGGGCTGGTAACACATGACACATTTATATGGAATACAAGTTACTTAAAGAATTTATTTCAGCGACGTTTCGACGAGGGTTCTCCCGTCTTTATCAAGCTAAGAATGACAATCATAGCACAAATGAAGATATATATACAGAATATGAAACAAAGGAAAACATTTATATACAATGAGAGATAATCAGTTGAAACCATCAAAGGGATAGGAAGCCATAAGGGTGGGAATAAGTGGGCTATGACTAAGAAAACATCAAAAAATGAAGACCGCTTGATTAGGGTGACTATGCTAACACTGAAGCCATAATGTGTATAGGGTAGCCCTGTTAATTAGTGAAGCATAATGATTAAATGATATAATAACACAAAAATTAGGAGAGTGAATATATATAAATCTTCTCTAAGACAACTCATGTTTTAAACACATTAAATAATTGTAAACATTTATAGTGTAAAGCATGTAAATAAAAGCCATATGAGAAATATGAATATTTTAGATTAACAACAATATGGGGTACATGTAAAACATTTTTTAAAAAACAATTTGGGGAGTAAAGTAATAATTAAGAATAGAATGAGATAATGTGAACGATATGTAAAAAACTTTATGAAACAAAGTGAATTTTCCGAAATTTATAGAGCATTAGGAAAAATATATACGATCCTAAGTCTTAAAAAAGAATAGTGTTTATTTAATAAGATTATCATATGCTCTGGGAATGAATAGGCCAGGATCACGGTTGAGTTCCGGCTGGTACCTTTTTATGTTGATGGCTTCTAAGAGTTTCCTTGTCTTTTTGTTGTGTTGATTGGTTGTCAGTGTCTTGATTTCATCCCAATTAATTTTGTGACGACCGTTGTTGCTGAGATGTTGGGCTATTGCAGAAGTATTGTTGGCTGCTAGGGATTGGTGTTCTTTAATACGGGCATTTAACGGGCGTTTCGTTTCTCCTATATAAATGCTGCCACACGTACCAGAAACTTTGTAGACACATCCTTTAGGTTGTTGTGGGTTGGTTGGGTTCATTTTGCCATTGGCTCGCAGTAGGTCTTTCAAGGTACTGTTACTGGAAAAGATTGTGTCAATACCTGCTTGTTTCAGGATCCTTCTTATGTGGTAGGATGAACTGCCGTTAAATGGTATGCTAACCCGAATGGGTGAAGGTTCTGTTCTTGCTGTCTTAATGCCAGAGTCCCTGGACGTTATGGTGGAATTAATGGTTGTCTTGATTAACTGTTTGGGGTATTGGTTAAAGGTGGAAAAGACTTGCTTGAGGTGTTCAATTTCTTGCTGTAGGAGATCATGATCACAGATATTGAGGGCGCGGTTGGTGAGCGTTTTGATGATGGCTTTCTTAGTTTGGGATGGATGGTTGGATTTGTAATGGAGATACTGGTCAGTGTGGGTCGGTTTCCTGTAAACTGAAGTACGGAGAGCGTTGTTGTTTCTTTCGACATTGACATCTAAAAAGGGGAGGCAATTTTCTGTTTCCAGTTCCATCGTGAACTTTATTTCATTATGCTGTGAATTCAGGTGAAAACATGGTTTCTTACATTCAGATAAGAAATGGAAAAGGGTGGAACCAGAAATTGAACTAACAGAAAACTGATTTTTTTTAAATTTTAAGTAAACCGCAGTCTTTTTTAAAACTTTTCCATAAAAGCGTCAGAAAACTGGAGTGAGAATTGGTTAAACAGTTTCTATATAAAGAGTTTGTATGTTAAAAGGATCATAAGGTTAACAGCCTGCAGGGCTGGTGTTAGCCACCAGGGCACAATATTGACATTTGAGGATTACAGATTCACGATTTTTCTATAATCTGAGAAAAAAAATCATAAACAAAGGTTGGTATGTAACTTAGAATTCTTGCAATTTAAAACAAATTTCATGTTCTGTACCTTTGACTTTACTTGTTTGGGGATACATGCGTTGGCCCTGTCTCAAACGCAAAATGATATAAGGAACCCGCCCTGCCATGATGTTTAAACCATTCACTACAACAGGTATCTGTAGTGTCTGATGAATATGTATGTATTCCATATAAGGTTACTTATATACACGTCATTATATTACACGTGATTACTATTTCAGTTGTTGTACCCCTCTATTGTTAATATATAATTAGAGTTGCGTGTATAAAGAATAAGGAATAAAACGTGTTTGATTAGATTCGTATATATGTGTGTATTTTAATCTGAGTTAAATCCGATGCAATCCTTGAGATATATGACCGGGGAGATATAACAGTTATATACTGTGTCTATAGCCGTTTTCATTGACCATACAGAACAGCATGTTTAATGCTTATACTACTATATACTGTATCTAGTTGTTTCCAGATTTTGGGGGGTTGGGATGGCCTAGTGGTCTAGAGTGCCGCACTTCGTCCTCTAGCTGGCCGGTCAACTGTATTTCGTATGCCCATCTTCATTAGTCTATTTTAGGAGCAAAACAGTAGGACGTTAAACCCCATTTCATTTCTTATGTTGTACTTTCGTGGGTTTTTTTCTTTCATTTTGAGTGAGGCTCAGGACTGTACAGTGCAGTGGTCATATGAGACTGGCCCCCAGATCCATTTACTCAATGATGATGTTTGCCTTGTTGGTATCAAGTGGATGTTAAACCCCATTTCTCTCTCTCACTAGAGTGCCGCGCTTCGACCTCTAGCTGGCCGGTCACCTCTGGCTTGCGGCTGTGGTTTCGAGCCCTGGTGTGAGCGTATGTGGCATGGAGATAGGGGCGCCTTCTCAACCTCGTGGGTTTCCTCTGGGCACTCAGGTTTCCTCCCACTGCTAAAGACCCCTACGCACAAGCGAATTATTGAAATAAAATTAAACCATATGTTAGTCCCGAATGAGCTAGTTTGTGTTGAGTGGACGTTAAACCCCATTTCTCTCTCTCTCTGTTTCCAGATTTGACCATACAGAACAGAGGCCATATCAGTGATTAAAACTAGTTTGAGTTAAAAGTTGAGATTTCAACCTTAATCAGTATAATCTAGTTCTAAGATTCAGAAAGCATTGCCAGACAACTAAAGTTAATCCCATTGACAGCTTATTGTCCGAAATGGGATTTTAACATCCTACTTGGCCATACGCCAAGGGAAGAATTCGCCTATTCCTCACCAACTGCTGCAATCTGTACACTCAACCTCAGCTCATGTCATATCTGATATAATAAACTGTAGACATGGTTCCTTTCCAGGACGTCAGTGTTGCACAACTCCCAAATAAAGAAAAACTTGGTAAAGGCAGTCTATAGAGCAACCCTGGGATTACAGACATAAACTTAATCTCTGAGCCACTGTGGCTCCCTTGCCATCCGTACTTTATAACTGCACAGTTGTAAAAGGGTTTGGGGGGGGGGGGGAATGGGGAGGGCTGAATGGTAAGCATGTGCACGCTGTATCATGCGGTCTGTCATGGAGTGAAATGGTGTGCTGTTGTTGTCATAACAAGGAGCAGGGTCGCTTGTTCAACCTCATTGGTTCTGTCTATGTCCTTCGGTTTTCTACCCCTAAAAAAGACTCTACACACTAGAGAATTTTGAAATAGAATTGAACAAAGTGTTAGTCCCAAAATGACCTGGTTTGTGTCAAGTGGATGTTAACCTCTCTCTCCCTCTCTCTCTAAAAGTGTCAATCAACAAATTCAGAATTGTGATTGACCTGAAACCATGTTCAACGTCATATCTACACAGTTGGGTCATTTTGAGACCGAGATATTTTATCAGGAAAATTAAAAGAATTATTTGTCTTAATCGGTTGCAGGTTAAAAGCCTAGTTCAAAATTTAGGTCTTATCCAATAAAAAGGCTGCATTCGTCAAATATCTGCGTTAAAGTTTTGGGGAATTTAAGGTTCCAGGTCGTGTAAAATGTTGCCATATTATAACACAGGAAATTAAATAGAAAAGAAACCAACAATGAGAGATTGTCCAACTGCAAAAACTCTACAATAATATTTATTGTATTCAAATATTTTTTGTCCATATATTTACAATAATTAGATTGCAGTGAAACACGAATCGTGGCTTTTACCATCTAATGACCTTCTCACATAAAAACACCTTTCAATTTCTTATCGCGTAGAAACCAGACGCAGAAACGCGCCTTTAGTGTCTGCCAACAGTTGAAACAAATTGTAGCCAAAAACCTCAGGAAAATAAAGATTTAATTCATGTTCAGGCAGACACACTCTGTCAAAATGTTGATTTTAATTTATATAACCACGATAAAATCTATGTTTTAAAAACAACCTCTACTAATTTGTAAACTTACTTTATTCAAAATTCTTTTTTTTTATAATTACAGTTTATCTTCTATTTTGTGAACTGCCATTTTATATTCACGATAAAATATTGTATCTAAAATTTGGATAAAAGCGTCTGTATTTTAATTTACGAAACTGTATAAAACACAAATATGTGTCTATTTTAGTTTGTATAAATGTATCTCCCATGTTGAAAATAACAACAGCTACCTTTTTGTTAATGATTGTACCAGACAGGTTTATGGTATGTAGACAAAAGTACATTTAATAAAATAAAATAAAGTGAGGCTTAATGTTGAACCATTCTGCATCAAACAAATGAATGCAGTTCGGCAGGCTTTTCTGGCAGAGTGCAGAAAGGACAGATGTGTAGTTGCTCGGATGGTATGAAAAACCAATGTACCTTGTACACATCATTGATCCCTTAGCATGAATATGAGTAGGCGAAAGCCCTGCTGTCAGGGTACAATTTCCCTTATAACACATTGTGACTATCTTCATGAGACTATATCGTCACTGCAGAACACTGGTGTTAAACCCTGTTTTATTTCCCAGTGTTCTGCAGTGTTCAGACAAATAGAATACATGTACGTGGAATGAAATGGGGTTAAAAGTCTTGTTAAAGAGAGAAGAGAGAAATGGGGTTTAACATCCACTCGACACAAACAAGGTCATTTCGGGACTAACATATGGTTTAATTTTATTTCAATAATCCGCTTGCGCGTAGGGTTTTTTAGAGTGGGAGGAAACCAGAGTGCCTGGAGTAAACCCACGAGGTTGAGAAGGCGCCCCTATCTCCATGCCACATACGCTCACACCAGGGATTGAAACCACAGCCACAAGCCAGAGGTGACCGGCCAGCTAGAGGTCGAAGCATGGCACTCTAGACCACTAGGCCATCCCAACCCCCCTGAAACAAGGACAGACCTTCTGATAGAGCATGCACAGGCTAACTATTCTGCCATCAAATCTCCTTATCCAAATTAGAGTTTGGTGGATTATCTACATTTATGCCAAAACTTTTTGTAACAATGAAATTCATCTTCAACAATAAATAGTTCCTCCAAAGAGGATTACATAACAAGAGTGCAATAGGGTTTAGCATCCACTAGACACAAATTAAGTAAACCACAGTCTTTTTTTAAAACTTGTCCATAAGTCATTTAGGAGTACCTATGGTTTTATTCTATTTCAATAATTCGTTTAAGTGTAGGGGTATTTCGCAGCAGGGTGAAATTGGAGCGCCGGGAGAAAACCAACGAGGTTAAAAAGCGGGAGGAAACCAAAGAACCTGGACAAAGGCCATAAAGTTGGACAAGCGACTCTACTCCTTGTCACATACAGGGAATCGTAACCATGCTGCTTGAGCCAATGACAGACCCTAGGATCGATATAACGCCTACCTGGTATAATGGGTCTAAATGATTATAAACTATATTTATTTAGTGTACAAATAGGTAATCATTATCAGAATTTTAACAGATAATAAGACTATAATAGTGGGGAAATATGGTTTGACAAGTAACATCCAGATCAGCTCATCTTTTAATTTGACCAGCTGAGGAATTTATCTGTCAGTCAAATCACATTCCATAAAATTAGATATTTCACAGAGTTCAACCATTTATAGTTTTTATGTTGAAAACACTCAAAAATTGACATTTATGGAGAGGGAGAAATTTAACAGCAAATGGGCAACATAATACTATCAAAAACAACTGCTTTACCATCTTGCAAATGGTTTCTAAAATGGAATCAAAGCCAAAAGTTGAAGTGTCATAATATTCATCCATTTCACCATGTTGCAAATGATTTCTAAAATCAAATCAAAGCCAAAAGTTAAAGTGCCATAATATTCGTCCATTTTAAATTATATTTAGATTTGTGTTGAAGAAGCGGCATATGTAACTTCTAGCTGAAAAATAGATTCCAGACCTTCTCGTCATATTCCATAAGTTAATTTACACAAAAATATAATTTCACATAGAGATTAGATGTCAATTAATTATGGGACAGGATATAAATATAACTGTGTTTTGTTTTTTTCAAATAAAATTCACATTTTTGAAGGAGAGAGAGAGAGAGAAATAAGCTAGAAATTTCACAACTAACATATGAGTGAGTGAATTTTCAATTCACCATATCTTTGAAACTACTGAACGGATTTGTACATTTCTGAACTGATTTTCCTTTTAGATATTTTATCTAAAACAATTAACAATGAAATGAAATGATGTTTAACATCCTACTGTTCTGCTCCTAGACTGAGCTAATGAAGATGGCCATACGCCATACTGTGTGTTATCAGGGAAAGTTGGTCCGGGCAGCGGCACTATGGCCTACTCATACACTGAATTCCAACTGCCAAGTGATCCTTCACATGTGTGTAAGTGAATACATGGGACCTTGTTTTTTTCGCACCATCCAAAAAACTAGCAGCAGTTTAGTCCTTGTCAGGTACTCTATCGTGCACTAATTAAAGTGGAAATCACGTTGGAACAACAAACTTAGACTTTATGTAACAATAAACGATAACACTGTATTTCATTGTATATAAATGGACGAACAATTCCGCCCCTTTCATTTAAAAAATTAAAGAGAGACCAAGTTTAAGATTTCCCAGAATAAAATTCGGTGAGAAAAATTAAATCTGTGAGAAAAAATCTAAATATTTTTCTAAACAAATTGAAATTTACAAAACGAGAATAAAATGTCAAAATTAAGAGAAATACTTGAGGCGATTATCAACTGAAGTGTTTTTATTGGTTGAAGAGGTATAAGAGGTCGGAGGTTCAGATGATATTGTGATATGATCTGCCGATATTCAAGATGCTCCTCGAGGCACACCAGCTATATGCAGGAAGTAGTTTATTATTAACTGAAGAGACGGGAAGTGGATTTTGACATCCAGTACAAGTATTTTATTATGTATTGTCTTTCGGTTGTAATGTTAAAGAGCTTCTGTTACACTGATTATAATCGGATAATCAGCAAACATCCACTACCTGCCCTTAAAAGCGCCCATAACTGAAAATATATTTCTGGGAATATATAAGCATTGTTCTGTTCCAACTGGCTAATGATGACAGGCTGTTTGTTCGTGCCTCCTATTGAATCCGCCTCTGATATCGGACATTGAAAACAGGATCAGAGGAATTTTGTTACAAGAAACCTGCTTCAATCCATGATAAATAAATCAACAATCTCCAGAATCTCAAGTTTTATCTACATTCCACCACTTGATATACATTTACTGAAGTTTAAATTTCTGACTGATTAAAATTTAAAAAATAAATAAAAAAGATAAAATTGTTGTCATTGTGGCTATGAATTTTAAGAAGTTTCTATTTTCTGCTTCCATTATCAACATATAATGAAACTTTTAAGTAGAAAATGTACCGACAATTAAATGGCATTTAACACTTTACTTATTTCTGCACTAAGCCAGCTAATGAAGATCAGCAAATGCCATGCAATTTGCTATCAGGGAGATAATGTCCTACAATTTGGCAACAACGAAATATTAGTTATCTTAATACACAGAAATCAATTAATATTCAAAAATAAAGTCCAAAATTTATGAACAAAACCAGAACCTTTTTGATTAAGATGTTTGTAAAGAATCATTGAAAAATAAAAACTATGGCTCTAATTAATTTCTTGTCAATTATTTAAATCATAATGTCAAGTTTGATTCAATCTGTATCAACCCTGTGGTTCCCAGCAAAATTCATCCAGTTGTTGCCAAAAACGAATGCAAGCTGTGTGGGTTTTGTTTGCCCAAGTCAGAACCTATATCAAAAGTTCACCTCTGTTAATAATGTTTTGGGAATGTTCCAAAGAATGTCCACGGCCAGTTTCATTCAGCTCTGTTCTCAAACAGCCAAAAAATATCAATGGTATCATGTCCATATTATATTTACTACCCTTTGGACGTAAAAAAAGTAACTGGAGCATTACTTAAGCAACAAGGCAAAAACCTTGAATGTGGAAAAGCTTTATAATGTCCATATGTCCCCAAAGAAAAATAACAGGAGTATTGCTTAGACCACAGGGTAAAAGCTTGAAAGTGGATAAGGTATTAATGGTAACTAGATCTATGAGATTCATATATAGTTTTTCTTCCCACTCTACAAGGTTTTACATAATAATGTCCTTCTCAAAGTGATTTTCATGTGTAAAAGTTCAGCACTGAAGGCAAATTGAGACTGATGCCAGAATACCAGGAATTGTTAGTATGCTCAACTGTTGACAAATGATGAACTAGCTGACACAAAACTCTTGGTGTTCTCCTCAGAAAAAATCCTAAACTTTTGTGTGAAAATGACAGAATGTCTAAATATTCAATGATCTTGATAAAGAAAAATAACAAAAATATATGTTAGAATGAAAAGAATTTGGAAAAAATGTAATTTTTAAACCATTTACTAGAGTGATTCAAAATAGACGGGACTTTTTTCACTTGACAAAAATGTTAAAACTTTAAGATTCTCGAAGTATACGATGCTATTTTTGTTTTAAAAAGGGCTATTGGCTGCCCATTGTTGTTTTTTTCAACAAAATCAACAAAATAAGTAACAAACTACTTGACACAAACTAGGTAATTTCAGTATTAACATATGGCTCAATTTTATGTCGATAATTTGCTTGTTAAGGGGTCTTGAGCAGTGCAAGGCAACCAGGGGACCCGACGAAAACTCACAAGGTTGGACAGACGACCCTATTCCTTGTCGCCTACAACTGCAGAATCGAAACCAGACCACTTGACTCAATAAAATAAAACCAATGTACAAACAATCCAAACCATTAGACAGAATTCGAAGTCCTAAAAACGTTATAGGCAAAATAGTGTAATCAGCAAATGGACTGCTCGGTGTGTACAAAATACACGACAAACAGTGGTAACAGGTGTCCGGAAGAGTAAGCTTACCCTGCTGGCTTTCTGATCCAATGCAAATGCGTTAACAAATCGACCCCTCAACCCCCATACATAATATTTCAACTATTCAACTACCACAATTTTAGGTCTTTAACCCGATATAATGTATAAATATCTTTCACCCAAATCTGAAATTCTTAAAGACACAAGCCAATGATTTATTACATCTAAAACAAAAAATAAAACCCCATGTTCTATCTCAATTTAATTATGTGCATCAAAGTATAAAGAAATAGCTTCATGAAGAATAAGAGATAAAAAAAGAATGGGCGTGTTTGAACAAGATAGTAAAATTTATATTACTGATGTCTGATTGTAAGTGCAGGAGAACCACATAAAAAGCAAACTGAATATCAATTCAAGTATAAACTTTCAGAAAAGAGAGAGAGAGAGAGAGATTAACCTCCACTGGACACAAACTAGGTCATTTCGGGACAAACATTTTGTTCAATCTTATTTCAATAATTCTCTTGCATGTTAGGGTCTTTAACAGTGGGGGGAAACCGGGGGACCTGCAGAAAACCCACGAGGTTGGGCAGGTGACCTCACTCCTTGTCATGTACAACCAGGAAATCGACACCAGTCCAGCGGATTCAATGACAGACCTTATGATATAGCGCACCCCCCCCACCCCGCTCTTTTACAACTTGCAGTGAGTGTGCAGTTATAAAGCACAGATGGCAAGGGAAGGGAGCCACAGGGGCTCAGTGGTTAAGTTACGCTCTTTAATCCCAGGGTTGGCCGGTAGTGCCTTTACCAAGTTTTTCTTTATTTATCAGTTGTCTTGGAAAGCAATAGTTATTCAGATATGACATAAAGTTGAGAGAGAGAAAGAGAGAGCAAGAAGAGAGATGGTGAGAGAGAGAGAAATGGGTTTAATGTCCACTCAACACAAACTAGGTCATTTCAGGACTAACATGTGGTTCAATTTTTATTTCAATAATTCGCTTGCGCGTAGGGGTCTTAAGCAGTGGGAGGAAACTAGAGTGCCTGGAGGAAACCCACGAGGTTGAGAAGGGAAGAGAGATGGTGTTTAATATCCACTGGACACAAATGGTTCATTTCTCGTTCCATAATTTGTATGTGCACATGAGTTATAGACAACCGTACTCCTTATCATATATACAGGCAGGTAATGGAAACTACGCCACTTGACTTGATTCAATGACAGGCTTTTTGATCCAACAAGCACCCAACCCCCAGTCAAGGTTTTGGTGCCAGTATGGTTTAACATGTGGCCTTAAATCATATATATGTCATTGAGTCAAGTGGTCTTGTATCGATTCCCCTATTGTAGGGACAAGGAGTAAGGTCGTCTGTCCAACATCGTGTGTTTTCTCCCACCGATATGACACATACATAGATGCGAAAGCGAAGTATTGAAAAAAAAATGAACCACATATTAGTCCTAAAATGACCTAGTCTGTATCGAGTAGATGTTTACTCCGTTCTCTCGCTCGACTGTTACATCAGTTGGGCCGTCCTAATCAATGTCAAAACAACCTATAAAAATATACATTTCAATGGGAGCATCTGAGAAAACGTTAAAATTTATCCAAATATTTAGAAAGTTTGATATTCTATCCCTTCGAAGAGAGATTAGTTGAGAATATGGCTTGATCATATGGTGAACAGTTGTTAAAGATCAGATTGAAACGGATACCAGATGATCAAGTTTTAACATTTAAACAAAAAAATATAAAAAATACCTACATGTACAACTAAACATCGGAAGTGAACAAGACATTAATATAAAGGAACAGTTACTAAAAACTTATTTCTGATGTTTGTGTACACGCAGAAAGTTGGGTTTAATGTTCTAGCACTGACTGGGCTATTGATGAAGGGGAGGGAGCTACAAGGGGGGATGTTTTGCATGAACAAGAGCTCTTCTGTCTATCCTTATTTTGAATTCCAACAGCCAACAGTTCTTAATAAATATGCATGTCTATGTGTAATGTCTCTTGCCAATTTAGCTATCTCAGTATCTGTCCTGCAGCACTGACATAGTGGAGCCACACTGGGAATACCGTGATGGACTTTCTGGGGCAACACAGAGATCGAACACAGGACCTGTAGGATAGCGAGCCAATGTCTTACTTACTGATACACAGCAATTCCCCAGAATATTAGATTAAACATTGTAATATACTAAAAATAACACAAACATTATAAGAATACTGCTGACGCCATGCATGTCTCCCAATGGTCCCAACTAAAAATAACAAACATTATAAGAATACCGCTGACGCCATTCATGTCTCCCAATGGTCCCAATGATATTACAATGCATGCATTTATAAGTATCTTATACTCATTCACACTCGCCTGCAAGATGGGGTTTATTTAACATCCGCTGGATACAAACTAAGTTGAGAAAACGGGACGACCTGGAGAAAACTGACATAGTTTAACAGACAAGCCTACACCTTGCCGCTATTGATAGACATGATGCAATACAGACTCGGCCACCCAACCCTCCTTGACAGTTAAAGATACATTATGGGAGATTTTGACAAGGAGTTAGCCATTTTTGCTATAAAAGTTCAAAAATAGATGTTGAAACAAGAATATATTGAAAATTTCAGTCAAATAACTTTATCCTGAAAAAAGTTGTTACTACTATAATTTTTTACTAGAAATGGTAGGTAAAATCATCGACACCCTTTTCCCACTCAGGGCTGGGGCCATTACATTGCCAATGTAATTAATTACATTACCATTACCATTACTTTTTAAATGTAATCATTACAATTACTTTCTAATTTTTAGCAATGTAATTAATTACCATTACCCATTACATTGAAAGTAATTAATTACCATTACCCATTACTTTATGACAAAATAAATAAAAATCATTTTTCACATAGAAATTAAAAAAAAAGAACATAATTTTCTGCCATGAACAGCCTACAAAACCAAACTCAAAATAATCCTTGCATCACTTTAATAGATATTTGTTTATGAATTGTTATTTCTATAAATTGTAACATCAAGGTAAATTTTCATGTGACGGACAGTAGTGACAAAAACTGACGAACTTCGTTGAACATAACTGATTGGAAATTACAATAAAAACAGAAAGGATTGAATGTAAATCAGTTTATATGTATTCATATTACATTATTATATGTATTGCGACCCATTTGAGTCAATTTCTGGGTCCCGAAAATAGCAATTTAGCTCCTTTAATAAGTAATTTTATGAGATTCATAATCCATTCAAATAGTCTGTCTATAATACATATATAACTCATAACCATAAAATAATGAGATGCTTGAAAGCCATTGTTTAGTTTGTCACTTGTTACCTTGAGATTAAGATAAAAGGGTAATAAGACTATTGTCTTTTAATCTAACTGATTGATTGATTGGCTGAGTGATTGACTGTAAATTAACACTAATCTTTGATTAAAATATACTTCTTTTCAAAGATTCACTTTTTAGGTTACATGTCTAAAGAAGGGTCCTACATAAAAAGTAATAAAAGAAAATGTTGATTGCCGTCTTATTATAATTTATTAAATCTGATTTAAATCTTTTTTTTAAAAAAAAAATTATAATAAATTGGATTTTGTGTCAGATACACTTCAATTTCTTCTTTGGGGCTATAAAATTTGATGTTTATCATATGGAAATATTTATATGTGCCATAAAATGTAATTGAAAAGTAATTGAAATGTAATTGACCATTACATGATTTTTGGAATGTAATTAATTACATTTCCATTACTCATTACTTTTGAAATCTTCCATTACTCATTACATGGCCATTACTTAAAAAATGTAATGATTACATTCCATTACCATTACCCATTACCATTACCCCAGCCCTGTTCCCACTATGGCCGATAGTTGATTGACAGGCGTTAACTCCACCTACATAGTCTTGATCATCAAGTAATGTTTAAACGGTATCCAGTGAAGCTTGTTTATAGCCTCAGTCATCACTGTCTTTTATGAATAATTTCCGGAAGTATGAAGACGTCAACGTCACTGAGAGACCCCACCCACGACGCCATAGTGATTAAATCAGTCGACGAAATCATGTTTTAATCCGAGCCCAATCCAAGCCATCCGCAGGTCTACAGTGTTCATTTTGGGCTTGTTGTTTAAATAAAGATCTAATTTATAATTTCTATGACATCTGAGGCTCAAAGGAAGACCGACAAAAGTCAGTTTTTGCTCTTCCATAATGTATGTTTAAATTTGATATCAAAGTAGATAAAAGTCCCCCTCCCCTAAAAAAAACAACCCAACAAAACAATACCCCTTATCATTATTCTGAAGAAAGAATAAAAGTAGAGCATTAAACCAATTTCATGTAATTTCATATATAATCTGAACATGGCAAAATGCGACTATCACAAATTTTTCCAATGATTTTGATAATATTGGGGCGGTTCTTAGTACTATGGATTTGAATGTTAATCTAAGAGAATCTTGATTGAACCTGACGGCTAATTTACAAAAAGTCAGATATTTACCCCAATGTCTATAACAAACCGGTTTTCATTTAAATTCTCTTTACTTCTAATTTCTATTGTCCCTATCCAGGATACATACTAAACTTACGCCTACACCTAGAGTTAGCTCGGCTTTGGAATAGACACTAAGCTATTTGACTGACATTTAAAGTCACAATTCGCCAATTTTAGTCGAAAACACAAGGTATACTACAAGAATTTTGTTAAGTATATATATATATATTCATTCTGCTTCCAATTTATAAGATTGAACAGGCTAAATTAGTCTTTGCGTGTATAGCAGGTGTGTACGCGAGTAGAACCACATTACAGTATACTATCTTGCAGCAATTTCGGACAGAGGTCTATTTTCAAAGTATGAGTTGATGGCAGCAATTTAGGACGAACAGAGATAGAGAGAGAGAGAAATGGGGTTTAACGTCCACTCAACACAAACTACGTCATTTCGGGACTAACAGATGCTTTAATTTTATTTCAATAATTCCCTTGCGTGTAGGGGTCTTTAGCAGTGGGAGGAAACCGGAGTGCCCGGAGGAAACCCATGAGGTTGAGAAGGTGCCTTTATCTCCATGCCACATACGCTCATACCAGGGCTCGAAACCACAGCCTTAAGCCAGAAGTCACCGGCCAGCTAGAGGTCGAAGCGCGGCACTCTAGACCACTAGGCCATCCCAACCCCCCTAATTTAGGACGGAGGCCTATACTTATTCTCGAATTGAGTTGATAGATTACCATATGCAAATTCACAAGGACAACGCCTTTTTCAAATTGTAACTTCTTTTTATAGGATAATGTCTTTTTCAAATTGTAAATTGTGTTTAATATAATGTTTTCAAATTAGTCCCTTTTTCTCAAGTTACTTCCCTTACTGTTAGTTTCTCTTTCAAGCCTAGTGGACGCTTACAGCTAGCCCCCCCCCCACCACCCCCCCCCCCCCACCCCCCCCCCCCCCCCCCGCCCCCCCGATCCATTCACTTGACTTCATACGTGTGATTGTTTTCTGTATTGCCTGCATAAACAATTGCATTGTGTAAATGTTTATGTGTGGTGTGAACCCTTGCACTTACCAACAAAATGCCTATGAAAAGAAGTTCAAATATTTTCTTCTAGTCAAATTCTTGTAAACCTTTAAAGAATATTGATTGAAGTTGAAGGAAACAGGAAATGGAAGCTAGACAATAATTGGATGAAATGCGATCTGTTACTCAATGCTGTCATTGACCGACCAATGAGAGAGCTTGATACAAGTGGTGTTGAAGTAGTTAGTGTAGACAATAGACTGTTAGTCGTTATTGTGATCCTCATACTGTGGTTATAATTAGTTTCGCGATTATAATTCACGATTATTTGAAGTGTCACCTGATCGCATTCAAGATAAAAATAGATTCTTGTCCACAAACATTGTTCTTGAGCTTTATACACTAGGGGTCTGAAAACGTGCAATAAATAATAAACAAACTTTCAATACAGACAAAATCAAATCAAGGTTCTAACATCCTATTTATTCGTTCTAATCTGGCTAAGTCCAGAAATGACCTAGTTTGTGTCTAGTGTATGCTAAAAGTATCTCAAAACGAAAGACAAAAAGAAATGAGGTTTAACCCTTTGAACACTGACTTTACATGGGGTGTTGCACGTCCCTCCCTGGATTTACAGGACGTCATATTAATTATGACGTCAACGTAATCGGAGCTTGAACATGCCCCAAGCCGCAAAACCGACATTTCGGGTATATGCGATACAACGTCAAGCCGGTTTTGCGGCATTTCGGGTTCTAAGGGTTAATGTTCACTCGACACAAACTCGGGACCAACATATGGTTCAATTTTATTTAAATAATTTGCTTGCGCAGTGGGAGCAAACCAGAGGACCTGGAGAAAACCCACGAGGTTAGACAGGCGACCCTACTCCTTATCACGTACAACCACGCCAGTTGACTCAATGACAGACCTTATGTTATGATACAACATGCACAAGATAACCATTCAGCCATACAACCCCCTATCTATAACGTCATCAATTTTATGATTTCCTTCTTAGTTATAAAGTTTGTCAATTTACTCTGGTGATGTTTATCATATCCATCAATAATTTACATACAGAAGGATACAGGATACAGAATACATCAAGGAAGACCTGGTTTCGCCTGATAAAGTTCTCATTCAAACTATTCCATACATACTCATAAATATTATAAATTTCATGATAAATTCCCTCATAGTTTTGATGAATTACATGATTATCTATAGCTATCTGTTTTCAAATCTCCATTAATTTCATTACTTCCTTCTTCATGTTGATGAATTAAATGATTATCTGATTCCATGCATCCTTAACATCATGATTAATGTCAAGTCCACTTGAAAGGTACCGGGTCTGTTCACGACTGTAATATATTGCCTACTTTTATTTCAATAGTTTCCCTGTATGCAATTGTCTGTAGTGAGGGAGCCAAGATGGTTAAGTAGCTAAGACATTGGTTCACTAGCCTGGAGGTGTTTGATTCCTTCATTGGCAGAGAAAGTTCATTGGAACTTTTCAATGTGGTTTCTCTTTGTCAGTGGTGCAGGGCAGAGAGTCTGACAAGGTCAGCTGTCTAGTCGTTTGGATGGTACAAAAAATGATGATGGTAAAAGATCTCTTGCAAATTGGAATTTGGTATAAAAGGCCATTGTGCCGCTGCCCTGACAAAATTACCCTCATAGCACACAGGATCGAACATAGGACCTCCAGATAAGCAACCCAGCATCTTATTCACTTATTGACTGATCCACTGTGACAGTCATTAGCAAAATTAAATGGTCAGCTTTAATCTGAACACAAGTACAAATTACAGGATTTGGGGGGAATTTAAACAATTATTACGAATATTAAAACAAAGATTTGATATTGAGTGAATATGAAAGAAAAGAGTGCTAAATACACAAGATAAAATGATACCCAGGTTACCAACCTTATGATCTCCAGCATTAATGTAAGAACCGCACCCCACCCCACCCTTAACGGAATGTCTTTTTATAACTGGTACTTTGGTAATAACTAAAAATACATGTTGAAAACAAACTCCACCTTCTTTGGTCTCCAGTTTGAAGTGGTTTATAAGACTGCGAGTCCTCTACCTAAGTTGATAATGGGTATTATAGAGGCGTAACCCCCGGTAACTGTAGACATAATAAAGCAGTAACGATAATAATATAATTGTTTTTGAGGTAGATTGATCAGACTCTATTACAGTTATTGACAGAGTGGGGTGGGGCGAAGATCAGGAAGCTGAAATGGGGTTTAACGTCCTACTGTTCTACTCTGACAGGCATAATGGAAAGGGGCATAGGCCATGCAGTATGCTACGAGAACATATTTTGCTTGGACAGCGGTGCTACAGCCTACTCTTATATCAATAAAATAAAACCAAACCATTAGTCAAAATTCGAAGTCCTAAAAAACGGTTGAAGCAAAATAGATTGTTCACAATTACCATGCACTGTAATATGAGCAAAATTATGCCAAGACAGTGGCACTGGGGCCTACTCAAATTCTAACTGCCAAGGGATCTTTTATGTACTCACCAATGTCTATACAGGATCACAGGACCTGTTTTCATCCTACCCAAACAACTAGACAGTACAGCTGTCCTTGTCAGGCCCTCTGTCCTGCATCACTCACAAGGGGAAAATCCTATCTATTGGGGACTGACCTATTGATTATTTTTTTGAATGACACAACTCTTGCACAGAGGTCTGTATAGCATATTATAATAGACCAGCTGGCAAACCACTCAACCACCATACAATTGTTACAGAGCTGATTGATGGAATCGGACCAGACTGGAGCAATGACAGACAGAGAGAGAGTCTGACATCCATTCCATACTGAGGAACCTGGTTCATATTGAGGTGTACGTTAATTAACTTCATTAGCCCAGTCGGTACAGAGCAATAGGATGATCAACCTCATTTCGTTCAAAATGAAATGAAATGGAGTTTAACATCCTATTGTGCTGCTCCTAAACTGGGCCACGGAAGACGAGCATACGCCATACAGTAGTTATTTTGCCTTGACAGCGGCACTACGGCCTACTCTTATATCGAATTCCAACTGCCAAGGGATTTTTTATGTTCATCTTGATTGTAATCCTGGAACCTGACTAGCCCAAAGCCTTAGGATATGAAATGAAATGAAATGGGGTTTAATGTCCTACTGTTCTGTTCCTAAACTGGCCTAATGAAGATGGGCAGCGGCACAACGGCCTACTCTAATATTGAATTTCAACTGCTAAGGGATCTTCTATGTGCACGTCAATGTGTACACAGGACCTCGGTTTTCCGTCCCATCGGAACGACTAAACAGCTGTCCTTGTCAGGCCCTCCGTCCTGCATCACTGACAAGGCAAAACCATGCCGGAAAATCTGGATGAACTTTCTGCAGGGATTGAGGGTTACGATTATTATTGGTGAGGTGGTCCATGGAGACAAGTATTCCTCCCACACAGTCAAATTAAACAAAGTACATTTAAACTATGTTCAGCTATGAAACCGGCCCTTCGACTTAAACACTGAGCTTTCTTTGATGGCACCGGTAGGAAATACTTTGATGGTTGTCACCCATACATGTATATAAGCGATGTTTGTCTTCTAATTTCAATACTCAACATCAAAATATCCAACAAGTTAAACCTCTTTGCTTTAGGTCAAAATAAAGACTTGAATTTGATTCATTTCATGTTTTATATATAAGGTCATGGTACAAAATTTGCATAATTAAAGAGAACTTAACATCCACTCAACACAAACTAGGTCATTTCAGGGTAAACATATGGATCAATCTTATTTAGATACATTGCTTGCTTGTATGGGTCATTAGCAGTGTGAGGAAACCCGGAAAAAAGTCGACAAGGTTGGACAGGCGACCCTACTCCTGGTCATGTACAAGTGTGGGATAGAAACCATGCCACTTGACTCAATGACAGACCTTATGATCTAATGCACAAATGTTAGACCTTTCGGCCACCCAACCCCCTCACTATAGTATAAACAGATCAAACCAAAGTGTTGAAAAGGTTAAGAATTAACCAAAGGGTCTAACAATATAGTGTTGGATATGTACAACAACTCATGTCATTTGGAATGATGAATGTTCCGAAGTATTTTCAACACTGCATGTTATGACCTATCTGACAATGCTTGATAAAGACGAGAGCATCCTCGTCGAAACTTATATAGTATCAAACTCAGTAATTGTGTATCCATAAAATTGTACCTTGTGTAATTATCTGACAATATATTCATATTTAAATTTAGTTTATTACCAATACACATCTGTTCTCTTCTAGAACAGCTCATTTAATTTCCCTGTTGGAATAATGGCCAAATCCCCAGAGGTGTTTTCAGAAAATCAAATGGATGTACATTGCATGTACTAATATCGTTAATTTCAAATATTTATATTGATGCTTTATATCTGTACTTTAGGTAAATTAAACAAACATTTTATTAGCTCATAACATAAATATTTTAATTTCTATGAATTCCATGATAACTTAAAACTCTGTGAATGATTTTAGCCAGCAACAATATTGTGAAAGTTAAGGTTCCTAATGCTGTCTTCATTAGCCCAGTTGAGGAGCAGAACAGTAAGAAAATAAATACCAATTCATTTCATTTCAAATCCCTGATAGCAATGTCAGTCCGAATAAGGGTTCAATTGCTTCCAGTATTTTCAAAGACAATTAAGACAAATTAAAATTCTATCAATCTGTACTGTTCCATATGGAAATATCTCCATTCCCCGTTCCAATCCCCCCCAAACACGTCTTAACTATAACATATAAATGCAAAGCCTCCACGGAGAGACCAAATATGCTTGTAATATTCAATCCAATACAAAAGTTTTTGTTTTTTTTCAGTCTACCATAAATATTTAAATCAAACAAGCTAATTCTTTTACCTCCACAATCAATTGAAAAGGAGATATTTTTTTTAAATAAATTGTTTTCTTGAAAATAAAAAAAATAACTCCCCAAAAAACAGAACAAAACTATGGATCATTCTGTTGTGGGAGGTGCCTTATTTGGGTAATGACCAATCATTGTGTGCTATTGTCTTACTTTAATGTAATAAAATCATATAAAGAGTTTAGTTGGCTGTAAGACGGCTGGTTCTCTCTATATATCATTATTATTAAGTCTAGAGTTGTACCAGCTACCACCAGTAGTAGTTTCAAGTTAGCATTAAACACAGTGAGTCCAGTGAGAGAGAGAGATATAGTGTGTGGGCTTGGTTATCTAATACTGCATATAGAACAGCTAGTGTATGTGAGCACCATCAGTCAAACAGTTACAAGTGAATGAGTGTGTTGCTTCAAGACTATCAGCAGTCCGCTCATCATTACAGAAACTACTTGCAACAGTCATAAAATTAGCTGTTAAACAAACTTCACTGAGAGAATGGTTGAATAAATCCTAGGTTCGTACAATTGATTCTAGACATTTAAATCTTTAATTATGATATCAGACTTTTAATTTGTTACGTTTTTGAAGACTTCTTTTTTGATTAATCAGAGAAGTTCACCAAAAGAAATATTATTCAAGTAGTATTTGTTTCAATACTTTCCAGACAAAATTCCATTTAACTTTAATTTTTTTTTCATTTCAAATCATTAAAAGAACTTAAGTGAAATAACTGTAATCACTGAAAAGTGTTTGGTTAATAGATTTTCAAGAAAGTTCAATTATTTTTAATTTTTCTACTTAACTTGAAATTTCATTCATTTCAAAGCTTAGTGGAATAATTTGAACCACTGACACAAATTTGGTTAAACATTTTAAAAATATTGTTATTCACCTTCCACTTGACTCTAATTTCCTTCATTTCAAATCATTAAATAAAATGAAGTGAAATAAATTCAATCGCTGAAAAAAGTTGTGTTTTAAAACAATTTCCACAAATAAATAAAAAATTTGTAACATAAATGGTATCGCTGAAAACAGTTGGTATTGAAAACAATTTCCACAAATAACAATTATTCACATTATCACTTTAATCTAATTTACCACTTATTTAAAATCATCAAAATGTAATCAGTGGAATAATTTGCACCACTGAAAAATTTTTAAATTATTCTTTTTTGGGGGGCGAAATGCAATTTTTGACGTCAATACTTTTATATCAATGAAAGATCAGAAAATTGAGTATTAACGGGTTTTTTTATTCCACATCTTTTAAGTGAAAAAGTCTGGTAGACTGAACCAAAAATAGACGGATCTTTTGTACAGATCATTTTAGTTCCACCTGTAATCATGCATCAAATTACGGGAGTTTATTTCGAGTTGCAGCCAACGCAAAATAGTGTACTGTTAGAAAATTTCACGATTAGATTCAGACGGAAATGGATGTTAAAATAACAGTACCAAAAAAAAAAAAAAAATCATTCAATCAGTTTTCAAAATTAAGTTTAATGGTAAAAACATCCAGAGATTTTTCAAATGAGTGCAAAGTTTCAGGAACCAGGGAAAGATTTGATTAACAGATTTTAAAAGGAGCGGCATAGGTGGTTTGAGTCAGCCGTTATCTTTACTATGAAGTAATTAACTCCTAATAACATTACTTTGTTTGTTCTTTCAGGATACAAAAAACCCCAAACAAAATAAAACCAAGGAGTGCCATTGGTAGGGTATTTAGACAGCAATCAACGGAACAAGTAGTTCAGTTATAGGAGATCTGTACACGATGTCAAGTTGATTGAAGCTGTGGGTTGGTTATTTTAAAGGTAGAATCTAAGGCATTCTGTTAATAGCAAGCCAAAATAATTCTGCTTAAAGGAGAGAACAGATACTGTTTATTAGTTGATGGAACGTTTTGGCATCTCATAAAAATCAACATCATTATCTTAACATCCACCAGATACCCGAAGTTTCACAACACCCAGTTTTCAAAATGGAAGTCAATTTTACAGATGAGATAATTGAATCAAATATTACGTCGAATTTGACAGTAGATGGACAGCCAGACTATGTTCTTCACACGGAGCTTATATGTAACAGATTTCTCATGCCGATTATATGTAGTATAGGAATTGTGGGAAACTTATTGAGTTTAGTTGTTCTAACGCGTCGTGAAATGGTGACAGCAACAAACTGTTTTCTCACCGGTCTCGGAGTGTCTGATCTGTGTCTGCTACTAGTTCAGATTCCCGCCTTTTTTGAGTTAAATAGTCATCTCAAACATTCACCAGAATTTCTAATAATATTTCGGCATTATGTTATATGCAGGTAAGAGTCATTTTAATATTTTATTATTTTAGATCAGACCCTGAGTTCACAAAGCAATTACTGTTTATGAGAAATATCTTTCATCAAGAAACACAAACTTTGCACAAAGTTTCTTATTGATGTATATTTGTAACTTTAGTCTGAGAATGCTTTGTAAACTCGAGGCCAGAGCATTTCTGTGTGTCCACAAATGATGGACAGTCCTCAAAGATTATTGGATAAATGTTGGTGACTGGGCTAACGAAGATGGGCATATGCCATACAGTGTGCTATTAGGGCAAGTTTTCCCGGGCAGCGGCTCAGCCTACTCTTATATCGAATTCCAACTGTCAAGGGATCTTTACTGTGCACCGCCATGTGTATACACAGGACCTCGGTTTTTCGTCCGATTCGTGAGACTAGACAGCTGTTCTTGTCAGGCCCTCTGTCCTGCTTCACTGACAAGGGGTAACCATGTTGGAAGCCTGTATTTCAAAAGTACTTTAACCTTAAAAAATACAATTCAAATAGTAAATATTCTTTTATATTTGCTCTTGTCTTTAGTTGTTCGGATTGGATGAAAACCTAGTACTTGGCTATCCAGGCACAAGTCCCCTCATAGTGCACAGTATGGCGTATCCCCGTCATCATTTGCCCAGTCAGAGCAGAACAGTAGGACGTTAAAACGCCATTTCACAATGACTTTTAACCTTATTCCATTTCATTGAAAAATTGATTTCTTAACCCTTTGAACACTGACTATACATCAGGTGTTGCACGTCCCTCCCTAGATTTACAGGACGTACGTCATATTAATTATGACGTCAACGTAATTGGAGCTTGACACACACCGACATTTCGGGTACATGCGATACAATGTCAAGATGGTTTTTGTGTCATTTCGGGTTCTAAGGGTTAAAATGAGATAATGTCATACTCCATCTTTAATTTTATCCCAGTCAAGATAAAATTTTTGAGTTGGAAGAAAGAAATATTTGGAATGATCATCTGTCTAACTGGAATATACAAACATACCACATCCAAAGATAATGCCAGTTGTGCCTTTAAAACTCATAAAACCATTGATTACAGAAATCTAAAAATAAAGACATTTGTAGCTGATGAAGAACAAAAAAACCCCAAAAAACCAGGACTGGCACTGTAAAGCTTTAATTTACTACAGTCAGTTTTCATGAATTTTATGCCAAACAATTTCACTGTAAAAGCCATAAAAAAAGCTTAGCGCTGATCTTATCTATTGATTTCAAAGGCAGATAATTTGCGCTGAAAGATTTATGAGTTACGTGGCGGCAATCCTGACAAATTTGTATCATGTAAAACAATGAAATATGTCTAAGCCATGAATACCTAACAACCATCCTCAAACTGGCTCAAACACAAGCATGTCTAGAAAGAAATGAATTGGAATTTAATATAGCGTTGATATTTTTACCTGTATCATTTATATATCAACATACAGTTCGCTATTTCTATACACACGAAAACATGGTTCCGAACATTCTCGGCCATTGCAGGGATCAAACACACGATGTCTGGTTCGAGACCAACCTCTCAAATGGTTAAGAACATTCTCGGCCATTGCAG
Organism: Patella depressa; assembly: GCA_948474765.1. Lineage (NCBI taxonomy): Eukaryota > Metazoa > Mollusca > Gastropoda > Patellidae > Patella > Patella depressa. The sequence continues at coordinate 3,567,306 of OX419717.1, forward strand.
GGATCGAACACACGACGTCTGGGTTCGAGACCAACCTCTCAAATATCAGTTTTTAAAGATACATAATGTAAAATTTAAATGAAGAGCTGGTTGCCAGATTGAAATAAAGAACTGGTCGTTCTTGCTATAATAGTTATATAAATGATGTATATTGTAACATTTAGTTAAAGAGTTGTTCAAATAGTTATATTAAAGATGCGTTATGTAAGATTTAGATAAAGAACAGGTCGTTCTTGCTGTAATAGTTATAATAAAGATGTATTATATAATAACAAATAATAGTTGTATTAAAGATACATTATATAAGATTTTGAGAGGGAGAAATGGAGTTTAACGTCCACTCGACATAAACTAGGTCATTTCAGGACTAACATATGGTTTAATTTTATTCCAATAATTCGCTTGCGCGTAGGGGTCTTTAGCAGTGGGAGGAAACCTGAGTGCCCGGAGGAAACCCAGGAGGTTGAGAAGGCGCCCCTATCTCTATGCCACATACCCTCACATCAGGGATATAATAATTATAAAGATACATTATATGTGAGATTAAACACAGAACTGACCGTTCTTGTTAGAATAGTTATATTAAATATATATATTATGTTAAAATTTAGATAAAGAACTGATGATTCTTACGATAATACATGTAGTTCAAAAATAGAAAATAGATAATGTAAAATGAATGTATTGAAAATTTCATTCAAATTTCTCCACTGTGAAATTTCTCAATTGCAACCAGAAGTATGCATTAATGGCAACCACTGTGCTGGTTGTTTGAAGCTAAGCCTGGTTTTCACCATTTTGAAATTGACATGGGGAAACCTTACCGAAAAATCTAGATGAACTTTCTCGGCCAATACAGGCAGGGATCGAAGACCCAACTTGCCAAATAAAAGACCTCCAATAGACAGATTTAACTCTTACGTAATGTATCTTTAAATATAAGGGAATGTGTAGCTTTTTTACAAAATGGAATTAGAAATGCAATCTTTGTAACAATATCAAATTATTAGCTTTTTAACCCACTCAATGTTATCTGAGCTAAAAATTAATACTCTGTGTTTTTGTCAATTTCATCCACATTTTCTGTTTTTCCTGCATTTGAATATTTATTTTACGCTAATGGAGTAAGTCGCTAGTGTTACAACCGAGATATGAAAACAGAAAATAGTCACGATCCTCGATAATCTACATTTTACACATGCTGATTCCATGAATAAAATCTTCTGCATCTTTTGAAATGCAGATTCTACATGTAGTAATATCTGAAAAATTCCTGTCATTAATTAACAATCGGGCAAGGCGTTGGTTGTCAACCAATTCTTCCCACCAGGATTAATATTTCATGGAAGGGTTTGTCAACCAATTAAATTTCAATGTGGTCTCTCATCCACGTTTAACCAAGATGAATTTTTTAGGGATGGGTTTGTCAACCAATTAAATTCAAATGTGCTTTTATATTGTCATCTCCATTTATCCCCAATTCCCAAGATTAATATTTCACGCCAAAGTTGTTAACTATAACTCCATTTAAACGTGAGGGTTGGGATGGTCAAGTGGTCTAGAGTGCCGCGCTTCGACCTCTAGCTGGCCGGTCACCTCTGGCTTGCGACTGTGGTTTCGTTCCCTGGGGTGAGCGTATGTGGCATGGAGATAGGGGCACTTTCTCAACTTTGTGGGTTTCCTCCAGGCATTCCGGTTTCCCCACTGCTAAAGACCCCTACTCACAACGAATGTTTGACTTCCGATAATTTTTGCAGTGTTAAAGCCCTTTATCTTTACTATGTAAGAAACAGTTCAAAGTCGGGGTGGGGGGGGAGTCAGGGACGGTGGCAACTAATCTCCCTGTGGAAATGGAATGAAATAGAGTTTGACGTCCTACGTCTCTGCAAACTATTCTTCAAATCATAGAGAGAGAAATGACATTTAACGGCCAGTCGACACAAACTAACTCATTTTGGGACTAACATGAAATAAAATATGATTAAATGGCCTCATACACAACAAGCCCTAAAAAATTATAACTGGGGCAAAAATCACAAAAGAGGTTAATGTATCATTTTATTGCCAGCATCCAAGGCATTCCAACAACATTATTCTATACTATCATAGTTCAAACTCAGCTGGGCATGAATTAACTCCCTTTTGATGTCATACCTTCGTTACTAGAATCGTAGCAAAGCAATCTTACAAATAATTATAGTATAAGAGAATAACAGGTCATATCATATCTTAGTCCATAGATGGGGGAAGGGGGGGGATTGATTGTTTCACATTGATGGGGGGGAGGCGTAGGGGGTAATAACTAATAACTATATATATACGACCTCTTTAAACATACTTTCGTGCACAAACTGGGTGATCTGATGATTATATGGACTGAAAACTTACACAGTTCAAACAAATTAATCTAACAAATATTGGCTTCAAATCCCTCTCAAAACTTTGAATTCATTATAAGTAAACTTTGTTAGAAGACATACATGTCTGTCATCTCACTTCATTATAGGGAGGGTTTATTTTTCAGACTGTATTTTTCATTAGTTACTGTCCATATATATATACCATATTGGGGGGTTGGGATGACCATTTGTCTGGAGTGCAGCGCTTCCACCTCTAGCTGGTCGGTCACCTCTGGCTTGCGGCTGTGGTTTGGATCCCTGGTGTGAGCGTATGTGGTATGGTATTAGGGGCACCTTCTCAACCTCGTGCGTTTACCCATAGGCATTTTTCGGGTATTTCAGTATTTTTTAGTAAGAGTGGATGTCTCTTTCCATTTGCCATACTTTTATTGAGTGTCTATACTTTCCATGTATACTAAATTTGCCGTACTTTTATTGGAAATGACCACTCAACAAAAACTTTCGATACAATGTATCTTTAAGTATATAATATAAGTATCGTGGAAAAAAACATCAAAAAGATTCTCTCCTTGTTCTGATTCCCCCAGCATCTATCGAATCCCCTTAGTAATAAATTTGACATAAAATACATCGTATCATAATACAACTATAATAATATATTATTTAGTAGGTTTTCTCCCACCAGCAGCTCTCATCAAAACAACATATCACATCTGGTAATACACCGAGTAAACTTAATATTAACAAATTATCTTGTATGATGTCCCTCCAGGTACAAGAGTGATGCCTGCCGTGCTGACTTTTTACTTTTACTGATAATATTAATAATTCTAATCAACCGATAAATACGGTGCTGAACGATTCCACCCGATTCCACGAGCAAAAAGCCACAGGGGGGGAACAGCTGATAAATTTTACACTCAAATTTTATTTAACACAAAAAATTCTTCTGTTCGTTACAAATTATAAATAATCAAGATTTCTTCACTTGCAATCAGTGAAATAAAATGGGGTTTATCATTCCAATTTGTTCCAACAATTACGCTAATGAAGATGACTTACAGTGCTCGCGTTAAAAGTAAACAACTAGTAACCCACGTTTTTCTTATTTAGAGTAAACAAAGGAAAAAGTAATAATAAAATAATAATAATAATCATCTTATATAGCGCTGGAATTCCAACCAAAAGGCTGCTGATTGGCGCAAATTACAATGTCATTAGAGTCATTAACAGAATGAATATTAAACCCCAGCTTATCCATTGATATGACTATTGAGTTACTAGATTTTTCTGAGGCATACTAAGCAAATGAAGGGAGTTGCTAGGTTGTGTCAACAGGAAGCACATATCCTAATAAAGGGTCTTTAGCAGTGGGAGGAAACCGGGGTGACCCAGAGAAAACCCATGAGGCTGGACAGAAGATCCTACTCCTTGTGACGTACAACCGGGGAATCGAAAACAACGCCTCAATGACAGACCTTATGATACAACGTGCACACGCCAACCACTCGATCATTCAACCCTCCGAGCTTTAAAGAAACAAAAGAACAATTATCTTTTTATTCACATCATTTTATAATGAAGAATGATGGAGATTCAATTTGAATTAATTTGCTAAAATTTCAGAGAATTCTGGACTAAATATAACAGCCATCAAGAAAATAATGTTTCATAAAGTGGAAAATAATTAGATTTTTTCTCTCTACAATTTCCGATAAGTTTGGACAAAAACTAACAATGTTTTTTTTTTATCATTTAATACAATATTATGAATATCATGACTTCAAGTAGTTCAAAGAAATGTTTCATCCACGCAAAAGACAATTTCTCACTAAAATCATGAACAGTTTTAAACTGGTCTGACTCCGAACATCAAAATAGCCAACGTTTTTTTTTATCAGTTTAATAATAATTATGAATATCATTACTACAAAGAAACAATAATTTGATTTTTTTTTCACTACAATTTCCGATATTCATCCCGGAGGAATATGACGGATGATTTGATACAACCAGGGAGAGTTGATATGATTACATCACGTTTGAGCGATCATGTTTTTATCAAATATCATTCATCTTTATGGTCTTCTCGTCGACTTTTATAGACACTGGCGCCAAATAAATAAAATTACATTGATTTTAGATTTGTTGTCAAGGTACAAGAGATGTTTGTGTTGCAGTAATAATTCTGTTTATTACAGCTAAAGCCTGAATGCAACAGGCTTCCAGTCATCTATTTCCTTTCTTAAATTTATTAAATCTAACAAAAAGAAGAACTTTGAAGTCGTTCTTTTCATAGCAAATAAAGTTTTGAAGGTATTCTCTACAAAACATTCTTGACTACATCATGTGTGATTAATCGTCACGTGTGAAACATGAAATAATATATTGAAATCTCTAAAGCTCAAGACCATTAAACAACTTAAAATACAGACACTTGCACATGCTTTGTAATGAAATACATCACACAGGTTCAAATTTCAACTAGTATAAATAATGTACGATTGGCAAGTTGCCCATACCATTATTAGAAATAATGGTACACCAACATCAAAGAATGACGTTTCATCTGTATTTCAAAAGGGCTTAAAAGGGTTATATAATAAACAATACAATGATTTATAAGTAGTATTTCGATAGTATTCGTTTCAAAAAGCAAGGACTTACAATTAAAAGTGTTATTTACAGCAATCTGAACAAAACCAGAATTTAAAGTGTGTAGTGTTTTTTGAAAGAATCTAGACAAAACCAGAACTTAAATGTGGTATCTAGGCAACACACAAAACAAGGACTTTCCAAAAAAAATTAAAAAAATAGAGTGTTATTTATAGCAATAGGACCAATTTACTAAAAATAATCATCACATAAAAAAGTGGTTGAATATTTGAATCCCCTGTACGCTGTACGATGTGGTATCAGCTAATAGTATCGTCAATGGTATTTTGTTTCATCTGGGTTAATTATATTATGTGTCCGTCTCTTCCAAAGTCTGTGCATCCAATGGTATTTTGTTTTGTCTCTTCCACAGTCTCTGCATCAATGGTATTTTGTTTCGTCTCAGCTAATTATATTTTCTGTTTATTTTCAGGTACGTGTTCACCAACATGTTTATAACGTGTACCTGCTGGATCACAGTTGCCGTTACCGTCGAGCGATGTATCTCACTCTGTTTCTTGATGCATGCCAGGATGACCTGTACCATCCCCAGAGCAAAGCAAGCCATTGTAGTTATCTACGTGGCATCCTTCATCTTCCACTTTTCCAAGTTCTTCGAGTATACGCCTAATATGGACGTGACCTCTCCACGTAATGTGAATTATACGAGTCTAGTTCTAAATAAGGCGTACGAGACTTACGTACATATCAGCACCATCATGTTGGCGGCCATTATTCCTGTGTTTTTGCTCATCATCTTTAACAGCTTTTTGATCTACTTCCTGTCTACACACCGTCGTCGTATGGCCAGACGATCGTACAACACATCGTCCATGTCCAGCGTTGATATGATGCACATCAGTTTAATTGTGGTTACTATGGTACTAGTATTCATCATCTGTCATTCAATTGGTGTTTTTCTTGCCATGACCATCGCCATAAATGGTCGTCCGGCGGTGTTTGCGAATCCATTATTTGTAAGTTTTAAATACATAAACAATCTTCTTGTGATGTTCAATTCCAGCATCAACTTCCTCCTGTATTGTGCCATCAGCAAAAAATTCCGCACAACCTTCATGACTGTTTTTTTAGGTAAACTCTTGGGAAAAAAAACTTCGTGGTCCTATAAGTCATCGGTAACAGAGCAAAGTTTGAGTACGAAAATACCGGTCACGAATTTTGTTTCCCAATCGACGTCAAGTAGCTCAAATAAAAGTGGTGATCATTCGCAGATGTAGATGAAATGAAAAACCTGCCGTGACTTCCGCTTTATAAGCAATAAATTCACCAGTGATCACAATGGTGCCTTGAGGAATTAAGTTTGCACAGATTTTTCTTCTGTTTGTGGGCAATTAAAGATCATAAACAGACTATAGTGTTAGCAAAGGAAATGATGTTTTGGAGGATGTCTACTTTCAGTTGGCAGACTGAAAAAGAATTTTTGTCATGTCAAGACCTAGTGTCATGTCAAGGCCTAGATTAAGATTTACATTATTGAAAGGCAAAGAATGACACAGTACGAAATAAAGGCATTTGATACGCTGCTATATCCTGGGTTTGAAACGAGTGTCTGTCCTTTGAAAATGACCACCACAGCACAGTGCGTTTAGGTCTTACTTAAACTATAACCCATGTACCATTAGTGAAAGAAATTAGAGCTAAATACACAAAATAAAACAATACCTGGGTTACAGTGTAACCAAGCAAAGCAAAACAAGTAGTAAATTCTGTTTTCCACATGAATTTACACTCTTTTCTGAATGTACACTACATTTGATAAATGATTAATATTTCTTTTACCATTAAATTTCTCATTTGTAAGACCTTCATGTTACTGGAAGGACTAATGTATGCCTGAAGTCGTAACTTGATTTAAACTGTTGTCGAGTTAAATAAATAATGTTTTGCCAAGGCATGACATAAGGAGCCACCTGCCGCATCTTTCATTAACAGACATCAGTCACTGTTTGCCGACTTAATTTGCATAATTATATACAATATGATACCAACGTGCGAGCGAGCGAACTTTTTTTACCTGACCAAGAAAGGGAACAAAGACTCATTTTTATACTCAAATTTTTTACTCTATTTTGATGAAAAGAAGGTTTTTTTTGTTAGCTTTAATTCACTATTATTATATTATATGTGTTATTACAGAGTTTTTCTGTAATTTGTAGGATTAGTCTATTTGAAGGCTACTTGGGGAAGATGGCCGGTAAAGGAGGTGAGAAATTCTCACACATCAAGTTCCACAACATAAGGGATGGGAATGTGGGATGGGGGAAGGTAACACAAAATCTGAATTTAATCCAGAATTCTCAACAGATGAAATTCTCTGTTTGGAAACATCCTATCCAACCAGCCCGATCTCCCCCAACCAACATGAGAATAGACAAACCCTTTCTATGTTATATAATTTGGTCTACATGTGTATATCTATTGTACAATATTTAGAAGAATTTGTTATCATATATAGGGCTATGTATAGCTTATGTATTATTAAATAAATACACAGCATATATATATATACCCAATATATAGGGTGCACCTGAAAATTTTACGCTTCCGTCAAGAATTGTAATTATATAACACCAACCATGTAATGTTCATAATAGCTTTAAGCACATCTGGAGGACAAGAAGCGGTTACATTAAATATGAGAAACATTTGAAATAAAGTGCAATGGAAATTATGTAATCTTGTTCATCTGGTTTTAATTGTCAAAGAGATAATTCATAGTAATTCAAGAAACATCATTGCATAATTAAAGATTATTTTATTTAGCTAATACAACATTGCCATCATGTTATAAAGCTAGTACACATTATTATAAAGAGCTGTTTTCCACAAGCCTGTAAATAAAGCACCAGTCACGGACATTGTCCTACACAATCCAGACTTTGTCAGGTATAAAGCCCTTCCTGATTTAACCTTTAAGTGGCATTTGGCAATCAGTAAACACATTAACAGAACACACTTTTTATGGGATAAAATCACTAGTACAAAGCCCTTCTAGATTTGTCTTTTTTTTCAAAGTTTTTATTGATATTTTTTAATGTTTTGGCATACAATTCAAAATATTTAAGCAACTATGATGCTGTTTTAGATGAGCAGAAAAAATAAAATCGTAGACTTATCTGTGAAAATGAAATAACAATTCTGTTCAAGAAGCATTAGTATATAAAATTAAAATAATCACAACAATTCTATTGAAGAAAATTTCTACAATTATTGTTTTGTCATTTCTGAATAACAACATTTAATGATTAAACACATTCAAATAATTACAACACGTCTATTTGAGACCATTACTGGACTTCAGCAAGAGAGAGAGAAAAATGGAGGTTTAACGTCCACTCGACACAAACTAGGTCATTTCAGGACTAACATGTGGTTTAATGTTATAAATTTCAATAATTCGCTTGCACGTAGTGGTCTTTAGCAGTGGTAAGTAACCAGAGGACCTGAAGAAATTCAGTAAGTGTCTACCTAGAACTGTTGTTTGTATTATTTGAAATCACAGTTGTTTTTTTGTTTGTCAGCCTGTTAGTTTTATCTGAAATCACTATTATTTGTCAGATATTAAATTTATGGCAATAAAAATTATTTTGTTTGTAGTTCTGGTATCATTATTCAGCAGATATATTTCAGAGAGAGAGAGAGAGGGAGTTGACATCCACGTGACACAAACTAGGCAATTCTGGGACTTATATATGGTTTAATTTTATTATAATTTGCTTGCATGAAGATTCGCTTTGTGCAGGGGTCTTTAACAATGGGAGGCAACTGGCAAACCTGGAGTAAACCCACGAGGTTGGCGAAATGGGGTTTAACATTCGTGCAACAGAAACTAGGTTGTGTCTGGACTAACATATGGTTCAATTTTATTTCAATAATTCACTTGAGCGTGGAGGTCTTTGGCAGTGGGAGAAAACCATAGAAAACCCACAAAATTGGACAGGGCGACCCTACTGCTTGTCACGTAGGTGTGGGAAATCGAAAGCCAGCCACTTGACTAAATGACTTACCCCTATGTTAAATTATCAGATGCTACTAAGTACTAATTCATAACATCTGATTACATTTAACAACGCTATGAAGATACAAATAAGGGAAATCATACAAAATAATTTTATAACGAAGCCCGGAAATTATAAATTAATACACATATCTGTTATTTCTAAGATTAAAGATTAAAGTCTGGCATAGATGATCCGATTATTTTTTCTTTATGACTTGTATTATGGGAATTAGGTATACAACTTTTCTGGAGGTTTGTCCTGCACTTAAAATATATTAATTTCAAACTCTGTGGGTTTTAATTATGCTATAATTTGTTCTTACACAAGCTGTCATTGTTTTCATACAAGTAGCGGAGAATCAGCTATTCATCACTTCTTGATCAGCCTCGTTAAAAAATAACGAGCATACTTTTACTACGTGATTAACCCTCGTTAGAATATGTAAACCCAGAACTGTACTCGATTACACGAGACCAGACACTGTTGTCTCTCATGGTGCCAAAAATAAATAAAGTTAAAATAAACATCTTTCTGGCAAAGTGGCAATCTGCAACACTTCAGTTCCTTCAAATCCTAATAAATGCTAGATTGTCATTGGTTGGCAATTCAGCTCTCAATAATTCTTAAAGATACAATATGTAAAATTTGGATAAAGAGCTGGCCATTCTAGCTATGATAGTTCTAAGGTAGATAACACAAATTGTATATATTGAAAATTTCATTCAAATTCCTTTATTCTGAGAGAAGTTAAGACTGTTTGAAGATTTAGTGTAGATTGTTTACTTTGAAGATGTTACCCTTTGCTATTGTAGCAACCAAGACTTGGCTTTCATTTCGATTTGATCATTATCGCTTATGATCTTTTGGGTGTCCAAATCCACTGAATCATGGACATCTGATAATCTGGAGGGATGAAGATCTGTAATATGCCGATTTAAAGCTTACATTATTCATTTTAAAGTATTGTTGTCAATGTGGAGCATAAGTCGAATTATCACATTCCACTGTATTTATCGACCTCCATCCATATAGAAGTCAAAACATTATATAAGACGAATGTTTTTAACTCCGCGGTAGGAATCGATCATCAAGCCTCGGAACTGTTATCCGAGTCTAATACCATGAGGGTGTACGTGTGCCAAGAAAAATTGGAACATAATATCAATTAATGTAAAATAATCAGATTATAAATATAGAAATAACTCAATTAACATTCTAAGTTTCCAAGTTGTGTTCTTAGTTTATTTGAACCAATATATCTGATAAATATAAGATAATGTAGGCTCTGTTTCTAATCAAACGTGGTTATAAAGTATGTTACTAAAAATAGAATACATCAACGTAGGATTGATTGAAATTTAAAAGTAGAAATCTTGTGATATGAGCGAAATTATGAGAAACCGATTATTTCAATGTCGAAAAGATTCTATTCAGATGGCTGATAATATTTTGAATGAGTAATTGTGTATCCATAAAATTACATAAAATATGTTCAATTACTAACTGCCAATCAAAGAAGATAATAGAAAACTTGTCGTAACTAATGATTGTTTTCTATACAAATAATAGTTGTGTGTTGTTATGTACAGTTCGGTGAAATCTCCAAGTGTCTTACTTTTACCTGACAAGAGATAATTAAAAACCACATGTATTTTGTATTTTGGTAGAGCTCACTAATTCGGTATTCAGAAAACAGAAGTTATGTCATGTAAATAATGAGTCCTATCTGTAGTGAGATAAACAATCAGTATATTTTATATCATAGAGTTATTTATAAAACAATCTACACACATTTTACCCTGGGAACATCTCCTTTACATTGATTACAATGAAATGAAATGAAATGGGGTTTAACGTCCTACTCCTCCTAACCTGGGCTAATGGAAGACGGGCATACGCCATACAGTGTGCTATGAGGGAAATTTTGCCCAGACAGCGGCGCTACGGCCTACTCTTATATCGAATTCCAACCACCAAGGGATCTTTTACGTGCACTCCAATGTGTACACGGGACCTCGGTTTTTCATACCATCCGAACGACTAGGCAGCTGTCCTTGTCAGGCCCTCCTTCTGCATCACTGACAAGGGGAACTCACAACATTGATTACAAATACTCACCTATTGATGTAACCCTGTGTTCAAACTGCGGAAATGAAATGGATTCAACATCCTACTTTTTGATCCAGACGACCCTACTACTTGTCATATGCAATAAATGTTGTCATCACTCAACCACCCAACCCCTCTACTGAGTCTTTTCCGAACATACATATAATTCAATTTCATTTCAATAATTTGGTCATGCCTAAGCGGGTTAAACAGTGTGAAAATATCTCGGGCCTTGGAAAGGCTGAACAGGCAACCCTTCTCCTCGTCGGGTACAACCGAGGAATCGAAACCACGCCAGTTCACTTACATATATGATTCAATTTTATTACGCAGTAAGAGAAAACCAGTGCCGTGGGGAAAAAACTCTGGAGGTAACCAAGCAACCCTAACCTTGTCACTTATAAGCGGGGAATCCAAAAGACTCCTCTTGACTCAATGACAGACCTGGACCCGAGTTCACAAAGCATTCTCAGACTTAAGTTGAGAATTTACACAAAATTGTTAACCTTATTTTAATTAAGTCATAGCCCTTTATCATAGTTTTGTTGTTTTAATGTATCAAAAACATCAATAAGAAACTATATATGTGCACACTTTTGTGTTTCTGGATCAAAGATATTTCTCATAAAGAGAAGGCTTTGTGAACTTGGGGCCAGATGATCCAGCGTGCACCCATTAACCAATCGTCCACCCACTACTGATAGACCTTGTGACCTAAAGCACATGTATTAGATCAAGCGACCACCTATCCCCTCCACTGTAAACATAGCTTAATACAGTGTAACGGTAATGTGAACTGATCAATGAAACCAGTGTTTATTTTTAAACACTAACACCATTACTAACAGTTCTTGGAAGCAGCAAGACATAGTTTATCTGTGTTTACTAGACAGTTTTATCATACATAGGCTTTATAAAGCTCTATGGCAAATAGTCAAAAAATGTCTCAACATTATAAATAAAATCCTGGGAAATCTTGAAGAACAGGGTTTGAACACAGGACCTCCCAGATAGCCGGTCAACGTCTTACTCAATGAGTCGGAGTCACGGTTGCTAAGTGGATAAGGCGCTGATTCGCTAGCCTGGAGGTCGGGTGTTCGATCTCTGCATTAGACGAGAAATTTCATCTCAATTTTCCAGCGTGATTTCCCCTTGTCAGTGATGCAGAAGGAGTGCCTGACAAGGACAGCAGCATAGTCGTTTGGATGGGATGAAAAACCGAGGTCCTGTGTACACATTTGAGTGCACGTAAAAGATCCCTTGGCAGTTGGAATTCGATGTAAGAGTAGGCTGGGCAGGCAACCCTACTCCTTGTCACATATGGAATTGAAACCACGCCACCTGACTCAATGACATTGACAAACATTCGGTCATCCAACCCCTCTGCAGAAACAGACCAGCAATGGCCAGACTAACTCTTACATAACGTATCTTTATACTTCATTCTGGGGCCTGTTTCACGAAATTTAACTAAGATACAATCCAAATTTTAGTAATTTGATTGGATAATATTAGATTGATTTTAGGGCTTAGCCAATAAAGATTGGAGTATCTGCTAAAATCAGGATTTTATCTTTAGTTAAGATTTCGAGAAACAGGGCCCAGATCTTTGAAAATTAACAATAAATGTAGCTTCCTTAAACATGAGAATGGAAAATCAAGACTTTGTATATCATAATAGCAATGGCATAGATAATCAAAACTACCTTGCCAAAATACTCAGAATAAAGTAATTGGATTAATTTTTTTCAACATATATTCATATTTTATTTCTGAACTATTGTAGCAAGATGGACCAGCTCTTATCGAAATCTTACAAAATAAATCAATTCATAAAAACAATGCAACCATGTTTTCAGGTAATTTGGGTTTTTCCAACTCAATATAAGGCCATGTAACTTAGACTACTAAGAGATATATTTGACTATTAAGTCGCACAATAGCCTTGTAATAATGTTTTGATTGCTGAACTTGGCAATTCCTCAAATTTACCTTATAATAATGTATCAATTGTAGAACTTGGTCACCCCTCACCTCTTATAATTCTTAACCCTTTAACTCAGTGTGACCCAGTTACAAGGCTTACATTGGGCCTAGATTAGCCTACAATATCATTGACTACATTAAACAGGAAATTAGAAATATCAGGTGCGGATCCAGGAATTTTTGCAGGAGGGGGTTTGCCAGGTTTCGGTTAGGGAAATCTGCCATCATCGTCTCTAAATTACATAGGCATACATACAAATTGAGCTTTTTAAACAAAATCGTTTTATACTGATGTAGGATCACTTTGTGATGTAATTTCATTGATGCAAGGCATTTTTTTTTTTTTTTGTAGCTGATCAGGGGGTGGGGGGGTGGACCCCCAAACCCCCCCTCTGGATCCGCCCCTGAATATGGAATACAATCAAAGTTTATTATTAGACTTATGGTAAAAATAGACTCAGGAATATGCAAGGAACAGTGTATAGTTCTTTGGATAGGATCAAAAATCATGGTCCTGTGTGTAAATAACTCTTTGACAGTTGCAATTCGATCAAGGTAGAAAGGACCCAAGGCTGATTAAACCTTAGCAATGTGCAAGGAACCATGTGTAGCTGTTTGGTTCTGACGACCAACAATGATCAGGTGGAATCTGATCAAGGGTAGGTAGAAAGGAAGGAAGGAGGGATAGAGTGGAAGAGAAATGGGGTTTAACATCCACTCGACACAAACTATGTCATTTTGGGACTAACATATGGTTTAATTTTATTTAAAGAATGCACTTGTGCGTAGGGAGAAAACCCACAAGGCTGGAGAGGCGACACCTACTCCTTGACAGGTACAACCAGGGATTCGAAACCGTGCCAGCTGAATCAATGAGACTCAATGACAGGCTATATGATACATCATGCACATGCTAACCATTCGGCCATCCAACCCCCCATAGGTAGAAAGGGTTAATGTCTCCTTACACCCCAGGAACTATTAAGCATTTTGTTTACATCATCATCATGAAGATGTAGAGACCAGGTCTGTTTATATTATCAGGTTGATTGCTGAGCACTCTCTTTTACATTTACTTTAGCCCCAAAAGTACATCGTGAATCTCTGTTGTGTATTTTGTACACAGTGAACAGTCCATATGCTCATTACACTGTATAGCCTATACCGTTTTTTGTTTTTTGACTTTGTATTTTGTCTAATGGTTTGAATTGTTCGTACTTGGTTTTATTTTATTTCTATTTCCAAGTAATCAACAATTTGGGCATATGCCATACAGTGATGTGCTATGACAGCAGCACTATGACTTACTCTTATATTGGATTTCAACTGCAATGGCATCTTTTACGAGCCCGCCAATGTGTACCCCAGATCTTGACTTTTCGTACCATCAGAACGACTAGACAGCTGTCTTTGTCCGGCCCTATGTCCTGTACCACTGACGAGGGATTCACAATGGAAATGTGGCTTCAAAATGCGATATAAACTATCATTTACATATTTATTCGCATGACAAGCCTATAATCTGATCAACTGGTAGAGATTTAAACAGATTGAGTCTTGATTAACAAGTACTGTTGCTACGATAATAAAAATCAATCTGTTCAAAACTTCAAACAGCTATAACTTACTCACAAAATTGTAATTTGAATGAAATGTTCAATATATTAATTCTTCATTATATATAAGAGCATCCTAGTTCTTTATCTAAATCTTACATAATGTGTCTTTAACATAACTAACATGCATGTTAAGTGTCTGCCAATCGGAAGAGAATAAAAATAGATCTAGTTTAAAAAAAATTGTGAAACAACCATTATCTGAAGAATTATATAGCCTTTAAACATTTTCTATAAATAACAATTAATGTTGTTTTGTTGGTGGGGGGGGGGATTTTATCAAAACCATATTATAATCTGCAAGTTTTTTTCTATAAATAACATTTTGGTATCTATCTTAACGTCACAATAAATGTTGTTTTGTTGTGGGGAGGAGAGGGGGGTATTGTAATCAGCAATTTTTTGTATGTATTTTTTTTTTATCTACAGGTAAATGTTGATATTTAAAGTAAGAATATGTGTAACTTTGTCAGATATGAGATATATTTAACATAGATATAACATGTTTAAACACTTGCCAAGATAAGCAAACATAATACTTCAATGTCAGCAAACTTAACATAACACTTGTGCTCTAATTTATTTTCTGTTTTGGAGATTTTTTTCTCCTTTACATATTACCCACATGAATGTATATTAAATTACAATACAGATATACATGAAATGATATTTGGTTTAATGTCCTACTGTTCTCCTCCTACTGGGAGAATGAGAACAGGCCTACTCTCATGGAGTGCATAAAGGACCAAAAATGTAAGGGTTTCCCTTGACCCTATCTTCTGGCAACCCTACCATTTGGGCTCGAGTGATGTCAAAGGTTGCAAACAAAGATTATCTGATTCTCAGTGTTAGTCAGCGCTTGATGTAGATGTTGATAAACTTGATGGTGAGTTTTTATTAAATGTACAACAGTTTCTGAGATAAAAACCACGGAAAAAGACATGGGCAGTGGATAATCCGAGAATTTAATTAGGCTTCGAAATTCAGGCGATTAAAGACAACATCGTCTTAAATGCTATGAATTCTCCTCCGGCTTCACACCTGTTGTAGTGTGTCACAGACTTTTTATAACGGGTGTAATGAAATAGAGTTGAACGTCCTACTGTTCTGCTCCTAAACTGGTCATATGTACACATACCGCAGTTTTTAATCCCATCCAAAGAACTAGACAGCTGTCTTTGTCAGGCCCTCTGTTAATAGCAGGATATTCCCTTGCAAAAACAATGAACTTTAAGAAGGATTTGAAGCAAAATTTTGATAGATTATTACTTTGAATATGTTTTTAGCCTGTGTCTATCATCAAGTCACACAGTTTGTACGCGGCAAGGCATCTTTAACAGGATTCTCATCTGCTAATCTTTTATTTCTGTACTACGGTTCCAAATGTCAACTATTTGCTGAAGGACGAAATAATGAACGAAAACTAAAAAAACAAATATAGAAACATACAATCACTGCTGAATGATGGAATGACTACTGAAAACTTAAAGTGAGAGTTTCATATTTTCTAAGAAAGTCAAAACATAATTATTTCTGTCTTTTGCTTAATAGTAAACAGGTTGTCAACTCACTATTATACAATTGTAGGCATTATTTCCCACACTTAAAAATCATTTAAACTTGATATAATAACACAATTACCTCCCTTGTTTTTCTACTCACCCCCCCCCCACCATATAGCTATCGTCAATTGTTTGAATTTGAAGTTGAAAATGATATATTTGCCAATTTCTCAATTGGCAATAGTGGATTATAGGATTATTCTTTAATAAGGTAGATATCATCTATTTTAAGGCTTTATTTTAATACATTTTTAAAAAATAACTTAAAAATATGAAATTCTCGCTTTATTAAAAACAAATATTCTGCGATGTATAATATGCATTACTTTAATTTCCGCACTAAAAACCCAAATATCAAATAGTTGGTGAATGTTGAAATAATTACTAAAAACTAAAAAAACTGATTTGTTTATAGTCATGATAAGATGTATTATCATGTATCTCATATGTATCATAGTACCAGTACCGTACATTCTTTGTAAAAGTTATAGAAAATTTGTAAATTCAGGGTAATAGGTGCAATCATTACACCAGTATTAGAGATCGATGCTAGAAGTCTAGAATATGCTACTAGAGTACCAGAAAGAGTGGAGGGGGGGGGAGGAAAGTGAGGGGGGGGAGACAGAGGAAAGAAGGAGATGAGGGAAGGCAGGAGGGGGAAGGAGAGAGGAGAGGGGAATGGGGAGAAAGGGCCAAAGGGGAAAGGAAAGGGAGGAAGGAAAGAGTGGGGGAGAGAGAGAGAGAGAAAGAGAGAAGGAAAGATGGAGAGAGAGAGTTAGAGAAGAAGAGAAAGAAAGTGAGGGGATATAGGGAGAAGGAGAGAGTGAGGGATTGTATATTTTCGAACTATTATAGCAAAAACGACCATCTCTTTATCTAAATCTTACATAATGTATCTTTAAGTTAATTTCATTTTTCCAGTACATGAAATATCCAGTAATATTAATCAATTCTAGTCAGTAACAAACACATAGAAAATAATAATCCATACAAGGTACTGGCTTCAAGTAATCGAAAACATATTGATTTAAGGATTTACAATTTCAAAACATCTGAAAAAAAACCACCTAGAAAACCTGCAAACATTGGAACAAAATCATGAAATACTGGCATTGACCATTGAAAATGTCGGAAATCTCTCTTTTTTGGGGGACGATATGGTTTCATATAATCAGAAAATATTTAATATCACAGGAATGGTCTGGACACAAACCTAATTCACTATTATCCTCCTCCTCTGATAAATCTGTTTAGAATTTAAAAGATAGGTTGCTAGGCAACAAGACATACGCCCACAGCGGTGATGAAAATTCTCTATGTTACTGTAAATCATTGCAAATCAATATGAGTTTTCGTCTCAAGACCTCAAAACGGGCGCGTTAAAATCGTTAGACATCAATAATTTGGAGAAAAACATGAAAGTGTCAATTTAGTTAAGTCTGATTTACGTTGGTATTTGTCTACAGATGTGAAACCAAATTCTAATTGTGTTTATCCTATTAAACCCAATTCAACAGTTTACTTTGACCCTAGAATCCAACCAATTTAACAGCTGACTTTAACCCTAAATCAACTCAATTTATTTTAACCCCCAATTCAACAGTTTACAATGACCATAAATGGACCCAATTCAACAGTTTATTTTAACCCTAATTCAATCTCATTTCAACCTTAAATCAAAAAGGGAGAGAGAGAGAAATGGGGTTTAACGTCCACTTGACACAAACTAGGTCATTTCGGGACTAACATATGGTTTAATTTTATTTCAATAATTCGATTGCGCGTAAGGGTCCTTAGCAGTGGGAGGAAACCAGAGTGCCTGGAGGAAACCAACAAGGTTGAGAAGGCGCCCCTATCTCCATGCCACATACGCTCACACCAGGGATCAAAACCACAGCTAGAGGTCGAAGCGCGGCACTCTAAGGCGCCCCCCCCCCCCCCAACATAATCAAAAATGTCTAGCTGCTTTAAAGGCTCAATACCACTCTTGTTGAAACTGAATAATATGTCCCAATCTTTATTCTGGTCAACAATTTGTATTATTTTACAATATTCCAATTAATTTATGATACAAATTTCATTTTAACACACATAATTTAAAAAATTGGAAAAATTCAACTAAACGATTTGAAGTAAACCTTCTCAAATTTGACTTGGATTTTAAAATATTTTTGAACCCGCTGGACAAGTAAAATAGGGTGTGACGGATAATTTACACAACGGGTAGGACACTTAAACATCTAGTACTTAGAATAAGGCTATTATTTATCTTCTGGAGCTGCCAAGCCAACAAGAGTGTTATTGTCCCTTTAAAGATGCCTTATGTAAGCAGTAATTCTACCCTTTGTAGATCTTTTTCCGGCTTCAAATGTTATAACAAATTATTATTCAGACATTCATCAAAATAACAAGCACCATTATCAATTCTCTTTAAAATCACATGTTAGCAATTTTAACACTGCAACAATTTAAAGATCTAATGACAAAATAGATGATCAAGGCCTATAGTCACTGTTGCTTTGATAGTACAAAATCTTTGCTTCATTTTGTCAAAACTTCAAATATTCATAACTTCACAAAAGAATAAAGTATATTTTTACTGAAATTTTCAATTAATTTGTTGTTGATTATCTTTTTCTGAACTATTATTGGTCGAATGAGCAGATGTGTATCTAATTTTTACCTAATGTATTTTTAAATAATGAAGAAAAAAAAAATCTCTCATTATGGCTCATTATTTAATTGTTTCACATCTTCCCTTCCTCCTCCTCCTATAATTACACGAACAAGTTCTAATTTAAACAAGTTCTAATTGAAAGCCTATCCTCTAAACTACATGGGGGGGGGGGGGGGGTTGGATGGCGGAATGGTTAGCATTCATAAAGCCTGTCATTGAGTCAACTAGCAACATTTCGAATTCCAGTTGTATGTGACAAGGAGTAGGGTCGCCTGTCTGATCTTGTGGGTTTCCTCCGGATCCTTGTTTCCTTCCACTTAGTAATAAAATTAAACCATGTTAGTCCCGAAATGACTTAGTTTGTGTAGAGTGGACTTAAATCTCTCTCTTTCTCTCCCGCTCTCTCATATGAAGAAGTTTAATTTAAAGCCTATCCTCTAAACTAGCTACATTACAATTATTAAAGGTTAATATCTGTACGAGTCTTTGAATAAAGGTTAATTATATACGTGTTACCTAATACAACACACCTGGATGATCTCATCAAACATGTGTTACTAATTATCACTTATCTGTAACTCGTAATCAATTATTGCAGTTTAAAATGCCTCAACTTATGATTTCATTTGTACCTGGTTGACTAATGAACTATTGACATTTTGAACTTTGCGATTAATAATAATAATATGTAATATCATAATATTATGGAACAGAATTACCATTTCAATTAAAGCGGTGTTTCGTTTCAAGCAAAGTTTATGGTTGAAAATGTTGAAAGAACCCTTAACGAAATGTTGCTTTAATTACAATAGTATTATGCATGGGTTCCATTTTGGCCGTATATGCCGGTCGGGACCTACGGCTTTGGAAAATGACAGAATCTGGATCAGACCCGTAGGTCATTTAGCACACCGGAAAAATAGCATATTTTGTGATAAATCATAAAATCTGGGAGACGAAGAAACTCCGTGCGTAGCGTGATGTAAACTATCGGGTATAATAAAATTAACAGTGTTCAGTAGCCCACGTCAATCATGTCAATCTTGCAAATGATATATATACAAGAACGTTAGCATTCGTGCGGCAATTCACTGTTTGAACATCAAACAAATTCAAAAAATTCTTTGATGTCTTCACTTGATGACAAGAGTTAATCATGTCAAATGATATATATATACAAGATTGTTAGCATTCTATATATCATTTCAAAATGTTGAAATTCCTCACCTCCCAGAATAACAAAAGAAAAGTGAGATGATGATATTGTTGTCAATGAATCCGACCCCCCCTTCTTCAACATCGAACCACGAAGATGACAGTTCCGCTCCGTAAATTCTCTACTAAATTGTCACAAATATTCCTGTGGTTAAGATATGATATTTCCACACAAAAAGATGTATTCCCAGGTGTGTTTTTAATCCATTTTTTCCTTTTACATAACAATTGATAGACGTCATTTGGTTAAAACAATGAGCTTTTACGATCGCCGCCATTTTGAAATATGTGCAAATGTCTTTACATGTTATAGAGTTCAAATACTAGCACGATATTATTTGAGCTCTCAAAATATCAATACGAGTTAATAAATTGATAAGTTTAAGAATTATGTTAATTATTGTACATGTGTATATGACTTTGAATTATTTACGTGTGCTAATCATTCGGAACTACTTTTCCCCCCGTGTACGGAGAAAATAGTCAACCGCCGAATATGTCACGTACGCACTGAGAACATAATTAAAACCAAGTTACGATGTTCCTTGAGCATGAAAAATCTTGACAAATTAATGAGAATTTCTATGTTGGGGCCACCACTTGCAGAATTTCAACTGGCACATGCTTTACAGAAATGGAAATCCTGTAAAAACCGACGAATATATACGGGTGATGTCGTAAACAAATTAAGAAAATACTGTACTTTCGATAAATGAATGCATCTTGTTATTTTTATACTTTATGAATGTATAAATAACTAAATGATAATAATTGATTAAATGTGTTCTTTTATTTATTAGGGGGATAAGTGGGTGGGTATATAAATGTCGATGTGAGATAGACTTTTTGTGTGACTGTCCTTGACCCAATTAAAGTCGATTGACATTCCGATAGCATGTAGTTTTTGGCTTCTTATTATGTGCTTAAAATAGCACCACTTTCTCTGTGAGAAAAATGACCGGTTGGGAAAATTTTGAAGTGGAAGCCCTGGTATTATGGTTTGTGTTTATTAAAGTTACATTATGGGAGATAAGATAAAGAGATGGCAGTTCTCACTATAATAGATAAAATCTAGATAGTGTAAAGGTAATTTGCTGAAAATTTCAGTCAAATTGATCCACTATTTGCCGAGAAAAAAGAGTTTGAAATATTCACATAGCCTCGGTCATCATTACTCAAATCATTAATCTAAACAGCATAGTCTCGATTATCTACTTGATTGATTTAATTATCAACGGCCATTAAGCGGCATATATGAATTTAATCCGCCAACATCGAAGGCTAGCCTTGCCATCAAGAGTTTATTATGGTCTGGATATGTTAATTAATGTCTAATTGATTATTTAGATAACATCTCAGGCCTAAAGAAAGACCTGTAATAAGTAGATTTTGCTCTTGCATAATGCTATTTTAAGTATGTCAATTGCTTAATGTCTCCCAAAGATGATGTAAATTCCTGAAATGAAATTTTGGGTTTAGGACAGCGCTAATAAAGACAGGCATATACTGTATGCCATACAATGTATTATGAGGACAATCCAGACAGCGGCGTTATGGGCCTATTCTTATTTCTTTTACATGAAAGCTAATGTATCTTTTCCACAGTACTTTCACGGTCAATAACAGAAGACCCCTCGGTTAGCAAGCCAACATCCTACTCACTTAGCCACTGTGACTCCCTCTAATATCATTAATATACAGAGATAAACACAAATTATCTGTGAGGTAGGGGGGTTGAGATGGCCTAGTGGTCTAGAGGGCAGCGCTTCGGTCTCTAGCTGGCCGGTCACCTCTGGCTTGTGACTGTTGTTTCAATCTCTGGTGTGAGCGTATGTGTGGCATGGAGATAGGGGCGCCTTCTCAACCTTGTGGGTTTCCTCCGGGCACTCCGGTTTCCTCCCACTGCAAATACTCCTGCGCGTGTGCTAAGATAATGAAAATGAAAAATAAGACTTGTCTGCGATATCACGTTCGGTGGAAGTGGACGTTAAACGCTAAGAACAACAACAACAAACTATTTGTGGCTGACACTAGTGAGAGAAAATAGCACTTCTCCATTAAAAGTATAAAATGATAATAAAACTGAAGCAGGCCAATATTCCTTTATGGTTGACTGTCTTACACAAGAATAATATTGCTATATCATTGTAACGTTGCTATATTATAAGTCTATCAATGTAATGTTGCTATATGTTGCTGTTGCTTAAGAATATCGATGTAATGTTGCTATAATAATGTAATGTTTCTATAATAATATCAATGTAATGTTGCTATAATAATATCAAAGTAATGTTGCTATAATAATATCAAATGTTGTAATACAGTATTGCTGTTTTTATCAACAATGTTTGCAATTCAATATAATGTATCTTCAACTATTTAATAAAATGTTGATGTGTTTGTCGTGATAAACAATGTTTGTAACGTGATATACAATTTGTCAACTGTGCAATAAAATGTTGATTTGTTTGTCATCACAAACAATGTTAGTAAAATGACAAACAAAGTGTCAAGTGTACAATAAAAGATGCTATATTACTAATAATTTGCATTCATCGGAAGGTTACATTCTACAAATCAGATGATCAATTTGGACATTTCTTTTAAAAACTTTCAATGAAATACATTAGCATTAAGTTTGACCCTTGTCCAAGTGACTGAAATCAATGTTACTTGTTACTATGAAGAGCTTCACATTTAGTTGGCCAATTAATGTATAGTAATTCAAACTGTAATTTCTTGAATTTTATCGTGGCCTGGAATGGTTGTGAGTATGGTACACTTAGCACTGCCAAGAGTAAATACTGTTTTTGTCACATGATAATAGAGACTTACCTGTAAGGCTGCACTGTTTATTTTGGCTGTTTTTAAATCAGTCCGAGTATTATCCAACTCAGACTTTAATCTGGATGCAGCATCTTTAAGATTGGTGATATGTGTGGACGCTGTACCTAAACCATGCTGACTACTCTCTACAGAATTCTCTAATCTTTTCACCTAAAATATACCAACAAAATATTTGCAATATCAGATCAAAGCCAAATGGGAGAAGGAGAGAGAAATAGGGTTTAATGTCCACTCAACACAAACTAAGTCATTCCGGACTAATATATATATGGTTAATGTTAATTTTATTTCAAAAATTCACTTTAACGTAGGGGTCTTTAGCAGTGGGAGGAAACCGGAGAACCCGGAGAAAACCCATGAGGTTGGACAGGCACAACCAGGAAATTGAAACTACGCCAGGGCCCTGTTTCACGAAATTTTAACAAAAGATAAAATCCAAATTTGAGCAGATACTTCAATTATGATTGGCTAATAACTAAAATCAATCTAATATTGTCCAATCAAATAACTAACATCTAGATCTTATCTTAGTTAAAATTTTGTGAAATAGGCCCCAGATGACTCAATGACAAACCTTATGATACAGCATGCATGTGCTAACCATCCAACGTCACCCCCCACCCCTAACTCCGAAAGAAATGAAATATTGTTTCATGGTTTGTCAGCCACAGGATTATATGAGACAAAAGCAGCAAAGGAGGACCCGGAGAAAGCTGGGGATCGAAACTGCACTAGTTGACAGTTGTTATGAACTAATGTGCATTCGTTAAATCATTCGACTACCCAGTGTTTAGAATAATTGATTGATTATTTGCCAGAGATTACTCAAATAACATTGTGTTAGCCATAGTTTATTGGGCAAACCAGTCACAGCCATAATATGAGAGTGTTTTTTTGTCCGCAAAAGTTTTCATCTTCTCTCAATGTTTGTAATCATGTTTGCTCAAACACGTAATTTACAAATATCAATAAATTTATCAGTGATAGATGAATATTTCATCCTATTGACGTGATTGATTAGGTTCTAATGGTTTCAACTCACTACAACTCTGTTATCAATCTGTTTCACAGAGAATTACTTACAAATTATCTCTGTAACAGATGACTGTCCACAACACGTGCGTTGACTGCACGCGGTGCTAGTCATTGGCTCAACGGCTCGTGCAATGTTTACTTAACACCTAACTGCTTCGGACAAAATGATGCATTTTACTCATTTTAATACCCATTTACACTGCAAATACTTCAAACGTCTTTATTTATTTTTCTTTTACATCAAAAAAATGTTTGAGAATTTAATTTGTCGGAGTTAAAAAGTTAATATGCCGTACTCATTAAGCCTTGTCGATGTCATGCTTATCAGTGATTGTAGCGGCCAAGCGAATATTCACTGTGGGATCAGTTTGCTCCGGTATATCGCATAGTTTTACTAGGGGTGTGACGATTAGTCGGTTTAGTCGGAGTCGTTCGGTTTTACCTACAAACCGGTTCAAGTTTCGGGAAATCGATAGTCGTCTAAAAAATACAGCATGATATAAACCAGTCGCCCGAATATTATAGCATATTTTTTTTTTTTAAAAACGATACATGTATTAACGATCGACAATTATGGGGGCGAATAAGCAATAAGCTACATCATTGATAAATGGTTGACAATAATAACAAGCCAACAGTGAGGCTGATGTCCCCCGCCGAAATCCCAAAATAAATAGATGACACATATTAATTAATCGCACATTTATTTTTTTTCAAACGTATCGACCAATCAAACTGAACACGAAGTGTCATCCAAAAATTGCTTATCTCTGCCTACCGTAAGAAGAAAATGCTCATCTTCGAACTCCATCAAGGCATTGACCTAATAAGCATACACATCAATTTTGAACATTTTAACTCAATTCGAAGGAGAGTTATTGTGTTCCAAAGTCTCGGCAAATAAAATTGCTTATCGCTCTGCTTACCCTGAGCAGAAAATGCTCATTATCGATCATAGTCAAGGTATTACTGTAATGAAACTATACACCAAGTTTCATCACTCTCACTTAATTAGAACTAAAGTTATCGTGTCTCAAAGCATCAACCAATCAAATTGCTTATCTCTGCCTACCCTAAGCGGAAAATGCTCATCTTCGAACCCCATCAAGGCATTAACCTAATAAGCATATACACCAAGTTTGAACATTTTAACTCAATTAGAAGGAGAGTTATTGTGTTCCAAAGTCTCGATCAATCAAATTGCGTATCGCTCTGCTTACCCTGAGCAGAAAATGCTCATTATCGAACTTAGTCAAGGTATTACTGTAATGAAACTATACACCAAGTTTCATCACTCTCACTTAATTAGAACTAAAGTTATCGTGTCCCAAAGCATCAACCAATCAAATTGCTTATCTCTGCTTACCCTAAGAAGAAAATGCTCATCTTCGAACTCCATCAAAGCATTGACCTAATAAGCATATACACCAAGTTTGAACATTTTAACTAAATTAGAAGGAGAGTTATTGTGTCCCAAAGTCTTGACCAATCAAATTGCGTATCGCTCTGCTTACCCTGAGCAGAAAATGCTCATTATCGAACTTAGTCAAGGTATTACTATAATGAAACTATACACCAAGTTTCATCACTCTCACTTAATTAGAACTAAAGTTATCGTGTCCCAAAGCATCAACCAATCAAATTGCTTATCTCTGCTTACCCTAAGCGGAAAATGCTCATCTTCGAACTCCATCAAAGCATTGACCTAATAAGCATATACACCAAGTTTGAACATTTTAACTAAATTAGAAGGAGAGTTATTGTGTCCCAAAGTCTCGACCAATCAAATTGCGTATCGCTCTGCTTACCCTGAGCAGAAAATGCTCATTATCGAACTTAGTCAAGGTATTACTATAATGAAACTATACACCAAGTTTCATCAATCTCACTTAATTAGAACTAAAGTTATCATGTCCCAAAGCATCAACCAATCAAATTGCTTATCTCTGCTTACACTAAGCGGAAAATGCTCATCTTCGAACTCCATCAAGGCATTGACCTAATAAGCATATACACCAAGTTTGAACATTTTAACTCAATTTTAAGGAGAGTTATTGTGTTCCAAATTCTCGACCAATCAAATTGCGTATAGCTCTGCTTACCCTGAGCAGAAAATGCTCATTATCGAACTTAGTCGAGGTATTACTATAATGAAACTATACACCAAGTTTCATCAATCTCACTTAATTAGAACTAAAGTTATCGTGTCCCAAAGCATCAACCAATCAAATTGCTTATCTCTGCTTACCCTAAGCGGAAAATGCTCATCTTCGAACTCCATCAAGGCATTGACCTAATAAACACATACACCAAGTTTGAACATTCTAGCTCAATTAGGAAGAGAGTTATTGTGTCCCAAAAAGTGTGACGGACAGACAGACGGACAGACAGACAGACAGACGAACCCATTTTAATAGTCCCCCAACTTTCTTCGAAAGGCGGGGGACAATAATGAGACAGTATATTCCGTAATCGGTCGTAGATATTCCCGGGACAACAAGGGAGTATGTTTTTGCATACCTAATGAAGTTATTTTAAGAATACATTATTTAATTGGTCGGTCACTAAGGTCAATGGTTGAAGTGCCCAATCAGAAACAAGCAATCCTCCAGGTTAGGTCAATAGGCATGCGCACTGAGCTGATGAACAGGATACGCTTTCTCGTCGGTTTATCACTAATATTATTGATCAATACGTCATTGTTTGTCAATTTTTTGAAGTCTATTTTCATATGTTGTATTTATTACTTTTATTAAAAAGGTTAAACAGGAGATTTGAACAAACTACATAGTACAAACAAAACCAATTTTTTTAATGTACAGGACACATAAAACATAGAACTGTATGTCGCCATTACAGTTTTAAGCTCCGTATATAAAGGCCAGTATATTAGCTTGTATTGTAGACCATGAAAGACTAATATTTTTCAGTTAGTTTTTATAACCCACTAAACCGAATCGGTTCGGTTTTTTAGCCGCAGACTAACCAGTTCAAGTTTTGCTTAGTCGTCACACCCTTAAGTTTTACCATATCGATTAAAATACACATTTGTAGTTATTTGCGTATTTTTTTATACTTTTGATGGCCTACACTACATGATAATCTGATAAATTGTACTGGAAGGTTGCCTCATGGGCCGTATGGGTAGATTTTGACCCTATGAAACTAGACATTGATTATAATCAATCAGCATTGACATTTCTAGAGGTTTACCAACAGTTCCATTCGTGAAACCAAAGGGCTTGGAGAAAACCCACGAGGTAGGACAGGTGACCCTACTTGATGTCACATACAACCAGGATTTCGAAACCACACCCGTTAACTCAATGACAGACATTTTGATACAACGTAAAGATGCTAACCATTCAATAATGTTAACAAAACATGAAAATAATTACCTCATCTTCGGCTGTTTTTAATTTCAAAAATAATTCTGATTTCACTCGTTCAAACTCATTTAAAATAGTTTCTTTTTCACCAGTCAATCTCCTTGTTTCTTCATTTAGTCGATTTTCTCCTTCCTGTTTAAAACAAAAAAAAAACACTAAATAAGTCCCAGCGTGCCAAAGTAAAGAAGAAATAGAGAGTTTAAGAATGAGTTTATGAAAGAAAAAAATTATTATCTCAAAATTATTCAAATTGATCAATTCTATCTTTAAAGATCTGTCCGTTTGAAGTCAACATTGAATTCATAACATCTGAGTGCGCTGTTTACACTGCTTTGATGGCCAGTCAGAAAGATTGGGTGTCTCTACTTTCCATATATATCAAATATGCCATTATTTTATTATAAATTAACCACCCAATAAATCTGTGGGACTGTATCTTTAACAGACGGATGGATATATAGTACAACTATAATAGCAAGTATAACAAAATTGCGCACTCCACAAAAAACAAAATTTACAAGACAAACACCTACAGACAAGGCAAACTATATAGACATTTTGTGAATGGACCTGAGGGCCAGCCGCATAAAACCAA
Organism: Patella depressa; assembly: GCA_948474765.1. Classification (NCBI taxonomy): domain Eukaryota; kingdom Metazoa; phylum Mollusca; class Gastropoda; family Patellidae; genus Patella; species Patella depressa. The sequence continues at coordinate 3,595,374 of OX419717.1, forward strand.
TGCACTGTACTGTCCAGAGCTTCACTCAAAATGATGACAGATCTTGATAGTAGTCATCTTCTTTGAAAGAGAGAGAAATTAGGTTTAATGTCCACTCGACACAAACTAGGTCATTTCGGGACTAACATATGGTTTAATTTTATTTCAATAATTCGCTTGCGCGTAGGGGTCTTTAGCAGTGGGAGGAAACTGGAGGACCCGAAGAAAACCAACGTGGTTGGACAGGTAACCCTACTCCTCGTTACATACAACTGGGGATTCGAAACCATGCCAGTTGACTCAATGACAGGTTTTATGAAACGGCATGCACATGCTAACCATTCGGCCATCCAACCCCTCTGAGAGAGAGAGAGAGAGAGAGAGAGAGAGAGAGAGAAATGGGGTTTAACGACCACTCAACACAAACTAGGTCATTTCGGGACTAACATATGGTTTAATTTTATTTCAATAATTCACTTGCGCGTAGGGGTCTTTAGCAGTGGGAGGAAACCGGAGGACCCTGAGAAAACCCACGAGGTTGAGAAGGCACCCCTATCTCCATGCCACATACGCTCACACCAGGGGTCGAAACCACAGCCGCAAGCCAGAGGTGACCGGCCATCTAGAGGTCGAAGCGCGGCACTCTAGCTAGTGAGAGAGAGAAATGGGGTTTAACATCCACTTGATACCAACACGGCAAACATCATAGACATTGAGTGAATGGATCTGGGGGCCAGTTGTATATGACCACTGCACTGTACAGTCCTGAGCCTCACTCAAAATGAAAGAAAAAAACACACGAAAGTACAACATAAGAAATGAAATGGGGTTTAACGTCCTACTGTTTTGCTCCTAAAATGGACTAATGAAGATGGGCATACGCAATACAGTGTGCTACTAGGGAAATTTTGCCCGGGCAGCGACACTAAGGCATACTCTTATATTGAATTCCAACTGCCAAGGGATCTTTTATGTGCACCCCAATGATAAAAGACATAATGAGACCGATCTTGATGGTGGTTGCCTTCTGAATTACAATAGTTCGTCAGTTGACATCATGAATGACATGAGTGAGTACCGGTATGTCAAAATATTCCACAAAAACAAGGGCAATAATTTCTGTACATCACCTGTTTTATATCTGACAGTTTCTCCGCAAATTCCTTTCTTTCTCTACTGAGTTTATCTTCTAGTGAAGTTCGTAATTCTTTCAACATGGCTTCTTGTCTCTCTTCCTGTTCTGTTTCACGGTTACTATGACGATCCTTCAATCCCTGTATTTCCCGTTCGTATCGTTGTTGCATCGTTTGCTTCTCAATATTCAAATCATCTAGAGTCTAATAAAAAACAATTTATGAGTTTTAAGGCAAAGAAAAAGGAGTACAACTGCATAATAAAATTGTGTACTTATACACAAAAACAATATACAAGTTTTAAGGCAGAGAAAAATAAAAATTTTGGAGTAACTCAATTTTGTGTGTATGACTGATACAAAGGAGTACAACTGCATCACAAAATTGTGAAATAACACAAAAACAATTTATGAGAAAAATAAAAATTTTAGAGTTACTCAATTTTTTGCATATGACATATATGTGAAAAGGACTATAACTACTGTACATTACAAAAATAATTGTGTATTAATTTTTTGAATATGGAGGCTATTCAGGGCAGAAATCTATTTTGAATTTTTGAATTTTATTTTGTGTAAGTTTATTTCAATAAATTTATTAGCGGAGCAAAAATTATCAAAGATAAGCGATTTTCTTAACATTAATTCTGATCCAGTATTCTGCCATAATCTTAATTTTGTATCGAGAGAGAGAGAGAAATGGAGTTTAACGTCCACTTGACACAAACCAGGTCATTTTGGGACTAACATATGGTTTAATTTATTTTAATAATTCGCTTGCGTGTAGGTGTCTTTAGCAGTGGGAGGACACCGGAGTGCCTGGGGAAAACCCACGAGGTTGAGACGGCGCCCCTATCTCCATGTCACATACGCTCACACCAGGGCTCGAAACCACAGCCGCAAGCCAGAGGTGACAGGCCAGCTAGAGGTCGAAGCGCTGCACTCTAGACCACCCCAACCCCCCTCACTTTTGTATCATTCTGAACTAAACAGTAGGCTGGGTGAATTATTATTACACCTATATCTTATTATGCGCCACTGTCTCATAAATGTGCACACTTTACAAAGTCCTATTATAGAGCAAGACATTATTAGATTTACGTAATAAAATAAGATTACAAAGAGCATACTTGATATAATATGTAGACCTATAAACAAAAATTACATTTAATTAGAATCTAAAATAGTACTTGGTAATCTAGTCTACTTATTAAACAGATCGCCTGGTAAAAGTCACTTGAAGCGACAAAAACTTTTGACTTCCAATAAGTGAAGGGAGATAACTCCATTTTTGACAATCTGTAATCAATCAATGTAAATCAAGCTACCCATTAAATACACTTTATTAGGACCAACTATGTTAATTTTCACTGTAGTAATAATAATAATAATAATAATGATATTTTTATCACGCAACTATTAAATCCACTAGGGAATGCACTAGGCGCTAGAAAATGTTCTCACTTTGGAGTGTTAATGATAGTGACTAAATAACCAAGTTTTCACTTTGGATTCAAAAACCGACAGAGATTCACATTGTCGGATATTTTCTGGCAGTGTATTCTAAACAATTGATGCATTGTATCAAAAAGTTCTAGATCCAAAAGATTTAAATTTATAGGCAGGTACATCCAATAATAGATTCCCTTCTGATCTTAATGACCGTTTAGGTTGATACAGTGATACTAGATTTTGAAGGTAACCTGGCGCGGATTTATTTATCGATTGATATGTTAACAATAAGACTTTAAAGTTGATCCTTTCTCGAACACGGAGTCAATGTAATTTGTTCAAGAATGGGGTGATGTGTGATCTTGATTTAGTTTTCGTGACAATGTAACACTATAAACCGCAGATTGCCTCGTTCGGCATTTCTGTCCAAACGAGGTAAAACAAATGCCTCGTTGTCTGGAGTTCCAAAACGAGGTTTTTTAAATTGCCCTGTTTTTGGAACAAGGTATTTTGTTCAGAACGAGGCTTGGTAAAAATGCCTCGTTTACTAAACGGGTTTTTTTTAAGATAATTATTAGCAGTATTTCCTATCAGCGAATTTGTAAAAATTAAAATTTATGTTATTTAATACGAAAATAATCCATTCTTATTAATCAAAAAAGCATATACCGGTAATTTAATTCCGTATTTCCAATACACCAGTTTATTATTTATATTTATTGTAAAAAAATAACTTGACTATAGCATTGACTGTTTCTGTTGAAACCCCATAACATTGCACAAAATATTATTGGAACAAAATTACATAAACGCGCACCGATGAATTTGTTGGCTTATACCAATTGTCAATTAAATGGGAAATAAAGCACACCTCATACATTAAAATCTAATTAAAATATTTAATTATGAAGACATATGGATATTAATAATGCGAAAATAATTTATGGTATGGTGTGTAATCTTGTCTTGTATTTCTCTGATTATAATTTCAGAGTTTCGACTGGTTTTATTTTCGTATTAAATGACATAAATTTTAATTTTTACAAATTTGCTGATAGAAAATACCGCTAATAACTATCTCGAAAAAAAACATGTTTACTAAACGTGGCATTTTTACCAAGCCTCGCTCTGAACAAAATACCTTGCTCCAAACACAGGGCAATTTAAAAAAACCTTGTTTCGAAACTCCAGACAAACGAGGCATTCTGAGGTTTATAGTGTAAGCAGCACGGTTTTGTAATCTTTGGAGTATCACCATGGATTCCTTGTTCTAAGAAAGTTTACAGAAATCTATAAAATTTATGGAATAATTTGTAATAATTTTATCAAGTATCATGATTCGTACCTCTCATTTCTATACATTGTATTATTATGGGATGTGTGATGTTTAATCCCAATGAAAGCTTCATTTACCCTATTCATGCATAACAGATCATTTTTTAATTTCTTTCTCATCGATTAGTAATGATAGTTTACGCATCAGTGAAATTCATAAGCTTTTAAGTTGATTTCAATGTTTACGTAATAATATGTCTTATTTGTAATTTGTTTATTTATTTTATTTCTATACCTTATATTGTGAAGCTCACACGTAGAAATTATACGCTATAAAAATATGTAATAATAAGAACAATATTTCCTCTGATGTTGGTAACTATTTCTGATGACCTAATTCTGTTGACATAATTCTAACCAAAGTAAAAATGTCCAATGAGAAAATTTCTAAAACATTATGAAATGAGACAGGGATTACCGTCATAGTGCTATGAGCAGACTGACCTAATGAAGATAGGCGTACACACAAACTAGGTCATTTTGGGACTAACACATGGTTCAATTTTATTTCACTAGCTTGCTTGCAGGTTGTGGTCTTTAGGAGGTAAGAAACCGAAGAACATGGAGAATATCCACGAGGTTGGACAGGCGATCCTACTCCTTGTCACATACGACCGGGGGAATCAACACCACAACAGCTGACTCAATGACAGACTGTAAAATACAACGTGCACACTGCACATGCTAACCATTCGGCCATCCACCCCCCACCTCCATACACAAATTCAACGAAAGATTGTCACGACTAATCGAATCCTACCTGTTGTAATGATTTAAGCTGATTTATTTGTTGTTGTGACAAGTTTTCTTGTTGACTAAAATAATTCTTCTTCTCCGATTCTAAATTCTCTATTTTATTGGTTAATTCTGTGATGTTTTTATTCAGTTGTTCGATTTTCTCCCCTTGTTTTAAGGAACCGGCCTCTAAATTTTGTACTAAAACTGAACAAATAATAACAATCAGTATTATCAAGCGTTGCTATTTCAAAATTGTTTTTATAGGACATTCTTACCAAAAATAAAGGAGCATAACTCTTATCAAAGAGAAAGAAATGGAGTTTGAAGACCAATACAAATGTATACATGTGAGTTTCATTTCGATCAATACTGATCTATATATCGTTTTGTTTTTTTATCATATCAATGGCCTATCCACACGTAGATATGACCGGTTGTAGTAGAAGATTGCGTCAGTCCATACAAGTGGCCTTTGACCCCATTAAATCCTGGAATTGATCAACTAATCAGTTCCTTGCATCTCACGTCAAAAACTCGCCGTAACAGACCGTTTAATTGGCCAACCCCTCACATAAACCAAAACGACTTTTATAACAACTCTTCCAGATCCTACTGCAGTAAAGACAAGTAAAACGAGATTTTGAACCATAAAAAACGAAACAAAATAGGATCTGTGTTTTAATCAGATTGCACATCAATAATCTGCTCGTGGTTATGTATCAACAGTGCGAAGCCTCAGTGAAATCCAACTTGGTTAGACAGGCGACTCTATTCCTCGGATGAAAACCATGCTATTTGATATGCAGGGTTTAACATCCACTTGACATAAATTCGGTCATTTTGGGATTAACATATTGTTCCATTTTATTTCAATAATTTTCTTACACGTACAGGTCTTGAGCTGTGGGAGGGAACTAGAGAACCACGAGAAAACCCATGAGATTGAATAGGCGACATTACTTCTTGCCATGTACCAACCTTATGATCTATGTGTTTAACCATGGTAGAAAAATGGAATTGTAGAATTAAGAAAAGGAGATAGCTTAAACAGCAATTACAGGGCGACAGCACCACACACAAACAAAACCGAAAAGACAACCCTGCGTACAAGATAAAAACTACACAGATATTGCTATGCCAAATACATGTATCAGATCCAGTGAATGGACCAGGGACTAGTCGTACGCGACCAAAATGCGGTCCAGACCAGAGCTTGGCATGATACTAGCTTCAGTCAAATAAAAATAACATCAACTATACACACCTGATTTCTCGCTTAATTCTGTGCTTTGTTGAGAACATTTTTCATTCAAGGAAGACAACTCTAATTGTTTATCTTGCAGTTGGTTTAATGATGTCGCTAATTCTTCTTCTAAATCTTTTAACTGAAACAAGAAACATTTTATCATTCAAATTCTTAAAATCGCTCATCCAGATCGTAATTTTAAGTCGATTGTGTTTCCCAGATAATCTGTGTCACTTCAAAATGGTAACACAACCAGTTATTATCATTTTTAAAAAAAAGGATCTAAACGATTTGGCATTGATTTTCCATCCCATCCAAAGAGCTTGGCAACAATTTAGTTGTCAGTCACAACATAAGCCATAACCGTGACAAGTTGAACTGGGCTTGAAAAATCCAGATGTTCTTCGAAGTTGAAACCTTGACGTTCTAATCGAATATTTTGTTTCCTTAAAGAACCGCTTGACTACCGTATACCGTAAGCTGAGAAATAAATCAAACAGAGAATAACATCTTACTTTACTCTTCCGACAGGGATGATGAAGCTGGGCCTTTGCTGCTCAACGGCCTACTCTTATACCAAATTCCAATTGCCAAGGATTCTTTTACAAATCTACACCAATGTGTACACGGGACCTCATTTTTATTCGTCCCAACCGAATGACTATATATGCTGTCCCTTGCTAGGCTCTTTGTCCTGCATCACCAACAAGTGGGAACCACAGGGACTTGAAGGGATTAAAATAAAACTTTTACTACTGCTTGACTATAACTATATTAGGGATGGGACAATAATATAAGTTTGTAAACGCCAGGTATTTCCTAATGCCAAATTGGCTGGAAAAAAAGAATCTGACAGAATTTTTCGCGAAAATTTTATTTTTATGGTGGTGCAGTCCCAATTTTCAAAATGGCCGCCAAAATTGATGGAAAAAATGGAAATTCCTGTATATTGTGTCCAGATCATGGTATACATAGCTTTCATGGTGTCTAACATGGGATTCTGGGGGTTGCCTAAATCAGATATAGGCATTGAAAATAATTTCAAAAATCCAAAATGGCGGGAATCCAAGATGGCGGCCAAAATTTCACGATTTCCCACTATTTTTGGAAATATAGATAGGATAAAGCTTGCATGGTGTCATAAAAGATGTTCTCAGGGTCACTGAAATCAGATAATGGCTAGTAACAAAAATTAAAGATGGCCGAAATCCAAGATGGTGGAAACCCTAGACGGTGGAAATCCAAGATGGTGCCCAAAATGTCATAGCTTTCCATTTTTTCCCAAATGCTTAAAGCCGTGTTATGGTTTTGATTTTGAATAATATCTAATTATCAATAATTCGTATTAGCGGAAATTCAAGATGGCCGATGACTGATATCCAAGATGGCGGCCAAAATTTCATAATTTTCCATTTTTTGGCAAAATCCTGTCTTCTTTAGCCCATTCGGAGCAGAACAGTAGGGCGTTAAACCGGACAAGGGCACTAAAAGTAATTTCAAAAAGCAAGATGGCGGCCACAATTTCATAATTTTTCACTTTTTGCAAAATGCTGTCTTCAATAGCCCATTCGGAGCAGAACAGTAGTACGTTAAACCATATAAGGGCACTAAGAATAATTCTAAATAACCAAGATGGCGGTTAAAACATCACTATTTTCCTATGGGGTTATCGGGGGTGGGGGTGTCGCTGTAAACACTAATGTCCCGAAAATTAATTGTAATAATTCAAGATGGCGAAAATAAAAGATGGCAGAAATCCAAGATGGCCACCAACATATCATAATTTTTCATTTTTTGCCCAATTCTGTCTTCTTTAGCCCATTCAGAGCTGAACAATAGGACGTTAAACCACATTTTATTTCATTTTTTGCCGAATGCGTAAATTCTTGTTTGACATTAATTTTGGATCAAATCGGAAATGGCGGCCAATCAACGTTACCTGTGAACAAAATGTATGGTAAATTGATTTCTAATAAATATTTTGTTACTACAAAAGAACCCTGACTAAACGTATCAGGTTACCTAGAAAACAACTCACATGCTGGTAAGGCCGGGGCAGACGCGTACACATCCAAACTACAGTGCCTTGCTGTATTAGCTGGTTCCAGTGTCAATGAAATAAGAAGCAATATCGAATTCTAGATGACCGACCGAGCAGCCAATTGCTCAAAGATGTTGATGAATCTCGGCGTTGAGCCAGTAAAGGTCATGAAACGATATGCCCATGTACTACTTTGTACCGACAATAGTATCGAGAAGACTTTCACTCATTCAGTAACACGGAACAGAAAATTGTATTACTGTGTCTAAAACAGATTAGTGTGGGGTCGAAGGGCGGGTTATACTTGGTTCTTTTGGGGAAATTATGGACTTCGGTATGAGATGCGGAGTATAAGGGGCTTTGGGGTTTCCAAGATAAATATTATAATCAAATGTAGCCCCATGGTTAAGATCCCATAGGGGACCTTTAGCCCCTTGTTTAAGATTAAACAGTTGCCATTTATATGACCAATCTCAGTATTCAAATACCATTTCTTGTTACAGTAGGGACGGGTGGGGTGGGGGTCCACACGACTACACGATATTGTCTGCAAACTTTGCTGTAAGATAATTTAAACGCAACATTTCAGGATTGGGTCATCACCAACAAGATCCAACAACATCTTGGAGCAGTCGGTCACTGGTTGGTCATTCAGAAGTCGATATTGCTCTTTATTTCATTGGCACTTGAACCAGCTAATATAGCAAAACATTGTAATCTGAAGGTGTATGCGTCTGCCCAGACTTTAACACTGTGAGGCAATTTCTAGGTAACCTGTTGTAAGCAATCATTTCTCGGTGTCAGAGCCTTGGGTGCTATCGGTTTTGACCTTAATAATCTGTATCCAGCTGCCTTTGTAGTAACAGAAAAATTGTTAAACGTCGAAAAATATATATATTGATTTCGGACGCCATTTTGGATTTCTTTTCAAAATTAATGCATTAACAAGGCTTTACACATTTGGCAAAAAAGGAAATAAAATGAAGTGAGGTTTAACGTCCAATTGTTCTTTTCCAAATGGGCTAATGGAGACAGAATTTGGCAAAAAAATGAAAAATTATGACTTTTTGACCACCATCTTGGATTTCCGTCATCGGCCATCTAAAATTTCAGCCATCTTGAATAATTGAAATTAATTTTAGGGCCATTATTTGATTTCAGTGACCCGAGGAAGTCCCTGTTCGGCACCTTTAAGCCATATCCTATCTATATCTCTCAAAACAGTGGAAAATTGTGATTTTTTGGTCGCCATCTTGGATTTCCGCCATCTTGGATTTTTGAAATTATTTTTAGTGCCTATATCTGATTTCGGCCACCCCCAGAATCCCATGTTATACACCATGAAACCTATGTATACCATGATCCGGACACAATATAAAGGAATTTTCATTTTTTCCATCAATTTTGGTGGCCATTTTGAAAATTGGGACTGCACCACCATAAAAATAATTATTTTTTCAAAAATTCTTTCATATTCATTTTTTGTAGCGTTTTTCGCATTGGAAAACATCTGGCGTTTTCTTGAGTTTCAAAATAAGTGATTATTGTCCCAACCCTAACTATATGATAAAGGGATGGCAGACGCCATCTTTGTTCTGACTTTTTTATGATATATTGTCTGGTGTCATCTCACAATACTCACTAGTTCTGACACTTCATGTCATTTTTATTGCCAACGAGACTTTATTTGATCATTATTCACCTTCCGATGTAATTAAATTGGTCCTTTTACAGCGTTATTAATAACAAATCAAACTTAAAAAGCTATCATTTACCGATATTCAACTTCCCGAAACCGGAAGAAACCCGAAATAAGGTCAAAAGAAGTCTGTATCACTCAGTCCCTTTATAAACCTATCATTACTCGATATGTGCATAGGAACTGGGTGATCAAGTCTCGCTCAACAGCGGCCTCGCTTCGTAAGTTCTATTACGTGATAAAGCCTACGAAGCGAGGCCGCTGTTAAGCGAGACTCGATCACCCAGTTCCTATGCACATATAGAGTAATGATAGGTTTATAAAGGAACTGGGTGATACAGACTTCTTTTGACCTATTTTCGGATTACTTCCGGTCTCGGGAAGTTGATTGTCGATAAATGATAGCGGTTCAAGTTTGATTTGTTATCAATAACAGTGTTAAATGACCAATTTAATTACATCGGAAGGTGAATAATAATCAAATAAAGTCTTGTTAGCAATAAAAATGACATGAAGTGTTAGAACTAGTGAGTATTGTGAGATGAATTCAGACGATTCATGGTAAATCAGTCAAAACAAAGATGGCGTAATGACTTACCTTCTTGTATTTATTAAGCAGTGGTAAGAAGTTTTATTTTAATTTATTTTAATCCCTTCAAGTGCCTGTGGTGGGAACCACGCAGAAAAGCCTGATGAACTTTCTGGGCCAACACAGATATTGAACACAGGAAAAGACCAAAATGGGAAGAAGCAGCACAATATAATAAACCTACCTTTTGTACCAGATTTTGTGAATTACTATCAGTATCTTGTAACAAGGTTTCTAATTGGCTAATTTTATTCCCATGTTTCTCTACACATTCTTCGCTATCAGCTAATTGGTGAATCAAACTGTCAATTTGTTTTTTAAGCTCCGCCTCTTGAGCTGAGAAGTCTTTACGTAATTTTTCTTGTTGATCTTTCAAAGTTTGAACGAGACTGTCCTGTGACGCTGATTGTTCTCGTTTTATCACTTCCAGCTCATTTTCATAAAATGCTTGAGCTTTTTGTAACTTCTGTTCATAATCTTCTTCCGATTTATTTTTCTCCGCTTGCAAAACTTCATATTTTTCAGTTAACGAGTCAATTTCTTCGCCGTGCTTCTCCTTCAGCCGCGACACTTCGTGTATCATTTGCTCGTTCTGTGAACCTTGGAAATTTCGAACGGAATCTAATTCTACTTCATGATTCTTTTTAAGTTCATCAATAGCTCGTTGTTTCTCAGATTCAAAACGTTTTTGAAATTCTACAAATTTTTCAACATTTTCAGCGAATTCTCTTTTAGCTAGTAACACATCTTGTGATATTTCTAACATTTTTTCTGCGTGACTTTTCTTGACGTTACACAATTCCTCTTCCGCTTTCCGTTTGAAGTTTTCGAACTCCCCCAATGCCCGTTCCTGTCGCTGTTGGTGCTGTACAATACATGCCTCCAGAGACTCGATACGTTTCTTACCATCCACTTCGGAAACAACTTTACTTTGATAAATTGCGATTTTTTTCTTTGTGTCTGCCAATAATTGTTGCAATTCTTCTTCATGTGTGTCTTTAAGACTTTGAACAATGGCTTCATGTTCATCATTTTTTGTGTTAAGAGCGTAAATAACCTGTAAAATATATCAAAAATATATATTTGATTAAAATGAAATAGGGATTATAAAATGTCCTAAATTTTGTTTCATATTATAGATGGCCGGGTTGGTTACCCTTTCAATGAGTTCGGTCAAGCTGGTAAGAAGACAGGGACGTATTTTTCAACAGTGTGTTGTCACTCATACTGGTTCTAGCGAGGTAAGCAAGGTCTTATTTTCTCACTAAGGTATTCAGTTACATTGGTAACCTGACATGCGACCATTTAGAAGTAAAAAGTTGTCCAGTGAAATTGACTGGGAAGCCAAACTTTTTGACACGAGGATTCAATAGCACGGTCCCTGAACGTACAGGGCGTGTGAATTGAGACCTACGTTTGGAGCTGAACTAGTAAAGAGAAAGAGAAATGGGGTTTAACGTCCACTCAACACAAACTAGGTCATTTCAGGACTAACATGGTTTTAATTTTATTTCAATAATTCACATGCGCATAGGGGTCTTTAGCAGTGAGAGGAAACTGGAGTGCCTGGAGGAAACCCACGAGGTTGAGAAGGCGCCCTTATCTCCATGCCGCATACGCTCACACCCGGGCTCGAAACCCCACAGCCGCAAGCCAGAGGTGACCGCCCAGCTAGATGTCGAAGCGCGGCACTCTAGACCACTAGGCCATCCCAACCCCCCTGCTGAACTAGTAAAATCCAGACTTCAACAAGCATTGCATTTCTGTTCATTTTTTATTATATATTGCCATTGACTATTTCCGTGTAATGTATGATCTATTCTATGCATGATGATGCGGATAGGTCATATAGCATAGGAGGATCAGGTCAGATTCCTATGGCTACCACCAGACGTTAGTAGATGTTACCTTTGTTAACTGTGCTATCTTCTTAGACATTTTAAGATGTAGATCTTGTGATACTTCCATGTCTTTACCAGAGCTCTGGGGAAGCGTTCCTCCCCCATATTTCTGACTCTGAAAATAGTTAAACGACATTTTGGTCGCCATTTTTCACTGGATTCACTGATAAAATTTCACATGAATTCGTTCTCTAACAAGGTCATACGCGTAATCCTTCGTCTGGCTGGTTCTAATCCGATTTAAGAAGCCTCATTTTCAGTAATCAAAATAAATCACAAATTAAAACGCCTAATCCATTAATTAGCAACTTTTTTGTTGATAAAAGTTGTGATAACGGTAAAGACCGGAAGTTGATACTGGTTGCTAGCAGTAACGCGTCTTTAACGCTGAAGAGTTCTAACTACCGCTAGTTGGCCTGCCTACTAATGATTATATTTATCGAGATTTCAAACGTTTAGCTTCCATAGTCAGAAATGTCAATTACCGTTACGAAACAGCCTGAACCCGTTCAAAGGGCCATACAACATTTTCATTTGATGAGTCTGATTGATTCATTGAATATTGATAATTGGCGTACCGCCACCGGTAATTATATTGTCTCAGACTAGAAACAAACCTAAACGGTAAACCCTCTTCAAAATTATCATGAGGATAGTGCCAAATGCCACCCCCGTGTGCCTATAAAGATTGGAACCAACGGAAAGTTGAGTCCTGGGGTCATTGAATTTTCAATGTCGCGCGCAGACGCAAAACTAGGAGTGAAAAACAGTCTGTGACTTCCGGTGGTGGGTAAAACATCAACAAAATAAAGACGTCTGATAATCACTTCGATTGACGTTAAGAATGGTCAAGTTTTGCTGTGCCGTTGGGTGTTCTAATCAACATCGAACTGGATCAGGATTGACTTTTCATCGGTAAGATCAACAAACAGAATTATCTGCCAAAAAGCAATGATCTTTAAAAATCCTTTTTCATGTGGAAATACCAAATTAAACAAGTGACGACGTCCGAGAAACGCAAGAGAACAAATGCATAACGTCTATTTAACAATAAATCGCAATAGTCAATGTCAATGGCAAATCTAGGGGGTAGGCGCAACTCAAAATATTCCTGGGAGAAATTTATTATCTGTGGTCTGGCAATTTTAAGCATCAAAAATTGGCCTGTCACATACTACTGTTTCGATGAGACTATATATTGATGAGTTATCTCCCAAGTCTGCACAAAAAGTTTGGTTTAAAATCAGTTTATCATGATTTGGGTTATTGGAAAAATTAAAAAGTTTATGTGATGAAGAAATTTCCTTTTTGATATTTTGGCGTCTGATCGTCACAGTTTTTGTTTCTCCATTTGTTTGCTTGCTTAAATTTTCCTGTCAAAATCGTGTACCACATCTAGATGATTACTTGGTATTATTAAATCAGTAAAACTAAATTGTAGTAGGCCTAGATGTATTTGATAGGCCTACATGTATGTCATATTATATTGTGATATTATCCACATTATTTTTTTTATATAAATAGATTTCCATCTGACCAAACAATGTGTCTGAAATGGTGTAAAGCAGTTAATAGATTGGATCCGACAACTAATAAACTTTGGAAGCCATCAAAATTTAATTTTTTGTGCTCTGATCATTTTAAGTCTGATGACTTGTATATGTCAAAGCACGGCACCATGAGACTCATTAAAAAGGGTGTAGTACCATCTATTTTTAGTTGGAAAACTCAAGATAAAGTACCAGTACCGGTAAGTAAGAACCAATATTTCAAGATTAAATAGATGTATGCATACTCATTTACCCTACTAGCTACATTTGTACCATTAGGGGGCGGGTTGGGATGGCCTAGTGGTCTAGAGTGCCGCGCTTCGACCTCTAGCTGGCCGGTCACCTCTGGCTTGCGGCTGTGGTTTCGAGCCCTGGTGTGAGCGTATGTGGCATGGAGATAGGGGCGCCTTCTCAACCTCGTTGGTTTCCTCCGGGCACTCCGGTTTCCTCCCACTGCTAAAGACCCCTATGTGCAAGCGAATTATTGAAATAAAATAAAACCATATTTTAGTCCCGAAATGACCTAGTTTGTGTTGAGTGGACGTTAAACCCCATTTCTCTCTTGTACCATTAGGGGGTTGGGGGGTTCGATGGCAGTAGAGAAAGAGAGAGAGAGAGAGAGAGAAAAATGGGGTTTAACGTCCACTCGACATGCCACATACGATCACACCAGGGCTCGAAACCGCAGCTGCAAGCCAGAGGTGACCGACTAGCTAGAGGTCAAAGTATGGCACTCTAGACCACTAGGCCATTCCCCCCCCCTCCCCCCCGACAAGCAGTAGGAGTGCCTGTCCAATCTCGTGGGTTTCTCCTGGTCCACCAGTTTTCTCCAACTGTTAAAGACCCTTATGCGCAAGAAAATTAATTAAATAAGATTAAAACATGCGCTTCGGCCCGAAATGACCTAGTGGGTTTTAAACCTCATTTCTGGCACTCTCTCTCTATGATATTGAACTTACGAAGAAAGTATATTTTATTGTTATTTTTTGTGTGTTCACTATAAGACAATCTGTTTTTCAGATTACCCACCGTACATCAGGAACATCCCGAAAAGCAAGTGTAAACCAAGTAGATCCAAGCACATCTCTTCAGTCACCAACAGATGCTATAGCTAGCAACCTCGATGCATCCACGACACCACTAAAATCAGGTGTAAACAAGGTAGATCCTAGCACATCTCTTCAGTCACCAACAAATGCTTTGGCTACCGACCACACATATTTTTGTGAGCCAGTTGCATTGAAACAGAAATATGATGAATTATTACAAGAGCTCGAGACCACTAAGAAAAACCTTTATAATTCAAAAAAAAGAGAAAAACGGGCACGTTACACTATACAGTTAATTCTAGAGGATTTAAAAAAATCCAAACAACTTAATGAAAAGGCTCGTAAAATGTTGAATAGTTATAAAAGTTAGTTGCATGCAAGTATGACGGAATATAGTCTTTATTTGGAGATTTTGTTTTCTACAGTGTGATGACTGCTCGAACAATATCCCTTCTCCGTTCAGTTTAGGGCAGCATACAGATCACTGCTTAGCCAAGTTGGCGCTACGCTAATATCACAATTGCTGAGAATGGAAATGGCAAACCTCAAGGTTACCATATGATGATAAATTATAAGGGTGGTGTATATGTTATGATATGTCAGTAGATGATCGCAAATTTCTTCAGGGTTTATAGTATTCAAGAAGCTCAAAGATATTTCCGAAATAATTTAGTTAGAGACTAAACTATATTTTCAGTCAATCAGTCAACTCTTACGATGTATAAATCATTTGAAAATATGAAATGCATGGTGGTGATCATATTTCTAAATGGTACAATGTAAGCCTCTGTCGATGATTCTGACTTTTGATTATTTTGGCTCGTTTGCTTTTAGTCAAGAGTTGAGGGGATGGATTCACCTTGTCAGTGATGCAGGCTGGATGGAGAGCCTGACCAGGACAACTCAGATGTATGTACATGTAAGACCAAGGTCCTGTGTACATGTTAGCGTGCACGTAAAAGATCCCTTGGCAGTTGGAATTTGATGTAAGAGTAGGCCTATGTGCCACAGTCCGGGCAAATTTCCCCTCATAGTACACTGTTTGGTGTATGTCCGTCTTGATTAGCCTAATAAATTATATAAAAAACAAATTAAATGGGTATTATCTACCTATTATGGGCCTCTTCCATTAGCCCACTTTCATTTCTTTTGCTTTTATCATTGGTGAGAATTTTATAATATTGGATAGAAATGAAAGTAAGAAAATTGAATTAAAGGGGCATTATGTAAGATTTAGATAAAGAGCTGGCAGTTCTCATTATAATATAATATAGTCAAAGATAGATAATGAAAAGGGAGTATGTTGAAAATTTCATTCAAATTACTTCTCCCATAGCTGAGTAATCCCTGTTAAGATAGCTGAGTAATCTCTGTTAAGATAGCTGAGTAATCCCTGTTAAGATAGCTGAGTAATCTCTGTTAAGATAGCTGAGTAATCCCTGTTAAGATAGCTGAGTAATCTCTGTTAAGATAGCTGAGTAATCCCTGTTAAGATAGCTGAGTAATCTCTGTTAAGATAGCTGAGTAATCCCTGTTAAGAGAGAGAGAGAGAAATGGGTTTTAACGTCCACTCAACACAAACCAGGTCATTTTGGGACCAACATATGGTTCCATTTTATTTCAATAATTTGCGTGCCCGTAGGGATCTTTAGCAGTGGGAGGAAATCGAAGTGCCCGGAGGAAACCCACGAGGTTGAGTAGGCACCCCTATCTCCATGCCACATACGCTCACACCAGGGATCAAAACCACAGCCGCAAGCCAGAGGTGACCGGCCAGCTAGAGGTCGAAGCGCGGCACTCTAGACCACTAGCCCCCTCCCCCCGCCAATCGCTGTTAAACCAAAATAACAGTTTAAACTAACTCGACTTGTCTTTGTTAGCATTGTTAAGATAATAAACAAAGTCTTGATTATTCACTTTTGAAATTCAACCATTAACTGTCAATCAATCGTTAAGGCATAAAGAAAGAGGCCTATAATAGGTAGATAATACCCGTTTAATTTGTTATATAATTTATTAGGCCTATGTTAAAATTATCCATCTGTAATTTATGGATTAAATTCTGTATATTAGGTTGAAACATGATTCTGTGTATATATATATAATATGTTCTAATGTTATTTGTATTTATAGATTGTATACATGTAATTTGCATACAATTTGCATACAGAATGAATAAAATTATTATTAAAAGTAATTATTTTCAAGGTGTTGACCGAGATAGTTCACCAGGATTTTACGGCACGGGGTGTTACCCCCTTGTCAAACCCTGGCAAGGAACTATGTAAAGTAATTCGGATGGGACATAAAACTGAGGTTTATGCACTCATTGGCGTGGATGTAAAGAACCCTTAACAACTGGAATTTGAAATAAGAGCTGCTGTCCAGGCAAAATTCCCCCCATGGCATACTGCAGTATACCCACCTTTCTTAGCCCTGTAGGGAGAGAGAGAGGAGTGGGGTTTAACGCCCACTCAACACAAACTAGGTCATTTCGGGACTAAGATATGGTTTTAATTTTATTTCAATAATTCGCTTGTGCGTAGGGGTCTTTAGCAGTGGGAGGAAACCGGAGTTCCCGAAGGAAACCCACGAGGTTGAGAAGGCACCCCTATCTCCATGCCACATACGCTCACACCAGGGCTCGAAACCACAGCCGCAAGCCAGAGGTGACCGGCCAGCTAGAGGTCGAAGCGCGGCACTCTAGACCACTAGGCCATCCCAACCCCCGCTAGCCCAGTAGGAGTAGGACATTACACCACATTTCATTTTCATTTCATTCATTACATTTTCAAGATTTTACTTCGGACTTGATTTCGATCATTGATTATTTTATTATGGATTCACATTTAGCCAAGTGCAATCGTCTCATTTGTAAAATAAACCGTACATATTTTTTCTTGATTAAAATATCATATACATACAGACAATTTTTCGGAGGTCAGGATTGATGGATATGAAAACACCCGTTTGAAATAAGTAACAGAATAAACAGTCAAAGAAAATAGTGATTATTAATATTATCACTATTTTGAAATAAATAATTACCGGTATATATGATGCAGAGAATCTCTCAAATCCGCCATTTGGTCAAATGCCAAAATGTGGTCATGCATTTGGCAAAATGCTTAATGTTTTAAAAAGAACATGACATACGCAGGATTCATTAGTAAAACATAAGTTCATTCCATTCCACAATAATAATAATGTTTTAGTCAGTTCATACCCATGGATAGATACAAAATATTCAATATAAGTCTAAACCGAAACAATTTACAAAATTGCAGACATTAAAAAATGAATGTAGCCGATGCAAATATTTTATTTATTTATTTACAATTGTCCTATTTACAATAATCTTATCAAACAATGATATCTTAGTAAATAATGATAATTATATAATGCATGTAACATTAAATTCATAACTTCAAACGTCTGGAAGGAAGTGCCTTTTGAAACGCTTTCATCTCTTGGTCTTTCATTTAGAGGTTCCTGAATAGTTGCACTTTGTAAAAATCCTTGCCCACCACTCTGCGATTCCATACCAACTGCAGAATATTTACCACGCGAAACACCGACAGGCATAGGCGTACGAGCCAAGGGGGCAGGGGGCAAGCTAAATTTTCGGGCAGACGGGTAAAGTGAAAAAAAAGAATTATGTCATCTGCTTGACAAAATAAAGTGCCCGAAAACTAATAAAACACTAATTTTGCAGGCTGGAATAGCAGGAAAACGCGTTTTGGGGCGTCAAATATTCCAAAATTTTCTGGGGGGGGGGGGTCCATACAAGGTCAGTTCCTCTCCTTCGCCTCTCGAAGAAAATCGGCACCGCTGTCTAAACCCGAAATTTTTTCGGGCATTTCTAGTTTTGCTTCCCTAACTGTTATGGAGCCCTAATATAACACTAATTTTACTTTCCTTTTAATTGAATACTACGAGTTGACCCGGGGTTGGTGGGATAATCAACAGCATTGATGGGCATGTCAGATGACTTGGGGCTGTTGGGATGGTCAACAACATTCAAAAGACTATCTTCTGACTGTATCGTGTGAAGAATGTCGACGGGTAGTGGGATTGAACGGTCCTACCTTGGCATTATTACCTAAAAGGGCAGAGTAAGGCGATTGTTTGATGCTGGTTCTATGGCACTTAAAGGGACAATAACACTCTTGCTCGCTTGGTCGCTCCAGAAAATAAATAATAACCTCATTCTAAGTACTAGATGTTTACGTGTCCTATCTGCTGTGTAAATTATCCATTACATCCTATTTTACTTGTGCTTAGGATTTGAAAATATTTTAAAATCCAAGTCACATTTGAAAAGGTTTACGTTTGGCTTTTCAAATCATTTAGTTGAAGGGTCTGACAAGGGAAACTGTCTAGTCGTTCGGATGGGACGGAAAACCGAGGTCCCGTGTACTCATTGGCGTTCACGTAAACCCACTAGGATGAGAGGGCGGCCCTATACCCAAGCCACATACACTCACAGCTAGGATCGTAACCTCACTAGCCCCCCCCCCCATTTTTTTCACGGAATTGCAATATATAGTCGTACAGATAATCATTTTAATTAGTTTAAACATGGACCTTAAAATACAAGGTCCATGGTTTAGGATACTAGACAGATAATAATTATCGCTTAGATGCATTAGCACGGAATAACCCTAACATACAGTCTCGTCAACACCACGCGCCTTAACTATTTAAATCTCGTGACGTATGACATAATCCGCAATCTAATCGGTTTGACTTTTAACGTTTACCGGTACGATACTTGAGCGACACGACGAATAGGATACATTCCATAGAGGATCTACCAAGTACGGATAAGTATCTTTGTGTTTAACCAGGCCCTAAATTATCCACACTTTGGCGTAGAATTTTGTTTATAGTACGACCAAGGAGTTGTTTGGGATAAAGCAGGTTTATTTAGGTTATGACGTGATTTTCTGAAAAAGATATTATAACGTTATTCAACTAACATTACGGCGACCCAGACGTGTAATAACTAGGTGCATGGTACATGTCATGTTCCTGAAGCAACGACTGCGAGTTTTACAACATCTTGACGTTGCTAGATTACCTCACAATACCCGAACTTATCGCTACGTTATCTACAGACACGTGAACACTGGCGTCCGATCAAAGGTTGTGATATAGCGATTTCTTCGAACCTTGAACATTGCAACACGATTATCGCAGGTTGGAAAGCGCTAGACTTGGTATTCGCGATGATCGAGGAATCTGGAAAGCTCCCAAGCAAGGCAAGTACCCAATCGAAATTAGTGCCGAAATATGGTCGGCATTACGTGAATGCCTTGATGAAATGTGCGTTGTTAAAGCGAGATCAAGCCTTCTATTGAAGATGGGTACACGTAGGGCGTCTCGACTATCACCAATCGCGGAGAAAAAGTTGTAACACTTTTCTTCTACACAACCCTCTAGGCTTATATAACGGCTATAGATCGCAGGAATAAAAATGGACGAACATAGCCCACACGTGTGTAGTATTTGTTTAAACGATTTTGTTAAACCTAAAATAATTGATTGCCATCATACTTATTGCCTCCATTGTCTTCAGGATCACGTCAAAAAGTCGGCTCAAAATAACAAGTTTTTGTGTCCACTGTGCCGTAGGGAAATATACATTCCAAAGGGTGGAGTGACTTTTTTTTCTAATAATATTTACATCGAGAGGGTATGTTTAGACTATACCGCAGGTGATAAATTACAGCGACAGACATTTTGTAGGAAACATAAGTCGACAGAATTAGAATTTTATTGCAAAGACTGTCAAACACGAATTTGCATTAAATGTTTGATGTCCAAACATAAAGACCACCACACACCGGATTTAAAAGATTTCACCGAAAAAACTCGAAAAATACTGAATCAAAGAAAAGAGAGAATGATAGGTAATCTAATTAAATTGAAATCTGAATTAGAGACAATTCAACGTAAAATATCAAATGAGCGTAAGCATTTTAAAGACTCTTGCGAAAACGTTGATAGTTTTGTACAAAGGACATATTACAGTTTATTGGACTCGGGAGACGAGGTGAAAAATAAAATGGAACGACTAAGTCAATACAATGTCATGAAGTTAAAACAAATTGCAATACTGAAAGCCAACGCGATAAGTAGTTTAGAAGCAACTATAAGTCATACCGGGGATGCCTTGAAGAATCAATCGATTGAGGAAATGATAAAAGTATCAAGAGATATGAAGTCAATACAACAACTGAAGGAAGCTGATGAAAACTTTACACTTCCAAATCTACAATTGTATAGTCTGTTCCCTAAGGGAAAAGTAAGTCGCACAGATTCTTTTTATGCCCATGGCTCAGTAATCTATTTTGATTCGAATGGTAAAACCAGGGACACAAAACAATGTCACACCAGTACAATATGGGAAACCATGTGTAGATTCATGTATTATTATTACAGATTCATTTATTATCATTATTTAATGTCTTTTCCGTGGGTTTATCCTTTCTATTTCATTTTCATGTGTTTTAAAGTTCCTCTTTGCTTTTTATTATGGTTGTTTGCCATGCGTCGACTTTTAACACAGCCAACCCCAACTTTTTTCGAGCGTCCAAGACGAAATAAGTTTGAAGATGCCGTCGATGCGTATAATTGGGCAACACAGCCATTCAATTGTTGTATTTGTGATATATTTGCAAACACAGAGGGCTTTGAGGTTACTTTTAGTAAAGAGGATCTCGAATCAGGTATGTTGACGTGTAGAAGTCCAGATTATATACGTTATGGCTGTCATTGGCACATAGTCGTATCGTCAGGGATTAAGGCAGTTGATTTGCAGATATGTAGAAATAATCGTGACTGTTGTGACGGTACACTTGTTGGTGTCAGGATTGTTGATGTTTATGGTGTTGGCAAGTCTTTAACTAAAATAGATATGTATGGCTATTCGAGTTCATGTTATAATTGGACATGTGCCGTTGATTTAAGGAACCTACGCTCGGATATATTCAAGATACAGATTGTTCTGCTCGAAAAAGATTTCATTTATCGGTGAAATGAAATAGGGTTTAACGTCCTTTGTGATGGCAACAAAGGTGCTCTTAAATGAACCCTTGGTAGATCGAACGCGATTACAACTAGACTGAGTTGCCGGCCGCTGCCTAATCGAAATTCCCTCCCCTTAAATTGCGCAAGTGTCAATCCCCAAAAGACCGAGATAATACCCCATTTAAATCCTTATCAAAAGGGCTGAGGTATCGTTGTACTTTAATAGTTAGTATTTCATTGTATATTTTAATTCTTATAAGCCCCCTTGGTTTTTTTAAAATTATTTTAAACGCTACCATAATGCTAACTAGTTACTAGAAATACATAATGCAGATATAAAAAGGACGACATTTATTATGCTCCTCATAAACTTGCTATTCATCTAATACAGTGTTTGTTTTATTTAAGACTTTATAATCAAAGAATTTTAGCTTTTACAGTATGTGTATACTCCATTTGATTCTTCATCTATGTTATGTAATTTCTATGTTATGTAATTTATGTATCCAATATTGATGTGAAAAGAACTAAAATAGGGTTTAGAGTCCTTCTTTTCTGCACAAACGGGTGTAATTAATATTGTTTATGGTGTCTAATGTCTGTACCCAAAATTATATTCTGCACAAACCCGTCTAATGTCAAGTAATTTATGCAAATTATAGATATCCTATGTTTATATAAGTTATAGATGCCCTATGTTTATTTTAGGTAATTTACATAAGTTATAGATGCCCTATGTATGTGTGAGGTAAATTATATACGTTATAGATACTCTATGTTTATGTACGTCATAGATGCCCTATGTTTATTTTAGGTAATTTATATAAGTTATAGATGCCCTATGTATATGTTAGGTAATTTATGTTAGGTAATTTATGTAAGTTTTATAGTGTGAGAGCTTCACATGGGTCTAGTCCATTCTCCAATTCCTCGAATCGCAAGTAGGCCTATACAATTTGTAAACTTGTTTAGAAGTTATTAATATGTAGCCTCTCTCAATATGTATGCATTATTAATTGTGATTGTCATTTCTTAACATAGAATAATTTAATATTTCTTAGAATGGATAAATATAATGTTGTCACGTGTGATTTATTATTAAATGTCCTTTCTTAACAAGTATAAATAGCATATTGTCACGTGTGAGTTATTATCAAATGACCTTTATTATCATGTATAAATAGCATATTGTCACGTGTGAGTTATTATCAAATGACCTTTCTTAGCATGTATAAATAACATTGTCACGTGTGAGTTATTATTAAATGGCCCTTTTGTTATCATCAATATATTTTATATTATCAGGTAGGTTAGTGTCTTGATATTCGAGTCTAAATAGTAAAGTAATATGGCATCCCTGTGCTTACGAGATATAATGAAGCAAAATGTCTGTAAAGTCAAAACTAATTTATAGAATCGACCAAAAGGTAGCGTCTAGCGATCACCCGTCATCCTTAACATATCCTGTAAATTGCAAATCGATACGACCGCTGGAAGGTGGAATTTAGAGGTGCTAGGTGAAATAGCATAATGTTGGCGTATGCCCGTCTGTGCAGCCCCATTAGGACGTTAAACCCCATTTTATTTTATTTTTCCGACACTGAACTAACATTCGTTTTACTTAGAAAACTAACGTTAGGTTTACGTTAGAAAACTAACCTTAGAAAATTAACGGTAATTTAAAGTTAGTATTCTGACATAAAAGTAACGTTATATTAACGTTAGATTTACGTTAGAAAATTAACGGTAATTTAACGTTAGAATTTTAACAGAAAACTAATGTAAGATTTACGTTAGAAATCTAGCGGCAAATTTACGGCTAGAATCTTGACATAAAACTAACGTTAGATTTATGTTAGAAAACTAACCATAAACTAATGTTTAGAATCCCAACGTAAATTTTGAGTTAAATTAACGTTCGATGTATGACCAATAATATACTCTCCCAAAAAAGAAACGCAACGTTACATTTCGTCGTCAGTATGTCCTCGCTCTACTATCGCCTTGTTGCAACAAGAACGGCGACACGTCGCTGAACCAAACTGCTCTCCAGTGTTGCTGTGACCATACCCTTAGTGCCTGAACCCATTAAAGTTGGATTTCATGGTGTCGGCGTATTTCAAAACAGAAGCTCTAACGAGGACGTCTGCCTCGTTATTCGGTTTCACGTAGGCGTTTGCCTACTGTCTGGTACGAGATTCTACGCCGTCCTTGAATTGCTGCTTCAGTAGAGGTCGCTGTTGAAAACCATTTACGCCAATGACGTAACCGGAAGTGACGACCCAGGACAAGTGGGACCACACTTGTTTGGTTTGAGCTTGGGCGTTCACGTGTTGAACTTCGCTGTCGGTACCTATCCCAAAGGCGAGAAATGGAACTAAGGGAAACATTTAGCAGCCTGGCTACATCTGTCTTGGAGTCACCTGCTTGTAATCCACCAATAGCGTTGTTGCGTTGGTCTTCGTTCGGATGTGGCATCACTTGGGTCTTTGAATGTTTACATGTGCAACTGATTTGGAAACCGAGAACCCCGGGATTTTAAAGACCTTGGATTTAGGTTCCATGCGACAAGCTCGCGAAGTTGTTAAATTCATGTTTCTTGGTGCAATCAAGCGATAAAAAATTTCGACAAAAAGGATCACCAGTCACAATTAGTGACCCTACCTTTAAAATCAATAATGAATTTCTTTTATCCTTACATATTGGCATTAAAAACAAGTAAGATTTACCGAAACAAAGACCTGGTTCAAATAAAAAAAATGATGAAAAATGGGTTGTGCGTTTCTTTTTTTGAAGAGTATATATATGTCATTATTATGTCTAAATTCTAACTATTTATCAATTGTTAGAATGTACAGACACTGGAATAGTTATTTAATCCACAAGTATTCAAAACGAAAACAAATGGTTGAGTGCAAGCCGTCATAAAATTTACGTTAAATTTACGTCATGTTTCTGAAATAAAAGTAACCATAACCATTCTGACGTAAAAGTAATGTAAATTCAACCGTAAAATTTTACCATAAATGGACACTAACCAACATCTAACTCAAATGACGTAAACATTACGTAAATCCAACGATAAACGTTAGATGGGAGTATGACATTTGTTTACATACAGGTATTATTATATCGAAGTACCTGGTAACTTGATAGTGCATTGGTTTTGCATACATATTATCGATCTGTTTCACAGAGAAATGCTTACGAATCATCTCTGTAACAGATGACTGTCCACAACACGTGCGTTGACTCAAGTTGACTGCAAGCGGCGATAGTCATTGGCTCAACGGCTCGTGCAATGTTTACTTAACACCTAACTGCTTCGGGCAAAATGTTGCATTTTACTCATTTTAATACCCATTTACACTAAATAGGAAATATTTTTTTTTAACTACAAATACTTCAAACGTCTTTATTTATTTTTCTTTTACCTCAAAAAAATGTTTGAGAATTTAATTTGTCGGAGTAAAAAAGTTAATATGCCGTACTCATTAAGCCTCGTCGATGTCATGCTTATCAGTGATTGTAGCGGCCAAGCGAATATTCACTGCGGGATCAGTTTGACATATTATATCGAAAGAAGTTGCATTTGACGACATGTCGGCGTGGCAATATAGAGCCGGTCGTATTCTTGTTTCACCGGTTACGGGTACACTACTTGAGCGACACGCCTTATTGGATAGCCTACATCCCAGAGAGATTTTCCGAAGTACGGATAAGGATCTATGTGTTTAATCTGCGTTTAACCAACCCTAAAATATCCATACTCCGGCGTAGAATTTTGTTTATTATATGTGTACTCGAGACCAAGCAGTTGTTTGGGATTATGTGGTGTTATTTAGGTTATGAAGCGATTTTATGAAAAAGATAATTAGCGTCATTCAACTAACATTACAGAGACACATACGTGTAATATCTAGGGCGTGTCGACTACCACCAATCGAGGGGAAAACATGGTGAACTTTGATGCTTTATGAAGTTAGGTATCTAAGAACATTGTGATTTATAAAAACAGGAGTATTGGTAGGGTGTTCGAAGAAGTTTCGTATTTACCTACATACACAACGACTGTCGATTCACTGAATAAAAATGGCGGAAGAAGTTTCATATTTACTTATAGGCTTATATAACGGCTACGGATCACAGGAGTAGTTTTATATTTACTTATAAGCTTATATAACGACTACAAATCACAGGATAAAAAATGGCTGAACATAACCGTCATGTGTGTAGTATTTGTTTAAATGATTTCGTAAAACCTAAAATAATTGATTGCCATCATACTTATTGTCTGCATTGTCTTCAGGATTACGTCAAAAAGTCGGCTAAAAATAACAAGTTTTTGTGTCCACTGTGCCGTAGGGAAATAGAAATACCAAAGGGGGGAGTGACAAAATTTTCTGCTAATATTTACATCGAGGGGGCGTGTGTGAGGAAGCAAGTACAAACGGATATACCAACATGCGACGTGTGTGGAAATGTTCAATCACATTTTCGATGTAGCGATTGTGAACAATATATGTGTCATCCGTGTAAAATAATCCACGATTCTCTTGCAGTTAGTAGGTCACATGTTGTATTCAGTTTAGATGATACTGCAGGTGATAAATTGCAGCGAGAAACATTTTGTAAGAAACACAAGTTTGCTAAATTGGAGTTTTATTGCATTGACTGCCAAACAAGTATTTGTATGAAATGTTTGATGTCCAATCATAAAGATCATAATACGCCGGATTTAAAAGACTTTACAGAAGAAACCAGAAAAATACTGGATCAAAAGAGAGAAGGGTTGGAAGATAATCTAATTAAACTGAAGTCTGAATTAGAGACAATTCAATGTAAAGTATCAGATGAACGTAAACTTTTAAACGATTCTTGCGAAAACGTTGATAGTGATGCACAACGAGTGTGTGCAACGTTGATGAAATCGAGAGACAAGGTGAAAGAGAAAATGGAGGAAATAAATCATAGAAATGTCATGAGGCTGAAAAACATTGAACAGCTGAAATCAAATGCGATAAGTGGTTTAGAAGCCAGTATAAGTCATACCGGGAATGTCTTGAAGAATCAATCCATTGAGGAAATGTTAAAATTATCTAGCGATATTACGTCAATGTCACAGCTGAAAGAAGCTGATGAAAACTTTACACTTCCAAATCTACAATTGTATACGCTGAATGCCATCGAAAATGAAACTCGCCCAATTTCTTCTCTTGCCCATGGTTCGATAATCTATTTTGATTCCGATGGTATAGCCAGGGACCAAAAACAATGCTATACAAAAACAAGATTGGACACGATCTGTAGTTTTATTTATTATTATTACAGATTAATGTATTATTATTATTTAATGACTTTTCCGTGGGTTTATCCTTTCTATTTGCTTTTTATGTGCTGTAAGATTGCTCTGTACATGGTATTATGGGTGATATTCATGGGTAAAAATAACGGTGGGGCATTCTTGGAAGATGCTGCCAATGCGTATTATCAGGTAATACAGCTTTTTGATATCAGTATTTGTGATTTATTTTCAAACACGGAGGGTTTTGAGGTTAGTTTTAATATAGATGATCTCAAGTCAGGTATGCTTCCTAGTAAAAGTCCAGATTATGAACGATACGGTTGTCGTTGGCACATAGACGTATCGTCAGACAGTACGGTGGTTGGATTACAAATATTTAGGAGTAATCTCAGCTGTTTTTGCCGAGCTGTTAACAGATTGTTTGTTATCAGGATTGTTGATGCTTATGGTATTATCAGATCTTTAACTAAAGTGGACATTTATGGCCCGTCGCTTTCATGTTATAGTTGGCCATGTGCCTATAATTTAAAGGAATTTCCCTATGACGAGATATTTAAGATACAGTTTGTTATATTCGAGAAAAACGATTTTATTTATGGGTGAAATGAAATAGGTTTATAGCGTCTAATTTTTCTGCTCCGACTGGTATAATGCTATGAGGGCATTTTGGGACGGACAGTATATTGATAATTTTTTTTCAGTATGATTAAATATAATATTGCTATGGATTATTAAAATGAATATTCTTTCGTAGCATTTTGTCATGTAGCCATTATTGATAAATGCCCTTTCATTGTGTGTATAAATATCATT
Source organism: Patella depressa (assembly GCA_948474765.1). Lineage (NCBI taxonomy): Eukaryota > Metazoa > Mollusca > Gastropoda > Patellidae > Patella > Patella depressa. The sequence continues at coordinate 3,623,238 of OX419717.1, forward strand.
TTATTATGGAATAGTTATTATTAAACCGGCATTAAGTAAGATGGTATAAAAGTCGATAATCTGAAAAGAATCAGTTAAAAATTTCAGTCAAATTACCGAGATATCGGTGATTAGATTATAGTCTAGCCCCAAGGGTGTTAATGTCAAAAATTGATTCAGCGCCCCTGTAAGCATATACATGTATATTGACACCAAGAACTACGACTTAATATAAATGTGCACATCGTCCCAATTTCTCGCCAACAATCCAATATTGATGTGAAAAGAACTGAAATAGGGTTTAGAGTCCTTATTTTCTGCTCAAACGGGTGTAATTAATATAGTTTATATTGTCATGTGGGAGTTATTATTAATTGTCTTTTCTTAGCCGCGTGGAATTTATAATGAAATGTCGGTTTTTAGCTTTTGTAAATCGCATATTGTCACATGGGAGGTATTATTAAATGTGCTTTTTTTAGCATGAATAACTAGCATATTGTCACGTGGGAGTTATTGATAAATGTCCTTGCTTAGATAGTATAAATAACAAATTGTAATGTCGTGGTTATTGATAAGGGTTTTTGTGTGTATAAATATAATATTATTAAAACGGCAATTTAATCAATGTATTAAAATAAAGCCTTAAAATAGATTGTATCTATAAACAGTCTTACCATGTTAGAGAATAATCCTATAATTCACTATTGCCAGTTGAGAAATTGGCAAAAATGTCATTTTCCACTCTAAATTCAAACGTTTGCATGGGGGGCATAGAAAAACAGGGGAGGTCATTGTGTAATTTATTTCCGATGTTTATGATTTATAAGGGTGGGAAATAATGCCTATGGTTGTATAATAGTGAGTTGACAATCGATTGAGCAAAAGAAGAAGAAAAAACTATCTTTTGACTTTCTTAAAAAAAATATGAAATTCTCACTTTAAATATTGTTTCTTAGCATGAATAAATAGCACATTGTCATGTACTATTGTTTTTAAATGACTTTCCTTAGCATAAATAAAAAGGAAATTGTAAATGAGTCATTAATTAAAGAATTAAAGATACATTATGTAAGATTTAGATAAAGAGCAGTTGGTACGCTATAATAGTTTCGAAATAGATAACTGAAAATTAATGTATTCTTGACAATTACATTCAAATTACTCTATTCTGATCGATGTTAACGCTGTTTAAAGTTTATTATCACAACAACGTTACATGTTAATCGAGAATCAGCCTCGCTTCCCCATTTTTAAATTTAATCATTAAAGGGATGATTATAGACTTGTCGGGCTGAAAAAAGGTCTTAATAATGATTTATATAACAAAATACATTGTTGTAATAGGCCGGTTTAGCTCGAATATATATCATATTGTCGTGTAATAATAATTAATAAATGTCCTTTTATTAGCATGAATAGATATCATATTGTCACGTAGCTACAGGGGCGGATCCGGGGGGGGGTGACTAGGGTTACTTGTCACGCCCCTCCCCACTGGTGTATAGGAATCGCGGGTCCTACAAGCTTCCACCGAGGCATTCACACGCATGGTCGTATACATATTATATAGCATCTATGTTACTAGCGGCAGAAATTAGCTCCGTAACCCGCGGTCGGTGAGACAAAAAAATGATGTTGTCACCCCCCTCAAAAAAATCGTGGATCCGCCACTGAGCTATAATTAATAAATGTTCTTTCTTAGTACCAATAAATATTATATTGCCATACTGTAGTGTTTAATTATTAATGAGTGTCATAATATAGTCATGTATCCAAGAAAAACAAAATGGCGGGAACCACGACGTCACTCAAGCTGTTCCCGACAAAAATGGAGAAATTCAAAATGGCCACCATAAAACACGTTTTAAAACTGGTCATAATTCTAACCGAACGGGTGTGTTCTGGGATTTCGTCAAATTCCCACTGTCAAACGGTTCATTTACTGCACCCCATTTACGAACCAGAGTCTTGTGGTTAAGTCTAAACATTAAGGCCACCTGTAGATTTGGTCAAGGTCATGCGATGTAATAAACCGGGTTAGTGCTAGCGCTAACCCTAAACCACAATCTCGTCAATAATCACGTGTCCTCAGCCTGTTTACGTTTACATTTCGCGACCTTGACGAAATCTGAAGGTGACCTTAATATTAAGACCTGGTCAGGGTTTTACTGGTTTGTAAGGCAGCATCTGACTCCCTTCAAATATAAAACATCGGACACGAAGTTAACCCAAATATTCTTTTATTTTTTCAACCCTGTGTCAACATTTCTACAAATAACCAGCACAGATACCTGATTGTCGGAAGAACTCTACAAGACAATATCTAGGAATGTATTTACTTCCACCACATGGTTGTGAGGTGGCGCTCGGTCCAGCACAGTCAGACGAGACACCAAAACACTGTCTCCATCGCCATTGTTTACCACCGTTACATTGGTTCCATGGTCCCCATTCACCCCATCCCCCTCCCCCTTGACCCGGACTAGAACCTCCATTATTACATTGTCGTGTCTGAGTGTCTTTACCCCGACAGCTGCCTTCACCTTCACAGGTTCTAGTTCGGCTCTTCTGTCCGTTGTAACAAGATGACCACGGTCCCCACCTGGACCACTCGGCTGGAGGTATATATCTTCCGGGGTTTCCCCCGCCGTTCGCATCCCTCCACAGTGACAGGTCGAGTACTGGTAGGGTTCCACATGCTTGTAGAGGTTGGCTACAACATATCAAAAGAGTCACGTTATTTCAGTTTTCAGCAGTTATTATATTTTGAGTAGCCTACAATGTGCGTCAGAGAGAGAGAGGGTTGGGAGCTATTCTTCACCGACTGGGCTAATGAAGATGGTGGGGGGGTGGGGTGGGGTGGGATAGCCTAGTGGTCTAGAGTGCCGCACTTCGACCTCTAGCTGGCCGGTCACCTCTGGCTTTCGGCTGTGGTTTCGAGCCCTGTTGTGAGCGTAAGTGGCATGGAGATAGGGGCGCCTTCTCAACCTCGTGGATTTCCTCCGGGCACTCCGGTTTCCTACCACTGCTAAAGACCCCTACGCGTAAGCGAATTATTGAAATAAAATTAAAACCATATGTTAGTCCCGAAATGACCTAGTTTGTGTTGAGTGGACGTTAAACCCCATTTCTCTCTCTCTCTCGCTAATGAAGACGGTGCACACCATGCAGTGTGCTACATCACGGCGCTCCGTTCTACTCTTATTTCGAATTCCTTTACTAAGTTCCTTTACTGGTAGGTCAAAGTATATACGGACCTCACAGGGGTGAAATCTCGACGAACTTCATGATCGAACAGGCGACCTAAATGTTCGTATTGAGGGCAAGTGACCATAATACAGCCCAATTCTGAACTTTCGTATTGAAAGAAAGAAACCATAATTCTAAATTTCATATTGACGGCGAGGGACCAAAACATAGGCTAATTTTGAATGTTGGTATTGATGGAGTGAGAACATAACAAAGGTTAATTCTAATTGTTCGTAATGATGGCCATATAGACCAGATAGGCTAATTCTAAATTCTTGAATTGAATATTACTTAGAAAACAAATGTGAGTTTTGATTTTTAAAATTAAGAGTTTGTTTGCATAGTACCTACCTTTGATCAGGTTGCCAGAATGAATTATACTGAATGGTCTGGATGTCCGTGTTGTCACATAAAATTCTGGATAAACTTGTCATCTTTATAGAGTTGAGTTGGGCTGAAACAGATAAACAGAACAGAAAGATACAAGAAATTATTTTCTGACAGTGTGCATTAAGGGACATTTTGCCAGGATAGCGGCTCTACGACCAACTCGGGGGTCACGGTGGCTATAAGTGGATAAGGTGCTGGTTCGCTAGCCTGGAGGTCGGGTGTTCGATCCCTGCATTGGCCGAGAAAGTTCATCTCGATTTTCCGGCGTGATTTCCCCTTGTCAGTGATGCAGAAGGAGGGCCTGATAAGGACAGCTGCCTAGTCGTTCGGATGGGACGAAAAACCGAGGTCCCGTGTACACATTGGAGTGCACGTAAAAGATCCCTTGGCAGTTGGAATTCGATATAAGAGTAGGCCGTAGCGCCGCTGCCCGGGCAAAATTTCCCTCATAGCACACTGCATGGCGTATGCCCGTCTTCCATTAGCCCAGGTTAGGTGCAAAAGAGTAAGACATTAAACCCCATTTCATTTCTACGACCAACTCTTATTTTGCCTTCTATCCATGAAGTGTTCTGTTACTTGCACGCCATCGTGAACACGGCACCGTGTCAGACTCTCTGTCCCTAGCCACTAACCAATAAAACACAACATTGCTTGATCAAAACAATCCCACCGAAATTATCTTTACCTGTCCACGGTGGTTCAGGGATTACGACGTTGGGTCGCTAACCTTATGGTGCCGTCTTCGGTAACCATGGTGGCTTAGTGAGTAAGACACTCAATAACCTGAAGGTCACCTGTTCGTCGAGACAATCTGTATCGATTTTTTTTTCGGCGTGGTTCCCTTGTCATGTGCCATCGGGACATTTTTCAAGGAATTTCAAATGTTATTGGTTCATTTACGTGCATGTGTACAGGGAATCTTGGATTTGCGTTCCACCCGAACGACGTTAGGTTTTTCCTGGCAAGGAGGTACCACGCCGGAAAATGCAGATGACCAAGGAAAAACCACACCGGAAATTCCGACGAACTTCCTCGACCAACGCAAGAATTGATCACGTGGCTCCAAACCGGTAATGACGTTTACCTTGCGTGGAACAGGATTGTTTTCAGTCTGGCCCATCATTCACAATCTACCCCCACCTCATCCCCTTACCCCCCGCTCGGAGTGCAGAGTGATTTTAAAGGGCATTTAAATTTACCTTGCGTGAATCCAGTGTTTCCCGGTCTGTCATACCAGAATCTATCCCCTTCTCTAATAGCACGGAACTGGTTAGATAGAATACAGGCGAACGTTGGTCCAACCAGTCCACCGGCTATATTGACTTCCGATAATCCACCAGAAAATACATCGATGTCTTCCGGAGTTCTAAATATAGAAATAATCATATGTTCAAGGGGGATAATTCACTAGCAAAAAATACACCAATGTCTTCTATAGTTTTAAATATGTGCATAATAAAGTTATCAAGGGCCGTAATCCACTACATAATAACGTGATTTCGTGAGGGATTCTAAATATAAAATTAACATGATCAAGGGCGATAATTCATCAACTGTATCCCTTGTGTTATAGGTAAAGGCGTCTCTAATAGGGCTATTCAGGGCCTTTCTTACCCAAAAGGTATTGCTCCTGGGAACAGGTATTAAAATTACAAAAAACTAAACAAGAGGTTGATACACAAAAAAGTTTGTGCCAACTAAGCGTAGGAATTTATCCTTGCACGGTGATTACACGGTGCAACCTGTTCAAACAACCGTCGAATGAAGCAGATCGGAAAGCTATGGTGACTGATAGTGGCCATGTTAAACCGCGTTCTTTTCATAACGCTGACAACACGACATCGCGATAGTATTGACGCAATCACACGACACTTTATTCTGTCGTATCATCGTGCAATTTTTATCGTAACATCAAAATGTCGACTTATTGTCCTAGTCTCTTTCTAGAAGTCACAAAAATACAGCTGTACTCATTACATCATGTTTAAGTAGCAGATTAGATCAATGTAAAAGAGATAATAGGAAAACGTTGATCAATTATTTGTTTTCTCAAAATAATGAAACAATTTGTGCCTACAGGTGAATTAAATTTGGTATTATATTCAAAAACTCTAGAACTACAATAGCAGGACCAAAGTGAGAATAGTAAGATGGCGTACGATTTAAAGGTCCGGTGACACATACCTGTAAATTCTACTAAATTGCTGGGCTGCACCAGGTTGTAGACCAGGCATGGACTGGAAGTTGTTGAAGGTACTCAGACCACACCATCGTCTCCACACGTTATAAGACGGTATCCCATGATCACGGCCTCTCTGTATATTGAGAGCAGCCAGATCCAAGCTATCACCAAAGGTATCCTCGAATAGATGGTCTGTCAACTGTGACGTAATAAACCTGTCCACTCTCTCCGGGGTATCTTTAACTAATCCCCGGATGTACTGATTCACGCCCTCTCCGCTGTTAGATAAAATATGTGACGTGCGACCAAACGCTTCCTTGACAAGATGGCGTCCGTTGTCAGAGTAACCACGTGCAAGTTGCGAGAAGAACGTTTTGACCAATGAATGGCCGAATCGGAAAGCTGCCGTGGCGAAAACGTTTCTGATACTGGCATCCATGTTTTTATTGTAGCGATCGTCAAAGCCTTTAGATTTGATGTCCAAATTATTGTTATTTAAATACTGGTTATTCAGGACTATAGGTAACCATTGGGTGAAGGTAATGTGCTGGATCATCGCGCCTACAATTTTCCGGGTTTCCTCGAAGACTCTGTCATCAGTCCAAGATGGATTCAACTGCACTAATTGCTGGGCGATTCTGTTGTGCTCTCTCAACCAGACTGTATGCATGCTAGCTAAAGCCATTTGTTCATTAACACGGGCATCACCTGAAAACATGAAAATCGTTTATTGTTTGTTTTAATCCTGACCAACACGTATGATTTTCAATTTCTCCCAGACGGCAAGGTCATTGCTCCTGCATTAGGATGCCGTAGGTCTAGAATTGATATTGAGATTCAACTTTTAATACGACAATAATTCTCATTCACGTTGGCTATCTTACGAAACTGGCCAAATTCCTACAGGTTCAGCAGGAGAGTTGAAGTTGTTTTGTGTCGCTCTCGCATTGCTCACAATTTTTAATTCACATTTTCATCTTAAAGCACAACCTCAACCAACCATTGCACCCAACGGGTCTAGTTTGTAAGGCGCTAGAGTTTTAAAAAGAGACATGATTTTCCTTAAATTACTAATATGTATCATTTAATTTTTATATTTCATTTATATGCATAGTTATAATTATTTCTAATTATTTTTTTTAAAACCGATGTTTGCTTTTATATATGCATATAAATTGGTTGTTTGTGGTTTATTTAACCTGGCTGATTTTTCACCACCTTGTGGATCAATATAGCCCGACTGGAGAGCTGGGCTATTAAACTCTAATTCATTCATTCATTCATTCATTCATTCATTCATTCATTCTGATTAAAACACAGATCCTATTTCGTTTCGTTTTTTATAGTGCAAAATTTCGTTTTACTTGTCTTTACTACACTAGTTGTTATACAACCCGCGTTCTGGTTCATGTCAGAGATTAGCCAATAACACGGACTGTTACGGCGAGTGCTTGGTGTGCAGTGTACTATAGAAACATCAACGCTGATTGGTTAATCAAAGTCTGACGTCAAATGTCGCTCGTATGACCACTGACGTGACCTTCTTCTAGGACCGGCCAGATCTTCATATGGTAAGCATTTTTTACCGTCCACCGGAGCCTGGTCTTATGACGTCATATGAGGATTGTGGGTTAGGATAAGGGTTAGGATAAGGGCTGTGGCCTGCAGATTTCGTCACAGTCTCGAGATGTAGACAGGGCTAGCCCTAACCCTAACCCTGGGCCAAGCCTAACCCTTATCCTAACCCACAATCCACATATGACGTCATAAGACCAGGCTCCGGTGGACGGTAAAAAAACGTTTACCTCTTCATATAGTGGAGGCCATCGAGAGTATAAAAAAAACGAAACGAAATATAGATCTGTAGTTTAGTCAGTTTATTTATAAGGGTAAGAGAGAGAGAGAGAGAGAGAGAGAGAGAGCGAGAGAGAGAGAGAGATAGAGAGAGAGAGAGAGAGAGAGAGAGAGAGAGAGAGAGAGAGAGAGAGAGAGAGAGAGAGAGAGAGAGAGAGAGAGAGAGAGAGAGAGAGAGAAAAATGGGGTTTAACGTCCACCCAACACAAACTAGGTCATTTCGGGACTAGAGAGAGAGAGAGAGAGAGAGAGAGAGAGAGAGAGAGAGAGAGAGAGAGAGAGAAAAATGGGGTTTAACGTCCACCCAACACAAACTAGGTCATTTCGGGACTAACATAAGGTTTAATTGTATTTCAATAATTCGCTTGCGCGTACGGGTCTTTAGCAGTGGGAGGAAACCGGAGTGCCCGGAGGAAACCCACGAGGTTGAGAAGGCGCCCCTATCTCCATGCCACTTACGCTCACACCAGGGCTCGAAACCACAGCCAGAGTTGACCGGTATAACGGTATAAGGGTAAGATATATAAAAAAAGTGTCTCACCTGCTTTAAAACAGAAATCAGCTTGTCGAGATTTAACACACGACTCTTCCTTGTCAGGTGGTAACAAGTCATTATCAGATACCTTTAATCTACCTGGAATTAAAAACAGGTATACTAGCTACAGGTATATTATCACGTGATATCAGATACCTTTAGCCTACCTTTTAATAAGTAATAGGTATATTATCAGGTGGTACCAACGACGTTTAAATCTAAGGTAAATTAGTAACAGGTGCCTCGGAACACCTACAGTCTACCTGTATCGTATATTACTTTATTAGGTATCAAATCTTGTTCCATACCTAGATTTGAGCATGCGGGGAAACACTGACATTGACATTTTCATTTCTTACTCGGGTTTTCTCATTGTTAATAGTGAACAAACCCTAAATGCAACGATTTGAAGTTTTTCTCGTTGTTAATTGTCTATTTGTGTACAATACTCTAATCACTATATTGAATATAGTGAACAACTGGCTTTGATTCAGACCCCGAGCTCACCATCGTGAAGTTTTGCTTAATGGCGGTCTAAATCCATATACTAATTACCGGAGGACAAGTGGTTGTCTCCCCTCGTTGCTATGGTATAATTATCGGAAGAGTTTACCTCCAGTGAAAGCTCTGAGGTTGTTTTGTTCCTCTTGAGAGGAACCATAAATCATAGAACCATCGATGTAGGCTGTGATCTGATTCAGTTGTTCAACAGGCTCTGAAAATAAACAGGAAGCCATATTTATTTAACCAAGGCACTTATTATTATTTTTTATTTTTTTTTTTGGCGTTTTCTGAGCTGATTCTATCGTGATTATCACCCTTAGTTGTTCAAATTGTTTGGGATTCTAACTCAAGTTATAGACAAAATTTCGTAATTTCGGGACGCGGAGGAACGGATGAGATTGGGCAGGCGACCCCACCCCCAGTGCGTCCGAATGGGGTTCAATGACTCAATGACAGACCGTATGATCTAAAACTCACACATCAAATCGACCCACCCCCGCCCCCCAATCCCCACGGGCCAATATCCACACAAAACAAACGTAGTCCAAAATACGAAGTTACAACTTTAGACACCGTACCTGTACGACAGGAAGCATCTATTGTCTGTAGAGATCGAACAAAGTTTAAACAAGTTCTCGACCGAAATTTATTATCACCAGGTGGAATATCGATAGGAAAACAGGCTTCTCTGAAAATATAATAAACTCTGGTTTAATGTCCGACTGGGCTAATGACGAAATGAAATGAAGTTGGTTTAACGCCCTACTGATCGGCATACGTCACGCAGTGTGCTGAGAAGGAAATCTTGTACGCACAGTGGCGCCATGACCTACCCTGTCAAGGCATATTTTACGTCAACGTCAATGTGCACATGGGGTCTCGATTTTTCGTATAATCAGGCGCGGATCCAGGATTTTTTGCAGTGGGGGGGGGGGGGGTCTAGGTTTGATAATTGCTTAACTAAGGCGCTCAACCAATTAAATTTGGTAAATTAGATTCAATTTGGTGCATTCTGACGTATTTCCGGAAGGTAAATTCCAAAATTACAAGTCTAAAAATCGCCAATAAAATCGCACAGATTTAAGTTTCAAATTTTCAAGTCTGAGCAGGGGGGGGGGGGGGGGGGTCCGGACCCCCTGGACTGCCCCTCTGGATCCGCGCCTGATAATCCGACTATACAATTGACCAAGTGATACCGCGTCGGCTCCCTGAAAATATAAACACAAAATGACTGAATGTAATAAATATTTAAATTTTTATCTCGTTGTACATCTTGATGAAATGATAGACAGATGTTCGCGTCATATCGGTTAAACAGGGGGGTAGGATAGAAGCTATTTGGTGAGAAGTCGGGTTTGTGGATGCAGTATGATCAACACAGGTTCGACCAGGGTGCTGGGTGCCGTATGAAAAACACGGTTTTGACCATGATGGTGGATGCAGTATGACCAACACGGGTTCGACCAGGGTGCTGGGTGCCGTATGACAAACACGGGTTTGACCATGATGGTGGATGCAGTATGACCAACACAGGTTCGACCAGGGTGCTGGGTGCAGTATGACCAACACAGTTTTAGTCATGGTGGCGGATGCAGTATGACCGGCATGGTTTTGGCCTAGGTAGTGGATCGAATATGAAAACACTGTGTGTTGACTATTGGATTTTATAACTATCTCAACTAAATGGAACATTGTTACAGTTATATGGACATGTATGGAGAATTTCTTCTCGTTGGTGCGCCTTCGAGTATTTATTCTCCATATATTTTTGCTATTAACAGTGTATTTTCTACCTGGATGTGAGATTACCAGTAAATGATGAACGAGCTGTTGGTGACGTAATATCCTCCTCACAGCACGTGATCTGTGCACCATCATGACCTGAAATGAAATTAAATGAAATGGGGTTTAACGTCCTACTGTTCTACTCCTAAACTGGGCTAATGAAGACGGGTATACGCCATACAGTGTGCTATGTGGTAAATTTGGCCCGGGCAGTGGGGCTACGGTCTACTCTTATATTTGAATTCCAGTTGTCAAGGGATCTTTTACGAGTACGTAAAGGTGTCTTAATCATTAAACCGCTCACACCAACGATCTTGTGTCTGCGATGAATCTAACAGCGCGCATTGTTTTATGATTCACACGTATATGATGAATTCGTGTGCGATTATTTTTAGGTCGATGAAGATTAAAATAGCTTCTCATGTGATATGTACCTACGCCCATACATTTGCGATGCGGCTACCAGTTTACTTTAACAGGAAAACTTGACGCTAAATTACAAACAAACAAGACACCGTGGGCACAACCAAACACAAATTGGCGACCTATTCGGCTAGCGACCTATTCGACCGGTCCAGCTGGCAACCTGTTCGTTGGAAACCTATTCAGAATAAAGACAACAGTCGCCCAAAAAATTACCTTTCCGATTATATATAGTTGGATGCTCATAATTCTGTACAATGATCCGAAGTTTGACTCGGAATATTACCGTTCTTTCACTTTAAAATATTGAAAAAATGGCGACGTTTAGAATGAGAGAGCGCCCCTTTAATATGATTGTGCCAAGTGTTACTAATAATATTTAGAAAGCTTATTCAATTACCTTTCAGAATATATATGGCGAAATTACACTTCTATTCTGAGCTAAATAATATATTCTACCTTCATTTGATAGACGTAACGTTGGATTTTATTTGTTGATAAAAATAGATGAGTTTGGACGACTGCTGTCTTTATTCTGAATAGGTTGCCAACGAACAAGTTGCCAGCTGGATCGGTCGAATAGGTCGCTAGCCGAATAGGTCGCTAATTTGTGTTCGGTATGGGCGCAACCATGTTTCATCCGGAACCTTTAAAGTAGTTCCAATATGGCGGAATTCGTCATACAGCCGATTCTAGATGTAGGTTTCTGAATCTGTCGAGGAATGCCGAGTGGTGACCAGCAATATTTATCTATTTCATCTTCAAGTATTCTGTTAATATTCAGTGATATGTTAACCGCATGGAAGCACTTTGATTCAGAGTAGGGATGAACCGAGGAGACGAATGTGAGTATGGCAGAATCCTTGGTCGCTAAACACGTTTAAAATGTGCTCGCTTAGTGCGAATGTCCCGTTTTATTTGGGGCTCCTTTTAGTTTTAAATTTATGTCGATTGCTACTGCAACACGCCAAATCCATGCATAGGCTAGAAACACCAGCGTATATCCTAGACTGGAAAGTACAAATTACCGTCAGTTTTTTTTTGGAAGTTTTCTTGCGCTCAACCGGAGAGAAACTCCCCGGTTTATCATCTAGATATATTACCTGTTTGATGTGGTGTACTAGTTATATCATGATCGAGAAATTGACCCCATTGCATCACCATATGTGTTAACGTACTCATCTCGCCTTGTCCTCGATCATTTTCATGTATTTCACGACTTACAACTCGTGCACTAGGTAATGGAGAGCCGTCAACACCTTGTGTTCGGGGTTCAGAGGCACCTAAAGGAGTAACATACTCATAGTTAATTACAACAACAAACAATTCACTGTTCATGACTAATAGTCCATATCAGTTTTCTACCCCAACAAATAGCACAACATCGCCATATTGAATTTCATGCCCCAGCCCCCAAAGTCACAAATTAATTATCCCACAAAAAAGGAAAAGAAAAGAATGTTGTCCGACAGTCCTGCGACATTCCGGTTATTTTCTCTATGTTAACGTTTCTGCCTATCTAATCTTTATCCTAATACAACTGTCAATGATTCTTTTACGTGAGCGTCAACACTTGCAAACGTGCCTTGAAAAATCCCGCCACACTTATCTCCGAACACCAGGGCCCTGTTTCCCGAAATTTTAAATAAAGATAAAATCCAAATTTTAGTAGATACTTCAATTTTGATTGGTTAAGAACTAAAATCAATCTAATATTGTCCAACCAAATAACTAAAATTCAGATCTTATCTTAGTTAAAATTTTGTGAAATAGGCCCCTGGTGTCGGACCATGGACATTTACAACTAAGAACTCAGTACACTTATTGCAGGACACCCTTCCCCACCCCGCCACGCTTCCACCTAAAGTTCAGAATGAATGGAGATGGGCGATTCACAATATAGAACTATGAGGTAGGTTAACATACAGTCTCGAAATAATAATGATAAGGTTGAACATAGACAACGGACTATGGACATCTCCCAGTTTCTGTCCACCGATGCATGTGGAAGGAATTTATTTTAAAATAAGATGTAACGAACGTGAGTAACCCGCCACGCCCCCTCTCTCCGATACCCCATATAGGAGTCGAATATATGTATGATCTGCAGAAAGGGCGGTCGTAATTTTGAGGCCAGTAGCAGGTTTCTTTATTGAAGTTGGCGTAAAAGATATGAGTCGAGTCTGCAAGGTCCCGAGAGAATTTCATAGGTGTGATCCGCCGATCATAGGATCGGTTGTAGTTATCTAAATTCCAGTTCCCCCCCCACTCCCTTTATATTGGTTATAGAGAATTGAAGAATTATCGGACTAAAATCTACCATCATCATATGCTGGTGGTTGAAATCTTCTCATAGGTATAAAGGCACTGCCCCATTTCGAGAATTGTAGATTATTACACGTGCCATCAGCAGTTCTAAACAATGCATTAGGATCACATCGTACTCCTGTAATAATAAATGGATGACATGTGATTCAACGCCCCTACTGTTCTAAAAACGCCCCGGTATCACATCGTACTCCAGTAATATTGAATATTCCAAAAAACGCCCCGGGATCACATCGCACTCCAGTAATATTGAATGAATGACACGGGAATTAACGCCCGACTGTTCCAAAAGACGCCCGAGTCACATCGTACTCCAGTAATATTGAATAAATGACACGGGAATTAACGCCCTACTGTTCTAAACAACGCCCCGAGTCACATCGTACTCCAGTAATATTGAATAAATGACACGGGAATTAACGCCCTACTGTTCTAAACAACGCCCCTGGTCACATCGCACTCCAGTAATATTGAATAAATGACACGTGGTTTAACGCCCTACTGTTCTAAACAACGCCCCTGGTCACATCGCACTCCAGTAATATTGAACAAATGACACGGGAATTAACGCCCTACTGTTCTAAACAACGCCCTATCACATCGTAATGATCACATCGTCCTCTTGTAATAATAAATAACTGACGTTGCGTTTAACATTCTACCGTTGGAGTAATGTGTCTCTCACAGTATTTTTGTTAAACTGACTCAATGTGCGTTCGTTTTAAGCAGCGTTTTTTTGTTGCATTGAATAATAGTATTTTACCTGATGCGGCATTACAACCGAGTCGTCTGGTTTGTACCGCTGTCGTGGTGACACCGGCCCGTCTTAATAAACTATCAACATTAAAAGCATTGGCTATTTGAAGTAAAGGTAACCTCAATCTGAAAGAGTAGAAACATTAAACACATCACAGCATTGGGTATTTGTATCAGGGATAACCTCGGAATGAAACATTAAACACATCAAATAGTATCCGGTGGAGGCAGTGAAGGGGTGCAGCGGGGGGTGGAGGGGGCTGGCCCCTTTCCCGGTCATCCATTTCAGTCTGGCATCCAATCAAAGATTGAAATTAAATTCAGTTCTCACCAGCTGGTATATGATGTTTCGCGTTCTCACATTTCGGTGTACTAGGGCCGATTGCCTGGTAAGGGAAACGTATAGATCGTTCGGCTTGGAAGACAATGGAGGGTTCTGTATAAACATTGACGTGCTCATAAAAGGTCCCTTGGCAATTGGAATTTGAGTAGACAATCAAGGGTTTGACTCCCAACATCACCAATCATCTGCACGTTAGACAAGGTTGATACCAGTTGTTGAAAAAAAGTAGGAGGTGAAACCCTATCCCTCCATTCGTCCACCATCCTTCACTGCAGCACTACAGCCGTTTAGATAAAATACAAGAATCCACACAAACTACTACGCTATAGACACTAAGGTCATTTCGGGATTAACACATGGGGCGGGTTTAAATCAATATTTAAAAGACATTTTTTAGCAGAGTGGGGGGGACAAGGGACCCTAAGAAACCCTACGAAGTTAGGCAGGCGACAATCGCCTAGTAACGTATACACTTGGGATCAAAAACACAAGATTTTACTCCATGGCAGACTACGTGATACCTTGTGACCTTGTAACGTTAACGCTAGGGATCGAAACCAGGTAACTTGACTCAATGACAGGCCATATGATCTAAAACGAAGAAGACGGACAACTCAACCTTTCAACCCCACTTCAGGTAACGATAAGATACTCACGATCTAGATAATTCTTTTTTAACTGCTACTCTAAGTCTTTCCTCTTTTCCAATTTCTGTTGATTTCTCCTGTGTTGCTATAAACATGTTGTGCATGCCCAGTGTCGTATCCTTTCTGTTGGTATCTACGCCTGGAATACAATAGTTTAACATATATACTGGACGACGATGACGATCATAGTTTAACATAATTACTGGACGACGATGATGATAGTTTAGCATAGCTACTGGACGTCGATGATGGGAGACAAATCAATGATTCAATGCAATGCGAAGCCCTTGCGGTGGTCTGCCCTCAGGTAATTCTGAAACAGTAGATTATTCGATGATTTTATTTATTCTATTCATCCTTCGAAGCCCCCACCCCACCCCACTCTCATGGCTAAAGGAAGGTAAAGGGGGCTAAATCGCTAATATTTTGGACCCAAAAATCGACACAAATGGGTCACAATGCATATAATAATGCACTATGAATGTATATAAACTGAGTTACATTCAGTCATTTCGGTTTTTGCTTTAATTTCAAATCAGTTAATTTGGACGACATAAGCCAGAGACCTCAATCGAATGTCACTTTCTATCACCTGGTTATTCCAGTCTACATAGTATTTATTACGCATGCTCTCCAGATAAGAATATGGAGTTTAATTTGGTTACAGTTTGGGCTGAAACGCATTATGGTACACGTTTCGTGAAACAATTAGACATGATTAGCGATGAATAACATTGTTAGGCTATTCTCCCTACCCACCCTCATCGTTGGAGGAAGAAGCTGCCTTGGGTCCACTGTCCTTCCTACACCACTGACAAGGGAACCACGCCCGAATATCCTAAAGAATTTCTCGTCCGACGCAGGGATGGAACCTTACAGGATATAGAGAGCCAGCGTCTTAATCACTGGAACAATGAGGCCCACTCGTGACATATAACCAAAAACCCGCTATAGAAACAAAAGGCAACTGGTGACGACGAGGTCTTTTTTTAAAGGGACAATCCCGATAAGAACAGAGTCTCAAAAATTAAAGTCTGAGCATTTATGAAATTTATGGACCAAAATATAGAGGCATGGTGTATATACCTTGGCTCAAAGTTTCAGCTCAAAATATTGAGACGTTTTGACGTTAACGTCAACACTGCTTATCCGGACACGTAACCCTTTTAAGATTTCGGGTCAATTTTTGGATTGGGTGACCTGATAATCGATTCTCGTTTCTTGAGAGGTCTATACAGTGAATGACCCATGTACTGCACTGATAACAAAAGGTAAATTTCACCTACATATCGTTTTTATAGAAAAAAAAGTCTGGTTTTATCCAGATACTGTATAATACAACAGTCTCCATTTCCAGATGAAGACTGTCAGGTTTAAGTTATTTACAAGCATATCACAAATATCGGGTTAGTTGGTCGGCCTTAGATAATGGGTTATAAGGGATTTTAACACAAAATTAAGCAGTTTTATTCCGCAAAAAGTTATCGGGATTGGCCCTTTAAAAGGAAGTTTGAATCAATTATCTCACCACAACAGAATTATCCCGTCATTTAGCCAACAAGTGTTAATTCGCGTCTTAAACCTCTGATGTTAAATGTTGACAGTCTTGTTGACAGAAGACCAACGATAAGTAAATTATCCGAACCTATAATAAACACGCCACAAAGGAGATCTGACAGTCAATCGTGCTGCACACTTCCAAACTAATTAAAACTAGACAGGGTAATTCGGTACGGTCGGAGGTGGGTTGGTTCTGTCAAGTGGCGCAGTTTTTATCCCACGCCTATACGTATAGGCAAATCAGTATTAGGGTCGCTTGCCCGATCGCGTGGATTATCTTCGAGTCCTCCAGTTTTCAGTAACTGTGAAGGACCCATAAACACAAACGAATATATAGAGAGAGAGAGATGTATCGGTGCTTTGGCCTTGAACTTGCATGCTGCTTTCGTAACCTTGGCTTTTCATTTACTCGCAGACTTTAATGAAATACTGCGAATCGATAAACTAAATCCCTTAAAATCGTTTAATGGTATCTTGGATAACAAACGCCCCAGAGACTGTAAATTATTGTCGAATTTTAAAAGTATTGTTAAACTTTTAATACACCAAACAGCCAATGTTCCGATGCCTAGATTTGAAATTGCGGACCGATAGATCCCTTTCATTGATACTTTGAAACTGCCAAAGTGTCCCACTTCTTATTTGATAATGCCTAGCCATCTTACTCAATTCCACGATAAAATTTATTTGGCTCCTAAAACTAACCTGATTTACGTTGTGTTATTAACGTAAGCCTTCATTAAGAAATAATAATAAATTTATGATATTTAAATTTAATATCAAATAGGCCTATAACATTTTTCAATAAACGCATTTGGGATTATAGATTTATCTTTCTACTCATCATCATAACATATAAGTAAATACCTTGCATATGGCATGTCTAGTATTATAGGCTTTTAGGCTTACACTACCAAAAATTGTCTATTTCAACCGAGAGAGAGAAATGGGGTATAACGTCCACTCGACACAAACTAGGTCATTTCGGGAATAACATATGGTTAAATTTTATTTCAATAATGCGTTTGCGCGGGGGAAACCGGAGTACCCGGAGAAAACCCACGAGGTTGGACAGGCGACCCTACTCCTTGCCACGTACAACCGAGAATTTAAAACCACGCTAGTTGACTCAATGGCGACCTACACAGCTGATATACCTGTACGTACATGTAGTTAACAAACAGTACACGGGATGTTTAACATGTTAGTTTTTATAGTAAATCGTGTTTTGTCTGTGTACATTAGAGGAGAGAAAAATTCAACAATTAAAATGTTCAACCAGAGTCAATATATACACCAGGTACATCAACTCGTGTTATCTTTATTTATATTAATTAAACATGCGTTATATAATTCAGGAGGAAGTCGGTGGGGAGGATTTTATTGGCGATTTAGACCTGTTATTTTGGAATTTACCTTCCGGAAATACGTCAGAATGAACCAAATTGAATCTAATTTACCAAATTATCGGTTGAGCGCAATAAGTTAAGCAATTATCAAACCTAGATCCCCCTGCAAAAAATCCTGGATCCGCACCTGAACTCGAGATTACGAAACAATTTCACACATAGACACTATCCCGTACGATTGGTACATTGCCTCCAGTTGTTAGAAGAAATGGTACGGAAACTTCAAATAGTGACGTCACATATACAGTAGAATTGTATTAAGCAAGCACCAAAGGGAAATTTAAAAATGCTTGCTTAATAGAGGTGCTCTTTGACTAGAGGTATCCAATATTGCCCCAACCCCTACCACAAAAAAATAAAGATATAGATTGCATATATTTGTTTTATTCATGTAGTAAAACACTAACAATACATGTACAATGTACTTTTTATCTAGTTGTCAAATCAAAGTAGTCGCGTATACATGTTTGTTTGGTGCTCGTTGAAGCAAGTGTTCGCTGATAAGGAGTGCACGCCAGAGCAAATTCTACTGTATCATTCAATACTCATAAAATACTCGGGCTGATGTCATCGTGCAGTATAAATATTTTACTTATTGTCTCGCTCTAGGTCATTAAACCAGGCCGATAATACACATTAATCTATTAATGGTGGGGGGTTGGGATGGCTCAGTGGTCTAGAGTGCCGCGCTCCGACCTCTAGCTGGCCGGTCACCTCTGGCTTGCGGCTGTGGTTTCGATCCCTGGTGTGAGCGTATGTGGCATGGAGATAGGGGCGCCTTCTCAACCTTGTTGATTTCCTCTGACTCCGGTTTCCTCCCACTCTAAAGACCCCTACGCACAAGCGAATTATTGAAATAAAATTGAAACCATATGTTAGTCCAAAAATGACCTAGTTTGTGACGAATGGACGTTAAACCCCATTTCTCTCTCTCTCTCTCTCTCTCAATTTTCGGAACTGGCAAGCTGATTAAAATACAGATCTATACATGTATTTCATTTCGGTTTTTTATATTTTCGATGGCCAACACTACTTGAAGATTTGACCATTTGTAGTTGGAAAGGTCATGGTTTGGCTTTTGACCCTATGAGTCAGACATTTGATCAACCAATCAGCGTTACCCACAATTCAGTTCAACTCACGCCAAAAGTTCGCCGCAGACCGTTTCACTGGCTAATCCCACAGGCACTTGAAGGGATTAAAATAAAACTTCTTACTACTGGTTGACTATATAGTATAGTATAATAGAAGGTAATTCAGAAGCCATCTTTGTTATGACTGGTTTTCGATATATCGTCTGTTATCATCTCACAATACTCACTAGTTCTAAGACTTTCCATCGTTTTAATTGCCAACGAGATTTTATTTGATCATTATACACCCTCCAATGTAGTTAAATGGTCATTTTACAGCGTTATCAATAACAAATCAAACTTAAAGTGTGTTCGCTTGATATACATATCTTCAACGGACCGGAATTACGACGAAATGAGGTCAAAAGAAGTCTGTATCACTCAGTCCCTATATAAACCTATCATTACTCGATATGTGCCTAGGAACTGGGTGATCAAGCCTCGCTCAACAGCGGCCTCGCTTCGTAGGCTCGCCACAACAGACCGTTTCATTGGCTAATCCCCCACATCATCCAGAACGCGGGTTATAAAGGGTAAGGACAAGAAAAACCAAAACGTGTTGGAGGAAATAGGATCTATGTTATAATCAGATTGGTAATTGATCATGGTAACTTGGTAACTTGGTTTAGAAAATTTTGATGTAGGCGTGCTATTATTGGCGATGTTTATTATTTAAGATTCTTGCGTAAAGGAATCGATCCTTAAACGATCAAAGTGTGTGCTTGCCACTGCTTTTTGGGATTAAATTAGTGTGCCCACCAACCCCATGGCCCATATGGTTCGCTAGTAAATTTTATTACATGTACTCAAAGCTGTTCAGGAGCGGATCCATGGGGTTGGGGAGGGGGGTGACCAAAGCCCATCCTGCTCAAATACATAAAACATTGAATGCCTTGCTTCAATGCAATCATATATCATTTCTTAAATTGACGTCAACCGGCATGCTGGATTTCTCTTTTTTAACAGCTGAATGTGTATGTATGCCTATGTAATTTAGAGGCGGTGATGTCATCATGCATCGTCAACTGTAGCAACATTTAAACATGCACTATGCAAGAGCTTAATCTGCCTACTGCAGGTCTTTCTTTAAGCATAAAATGTTTTCTAGAGTATTAATTAAACATTAATTAAATGATCTAAGCCTTAATCATCTCGCGATGGCATTAGATTTCTCCGATATTAAAACAGATTAGGACGGTTCAGCGATACTTTGATTTAATCAAATATGGAGGACCGAGACTTAGCTTTGATCATCCAGTGCGGTGGTTGAAATTGTTGCACACGTCTGTCAAAACTTCAAAGCTATTATCTACTTTCGAACTATTATAGCAAGAATGGCTAGTTTTTTATTTAAATCTTACATAATGTATCTTTCAAAATTGAATCTTACCAGCATTGAAATAAATAAGATATTCTCTGTTCAGATTATCCACCACCTTGGTTACAACCGACTGGGCGCGGTTGCTCATTGATCCGTAGCCAGAATACATAGACATTAGGGGTAACGCTCTCTTAGATGACGTGTGGTTGTCAGAGTAACCAGCAGACAATCCCAGCACTGCTGCCAAACTCACTATATGTCTTAATACAAACATTTTTAACAGCGGTTAATCCACGGGGATGTTGTTCAATTTCTGCGCAGAACAAATGCGACTAAATCCAAAATCAAGGCACACAAAAATAAAAATGTCCAAATTTACATTTCTTTTGTCGCGTCGGTATGTGAAAACGTCGCACTATATCCAAACTCAAAACTTCTCTTTAACTCGAACAATCAGTACATAAATCTCCGAAATATAATAATAATCCAAACTGAACACTTGTCACCGTTACATGAGCTCCAGATGTTTGTGGTGTGGATGAGTTTAAAGCCGTGTAAATGATGTGTAAAATGCGAGGGATGTTGATTGTGTTAGGTATATAAGGTAGGAGTCTAGAGATGAGTGATTGAAGTGAAGGGATTATACACCAAGTGTTAAAAGTTAGTGTTTGTAGTCTGATTAGTAGAAGTCAACGTGAATACCTATACTTGATGCAACTACCCACCCATAACTTTAACTCCATTTAAATATATGTAAGCTAATTTGATATATGAGTAGCTGCTTGGGTGATATTTCACTATGGGAATATTTCAGATTTACATAATGTAATCCTACAAATATTTATGAATACAATAATATTACACCGAAACAAAACGTCTTTTTAGCATTTCAATAAAATATAACTTTGTTTTAGCATTTTACTAAACCTAACGTTTTTCAATTCATTAAAATACAACGTTGTTTTAACATTTGACTGAAAAATAACATCGTTATAGCATTTCACTAAAACATAACGTCGTTTTTTAAAACACTTCACTGAAACATAGCGCCGTTTTAGCAATTTATTAAAACAAAACGTCGTTTTAGCATTTCACTAAAATATAACGTCAATTTAACATTTCACTGAAACATAGCGTCGTTGTAGCAATTCATTACACATAACGTCGTTTTAGCAATACATTAAAAAAAAATAACGATTTTTTTTAGCAATACATTAAAAGAAATAACGACGTTTTAGCAATTCATTAAAACATAACGTCGTTTTAGCAATTTACTGAAATATAACGTCGTTTAAACATTTCATTAAAATAACGTCGTTTTATATAACACAGTGTCGTTTTAACAATTTATTCAAATATAAGGTCGTTTTACAAATTCAATAAAACATAACATCGTTAATGCCGCCTTAACGATTTACTAAAACGTAGTGTGGTTTAAACAATTAACTTAAATATATGGTCTTTTGTTAGTAATATGTTACTAAACCATGTCTATAGAACTATATACAATGCCGGATTTACCATGGTTGGGGCCCTGGCGCCTGGAACATGTGGGGGCCCCTGATCACTGACCGCGAGCGCCGAAGGCGCGAAGCCCCGCATACGGGGTCTGGGGTTTTTCTCCCCCCCACCCCGAAATTTTCAGAAATTGGAGGCCAGAAACGTGATTTCCTGGCATTTCAGGCACTTGTGTTGGAGCCATTTAGAAGTACCTCCCCAGAAAAAAACTCCACCAAATTAGCGCATTCTGACGTTATTTCAGTGGACCAATCCATGCGAGTGCTATGAAATGATGGCATTTCTAGAGGAGGAGACTGTAAGTGGGCAGAGCGACATCAAACCTAATTTTGAAGTCGCTCAGTGATAAATAACGGGGTTACTTGATTTGGAATCATATTATACCCCCAAGATGATTTGATGAATGGAGGCCGTAACGTTACGACCAAGTCGGACCCGATGTTTGACAAACAAAATGGTAATACGAGATTTAATCAAGAAATATGAATATTTCGTGTGATCGTGGTGTGCATCTCATCAAATTCAGCTTATACCCACAACAAATATCAACAACTACAACAACTACAGCTTATATACAATCGGGCGTCAATCTGAGGCAAAATTCGCGCTACTCGAAATGGTGGGGACGTGTAAGGTGTTCGAGTTATACGATAATTCGAGTTAGACGATGGTCGGTCCGATCTCACGACAATAAAAAAAACATGTGTTACACCCATCACCGGATTACACCGAATTCTCGGATGTCGATTGCAACACAACATGGACTGAGTGGGCCCAATGGACTTCCGATGGAGGGCCCTCGAAGCATCGGAGGGGCCCCGTCACAAGGTCACCGGCCGTTGGAAACCTCGGTCCGACCATGCTGGAGGCGCGCAACTGAGATTTTTGTGGGGGCCCCCTAATGTGGTAGGCCCTGGTGCCTGTGCCCCATGGTTAATCCGGCGTTGACTATATATGTCTGTCAATTCCTCGAGGTAACTTCACTAAGTCTTTTGTATACATGCATCGCTTTGATATGGTCCAAATTATTAATGCAATATGTATTTCCAAGCCTTGCGGAATTACCGAATAGGAAACGAAAGAGGGTATACCCTCTTTAGCCCAGCCCTGATTCAGATAGTTTTGATGAAAATAATATATACGTGGGAAGGATATTTTATGCTGCAATTGCCGGAATCGTGATTAAGGAATAGAAATACATACATCTTCATTACAGATACTCTATAATCATGGAGTACAGTATATATAATATGACAACAAGCAAAAGACTTATAAAATCGCCTTGTTTAATCGTTCGATCCCGGTGTTGCTCAAGAATGTTCAGTGGGAATTTTACAGCGTGCAGGATGGACAGTTTTTAATCCTTCGGATGAGACCAAAAATCGAAATGCCGTGTACACATTGGTGTGCACGTAAAGGACCCTTGACAGTTGGACTTCGAATTAACAATACACCGTAGCACTGCTGTATGGGTACAATTTGACGAGAGTATGGATACAATTTGTGCCATAGCACACCGTATGCTCGTCGTTATTAGGCAAGATGAGGCAGAATAGTAGGAGGTTATAGTCTCCATTTTATTTCACTTCACCTTATTGGTGTCAATTGCTAGGTGTGCTGGTCCGTAACATTTTACTCTTCCGTAAGTTAATCGACTGCGGAAAATATCATAAAAAAACAGGCATAGTCTTACGTAATTCCGACGTCATTATGACGTAATAGGACAGGATCGGTGTTAATTTATGGTGTTCACGTATATATATTTGATTTGAAATTTTATGTAAATCTACAGTGGTGAGTAAAACTAATATTATTTGGTGTAGGTCAGGTTTTTGTTTAAATGGATGTGTTTTTTAATCACGTGAAGTCAGCTCTGTTTGAACAATATGGCCATGTTAATCCACGGAGATCAAGCCAGTAGGTCACGTGGTTAATCTCCGTGTCAACTTGAAAGGTAGGTTAAACACGCAACATGGTTAACATCATCGCTAGCCAGGTTTCAAACACCAAAGGATAAGTTAAATATCCAAGGTGATTAACATCATCGCAGACCAGTTTTCAAATAGAATGATGAATTAAACATCCAAATTGATTAACAGCGCGACAAATGAAAGCCAAGAAGACTAAAATCCTCGCTAACACGGTTTCTAGTGGACGATGAAGCAAAATCACAAGATTATAACCGACAACCATCTTTGTTTATGTTTGTGATCTCTTAGTATGATGTCTTGTTCGTATATTTGTTTTTGTGTAGAATTGTGTGTGGTGCAGTTCCCCTGCACTTACTATTAAACACTCAATGTGCATAACATCATCGCTAACCAGGTTTTATAGGAGAACGCTAAGTTAACACATCCAATGTAATGAGCAAAATACCCACGGTGATAAATATCAACTCTGAATAGAGTTCAACCAAAATGCATTTATTTGCTTTAAGGAGAGGGGGGGGGGTTATGGCCTCAACTCAATACAAACTAGGTCATTTCGGGACTAACACATGGTTTAATTTTATTTCAATAATTCGCTTGCGCGTAGGGGTCTTTAGCAGTGGGAGGAAACCGGAGTGCCCGGAGGAAACTCACGAGGTTGAGAAGGCGGCCCTATCTGTATGCCACATACTCTCACACCAGGGATCGAAACTACAGCCGCAAGCCAGAGGTGACCGGCCAGCTAGAGGTCTAAGCGCGGCACTCAGACCACTCATGTTCCTGAAGCAACGTCGCGAGTTTTAACAACATCTCTCGCTTGATAAGATGTATGTAGTTAAGGCGAGATCAATCCTTCTATTGAAGATGTAGACCACTAGGCCCCCCCCCCCCATAATATTTGATACTTTTGAAATATTTCATTGACTTATACTTTTTAATATCTTGACAAATAAAATAGTGCAAGGATTATATTTAACAATTAAAATTGATAAAAAAAATAATAATTGTGGCATAAAGCAGAGTCAAAAATATTTGTTTGATTGATAAAATATTTTAAAACATTAACAATTTCATACATAAGCAGAGGCATACAATGCTCGGATTAATAAAATATGGACTAAGATTAACAATTAAACATTATAAATAAACAGAGTCATACAATGCTTGGATTAATAAAATATGGAATAAGTCTAATAATTAAACATCATAAATAAACATTCTTGGAGTGATGAAATACTGACTAAGATTAACAGATTAACAAGATTAATGAATAATGTATTAATTCACATATGATTATAATAAAACTCACAGAGCTTACAAGGTTAGAGAAACGTTCTCTGGTATAACATTAAGGTGCTTTAGGGTATTCAAAGCACAAAGGGTCAAAGGGCCTATCAAGGGAACACAGCCACAAGGCGTATCAGGAAATCCAGCCACAAGGCCTATCCGTGACAAGTCATCAGGGTCAGTTAGCTTTTCGTTTATGATTATCTACTAATGAACAATCAAAATCTGTTTTACTGTACGTGTTTATCGACAGGGCCCGTGGGTCAATGACAGCTCTTAGGGGTTTATCAATAGCGCCTCTTGGGTCAACAACAACTCTTAGAGTTTACAATAGCCGAAACCAACTCATCATGAGCGATTTCAAACAAAACATTAAAACATAGTTACATTAAAATAAGATAGTCATACATGAATATTCATACCTAAAAGTAATAAAATTAGTTGAGGAAAAGTTTAAAAATAGCCAACGTAAAGAATGACAGAAACCAGTGATAATGTAATAATAAAAAAAGCAAAATAAACAAAAGCGAATCAACGTTTATATGATATAATTGTTTATGGTGTTTAATCCAAAACATGAACAATATTAAAATAATAATGAAAACGATAAAAATATAAAACCGTTTCGTCAAGAACGTGTAAGGAAATGAATCCGGATCGAACAATGGCAGTTTCCTTGTTCCAGGATATCAATCAGGATTGGTCAATATTTTTAAAACATAAAAGATAATGAGATCAATTAAAAATTTACATAATAAAACGAAAGTAATAAATAGAAATGAAACTAAATGATCAGAAAGTCGCAAGGATAAACCAGAGGTTTCAAAGTAAGTTATAGGAAATCCTTCTACTTACTGACCATTTTACATGATACGAGAATCAAGAATTATTTGCATAGCCTCGTTTTCACTGTTTGAATTTTCTAAAATGCTTTTATATATGCTGACTTGACTGTCTAACGTCGCTAAGATACCACGTGAACTCTCGAGAATAACATAGGCCAGATCTACAGCAGTAGAACAGGAAGTGACGCCATCGATAGGAAATGTTTTACGACAAAACTGACCAGGGACACGGTGGCGGAAGTGACGTAAGACCTGCTTCCAGTAGCATACCGGAGGTGTTCCGATCAGATGAGTGAAATCCAGACCACAGTTCTTGATGAAGTCCCAGTTCAGTATTTGGAAATAAAGAGACAGTGTCGCCACCTGGTTGTAAGTTTTCGTCAATGGATTGACCTGTTCAAATAAACAAAGAAAGATTTTAAATAAAGATAAACAGGGAAGGAGGAATAAGGTTTGGCAATAACTAGCTCATTTCGGGACTAACTTATGGTTCAATTTTATTTCAATAATTGGCTTGTGCCTATGAATCTTTAGCTTTGAACGGTAAGTGGAAGGCGCGGAGAAAACCCACGAGGTTGGAAACGCGGCACTACTTTTTGGCGGGGAATGGACACCACGTCCCTTGACTCAACGACAGACCTGGTGATCTAACGCGCACGCGTTAAGCTACTCGGCCACCCAAACCCTCAAACACACGTAGAATGAAATGTAATATGAATTTAGTGACCGTCTACAAGCCACACAAACACTGTTCGTTCTGTAACATTTATCACGTTGTATTTCATCGGCGTCTTGACAAATAAATTGACACTCCATTCTCCGCAAACATATAAGATCACGGTATTACCGTTTGTCAGTCACTTTCAACATTTGTTTGCCCAGCCGGGTCTATATTGTAAAGCGCTAGACTTTTTAAAAGGGACAAATTTTAAATGATAATTTTAATTGTACATATTATCCTAATATTCTCTTTTTAAATATATTATATATATATAAATAAAGTTTGTGATATCTTTTAGCTGATGTTTACTGTGATATTTGTTTTTATTTATGTATATGAAGATAATGTGATTATTTGTTTCTAGCTTGTCTCGTTAGATCATTATATCTTTGGCGCAATATAGCCCGGTTGGAGCCGACTTGCCATTAAACCATATTTCTTTCATTCATACACTCCATTCTCGTGAACAGTGTTTAGTTTAAAATTCAGAAATGTAAAACATTTTTTTTTTTAGAAAATTATTTTTTTTGTTTGTTTGTGAAAGTTTTTGATTAGGAAACAAAACGTGTAATTAGAATTAATTGCATATATTTAGTTTATTATTAGGAGAGAGTAAACCTTAGAAACTAGCTACAATAATTTATTATAATAAAAAGTACAGGTGGCATTAGGTATTCTAGACTAAGTAAGCAGTATATGGTATTGTTGATACATAACTTTGAACAGTATGATTACTAATTCAAAAAACAAATATATGTAATATTTAATATTGATTTTCTTATCAATATTTTCATAATGTGTAACATTGGATATTTATAATAAGAGAATTACATCTGATATTGCATAATTATTAATATTCATGAAATAAGATCAACATTTAAATATTGAAAACTAGTTTCTAATAAGAGATTTATATCGAATATTGAAGACTTTAATGTAATTTTGAACATTTAAACAAATTTTATAATACGTGATTTATATCGAATATTGAAATTTTTTAAATGTTTATTACAATGAGATATTTCACTTTAATATTTCATAATACGAGATTAATATTGAATATCGAATAATTATTAATATTTAATTGTTACAAGATTTTTTGTTAATATCTATTATTATTTATAAAAAAGATTTACATTTAAATAATCTATAATAAAAAAGATGGGTATTTAATATTGAATAATGATAATTATCGTTATTAGGACTAATGGTTTGGATTGTTCGTACTTGGTTTTATTGTATATGAGATAAATCATATTGAATATTATATTTACCTGTGATAAGGATGAGATATGAGTAGAGGGTATATCAGATTCTCCCGCCATGCGCAGTTGACATAAATAACCCACATCACCGTCATAATTATTATCAACCTGAAAATATAAATATTAATTGAAAATCGAATTAAGTCTCAGTGCATGCAAAAGCTAAATCCTTTAGCCTGAAATGCTATATAAACTATTTATTAGTTATTTATTAACATGAAAAAGCCATAACCAACTGTCGATGCCATCTTATGTGTCCGATTTTCACTGGATTTGAATACGATCCACTGTTCCACGCCCATTGGTGATTAAGCGAAAACGTGAATAATGGAGACTTTGTTAATTATCTTAACAGTGGTAACAATGATATTCGAGGCTACAGTGGATTCGCGTTCCAAGTAAATATGGAGTATGAACGTCTTGATTAGACATGTTCGTATTGTATATCGTAACCGACTGGTTGTTCCCGTTTACAGTTCAGACGCTGTTGTCTCGTCCCACCAGCATTCAATCCACTATTTATCATTCCAAATAACGGACGGGGGATTGGGATGGCCTAGTGGTCTAGCTGGCCGGTCACCTCTGGCTTGTGGCTGTGGTTTCGAGTCCTGGTGTGAACGTATGTGGGCGCCTTCTCAACCTTGTGGGTTTCCTCCGGGCACTCCGGTTTCCTCCCACTGCTAAAGAACCCAACGCGCAAGCGAATTATTGAAATAAAATCAAACCATGTTAGTCTCAAAATGACCTAGTTTGTGCCGAGTGGACGTTAAACCCCATTTCTCTCTCTCCAAATAAAACGGTTTAAGGCATCCATCCATCGGAACAATTGCCGTAATATAACTTACCACTTGTTCTATTGCTGTCGTAACCTTTTCCTTGACGTCATTTACTCGGTCTACAAAATGACGCATTAGTGACGTCACACTTGTGTCATCGGCAGGACCGTCGAAATTCCACTCTCTGGTTCCAGCATGACCAGGAAAACACGGATGACAAACATCGGTATGTATAGTATTTACAGCCTGGATAACCGGGAAACCGACAAGTAGAATGATCACCAAGTTCATCTTGAAAGCTGAAACATATATGAAATGAAATGAAGTTTAACGGCCCCTCTTTTCTGCTCCGACTGGAATAATCAAGACGGTACATGAAATGGAGGATATTTTGCCCGGACATTAGCGTTACCCCCCCCCCCCCCCCCCCGACCCCAAACCCCCCCCAACCAAAATGTCATGAACAATTCCTTGAAGGATTTGATGAATTAGATATCTTAATTTAGATTTGAAATTCCAACTGTTAGTGGCCCTTTTACGAACACGTTAATGCGTATACGAGGCCTTGGGTTTCGTAACATCCAAACAGCTACGACCTCGTCTCGCACAACTGACACGGGGAACCGCACCTTTAAATCCCCACGACCATTCTCGGCTAACACCGGGAACGAACCCCAGACCTCCTGTTCAATCAAGATAGACTCTTACTCATTGAGTCACTACGGATCCCATGAAAGATACAAATTCACCCCGTAAAAACAAAAATCAACGATACCGTCCTTGTTGATACATTCATCCAATAAGCTGACAATCGAGATGTCTAAATTTATATTTCAAATCAGCTTACACATGTTTAAGTTATTTCCTACTAGTCTCAACGATATTCAAATACATATGACTATTATAAATGCGTGAGTTTGGCTGTTGGAATAGAAATAAAGTTTCTCTGATCGTTTGGTGGTTGTTCTATATTGTGGATGTTCATATATCTAAATTTATATTTTTAAATCAGCTTACCCATCTTAAAGTTACTGTCTTTTTTTCTCAAAAATGTTCAAATATATCTGGCTGTTGGAATAGGAATAAAGTTGCTCCGATCGTTTGCTGGTTGATCTGTATTGCGGGAACATCTTTATATAGACCACCACAACACCTTTAATTCTTAAAATAGGTTTCCCTTAAACCCAGAGCTTTCGCTGATGACTGTTTCCGCCAGGAATAGGTTCGGATTTATTTTTAAAATACGGACAGATTTCATTTCGTATAGGTATAGTCTAAATTTTGTGATTGCGTTTGGGCAAGTTGCCATTTAATTTGGCTGTGTAAAACAGCTATCCATTGTAGCCTTTCGATAGATCAAAGACTCGCCCAAACACAGCCACTTGAGGAGCAATGGTTGGATCATTGTGTCCTACAAGACATAAAACCTATTGTGACGAGTCGATCATAAAATCAATCGACTAAAGATACCAGCTGATCCGTTTCCGCGCCATTAGAGATTCCCATTGACTCCATTGTCACATGCAAATATTATTACACAAATTTCACGGAATTAGAGAAGATATTTTTACTTATAAGTGCGCTACTTTTATTTTCATATGCAGTCAGTCATAACTTGGTTGTGCACGTAATTCAACATATTGTAAAAGCTATTTTTGGAATAAAGGTGCAGACGTTTTTTTTTAGGAATTAGCTACCCATGAAAACTATCTGAATAAAGGCCTGGAACATTCGCATGAGGTATAATTTTAATTGTAATAATTATTTTAGTAATGAACACCTTATACAAAAAGAATCACATCGAAAATGATTAGTCAAAGTTTCGATTTGACGCGTGTTCGGATTTTGGACACAAAACTAAATGAAATCAAAAGAAATTGGTTTCACGTTCTATCTTTGTGTACTAACTGGTTTAACGAAATGGGGAAGTTTGTTGGGACAGTGATGTTACCGGCAATTCTTATTCCGAATTCCATCTGTTTTTATTTCATACGATTCACTAGACGATGTCTCAATCAGAAATCGGAGTTCATTAGTCCAGTAGGAGCAGATGTAGTACTACTGCTACTTCTAGGACTTCTTGCTTTGTTGTGTTTGTGATCGTAAAATAATACCACAGTATTTAAAGTATAAGAACTTTATTGCCAAGCTAATGACTTTGCAGGTCCCTTGTTCTCAACAGATAATGGCTGCAGCTAGAATATCTGGGTGAGTTTCTAACGAATCTCGCTCTACCCCCTATTTTATATCCCCCAGTTCCTGTAGGCTCAAGATTAACTTTGACCCTAAATTCCATTCCAAATATGGAATAAAGCCTTACAATTCTCACCACTACAAACAGGTGATACTCCTTATATGGTCTTCCAACCATAGGTCAAATGACAAGAAGAACTTGACGAATATTTTGACAGTGGTTAGGATTTTACCAAAACATCACTTGTTTTTTATGTATAGCTTTTAATTCAGTGCACGTGAATTTAACTTTATAAAAATAGTTGTTTTAACAATTTTCTCAAAGACACAATATGGTTTTAAAGACCATAGTCTTACATAGAACAGTAGGACGTTAAACCTCATTTCATTTCATGTTATTTCAGTCCAGGAAATAACTGTGATTAAAACTCTAGCTGATCGGTCATGAACTCTGACTTGTGGTCGTTGTTTCGATTCCGGGTGTGAACGTGTGTGGCGTGGAGATAGGAATGCCTTCTCAACCATGTAGATTTATTTCGGAGACTCCGGTATCATCCCATAGGGGGGTTGGGATGGCCTAGTGGTCACCTCTTGCTTGCGGCTGTGGTTTCGATCCCTGGTGTGAGCGTATATGGCATGGAGATTGGGGCGCCTTCTCAACCTCGTGGGTTTCCTCCGGGCATTCCGGTTTCCTCCCACTGCTAAAGACCCCTACGCGCAAGCAAATTTTCGAAATAAAATTGAAACCATATGTTAGTCCCAAAATGACCTAGTTGTGTCGAGTGGACGTTGAAACCACCTCCCCCTCTCTCTTCATAGGAAAGACATCTACGCATGCGCTATGATAATGTAAATCAGACTGATCTGCGATGTCACCCTCGGTGAATGCGAACGTTGAAAAACGCTAACATCAACAACGGACGTTGAATAACGCTAAGATCAACAACGGACGTTGAACAACCGAACATCAACAACGGATTAGACCGAGGGAATGCTAATGGTGTGAGACTCTGTAATAGCATCAGACAATTTAATACTAATTGTTTCATTCAAGAGCTTGTTATACCCTGACGAGTCGTCATAAGCTTATTATAAACCACCCCACTGACCGATCTGCTGGGCGTCCAATCGGAGCTGTCCAGTAGACGTGGTACATGGGTTAGTCAGTAAACTGGATGTATGAGATGTGTTGTTGACGTTTGGGAAAGTAGGTCGAGGGGAAATGTGTAGGGAGTGATAGTTAGATGTATTATGAATGGTTAGAGTGGCTGTGGTGTTACGGTGAAATACTATGCCGCTACCGTAACACCACAGCTTTATGATTTGTTAGACAGGAGTGATTTAATGGGTGTCAACAACTGGGTTTCTGATTTTAATGTTGTCTTTTCCCACCGGCACTGGCCGTACGCCACCAACCGAAAATAGCTGACGAAACAGCTAGGGCGTCGATTGTTAGTTCGCGTACAACTTGAAAAACCGAATGTCGTACGCTATTGTGAAACTGCAAGTAGGTGACGAAGACAGTTAGGGCGCCGATTGTTAGTTCGCGTACAACTTGAAAAAACCGAATGTCAGTATGGTATTTCTGACATAATTGGTTATCGGTGACCTGAAAGCTGGTAATCTCGACTCAAAGCGAGTAATCTCGACTCAAAAGTATAGTGTATAACCTACTTACTGTCTACAGTCGTCGCAAGTCTTCCTATAGTTCCTTCATGATTGTTTGTGGACGATTTACTACTCAGTAAGAAAGCCTGTGCCCAAAAAGAGTTCTCGTCTGTTATTATTAGTATAATGACTTCCTCATGTGCGGCAGGTTCGTTTGTTTTTAAAAACACTGTTTTTCGTTCCAAAAAATAGAGAAGTAATTTTTTACCAGATGATCATGGTTTTTCACCGAGACTAGATAATTTCTCTCGATGTAAGGATATTATCGCTCATGGATAAGTTCATACACTGTTGAGAAAAAAGTCCCATTGGTTTGCTTAGCGGCAAATAAAGCGGGAATAAACTCTGTACTGAAAATTTTTTGCGTCATCTATATAAACTGTCTTCACACACTCGATTTATAATTAGCGATACACAGGCACAGTGACAAGGGTTATGCTTCTCAGGCTAATACCTCAAAAGTACCTCCGCGCGAAAACCCAGATTTTGGTACATGCAAAAGAAAAAGAAATAGTGCCCGTGCGCGTGCCAGTAAAAGGAAAACTAAGAGTTCGCGCATAAAAATGCACGAACGTACCAGGCGCGATGTCATCTAGTCGTTGGGATGGGACGAAAACCTTGGACCGGTAAAAAAAACCTCTCGGCAGTTGCAATTCGATATAAAAGAGTACGCCATATTGCGCTGTCTGGGCAAAAGTTCCCTCAAAGCACACTGTATGGCGTATGCCCGTCTTCAAAAGCCGAGTAGTAGCAGAACGAAGGGGTGTTAAACCCCATTTTATTTTCATTTTTCAATTACAACATGAACGGTTTGCCCAATAGTTTGCATATTATTGTTATATTTCTACTGTCCTTATTGTTTGCGCCCACGCAAAACCATTGGCTCTAGATGGAGTTCCTTGAAATAAAACCGACGAAACCATTGTAAGCCTATACCACGAAAACACTTGCTACTCGAGATCGATCGTCATGCATGACTGATTTTGTTATTGAGGTACAGTAAAAGCTATTGTGATAAAAAAGGTTGGCCCAACCAGAAAAAAATACCATTGTTACTCTCTACAACTTAATTTTATACTGAAGGTTTGGAAAAAAAGAATGAAAATGAGCGATAACGTCGACTCAATACAGATTAGGTACAGCAGTTGTCAGAAAAGTTCCACGAAGATATCCAGGCGACATTACTATTTGACTAAATGACGACATGTAACAAAGTTGTCTATACCTTTCATAAACTGAACATTCATTTAGGTGCAAAGAACTGTATGACCTCTGTTAGTTTTGATATATATTATAGTGGACGTTTCTAACTTATTTAAGGCGCGATCTTATTAACTTTATAATCTATTCAATATGTTATCTACAAGCTACATATGATCTGTGCTATATGCGGCAGAACTTCCTTATTTGATGATCCCTCCTGTCCATCTTCCATGAGTGTTGGAGGCTTTATATACAGTAGTTTACTCACAGTTAGCAGACAAGACAGACAACCAGAGAGAGAGAGAGAAAGAGAGCAGACGACGAGACGGTAGAGACCGGCGTATGGACTCGCCCGAGTCCAGATAGATAGATAGAAATGGGGTTTAACGTCCACTCAACACAAACTAGGTCATTTCGGGACTAACATACGGTTTAATTTTATCTCAATAATTCGCTTGCGCGTAGGGGTCTTTAGCAGTGGGAGGAAACCGGAGTGCCCGGAGGAAACCCACGAGGTTGAGAAGGCGCCCCTATCTCCATGCCACATACGCTCACACCAGGGCTCGAAACCACAGCCGCAAGCCAGAGGTGACCGGCCAGCTAGAGGTCGAAGCGCGGCACTCTAGACCACTAGGCCATCCCAACCCCCCCGCCCGAGTCCAGCCGCTGCATTGGCAGTGGTGCAGAATGGTAGATACAATATAGTTAGATGTGTTCCTGTCGTAGTAATTGTTCCAGTATAGAAATAGTATTAGTTTCTGTAGTGTAGATGTAGGCCTATTTGTGTATTTATTGATATTATGTTCCTGTTGGTAAATAAAACCATATATTTACGAAGCCGACTCTGTAATAACTAAAATACTGTTACAGACCTTACGACCTAAAGCGCACGTATTAAACCACTCGGCTACCACGATACCCGTATACAAAATACTATGGATATGGATACCAGTGGTCGGCTCCAATACAAAATACTATGGATATGATATCACTGGATTGGGTAGATATAATAGTCCATTGAAATGCAACATGAAACCATCCGCATTGCCATATCAGATCATGATAAGGTTATATGCAGTTTTTAAAAATGCTTTAAAATCTAAAGCTAGATCTATTCTATATATTTAAAATACAGATGTGACGTCATCCTTTGGTGTTGGCGTACCATTATTTCAAATAATGGCACGGGCAATGTGCCAAGCATACGTCACCCATAATAATTGAAATATTGTACCCGAGTGACGCATTTCATTGAAATGTACGTGCTGGATAGTGTCTGTATTTTAAGTTGTTTAATGGTCTCGTGCAAGATATTATGTAATATATTGATATTGCCCTCATGCTATCGTAATTTTACAATACCAGTATATTACTTAATGTCTCGCACTCGACCATTAAACTACACATAATGATATCTACTCGCAATATGTTGATAATTACACAGTTAGACGAAAGAACAAAGGGCAATTACTCTATTGAGTGATCAAGGGAGATAATTGGAATCACAGTACATTGGGTGAGATCTATTTAAGGAGGCCAACTTCAAGTTAGGTCAGGGGTCATAAAATGTAAACAGGTATAGCGCTAATCCCAACCCTAACCCTAACCCACAATCACGCGTGAACTTGGCCCGATCTCGTGAGTATCCTTAATATTTAGACCAGGTTTATTTGTGCGTAACAAGGATACAGGTTTACAAGAGTCGCTCACCACCGGTTATATTTATACAAAGTTATACGGTATAACCCCTTTAAAACCATTGTGCTTTGGGGGGTTGGGTGGCCGAATGGTTAGCATGGTTTCGAATCCCCGGGTGTACGTGGCAAGAAATAGGGTCGCCTGTCCAACCTCGTGGGTTTTCTCCGGGTACTCCGGTTTCCTCCCACTGCTAAAAACCCCTACAGGCAAGCGAATTATTGAAATAAAATAAAACCATATATTAGTCCCGAAATGACCTAGTTTGTGTCGAGTGGACTTAAACCCCTTTCTCTCTCTCTCTCTCTCTCTCTCTCTCTCTCTCTCTCTCTCTCGTAACATAGAAGACCAAACAGCTATATTGGTCTTGATTCTTAGTCCACTACTTATATTTACACACTTGAATAAACATTTGTATCTTAAATCAATATTTGTTTTACGAATCAGACATTTGTCACATCAGACTTCTAAATTGTATCTTTGTTTGTTTGTTTTAAACTGCATTTTAATATAAATTCTTTTATGAAATAAATAAACATACAATGAAACATACAAAAAGCGGACAACAAATTTCCAAATAACAATGTCAAAAACCAGTTCTCCAAATTCATCTAACCTGGCAAATTGGCGACAGAGGAAGCTAGTATTGAGCTGTCAAACAGCTCTACCAAACGATTAAGTTTTGAGTAGGTTATTGTCAAATAAGCTGATAGAGAGAGAGATAGAGAGAGATAGAGAGATAGAGAGAGAGAGGGAGGTGTTAACGTATACTCGACACAAACTAGGTTATTTCGGGACTAACACATGGGTTCAGTTTTATTTTAATAGAGCGTAGGGGTCTTTAGCGATGGGTGAAATCCGGAGAGCCGGACAGGCGACTCTACTCTTGTCACGTATGACCGGGGAATGATAAAGTGCACGTGCTAATCATTCGGCCATCCACCCCTACCCCTATCAACTGAAAGAGCTGTTTGGTCTTCCATACACGCAAATTCATACAATGATTGATCCGGGTTGTATTCACATATCATTGAATTTAAATCTAGTTATTATCCATTTCATAGAATTAAATTTAAACTTCACAGAATTAAATTTAAACTTATTCTATAGACAAGCATGAATGCTATTAAACACGAGTTGTCCTTCCCATTCAGGACTACAACAAAGAGGTCTTAGGTTCGTCACCGGTACACATTGTCGTGCACGTAAAAGGTCCCTTGAAAATTGGCACGCGAATTCAGAGTTGGCCGTAGCGCCACTGTTCTGGCAACAGTTCACATTTTACCACACTGCTTGACTTCAACAGCGCAGACGCTGCACAGACGGGAGACATTAAACCTCATTTCATTTTAGATGGACTTATGATCATCCCGCTCAGAGGCGGATTCAAGGGGGAGGGGGTCGTAAGGGGCGCGTGCCCCCCTAATTTTCGACAGTGCCCTTTTTTTACTACTGAAAGTGCCTTTCAACTACCTTTTTTGCTCGATTTTGGGGCTCTTTTCTACGATTTCCGAACGTTTAGACGAAAATATCAGAGCCAAATAGCTCTCGGATTGGCTACAGATGCAAGGAAATGACGGATAATTTTCTTGGGGCCCCATCCCCTTCTCAGCGGCGATCCCCGTCTCCGCGGTCAGTGCCCTCATTTTGCGCCCCCCCCCCCTTTCAAAATTCCTAGATCCGCCCCTGCCGCTTATCAGATTTCCGATTATTCATGATATTGCAACTAGGTCTGCAATCCATGTTTTCTTGGCACGAGTCTTTCTCTCATACACACCAACAACCCATTTCCATATTATAGAGATAGAAAATGGGTTTAACGCCTATTCAACACAAACTAGGTCATTTCGGGACTAACAGTTTTGCGCGTAAGGGTCTTTAGCAGTGGCGACCCTGCCGTACAACTGGGGAATCAAAACCGCGTCAGTTGACTCAATGGCAGACCTTATGATACAGCGCGCACGTGCTAACCATTCGGCCATCCAACCTCCCTCCCATGATATAGAAAAGTAGACGTAGTTTTTGTTTATCGTTTATGTAAACTATAATAACAATAAATAACATATCATATATCAGTTTTACGGTCGTGACATAACCACTAATAGATTCAGCCCTAACCCAATTCAATTCAAAACACCAATACATAGGTTGAACAGTGTTATTCAACGTGCGTCATTTCACTTTTTGTTTATTGTTGTGGGGAGACAAATTCTTAAAGTTCATGACCCGACTTTAGATTTATTTGTCGTTCGATGCATTACGTTAGGATTGTCCCTATTACGTGCAGATACGTTCCAATACGATAAACACAATATAGCGCGAATCGTGGTAGTGGGAAGCTAGCATAGAGAAAAGAAGGGAAATAACTGCATTATACCAACTGGACTGAGACTACGAATGTAGTGCGAGTTATAAATAGACAATTTTTCCCTTATTTTTTTTCTCCCCTCTTCCTGCATATTTAGGTTGACTTTTTGGTCTAGAATTGGAGAAAAGGCATCAAATTTTCAATTTCATAGCAGTTTTGGGTAATACTGAGGATATTACAGCGGAGGGATAGGGGGTGTAAAATGTCTTTCTGCGGAGCAATCATTGTGTCGGAAGTGAGATTTTCACCTCAATCAACTTCAAATCCCCGTAGCAAAAAATCTAAACGGTCAACCCCCTACAAATTTATGATGAGGAGATTGCTAAATGTGGTCCCAATTGTGCCTAAAAGGATTGGAAGCAACGGAATGTTGAGAAAATAACTACAGCCTGTGATGTTACAGGCATTTAACATTGAAGTCAATGGGCAAATAATTACTAGTTTGAGTCCAACTCAGCAGCTGATGATAATGCCAACTTCAATCAGTGAACATCTTCCCGACGGTCCCCGAAGCCCAGCAATTATCGCAGGTAGTAAATAATAAAAAAAATGCCCAGTGGGACCAAGGCATAAAATAACAGGCATCCTCGGCTTTTATCCTAGTTAATGGATGCAGGAGGCAAGAGAGAGAAAGGGGTTTAACATCCACTCGACACAAACTAGGTCATGGTTCAATTTTATTTCATGAAATCAAACGAAGTTTACCGTCCTACTGTTCTGCTCCTATACTGGACTAATGAAGACGGACATACGCCATACAGTGTGCTATGAGGATAATTTTGCCCGGACATCAGCTTTAGGGGATCTTTAAGGTGCAAGCCATCGTGTACCTGGGACCTCGGTTTTTCGTCCAATCAGAACGACTGGTCAAGTGTCCTCGTCAGACCCTCCGTCCCTTATCAGCCACCGTAAGTGAGAGATATGTTTCCCGGACATTATTCTTCGTCAAGAGTTCTTATACGTGCACAGCAACGCCCCGTCGAAACAGTTGGACATGGATCACAATATAGTGTTGAAAACGGGTTTATCTGGGTTTTTTTCATTGATTATTGATAATTGACTGGCACAACGAGAGAAACAGAGAGAAAAAAAGAGAGAGAGAGAGAGAGAGAGAGATGGGTTAACGTCCACTCGACACCAACTGGGTCATTTCGGGAATAGCATTGGAGGATCCGGAGAAAACCCACGAAGTTGGACAAGCGACCATATTCCTTGTCACGTACAACCGGGGAATCGAAACACCGCCAGCTTACTCAAAGACAGACCTCGATACAACGCACACTCGCTAATCATTCGGTCATCCAATCCTACATCTGATAAACAAGCAAATCAGGTGTTTAGTATTATAATTGATTTTAATAGATTTAAAGATACATAATCGACAAATAGAAAAAAAGCTGGCAGTTCTCACGATCACAATTAAAATCTTGATAATGTAAAGGGGATTGGCTGAAAATTTCAGTCAAATTGATCCACTTTGAACCGTGAATATAGCAATAGCATTTTAGGCCTAGCCTCGATCATCATTACTAAAGTCGCAAAGATAGAAAACATTTTTTGGATTTAATTATCAATGAGTGTTGAGCAGCAAATCGGATTCAAATCCAGTAAATGTCACAGGTTAGGGATGGCACTGAGAGTTGATTATGGATAATTTAATAATGTCTAATTAAAAATTTATATAACATTTCAGGCCTAATGAAAGACCTTCAATAGGCCGATTTAGCTCTTGCATAATGTATGTTTAATGCTGTGTTCAGTTTCAATACCAAGGCGTCAGGTCAATCTCGTCTAAACTATCACAAAGGACTTCAGGGTTTCTGAAAATAGCAACAAAATGTTTTCAAAATTGTTAATACAACTAAAAGAAATAAAATGATTTTTACGGTTCTATATAAATGTACCGACTGGGCTATTGAAAGCGGGTTATTGGGAGAATTTGGACAGGCGGTGGTCTCGGTGTTTTGTCCACAGGCCTACGATTTAAAACGCGTTCCTTGTTCACCAAGGAGAGTTTAACGTCCACTCGACACTAAGTAATTTCAGCTCTAACATACGGTTCAATTTTATTTCAATAATTCACTTGCGCGTAGGAGTCTTTAGCAGTGGTAGGGAATCAGACGGCCCGGAGAAAACACACAAGGTTGGATTCAGTGTAAAAGAACTCTTGGCAGTTGCAATGCGACGAAACATAGAAAGTAGTGTCTCAAAACGACGGAACGTAAACCAATAAGACAAATGGAATTAAATAAAATTAAAATGGGGTTCAACGTCTTACACTTCTGCGTGTGAGAGAGAAATGGGGTTTAACGTCCACTCCTCACACACACTACGTCATTTCGGGACTAACATATGGTTTAATTTTATTTCAATAATTCGCCTGCGCGAAGGGGTCTTTAGCAGTGGGAGGAAACCGAAGGATTCGAGTTAAACTTGTCACGCACACATACGATTCTACTCCAACTGTGTCATTGAAGACGGACATACACCACACAGTGTTCTATGAGGGTAATTGCGCTCGAACAACACTGCTACGGCCCCAATCTGATATAGAATTCCAACTTGTACGTGCTGGTCTAGCAGGCCCGCCTTCCTATACCACTGAATAGGGGTGGCAATAAAAACGACACGTCCTTTGAACCCTGGTGTTATGCAGATCAACTATCTTCTACCACTGAAAATATGTTGTTCTTTGGAGTCAAATCCAAGGACAAGAAACATGACACACGAACATTGTAAGACACCCCCTACTTTGAGATAAAATGAATATATAATGCTGTATTAGTAATTTTACTGACTTACGTATTTGTTACAGGTTTGAATGGATTTCTCTGGACTTTAACCAAATTAAAAACATGACAGAGAACCTTGGATAAACTGATTTTCTTGATAGATGCCAGTTCAGCTATAAAAAAAATATATATGTGAATAATCGGGTACAGCGTCTTTATTATACACGTCATGATTATAATATGAAAACAACAAAACCAATTCAACCATAAAATGCGACGAAAGAGAGACCGGGACGTTTACCAAAACGTTCTGCATTTAGCAAAACTTGACGGTCGTCAACATTGCCGTTACCAAAACGTTATATATTTAGAGAGCTTGGCGGTCCTCGGCAGGATCCCGTGCAATAAAGCATCAATTGTATTGACGTACTGTTATGCTTTCTTATTCTTACAATGCCTGCATAGAATGATGAGGAACTAGCACTGCGTAAGATGCCAGGCAATATGGCTATTATAGACGAAAGTTTGTTTATAATTTTTCAGATTGATCAAGTACTAGTATATCAGTCAAATGCAACCCAAAGTTCGGCGGTTAGGTTATGCCAGGGTACGGAAGAATAAAACAATTTTCATTTATTCTTTTAGTGAACTAAATTGCAAAATAAATATTGAGAAGAGATCTTACCGGCTTTAAATCCTCTCTGTTGATCCGAAGTCTCATACCAGAAGCTGTCTCCATATTTCAAATCTTGGAATTGCTGGGCAATTATACAGGAAAATAGGGGACCGAGGTTAGATCCGGGTAAATTTGGTTCTGCCATACCACCAGCGAATACATCAATATCATCAACATGGCTATAAGAGATAATGACAGATATCAGTATATATGTGGCACAATTCGAACTAAATCGTTTGTCTGCGATATCACTTCTGTGGAAACGGACGTTAAATTACCAGGTAGTAGTAGTAACTCAATCGTCATTATGGTGTAACGGTGATATATTCGAACGTATATTTTAAATCGGATAACAATTGTGATCTCTTGAATGACCAAAAGCTAAAAATGAGATTTTCGTATAATCACGGGCTATAATCAAGGAAATTTCAAGGAACAGAGTTCTATTGCTTATTATAAACATACATTTAAAGTTTCAGCCGAATCGTATAAAACTTGTGACCTCCAGAGCGCCAACGAGCTAAAACACGATTTTAAGTACAATCAGGGACCATAATCCATGAAGTTACGATACATGCGAAGTTAAAGGTTCGATCCAGAAGTTGACGGAGAAAGTTCATCTGGGTTTTCCGGTTCTGTTCTCCTTTGACATGCGTGGTGCAGAACGGAGGGTTCAGTGTACACACCGAGAGCCCTTGAGAGCTGGAATTCGGTAAAGGTCATAGCGCCGCTGCCCGGGCAAAATTTCCCCCATAGCACACCATGGTGTATGTCCGTCTTCACGATCCCGGTCGGAGCTGAACAGTAGCAATTTAAAGCCACCTCATTTCATTTCATTTTAACCAAGGTAAATAACTTGAAATTATCGCAAATGTTATCGCCAGTACCAATGATTATAACACTACATAATGTAAATACTCACGCATATACACTCTGGAGGGAAGGTCCGGCATTACCAAGGTAACTGGAATTAAAAGACCTAACTTCCGGCAAACCACAGAAATATCTAAACATGTTGTAAGACGGCAAACCATGATCTCTTCCTCGCTGGATATTAAAGGCTGGTAAATCGAACCCGATACCATTCCGTTCAAACAGATGGTCTGAAACCTCACGGGACACGAAACGATCCCTCATCTGGGCCGGATTGGACAACAGGTTGGCGACAATAGAATCTAAACTAGTGAACACATATTGCGGATTGTTAAACAGTTTTCTAGACGGTATTTCTTGACCATCGATTACCAAGAAATCGGGAATTAGAGAATGTCCAAATCTGAATGCTGCAGTGCCAAAAACCCCGGAGATAGAAGGATTAACATTTGGGTTGTATTGGTAACCACCTTCATTCAGTCGATATTGTTGCATTGTGTAACTGTTTAATATTTCCGGTAACCACTCAGTGTAGGTTATCCTCTGCAACAAAAAAAGAAGAAATTATGGTAAATTGTTTTTTTTATACAATGAGAAAGTTTGGAACTCAAATAAGAAGTGAAGGACGAAGAAAGGAATGTGTGACTGGGCGAATGGAGCCAGAGAACGAAGTAGGACGAGACAATAATAATAACGGACGGATGGTAAGGCAAGCAATCCCGAAGGAACTGTAAGAAGGGGGGGGGGTTGCAAGAGATCACACTTATCAAGGGAATCCTGCCTGTTGAGGGGACAATATCCATTTTTGTTTTCTGAAGAGGCGCTATGTTGGGTAAGGGTTTCATAAGAGTCACCATGTATGTAAAAGGGTCACCATATCTGTAAAGGGGTCGCCGTACCTGTAAAAGGCTCGCCGTACCTGTAAAAGGCTCGCCGTACCTGTAAAAGGCTCGCCGTACCTGTAAACGGGTCACAATACCTGTAAAGGGGTAACCGTACCTGTAAAATTGGCATCAAGTCTGTAAAAGCGTCATCATCCCTGTAAAAGGGGCATCGCACCTATAAAAGGGGCACCGTACCTGTAAAAGCGTCACCATATACCTGTAAAAGCGTCACCATATCTGTAAAAGGGGCACCATACCTGTAAAAGGGGCATCGCACCTGTAAAATGGGCATCGGACCTGTAAAAGCGTCACCATACCTGTAAAAGCGTCACCATACCTGTAAAAGGGTCGCCATACCTGTAAAAGCGTCACCATACCTGTAAAAGGGGCACCATTTATGTAAAAGCGTCACTATACCTGTAAAAGTATCACCATACCTGTAAAATGGCTCCAACAACCTTCCTCGACTCTTGATATAGTTTCTCTCCGTCCCAGGTGGTATGGTTGTCGAACTTCTCAACAAGATAATTATGTAATCTCATGAAGGCTGTGTGCATGGCGGTCAACCCAGGAAATACATGAACACGTTCATCACCTGAAGATAACAATTATTTTGGGACTAACACACGGTACATTCTTTTGTTTGTAAACGTCCACTAAACAGTATCCGGGACATAACCACCAGAGTGGATTAATATGAAATAATGTTTAACCTCCTACTTTTCTGCTTCAATCGGGATAATGAAGCCAATATGCTTTAACGGAGAGAGAGAGAGAGGGAGAGAGAGAGAGATGGGATTTAACGTCCACTCGACACAAACTAGGTCATTTCGGGACTAACATATGGTTTAATTTTATTTCAATAATTCGCTTGCGCGTAGGGGTCTTTAGCAGTGGGAGGAAACCGGAGTGCCCGCAGGAAACCCACGAGGTTGAGAAGGCGCCCCTATCTCCATGCCACATACGCTGCTCCTACTTGGAAGATCGATATTAATTAAACCTCCACTCCACTCAAACTAGGTTATTTAACATAATGTCTGTCCAACCTCGTGGGTTTTCTCCGGGTCCTCCGGTTTCCTCCTACTGCTAAAAAAAACCTTACGCGCAAGCAAATTATTCAGATAAAATTAAACCAT
Source organism: Patella depressa (assembly GCA_948474765.1). Taxonomy (NCBI): domain Eukaryota; kingdom Metazoa; phylum Mollusca; class Gastropoda; family Patellidae; genus Patella; species Patella depressa. The sequence goes on from OX419717.1 coordinate 3,667,407, forward strand.
ATGTTAGTCCCGAAATGACGTAGTTCGTGTTGAGTGGACGTTAAACCGCATTTCTCTCTCTGACTCCTCCGCTATTGCGCTAACATAACACAACGAGACCTTAAACGTACTAACCAGCAGCAAAACAATAAGGAGCATTGTCTCTGATACAGTCGACATCATTTCCTCTTGGTAATAAATTATTACCTGACGTCTTCATCCGTCCTGTAAAACAAAATGGCCGCTTTAATATTACAGATGGAGTGGTCATACCCCCCTCCCCCTCACACACACACACACACACAATCACACACACACCCACACACACACACACATACACACCTCGCTCCACGGGGGCGGATCGAGGATTCCCAACAGGGGCAGCCCCGGAAATATTTTCTGATTGTTACATTGATGTGGTGTTTGGATTGAGTTCAAGAAGAGCGAAGACGTGAAATCTCGAACCAATCTTTGTATTCATGATTGAACTAGGCATTCGCAGCAGGATTAGGTTGCGCAGACTGGCTAACAGACAAGAAACATACTTTACACGCTGGAGTGCCAAGGGGCACAGAAACAATATGAAAAGTAAATGTGTATTAATGTCCTACATTTCTAAACCGACTGCGCTAATATAGACGGGCATTATAGGCTATTCGGTATGTACAGCGGCATTACAGTCTACGCTCAAGAGCCCTTTTACGTGCAATTAGTACACAACACTCAGGTGTTCCGTCCCTTATTACATGCTCGCTTATCTCAGGCGCGGATCCAGGATTTTTTGCAGGGGGGGGGGGGGTCTAGGTTTGATAATTGCTTAACTAAGGCGCTCAACCAATGAACGGGGGGTTTTGGGGGCCCTCCCCCAGAAAAATTTGGTAAATTAGATTCAGTTTGGTCTAAAAATCGCCAATAAAATCGCATAAAAAATTTTCAAGTCTGAGCAGGGGGGTCCAGATCCCCTGGACTCCCCCCCCCCTCTGGATCCGCGCCTGTATCTGTACACGAGACTCCGTTTTTTCGTTTCATGCCTGTATCACTGATAAGGGATAAGTGCATATTGAAAATCAAATAAACCGTCATGGCCACATGGATCGAAAATGGGACCTCCAGGTTAGCGAGAAACTTCTTACTCACTGAGCCCCCGGGGTTAAGGATATTACATTGGCTCCGTGTTCGAGAAAGGGTGAACTTTAAAGTCTTATCGTTAACATATCAATCGATAAATAAATCCTCGCCAGGTTACCTTCAAAATCTTGTATCACTGTATCAACCTAAACGATCATTAAGATCAGAAGGGAAACTATTATTAGATGTACCTGCCTATAAATTTAAATCTTTTGGATCTAGAACATTTCGATATAGTGCATCAATTGTTTGGAATACACTTCCAGAAAATATCCGACAATGTGAATCTCTGTCGGTTTTTAAATCCAAAGTAAAAACTTGGTCATTTAGTCACTATCATTAACACTCCAAAATGAGAACATTTTCTAGCGCCTAGTGCATTCCCTAGTGGATTGAATAGTTGCGCGATAAAAATATTATTATTATTATTATTATTATTATTATTAACTAGGCAAATATTTTACCGTTTTGTCCTCTAAGATGATCTGCTGTGGTCTCATCACTACCGTAAACGTTTGAGCCATCTATAAAAGCTGTTAATAAATTCTGTTGTTCTCTTGGTCTGTAAAAACCTATAATATATCATGGCATATTTTAGATATATATTGTTCGATATATGAAAACTGATTAAAACAATTCGATACATTATAACTAGTTAGCCAATATATTAACGATGGGGTAGATGTGAATGCAAATATCGATGCGGATATAAAAATCCAAAGCCTGGAGAAAATTTGAATCAAAAAGCAATCTATTTCCATAATTCTGACAGTGAATCGTGATTGCAGATTTTGGCCGACTGTTTTAAGTGGACTGTACCATAAAATACTTTAAAAAGGAAATGTTGGGCGATAAATACTTTCATGTCTTGGAGTATGTGGAGAAATAATCGAAATGTGGACGGAATGAACATTCTGAAAGATTTCTAAGACATTGAGTATGGATAACCGCTTTAAAAATGCCGGTATGTATGCTGTCTGTTTCGGTCCTGAATGCTACAAACTACCAAAACAATTTTTAATTGTCAAAAGAATAAAAAATTATTTTTTTGTTCTTTGTATTATTTCGATCATCTACGTCATCCGCGGTTGATATGAGTTGTATATATATATTAACCTGAGATGACGTCATTAGCGGAAATATAACTGCCATGGGCATCAAAGAAAAAACTAGCGCCAGTTGTTTATAATCATCTAATGTAATATTATTACAAGGGCTTATTTATACGGTCATTTTTTGCAAAAAAATTACAGGAACTTACTAATATTGTCATATATTGTAATATTAATACAATAACTTACTTATTTGGTCATTTATTGCAATACCAACATAATGACTTACTAATATTGTCACCTATTGTAATATCAATGTAATGAATTACTAATATTGTCATCTATTGTAATATCAATGTAATAATTTACTTATATTGTCATCTATTGTAATATCAATGTAATGACCTACTAATATTGTCATCTATTGTAATATAAATGTAATGAATTACTAATATTGTCATCTATTGTAATATCAATATAATGACTTACTAATATTGTCATCTATTGTAATATCAATGTAATGAATTACTAATATTGTCATCTATTGTAATATCAATATAATGAATTACTAATATTGTCATCTATTGTAATAATGTAATAACTTACCAATATGGTCGTCTATTGATTTAGATCGGATGAAGTTCATACATGTTCTGTTAAAATGGCGATCAGACGGATCTTGAACAATTGGAATGGGAAAACACTGTCCATCACTAAAATGAAATGAAAAGAGATATAACGTTTTATGTTTTGTATTAAATGTTTAATTCATAAGATATTCTTTGAGGGAAATGTGGGTCGGGCTGCAGGGCTAGGAACGACATGTTTCATGTCCGCAGAGAGAGAGAGAGAGAGAAGAGAGGAGAGAGAAAGAGAGAAAGAGAGAAAGAGAGAGAGATACTATGTTATTTTGGAACTAACATATGGTTCATTCATATTTCAATAATGTGTAGGGGTCGTTAGCGGTGGCAGGAAACAATAGGACCCGGAGAAAACCCACGAGGTTGGAAAAGCGACCACACTCCTTATCACGTACAATCAGGTAATCAAAACCACACCAGCTAACCCAATGAGAGATCTTGTGATACAACGCGCACCTGCTAACCATTCGGCTATCCAACCGCCCCCCCCCCCCCCCCGCAATTTTAGAAAGGTTAGAGGGAGAGAGAGAGAAATGGGGTTTAACGTCCGCTCAACACAAACTAGGTCATTTCGGGACTAACATATGGTTCGATTTTATTTCAATAATTCGCTTGCGCGTAGGGGTCTTTAGCAGTGGGAGGAAACCGGAGTGCCCAGAGGAACCCACGAGGTTGAGAAGGCGCCCCTATCTCCATGCCACATACGCTCACACCAGGGTTCGAAACCACAGCCGCAAGCCAGAGGTGACCAGCCAGCTAGAGGACGAAGCGCGGCACTCTAGACCACTAGGCCATTCCCCCCTCCCCCCTAGAAAAGTTAGAACCAGTCAAATTAACATTGAAATCAATGGGAAAGTATGTCCCCAGGGGTGGATCTAGGAATTTTGAAAGGGGGGCGCCGCAAAGTGAGGGCATTTACCGTGGGGACGGGGCACGCTGCTGTGAAGGGTAGGGGGTCACGCCAAGACAATTAGCCGCCATTTCCTTGCATCTGCTGACATTTCCGTCTAAGTAAACGTTCGGAGCGGACATATTTGTGTCTGAGAAAGGGCACTTTCAGCAGTAAAAAAAGGTCACTGTCGATAACTAGGGGGAGGGGCGAGCCCAATTGAGTCCGCCTCTGGTCCCGTGAATCTACAGGATGTGACGAGAGTTGTTTACCTGATGAAGGAATCGGGGTGAAGTTTTCCAGCTCTAACATCAGTATGATTACAACACGGATTCTCTTCAGCAGCTGGAAATAGAAGTAAATCAATAATTCCCAGATAAAAACATTGTGGATTATTTTCAACTAGTACCTCCTTTTCTTTTTTTTTAATATCTGGGCCCTGTTTCACGAAATTTTAACTTAAGATAAAATCCAATTTTAGTAGATACTTCAATTTTGATTGGCTAAGCACTAAAATCAATCTAATATTATCCAATCAAATTACTAAAATTGGGATCTTATCTTAGTTAAAATTTCGTGAAATAGGCCCCAGGTTTATAAAAAAAATTCAAAAGCAAAATTTTATTAACATATTACCTAATACTTCTAACTGATGTTTGATTCCAGTTGTTTGCACGGGTGCAATGATATCCTCGGTCCATTAAAATAGAGGGGGGGGGGGGAGATAAATGGAGTTTAACGTCATCTCGACAGAAACCAGGACATTTCGGGACTAACATATGATTAAAATTCATTTTATTAATTTTCCAGTGTGAAGTAGTCTCTAGCAGTGGAATGAAACCGGTCCATTAAAAGATACGTTACCCATAGGTTGCTGGCCGGACAGCATAGAGTAATATAAAAGTAAGAAGGAAATTACTGTTACTGTGGCGGGTACGTAGTGTCTCAGGAGAGGTAGGAAGATAGCAGCATACCCTGATCGTGGTGTCTCAGGAGAGGTAGGACGATAGCAGCATACTCTGATCGTGGTGTCTCAGGAGAGGTAGGAAGATAGCAGCATACCCTGATCGTGGTGTCTCAGGAGAGGTAGGAAGATAGCAGCATACTCTGATCGTGGTGTCTCAGGAGAGGTAGGAAGATAGCAGCATACTCTGATCGTGGTGTCTCAGGAGAGGTAGGAAGATAGCAGCATACTCTGATCGTGGTGTCTCAGGAGAGGTAGGAAGATAGCAGCATACTCTGATCGTGGTGTCTCGGGAGAGGTAGGAAGATAGCAGCATACTCTGATCGTGGTGTCTCAGGAGAGGTAGGAAGATAGCAGCATACCCTGATCGTGAGAGCGGTTATTAAAATGTAAGTCGTGGAGCGATTTGCTTTGTCTGCGATATCCCTTTCGATGAAAGCGGATGTTATACCACACGAGCCCCAGCGTGATTCTCAGAAGTCGCACAAACATTGTTATAATTATAAGAAAACAACCCTCCACTACCTCCCCCAATCCACCCCTAATAATTTGGAACAAATAATAACGGGGTTATACGTACGTTGTACAATGGCAGCAGCGGTGAAGTCATGGTCCAGGAACTGCCCCCACTGCATGAGCATCACCGTGTTTGGTGACGAGATGTTATATTCTGTATGGATGGCAGCACTGACTGTTCTGGCACTTGGTAATAACTGCTTAATACATTTTCTATAGATTACATAGTCTGTGCATGTCCTATGTCGGGAGTATATCCTTGGACTTGAATAACCTGTTGAATATTTCACGTAATACATATTTTTGTTTCAACAACACAACACACGAAACTTACATATTTTAAGTGTTCGCATCGTCAATAGAAGGCTTGATGTAGACTTAACTAAGCACATCTTTTTAATCCTTTGACGTAATACTCTGCATATTTCCGCACTAATTTCGATTAGCTACTAACCAAGCCTGTGAGCCTATCAGATTCTTCGACCATCGTGAATACCAAGTCTCGCGCTTTCAAGCTAAAATGTCTACCTGTGATAATCAATTTGCGTTTGTGTTCGTGTCATAACCTATGATTGGACGCTAATGTTCTCGTGTCTGCGGTAAAGGGGGATGACGTAGCTTTAAGTTCGGGAATAGAAGTCCAAACTAGCAACGTCTATATGTTGTAAAACTTCCATCGATGCTACAGAAACATTGGTGTGTAGCCGCTGAAGTAGTGGCACAAATATGGGTAGTGGCACAAATAACGAAATGGAATATTGCCCGAGTATTGACAAACCGTTGGTTACAAGAAAAGAAGGTGGGTGGTCATAAAGTGTCCCAGATAGTTCTAATGAAACGAGACTGTTCCTTGTAAGTTCCTTCTTCAAGTGCCGGGGAGAACACCCGGAAGACCTTTCGGACAAAATGTCAAGACCGAGACCACCATTACTTACCAGCTAGCTGTCGGCGAGGTTTAAAATGTAATTATCAAAAGTGCGCTAGGCACTCTATCTTCAGATTGACGATATTCCAGAGTTTGCTTACTGTGCTTAGACCATCGGATATCCCTGTCGATTGGAACTCCAGATGCCTAAAGGCCCGTTCTCACGGTGCGACTTGTAGTAACTACTTGTAGTATCTACGTGTAGTATCTATATGTAGTATCTACATGTAGATTACAAAATCGTATATAAATGAGTTGATACGACTTGGAATCTCGAGATAATCTCGTCTTGTCTTAGCATAATGGCATCATCAAGCGACGAAGAGACACTGGCTATTATTGCCCTACATTTGATAAATAAGGAAAGTTTCTATTTCATCCAACTCGCTGTCAACTGGTTGGGAGTTTGTAAAAGTTGGTACGACTAGTGTGTTCTCACGCTGCAACTTGGGTCGATACTACAAATAGTTTCTACAAGTCGCACCGTGAGAATGGGCCTTAACACAACACGTACGCTTCAATATCGGTAATGAAAATTATCAAAATCCTCACCATCGTCGTATTCAGCCTGTAAGTACCTCTTGAACCGTCCATTAGATTGACCGAGCTGTGGTTCGAGGATATTATTACACGTGCCGTTGATGGTACGATATATCCTGGTAGCCTGGTCGTCGTGTGGACATGTCGATTGCGACACCGTCTGATAAACGATACTGTAAAAAGATAAAACATACATTATGCAAGAGCTAAATCTACCTATCCAAGTCTTGATCGCATCGCTAGCCTGCGATCTTTGATGAATTGTGATCCGATTTACTGTATAACTTTCCTTCTCGATTTAAATATTAAATGAATGACCGAGACTATGCTTTTACCGTACCGATTTTAGTTATGATGATCGAGGCTAGGCGGAAATTTTAATTTGCTTAATTTGCCGTTCATAGTGGATCAATTTGACTGAAATATTCAGCAAAGTGCCCTTACATTATCTTGTTGTTAACTATTATAGTGGGAACTGCCAACTCTTTATCTAATCGCTCATAATGCAGCTTGCTATCCTTTCATGTCGTATTAACAGGTCATTTCTTCCATGAGCATATGACATTATTGGGAGTGGGGGGGGGGGGGGTAATGGGATGTTATTGATGAGTTCATATGACGTTATTGACAAAATTTCATTTAAATTGTCTTTACTACACAAGGATCTGGAGGAGTTGTTATATAAAGACGTTCTTATTGTTGTGGGGAATTACTCAGAATTGTGGGTAAACTCCTTGAAACGTCAACGCTGATTAATTAATGAATATTTGACGTCATAATTTCAAAAGCCACTCGTATGACCCCAGACGTGAACTCCCATTGGCCGAGAGAGTTCATCCAGAGGGTCTGACAAGGACAGTTGTCTAGTGTACAGATTGGCATGCACGCAAAAGATCCCTTGACAGATGGAATTCCATATAAGAGTAGGCCGCAGCGCCGCTGCCCGGGCAAAATTTCCCTCATAGCACACTGTATGGCGTATGTCCGTCTTCATTAGCTCAGTTTAGGAGCATGGCGGTGGGACGCTAAACCCGATGTATATAATACATCCATGTATACTTACTATGTGTATATTACAAATGAAATGGAATGGGGTTTAACTTCCTACTCTTTTGCACCTAACCTGGGCTAATGGAAGACAGGAATACGCCATACAGAGTGCTATGAGGAAATTTTGCCCGGGCAGCTACGCTACGGTCTATTCATATATCGAATTCAATCTACCAAGGGATCTTTTACGTGCACTCCAATGTTTACAAGGGACCTCGGTTTTTCGTCCCACCCGAACGACTAGGCAGCTGTCCTTGTCAGGCCCTGTCGTTCTGCATCACGGACAAGCGGAAACCATGCCGAAACTCAAGATGAACTTTCTCGGCCAACGCAGGGATCGAACACCCGACCTCCAGGCTAGCGAGCCAGCGTCTTACCAACTTAGCAACGTGATCCCCCGAGTTTATAGCAATAAGTGCTATAATAATGCACACTATGGACTATGTGTATATTACAACAACGTATATACTTACTACGGTATATCACACGTGTTGTTTCTCAGTAGATACACGCCATTCATCTTAGATTCCTGAGCCAACACCATACTTAATGTCATCACATGAGATGTATCTTCTTCACTAAAATCTGAAAAGAAATAGAAATTAAATCTTTTATGTTTCATGTGTAAATTCTCTGTAGTAGTCAGTGCGGGGCGGGGGGGGGGGGTACTTTCGTTAATAGTAAGTGTAGGGTTGGGATGGCCTAGTGGTCTAGAGTGCCGCGCTTCGACCTCTAGCTGGTCGGTCACCTCTGGCTTGCGGCTGTGGTTTCGAGCCCTGGTGTGAGCGTATGTGGCATGGAGATAGGGGCGCCTTCTCAACCTCGTGGGATTCCTCCGGGCACTCCGGTTTCCTCCCACTGCTAAAGACCGCTGCGCGCAATCGAATTATTGAATCATGTTAGTCCTGAAATGACCTAGTTTGTGTTGAGTGGACGTTAAACCCCATTTCTCTCTCTCTCTCTCTTAATAGAAAGTGCAGAGTGTGGTAGAGGCTGCACCATTCTTTCTTTAAGAGGGATATTTTACAGAGTCTATTGGAAACGGGAATGAAATGGGGTTTAACGTCCTACTCTTCTGCACTGATTGGGCTAATGGAGGACAGATAGACGCCATACAGTGTGCTATCACAAGGAACATTTTGCAAGTCATCACGCTACCGTCTGCTCATATTTCGATGGTTCTTTTACGGTAGCGTGTACATTTTTCGTATGATCCGAACGACTATACTGTATTCCTTGCCAAGCCCTCTGCACGACTGACAGGGTGGGGGACACAACTGGAAAATCCGATACACTCTCTCGGCCAACACCGATATCAAACAAGGAAGCTTCCGGTTAGAATGCCAACGTCTTACTCACTGAGCCACCCCGACTTCTGTAAAAAACGAAGTTGTTTACATAAATAAAACTTACCATATGACTGTGCTTGTACCTTGAATCTAAATACTAGCATCAGACAAGTTATCATCACAAAGTTTCTCATCATGGCGAATTCCTTGACCAACCCGGTCTCTCTGAAAGCAACTTTAGCCTCTCAACACAACGTTTTGCTCTAGAAATTAAGAAGAAGAAATAACACACCAGTAATTTAACAACTACAAGACATGTTCAATTCTGACCGGTTTCACTATGAAATTAGGGGGTTTGGTGACCGAATGGTTTAAAGCAAGTGATCTCCAGCTAAAAACTTTGCGTAATATATAGAAACAACGCCTCGTGCACTATCAATATTACCTAATGTCTTTCTCTCGACCACTAAATCATACATAATGCACACTTGTTGGAGTGTTGTGCACCTCTATATTGCTGGACAAAAGATGATTGTATGCAAACTCTATAATGTGATCCGTGTCCCCTTCAATAACAACCTCATAACATCCGGTTTGTTTATGATGAAATAATCAACATGATAATATCATAATAGTACATGCACCAGTCCCCAAATTAAACAGAGGGAGATAGGAAGACGCCGGCGTGAACGTCCACTCGATTAACTTATGATCAAATTAATTTCAGTTATTCGCTTGCGCGTAGGGGTTGGGGAAAACCCACGAGGTTGTTACATTTGAAACGAAGAATGGAAACCACGCCCTTGATTTAATGATTTCACGCGCAGGGGAAGGATGCTACTTTGTGGCCTCACTAGTAGCGGGTACACAGCCTGTCATAGATGCTTCACCTATACATGATTAATAGTAAGTGCAGGGGGACTGCATCACACACAATTTTACACAACAATAAATATATGGACAAGCACATCGTACTCGGAGACCACAAACAAAACAATTTAAAAAAGAGAATGGATCCGGGGGCTAGCCGTAAGCGTCCACTACGCTATACAGTCCCGGGCCTGTGGTGACACAAACAGGTATCCCCCCACCCCTAATAAACGAAACCCTTGACTCAATGGCGTGATTTCGAATCCCCGGTTGTACGTGACAAGGAGTAGGGTCGCCTGTCCAACCTCGTGGGTTTTCTCTGACTGCTAATGACCACTACGCACAAGCGAATTATTGAAATAAAATTCAAACCATACGGTAGTTTCGAAATGACCTAGTTTGTGTCGAGTGGACGTTAAACCCCATTTCTCCTTTGCCCGCCTCCCCTCCTACCGACACACACAATTAAAAAGGAAATGTCACAGAGCTTAATAGATAATAATAATAGTAAAGACTACTGAGGTATATTTTGTTCTACTAAAACAATTTGACACGTGCCATTTTATTTCAGGAACTCGGGCTTTCTGAGACCGTTGCATCTTACTACTGGTCAAAAATGCGGTTATAGGCTGAGAAAGTATTTTATAAGACAATGTTTTCGTTATACAAAAAATGCTGGACAGTTATGCACTCTTATGTTCTTTTGGCTGCACGGACGGTTCGGCGTCAAAATTGTTTAAACTAAACCAGTTAGCCCGTATCAGCAACTACTAATACCCATTTGGGGAGTCACGGTAGCTTAATGGGTAAGTCGCTGGCTCGCTAGCTTGGTGGTCAGGTATTCGATCCTTGCATTGGCAGAGAAAGTTCATCCAGATTTTCCGGAGTGGTTCCCTCTTGTCAGTGATACATGATGGAAGTCGTCCGGATGGGACGAAAAACCGAGGTCCCGTGTACACATTAGCGTGCACATCAAAGATTCCTTGACAGTTGGAATTCGATATAAGAGTAGGCCGTAGTGCCGCTGTCCGGGCAAAATTTCCACTCATAGCGTATTATATGGCGCATGCCCGTCTTCATTGGCCCAGTTCAGAGCAGAACAGTAGGACGTTAAACCCCATTTCATTTCATTTCTCTACCCTCGTCTTTTTATAAACCATGAGATCCGGGTCAATCCTTTATGAATCATGTCCAGATCAATCGATTCAATATACATCTAGGTAACTTGTACTTGTACATTTATTATGTCCAATCCTCAGTCCCATTCAGAAATACTGAATACATTAAAAATATTGTTTAAAAAGAAAAACACATTGAATGGTATCCTTTCATTCGAAATTCGATTAAATCCGGTTTGTCGATTTGTATTGTAAACACGTGTCCATTGGTTAACCAGATCCATTGGTTGACGCTTGTTCCTGGTTTATTTATTAATATCATGAATCTTAAAGGGCCATTCTTGATTATAGTTTGGAAAATAAATCTGCATCATTTTGTGTGAAAAGTCCCAACAAACTCAATATACGTGATAAGTTTTCAAACAATTTAAACCCGCCAGTTTTCATCTGGAAATGGAGACCGGTTTCCAAAGCTGTATTATACGGTGCCTGGGTAAAACCAGACTTTTGTGTAATAAAAATAACGTATGGGTAGGTTAAATTTATCGTTTGCTATCAAGTACAGCACATGCATCAACATTTTTAGCTAAAATTCAGACAAGTTTAATACTCAAGTCCTCTATAGTCTGGCGTTTAAATTCCATACTTCCACGGACTTTTATTTTTGAGACTCTGTTCAAATCGGGCCCGGCCCCTTTAAATAATATTTGAACCCGGATTTAAGAATCAATAAGATTTGTTCAACTCCTGAAATCGAACAATTTATTTAAAGGGGTAAAGGAGTGAACAAAGATTGTATTTAAAAATTTTTAAAATAATTTTATGCGAGAACGAGCTGGCATGTATTTGGAGGACAAGTTGAATAAATTCAACAACAAATAGATCGACTGAATAAAACATATTGTCATGAATATCAACGTTTTATAACTTTAATAGTAACAAAATCCAACTGGTTTATGACTTCTATAATCCAAATAACAGCCGGTAAATGGGTGTTCGGTGTCTGTCGATTAAAATATTTCGTTGGTTGATGCGATTTTTACTTACTCCCAGCAGACGGCTAGTAATACAAATTTCAATGACAAGTCCAGGGTTCAGTGTTTTCTCTTAAGTTCCCATGTTTGTGTGTACGAGAGAGGTAGGGTTTAACGTCCACTCGAGACAAACTAGGTAATTGTGGGACTAACCCATGATGCAATCTTATTTCAATAATGCGCTTTCGCGTAGGGGGTCTTAAGCAATGGTAGAATGCCAGGTACCCGGAGAAAACGTACAACCGAGGAATCGAAACCACTCCAGTTCACTCAATCACAGACCTTATGATACAGCGCACACGGGCTAACCATACAGCCATCCAACGCCGCATTGTGTTGACAAGATTTCAATGAGATTCAACGCAATGACGATAAACAAGAGAAATAAACACAGTATCACTCTAAACTCGCTGAAATTTTGGACAAACATTTAACCCTTAAAATGAACATATTTGAAGAACACGGGGCACCTGTCACAAAACTCAATAGCTGGAGGTACTGTCCTTTGTCTGTAATGCCTTTATTAAAGACAAAGGTCAATAGAAACTTATAACCAATAAGAACACATTTCTATCTATCTCTACGACGAGGGAAACAAAGCCTTGCAGACGAGGGAAATGTTGCCTATGGACAGTCCACGGTTCCTTTACGTGCGCTGGCTACGAGCTGCAAACGGGACCTCGGGTTTTTATCCCATCCGCACGATTAGAATATTGTCCCTGCTAGACTCTCTATCCTATATCATTGACAAGAGGACACCGGACTGTAAAATCTAACAGGAAGTTTGTCGGCGCAATGTAAGGGTTGAATCTCAGACCTCCCGGATAGCGTCCAAGTCACTGAACCACCGCGGTTCCTCTATTATTGAAGCCTTCGGTGGGAAAGGCTATTTAAAGTATTCTCTCTCACTACTCAGACTACAAACTCAAAGCAAAAAAGCACCTGTCTTGTCAGCGTTATTAATGGTTGGTACTAGCTGCCTAAGTGTGGAAGGTATGTGAACGAATTTAGGTACAGATATTGATGCAAAGTGGGGCACAAAGAGTGTCTGACCCTAAACATCATCTTTGAGAAAAGTCTTTTGGGGTTGTTTCTTGTTTGTGGAAGGTATGTGAACGAATTTAGGTACAGGGTTATATTGATGCAAAGTGGGGCACACAGAGTGTCTGACCCTAAACATCATCTTTGAGAAAAGTCTTTTGGGGTTGTTTCTTGTTTGTGGACTCTGAGTATGATGTCTTGTCCATATGTTTGTTTGTGTGTAAATTGTGTGGGGTGCAGTCCTCCTGCACTTACTATTAAAGTGGCAGATAATAGTTTAAGATCCTAGCAGTTTACCTTTACGAGCTGCAAAAGGACATCAAATATTAAATTGAAAAAGGGCACATGCTGGAGGAGACTTTTCATTAACATTTCCTAATAATAGCATAGGTGTTTCTAGCGGATTACCCAACAGACCGTTTCATTGGCCAATCCCCCACTACGTCAATGGCAGCAACTCTTACAGAGAGTAGTGCATGCGTAGACAAGTGAAAAGAAATTTTTAATTTTAAAAAATGAAAAGAAACAGGACCATAATCAGACTGAATGAGAAATTTAGAAAAGTCAGAAAATTTTAACAGCTACTACTACTTCTTGGTGTTTAACGTCTGCTTCCACATAATTTTAACAGCAGAGACCAAGGCGTTTTATAGCTGAGGCGCAGGAAATTGGAAAAGTAAAACGGGAGAAAAATGCTAAAACCGATGAGAAAATGAAAATGTACTCAGGACCCTACGTCTGACAAAAGGTCCCTCTGACCAAGGGAAAGGGCCCTGATTCCGAGTCAATCGGTTTCTATACACTATTACTGCCGAATCCACTACTGAATGAGAATGCCGTCATTGCATTGGCATAAAAATCATCAATAAAGAAGCCCCCAACCCTGCGAAAGAGGGCCCTCAAAATAGTGTAGCCTCCGCCATGATAAACCTTAAAACGCCCCTGAGCAGAGATCACTAAGTCACTTGTTTATTCTCCGGTCACTTCCCAATAAGACAATTTTAATTCAATTTTATTGGGTCTACCTTTAAAGCTTATAGATAAATTACAAAAAGGTACAGAATACTGCGGCTAGACTTGTTATTTTAACAGAGAAATATTTTATATAATTTACACTGGTTACCCGTTAAATATCAAATTGATTTTACGATAGTATTAGTTACTTTTAAATGTTTATATAATTTAGCTCCTGATTACCTCTCTGATCTTTTAGAACTTATACACGAGGAATGCGTACATCAGATAAACTTTTAAAACCCCAAACTCTTGAACTAGTCTCTTATGGCCAGGTTCTTTAAGTTTCCAAGCTGTTTGTTTATTGGAATAATCTACCACTTGGTTAAAAAGATATTATAGAGAAATTGAGTTTAATGTCAACTCCTCAACAGTGAGAGGAGACCGGAGGGGCCGGAGAAAATCCTGGAGGTTGGACAGACGATCTTGTCACGTACATCCGGGGAATCGACACCACGCCAGTTGTCTCACTGACAGGCCTTAGGAAACAGCGCGCACGTGCTAACCATTCGTCCATCCACCCCCCCTCTTTTAGTTTAAGATGCTGCTTATCTCTAGATTCATGTAAAAAGAATCTAAAACGCATTTAAACAAGCTTTTAACTTTGAAAATAAACCACCACTTTATGGATAACAATTACTAGCAACTTTAACTGACTCTGTATAGATCTTTTAACATGGCAATGATTATTTTATTATTATTATTGTCACTTTGTAAAGGACCATTTAACACGTGATGTGAAATGGTGCAGTATAAATATGCCGTTATAAATGAAACTTGGACAAAAATATTAAAAGTATACAAACCTTTCTATAAACGATGAAGTGTAGATCCTTCTTCTGTCAATGTCTTCCCGTCATCTAGTAGGATTGACTACATGTGACTTATATAGGGTGGCTATAACATTTACACACAGTCACGTTCACCAGTCGTCACGTTCGATACTTAATATTAAAGCCACTGTCCATTTTAGTGTGGAAATGATCAGCGAGGAAATAAAATGCGGTTTAACGTCCCACTGTTCTACTCTGACCGGGCTAATGAAGACTGGCATACGTCATCCAGAGTACTGCGGGGGAAATGTTGCCCTGACAGTTTCGCTACAGCCTACTCTAATATGGAATTCCAACTGCCGAGGGATCGCTTCGTCCCATACGAATGACTAGACATCTGCCCTTGTCAGGCCCTCCGCCTTGCAACATTGATCCCGATGAACTTTCTCGGCCAACACCGGGGTCGAACCCGCGACATTTAGGAGAGCGAGCCAGTGTCCCACGCACTGGGCCACCGTGACGCCTACCTTGGAAACGAAAATTCAACAAATACTGTCTAGAAGATACTTTTAAAAGTGTCAAGGGGTTAAAGTAGAACGGTACTTCTACAATATCGTACTTTAACGATAGGTGCACTGAGGGCACTGGTCGTACTTTAATGATAGGTGCACTGAGGGCACGGAAACTTCTACGATAGGCCCTCGCATCATATAACTTCAGTGATAGATGCACCGAGAGCATGATACTTCCACGATAAGCACTCTACTTTCACGATACACGATTATCAACAGAATGATACGCCAGTGTGTACACGAGACCCCTGTTTTTCTCCCCATCTACAGGACTATACACTAGACCCTCGATCAAACTCAAAACCCTCTAGTAAGTGTAACAACTCGTAATCTCTATAAAGTGAAAAGTTTAAACGGGACGCTTACTTTAATTCAAATTGAAAGATCTCTTTTGTCATGAAAATTTTATTCACGTGAGCATTACTGCGATCAGCCAGCCCTTAAATAACATGTGAAAAGAGGACATTATGATATGAGAGAGTGAGAGAGAGAGAGAGAGAGAGAGATTAACCCCCAATCAATTCAAACTACGTCGTTTCGGGACTAACATCTGGGTCGATTGTATTTCAATAACTCACTTACGTTTAGGAGTCTTTAGCATGGACAGGATACAGACTGGGAATTGAATTAGCCCCCCCCCCCCGCAAACTTCCTCTATTTATTGCACGGTAAATGATCACTCAGCAGACCTCGACAGATTCCGGAACCTATATCTAGTCTCGGCTGTATAACAGTAAATGATATGTACCTACGTCCATACATTTGCGATGCGGCTACCGATTTACTTTAACAGGAAAACTTGACGCTATTACAAACAAACAAGACATCATGGGCGCAGCCATGTTTCACCAGGAGCTTTAAAGTAGTTCCAATATGGCGGCATTCGTCATACAGCCGAGACTAGATGTAGGTTCCGGAGGTTTGCCGAGTGGGTAAATGATGAAAAGATAAAAGGCATGTCGACACAAACTGATTTCAACACTGGTTTTAAGATTTTAAAGTTGTATTCGCTCGTCAGGAGATTTAGTACAAGCACTTAAAACATAGTAGGAATGTAAGTCAGATTATAGGTGAGGCCCCGACCCCCCCCCCCCCCACAGGGGTAAAGTTCTTGTTTGTTCTGGGTGCCCTCCCACTAGTAATGACCAATTTGGCGATTCAACTGTTGACAGTATTATGAAACAAGTTGTCATAAATTACTGAACTATTATTATTGCCACAAACAGTAAAAATACAAGACAAACATATGGTGAAATTATTCATTATTGGACTCCATATTTCCTTTCTTTCAATGTTTCGTTTAAACATACATTGTACAAGAGCTAAATTTGCCTATTGGAGGTCTTTCTTTGGCCTGACATGTTATCTAAATTATCAATTAGATATTAATTAACTTTTCCAGAACACAATCAACTCTCGATGCCATCTCTAGCCTGCGGTATTTACTGGATTAGAATACGATCTGCTGTTCATTGATGTTTAAATCAAACAAATGAATAATCGAGACTATGTTTTGTTTCATCGTACCGACTTTGGTAATGATTATCGAAGCTAGTCCTAAATTCTCGGTTGGATCAATTCAATGAAATTTTTTCAGCAAATTCCCTTTACATTATCTAGTTTTTCACTATATTAGTGAGAGCTGTTAGCTCCTTGTCTAATTACCCATAATGTATCTTTAAAGCAGTCTTCAAAATTTCACGGAAAGTAGGTCATTGTCTGGATTATTCAGTCTTTTATGTTACTACGTACTGAATCTACCAAACATTACGCTTTTGAACAATGACACTCTCTAAAACTTTTTTGTTGTAAAGATTTTAATTGAAATGATAATTTTCTCTCGTTTAGAATCAAACGTATGGCTTCTCTCAATCTTCTTAATTTTTCATCGCGATTCATGCTTATTCCTCGTCTCTATTTTGTTTCTAATTATCATACCGAAAGGTCCTCAGCGTATCTATCCAGATCCAGATAATAGATATGCCAAGTGAATTGTGGGATATATTTCGAGACTTTAGCCACACTCGGCTAATCTCCACAGATTCCGTAAACTACATCTAGTCTCGGATGTATGACAGTAAGTGATATGTACCTACGCCCATACATTTGCGATGCGGCTACCGGTTTACTTTAACAGGAAAACTTGACGCTATTACACAAATTGGGAACCTATTCGGCTAGCGACCTATTCGACCGATCGAGCTGCAACCTGTTCGTTGAAAACTTATTTAGAGTAAAGACA
The DNA here is from genome assembly GCA_948474765.1 of Patella depressa. Lineage (NCBI taxonomy): Eukaryota > Metazoa > Mollusca > Gastropoda > Patellidae > Patella > Patella depressa. The sequence goes on from OX419717.1 coordinate 3,685,044, forward strand.
ACAGTCTCTATGTATCAACCAATAAAATCCAACGTTATGTCTATCAAATGAAAGTAGAATATATTATTTTTTATCCATTCCTTCAGCTCAGAATAGAAGTGTAATTTCGTCATTATCTTACAGCTGGATCGGTCGAACAGGTCGCTAGCCAAATAGGTCGCCAACTTGTATTTGGAATGGGCGCAGCCATGTTTCATCCGGGACCTTTAAAGTAGTTCCAATATGGCGGAATTCATCATACAGCCGAGTTTAGATTGTCCGAAATCTTACGGGTTTGTCGAGTGACTTTAGCCAATGACGTCTATCTTTAACCAAAAGGTTCTATTGCCCACGCGTAACGAGGAGTTTGATTTTATATGTGGTAGATTATCCAGCAATTGTCGTCAAACATTGACAACGGACCCAGACCCTCCACGCGAGACAATCTTTAAAGTAATAAAAAAATTCAATAACCTGTCTGATTCCTTAGAAAAATAAAATAGAGTTACATCCCATGCCCAAAATTATAAACAATTATTATACGAAATTTGCAGTGTATATTGAAAAGGGCGCGTAATATTCATATTCGGAAACAATTGGAATTTCTAAAAGTTTACGGAGTGCTTTCATGGAAAATTTGCAATATGGCATTTGAAGGCATGTTTTATCCTGATACCTTGTAAATGTCGAAACATTCTGATTCTGGATACAAAATCTGATCGATCGAACTTTTGAATTAAAAACAAACCTTGTCAGACAGACGATGCTTTTGAATGTCGAAAACAATTTCCATTAAGACATATTGATTTTTTTTCCTATTCGAAATATAATTGGGATCAAGCCCAAATATGCACGATGCCAGAATGCATATTTGTGGCTAAAATATATATAAAAAAATAATAATAAATCTCACAGAAGATCCAACTAAATAAACACTGGAGAATATAACACGTAATAATTCAAAAAATAGCATGCGGTAAATATAAGATCAGCAGTAGGTCTATGCGGTAAATCAGCAGTAGGCCTATGCGGTAAATCTATGCGGTATCTACCTATGGAACGTGCCTAATAAATTAAAGAGAACAGTAACAAATCAAAATATAAATAGAGGGGAGCGTAATATGATTGACTTAAAAGAAATGGTGATATACCGTAGCGTATTTTGGATTAAAAAAAATACTATCAGACGATGTTTTATCATGGAAAATTCCGTACGCTTATATAGTAAATGATTATGATGGGCAAATATTACCGGCATGTAATTATTTAACATTAATTATCTCCCTTTTATCAAGAACTTTTCAATAATTGGTTCCATATCTATACATCTAAAATCGATAAGTTAATAAGCCCGCAAAACCATATCATCTGGAATAATAAACATATAAAGATTGACAAAAAAACCTTAATAGATAAAAAAAAAATTGATAAATGATAATATTTTATTTTTGATTGATTGTAGAGAAGACGTTTTAGTCAACAGGATAATGAATAGTAATAAAATACTTAGAATGAAAAGTAATTAAAGAGTTTTTAGATATAGTAGACTATGAGCCTACGCCTATAGCAAGAAAACAAAACGTGTTTGACATTATCAATAACACCCGTATACAAATATATAAAAAATCACTAGATAAGATTAAAGTAAAAGATATCTATTCAATACGAGTAGACGCTAAATATACAAAACCATTATCAATAAGTAAATGGGAAGAAGAGCATAGTCTTATATTTGAAGAAAGTGAAATCTCAAGTATCTTGAATTTGGTACATAAAACAAGCACTGATACTAAACTACAGAGCTTTCAAATTAAATACCCCCCCCCCCCCCCAAAAAAAAAATATATATACGAACGACCTTTTATTTAAAATCCAGTTAAAGGAATCTTCACTGTGCGATTTCTGCTTCTCAAATATAGAAACCCCAGAACATCTTTTGAAAGAAACAGCTTTTAAATCATATCGCGAATTCTTATTTGTAAATCATTTGATAGCTTTAACAAAATATTATCTCTACAAATCGAAAATAGGAAATGTTAGACCGACAATCAAAACTACTTGAAAGGTAAACAACAGATCGGAAATGAATTAAACGAAACCTTAGTAAATAAATAGGATTATACACTATGAATATTATGCACACCTCTAGTATTCCATCTCTAGTATTCCACTTCTTTCATAACTATAGTTATTTTTTCTTTGCTTTGTTTTGTATTATCTTTTAATTTCATTGTATTTATGTTTAACGTAATGATTGATGCTTCTATTTTTATTAGATTGTTCCAAGACACTGTGATCGTAATGTAAAATATGTACTATGCTGTTGCTATTTATTTTGAAATAAAGATTTAAACAAAAAATAATATTAGATCAGCAGTATGCGGTAAATATTAATTCAAATCAAATATGTACACATATTATTTACGTTGACGATTTATAGAATTAAGAAGGAGGTGTTTACTCTTCATCCTTAGCATCACGTCATCAAGTTCTGGATCGAGGGGCTAATGTAGAAGCACTGTCGATGTCTTACAAATATTTGAGAAAATACATTTTGTGGTTCCCTAAAATTAATCACTATTACATCTGACTGCTTCACTGACTCAATGCCCAGTTGGTCTCGGTGTCGTCAAATGATGTATAAGCTTAGGGATATCAGATATGATTATAAGGGCGAATGGCAGGACAGCAAAGATCAATCCAAAATAACCAATAGTAGTTGAGCTGGGCCTGTCATCTTTCTGGCTGACTTTCTTTCTAATAACGGACGATATTTTACTTTTGTCGACTGTTAATTCCTTCCGAATCCTGCTCACCACTTCCTCACTCATTGCCGATTCAGCGGTGACCACCACCACGTCTTGACATACCTGCGATCTCAAAACTCCGTCAGATCCTACAACAACTACTCCAGTTGGTGAAGGTTGAAGGTCTGCGATGGTTCGGGAACCTACCGCCACTGCTGTGATGGTTCGGGAACCTACCTCCACTGCTGTGGTGGTTGAAGAACCTATCTGTATTGCTGTGGTGGTTTGTGAACCTACCTCCACTACTGAAGTGGTTGGTAAAATTTGCTCCACAACTGAGGTGGTTGGGAAACATGACTGCACTATTGTTGTGGTTGGGGAACATGGCGCGACAACTGTGGTGGTTGGGGAACATGGCGCGACTACGGTGGTGGTTGGGGAACATGACTCCACTACTGTTGTAGTTGTAGTACTTGACTCGACTACTGTGGTGGTTGTAGTACTCAGTTCTTCTACTGTGGAGCACGGCTCAACTATTTTGGAGGTTAGGGAACATGGCTCCACTATTGTGGTGGTTGGGGAACATGACTCTACTACTGTGGAGGTTGCAGTACTTAACTCGACTACCGTGGAGGTTGCAGTACTTAGCTTGACTACTGTGGAACATGGTTCGACCACGGTAGAGGTTGGGGAACATGACTCAGTTATTGTGGTGGTTGGTGAACATGGCTCCAGTACGATGGAACATGGATTGGCGCCCGTGAAACATGGCTCCACTACCGTGGTGGTTGAAGAACATGGTTCCACTATTGTGGAGGTTAGGGAACATGGCTCCACTACCGTGGTGGTTGGGGAACATAGCTCCACCATTGTGGTAGTCGCAGTACTTAACTCGACTACTGTGGTGGTTGCTGTACTTAGCTCGACTACTGGAGAACATGGCTCGACCACAGTAGAGGTTGATGAACATGACCACACCACTGTGCTGGTTGGGGAACATGGTCCCGTTACTGTGGTAGTCGCAGTAGTTTTTTCGACAACTGTGGTGGTTGCAGCGCTTATCTCTTCTATTGTAGAACATGCCTCCACTACGGTGGTGGTTGGTAAACATGGCTCCACTACCGTGGAGGTTGGAAAACATGGCTCCACAACTGTGGCGGTGCCTGAACATGGCTCTATTACTCTGCAGGCTGTCGTATTTGTTCCATTCAAAGATGCCTGGGAGGTATCTGTAAAAATATAAAATTTTAAAATGCAGTCATTATTTTGACTTATGAATGTTTTGTACAGCTAGGTTAAGTATCGTGGTAATAAAGCCAATAAAATACGTTTCGTTGCCCTTGTGAACAGGCTAACGTTCGTCGCCTTGGTCAACATGATAACGTTCGTCGCCATGGTGAACATGATAGCGTTCATCGACATGGTCAACATGATAATGTTCGTCGACATGGTCAACATGATAACGTTCGTCGCCATGGTGAATTTGTTAGCGTCCATCGCCTTGGTTAACTTGATATCGTTCGTCGCCATGGTAAAAATGGTATCTCTTCAGATACTGGTTATTTTTCCCAATCATTGCTTGTCTTAAATTGTTTGATTATTTGAAGAACAATTGGATAGGAATGATATTATTATGGGTCAATCCGGAAATGGATGTCATTACGTTTTTCAGATATTTCCGGATTTGGTCAAATTCGGATGATTATCTGCATTAAAGGTTTCGTTTTGATATCGTTCCTATGTCAAAATAAATCAAAGTAAATATTTCTTACAATACGTTTTCGTTTTCTAGATTGTTCAACGAAATGCGAATTAATTAAATATTGTCAGTAGACATCAAGAAACGAAATTAGCTTTGTGCCCTTATGACCTAGAATCTTCTTTTGAGAAATCTGGATAACATACTTACACAATGCGCCTACCCAACTTTCAGGGCGCGATTTTTTTTTCATGAAGCGATGTTTACCTCTCAGTAGTAAAGTCCTGTGTAGGATATCACCCTGGGTGGAAGTGGATGTAAAACTCCAGAAACGAACTAAGCTGTGTGATTTTGTGTTCCTGAGAGAGACGTTACATTTGGTTGGAGGAATGTTGATTTGATATGCACACTGTCTCGACTGTCTGTGTGTGTGTCGATCTACCCAACCCTTTTGTCTCGACAATCTTATTCACAGAGATTGTTTTTCGTTATTCGTTATTCAACTTAAGTTAAGAAAGTAATCTACTTTCAATCACTGTTTATGAGAAATATCTTTGACCCAGAAACATAAACACTTTGTACATAGTATCTTATTGATGTATTTGATACATTAAAACAACAACGAGGGTTTAAAAAGGGCTATATTTAAGTTAAATGATGCAAACAATTTTAAGTCTGAGAATGCTTTGTGAATTTGGATCCTAATTTTACGCTACATTTGTAGGGATAATGTCCGTACTTTACCCTTGTGGGCGCATCTTTCACCTCGAACTTGGTTTGTTTTAAACAAACTCGTCAATAGGTCAGTAACTAACACATGATACCCGAGGGGGGGGGGTAAGGGGGCGGGGAGAGTTTAGCCCCCCCCCCCCAAAAAAAAAATGGAATAAGCCCCCCCCCTTACAAATATTTCGCAAAAAAAATAATGATTTCTTAGGAGTATTCTTGGTCGGCCACATCCTCAGCCCCCTCCCCCCCACGCAAAAAAAAAATTCACTAGTCCCCGCCCCCATTTTTATGATCTAGCTACGGGCCCGATGATACCAAGCGGCTGTTTATGTTATAAGATATTCTACTGCTTAGATTATAATCATGTGAAATCCCGGGACGATTCTCCATCGGGGTTCGGACTCGTTATAAGATATTGTAATGTGCTGGGATACATTCCTTAATATATACTTACATATCGGGGTCCTTAATGACTTTCTACAGTAGTTGATGCCTTGTTTGTTTCCATTTTCAGTCGGCGAAATATACTCTGTTAGCAATGTAGCATCCGTCCAGCTACTGTCGTCAAACCTGTAATAATGTTATTGAAATTAGACATAAAATAAAACCAAGTACGAACAATCCAAACTCTGGGACAAAATTCGAAGTGCTAAACCACGGTATAGGCAAAACAGTGTAATCCGCGAATGGTCTGTTCATCATGTACAAAATGCACAACAAACTGTAGTAACAGATGTTCGGAAGAGTAACCTTAATACACACAAATACAAGATTTATTTTTCTCAGACGTAGTTATGAGAGGCGTATTGGGGTTTTTCTTGTGTACTGCACTGGTCTGTGTGTGGTGTGCCCCTCCCCGCTTTAGTTACTAGTACTACTATATAGAACTCTAGCCGACTTTTTAACTTACCCAATATTATTCCAACCATCATAGTCGCCATCTGAACATCTCCAGCTTGTATCAGATGTAACTCCATTACTCCATACAACTTTAAAGATAATGTAAGAAGACGAACTGTTACATTTGATTGCTAGAACTTGCGTACCGTTTGGTATGTTGATGTGTGACGCACCATCCCAAGTTGTATTACTACCATCCGCGTAGAATTCCATTGGTTCGCAGTTTGTATATATTATAGTCATATACAGATTGGCTACATGAATAAAATAAAGAAGTAGTGAAAAATAAGAAGAACATCATTAAAAATGCCTCTACGGCTTGGTGAAACATGGCACTATAGCTAATTGATGATTCGTAAAGGGTGATCGGAATATTCCTTACGATGCAAGACTGCTACAATAAACAGAATAATTTTACTTCTGTAGGTGCCGCAGTAGCTCAGTGAGTAGGAGGTCGACAATGTTCACCGGATTTTCTCGCTTACCCCCTCCCCCTTATCAGTAGTGCGGGACGAGTGGACCCAGAAAGAGACAACGCGTGTAGTCATTCAGTTAATACGAAAACCAAGGTCTCGTGTACTCATTGGCCTGCTTGTAAAATAAGCCTCGTAGACGGTAGCGCAATAATGTCCCTCATAGACCACAGTATGGCACTTGGCCGTCTTTATTAGCACAATCGATGCAGAAGTGAGCATGGTTGCTTGTGACAAGGAGTAGGGCGCTTGTTCAACCACGTGGGTTTTCGCCCATTGCTAAAGACCCCTACGTGCAAGCGAATTATTGAAATAAAATTAAACAGTATGTTAGTCCCGAAAAGACCTAGTTTGTGTCGAGTGGACGTTACCCCCTCTCTCTCTCTCGCTCTCTCTCTCTCTGAATACTAATCTGTTACATGACAACAAATTTAGTATACATACATATCTCAACACTGATGGACTTTCTACAGTACATGTGGTTCCAGGAATTTTGATATTGTCTCCTCCAAGTCCATGTCCGTGCATGATTAGCATTTCTCCAAGCACTGTCATCAAATCTGTAAGAATATTGTTGATATTAGTCACATTCGTGTTGGATAATACCAGGACCTCTGGTGATATTGATATTATCATTAATAATGCTTATTAAAGCTCCCGTCAGACCTGGATCGCGAGAAAATGTCCCCAAAAATTAAAAAAAGTCGCCTTCCCGCAGCTTTCTAGGTCAGATCGCAGAACCTTGGCGTTTGTTTTGAACATGGTCAAAACAAACGCCGTTACTCGGCGACCATTGAGATCACATCACGATATATGGCGTTTCCACCACACGTTTACTGCTAATGGCGATCTTGAAGCGCTCTGAGACCATTTTCCGTCGCTGTAGCAGCGCAGTAAGGACGCCACTCTGATCTGACGGGCGGGGGAGGGGGTGGGATGGCCTAGTGGTCTAGAGTGCCGCACTTCGACCTCTAGCTGGCCGGTCACCTCTGGCTTGCGGCTGTGGTTTCGAGCCCTGGTGTGAGCGTATGTGGCATGGAGATAGGGGCGCCTTCTCAACCTCGTGGGTTTCCTCCGGGCACTCGGGTTTCCTCTCACTGCTAAAGACCCCTACGCGCAAGCGAATTATTGAAATAAAATGAAACCATTTATGTTAGTCCCAAAATGACCTAGTTTGTGTCGAGTGGACGTTAAACCCCATTTCTCTCTCTCTCCGTTCTGACGGGGGTATACTACTGCCGAACAGGTTCTAAGCTGCAGTTGGTTGTTCCAATCTCGTGGGTTTTCTTCGGATTATTGAAATAAAATTGAACCATGTTTTAGTCCCGAAATAACCTAGTTTGTGTCGAGTTGACGTTAAATCCCATTTATGACATGTCTCTTTCGGCTATTATTGAAGATAAATTTAATTCACGCGTATATTATCTCCATGATTATATCTGTTTTCTACCATAACCATCATAGTTCAACTTACCCAATACATTCCCAACCGTCTTCGCTTTCATTTGAACATTTCCAGCTGCCATCAGTTTTAATCCCGTTACTTAAGACGGCGCTGATGCCAAGCCCATCATTGGTACATTTGATTGCTATCAGTTGTGTACCACCGGGGATGTTGATGGGAGACGGATTTCTTCTATCATCATTATCATGTTCATATCGAACCCCATCAGCATAGAATTCCATGCTGCCGTAACACAATGCACTTCCGGTTATGTTTGGATGGGCTGCAAAAATAAAAGGAAGACTTTATGAGAAGTTACCTGTTGCGACACGAGAACCCTTTTGAGAGAAACACCGTTCTAAAATATCTGGAGATTTAATTTAAAATGAAACAGAGTTTAACGTCCTACTGTTCTGCTCCTTCTAGGCTCATGACGAATGGTATACTCTGCCGACGTCCAACTACCAAGGTGCCTTTTACATGGAACCTCGATTTGTCCTCCCATCCGACCGACTATAGGTTGGGCCTTGTCAGATTCTCTGTCGTGCATCCCTGACCCAGGAGTAAACATTGGACCTCGTCTTACTCAATATTGATCAGAGAGAGAGAGCGAGAGTGAGAGGGCGAGGGCGAGAGATACGGTTTAACGTCCACTCGACACAAACTAGGCCATTTCGGGACAAGCACGTGGTTCAATTTTTATTTCAATAATTCACTTGCATGTAGTGATCTTTGGCAGTGGGAGGAACCCGGATGAGTGGAAGAAAAGTGGACAATTTGTGAATGTCACGCTTCGAGCTCTAGATGGACGGTCACCTCTGGCCCGCGGTCGTGGTTTCGGAGCCTGATGTAAACATATGTGTCTTGGAGGTAGGTGCACCATTTTGTGGATTTACTCCCACAGGAACAACTCTGCGCGTGCGCTAATCTTAATATAATAAGACCGCTTGTCTGCGATATCACCATCTGTGGAAGCAGGCGTTAAATACTAATAGGACAATGGACAATCCGAGGTCGCGTCTACATTACTGGTTGACATCGAATATAAAACAAGCACTATATCTATAAAGTAATTCTGTAACTTACGGATCGCAGTACAAACATGGTCCTGTAAAACCAACAGTATGACACCGATACAGGTCACCTTGTATTTTACACAACATGCCATCACCTGAATCTGATAGTAAAAAGCAAAACATTTATATTAAGATTTATTTTATTTTCACACTAAGTGAAATATTAAATCAGGGGTCATTTTGGGCCCTACAAATATGTCACCTCTTTATATCATGAAGGTGATGCAGAAGGAGGGCCTGACAAGGGCAGCTGCCTAGTCGTTCGGATAGGACGAAAAACCGAGGTCCCGAGTACACATTGGAGTGCACGTAAAAGATCCCTTGGCAGTTGGAATTCGATATGAGAGTAGGCTGTAGCGCCGCTGCCCGGGCAATATTTCCCTCATAGCACACTGTATGGCATATGCCCGTCTTTCATTAGCCCAGGTTAGGTGCAAAAGAGTAGGACGTTAAACCCCATTTCATTTCATTTATATCATGAAGGGGATTGCGGTAGGAGGTGGGGGTTTGGATGGCCGAATGGTTAGCACATGCGCGCTGAAACACAAAGCCTGTTATTGAGTCAACTGGCGTGGTTTCGAATCCCCGGTTGTACGTGACAAGAAGTAGCGTCGACTGTCTAACAGCGTGGGATTTCTCCTGCTTCCTCCTACTGCTAAAGAAATAAAATTAAAACATATGTTAGTCCCGACCTAGTTTGTGTCGAGTGGACGTTAAATCCCGTTTTTCTCTCTCTCCCTCCCTCTTTTTCTTTCTCCCCCCTCCCTCTCTTTCTCTCAGAAAAACGACTAAAATAACCATTACTCACCCGTGCATCTAACAACCAATTTATAACTGAAAACATAAGTATCCAAATTTATCAATCGACTCATGCAGCTTCCCACTGTCGTGCGATTCGTTACGATCTGGTAAGTGTCGATACGTTCAGATACGTCTCGATACGATCAACACGTTCTGATATGTTCAGATACGTCTCGATACGATCAACTCGATTGCTACGACTGACTACAATATATAATAAGACCTGATATGATCTCCACGATTACTCAGCGATTCAAATTACTAATCGTGATAACGGGAACCTAGCATAAACATTTAAAAAAGAACCGTAGTCCCTTCGACAGATTAAACAATGATAAAATATTCTGGTCTTATATAATTGATAACGCATCACTGACGTCCACGGGGATAATCAATATGTTCAATCATATGTTCAAAAAATAATTGGCATCTACGGTAGGCCTAGTATGACATTTTAAAGGAGCTACGTCTCTAACTCAATATTTTCCATAATATATTCGAAATTAAAAATACGTATTAGAATTCAATATTGGTCAATTTCAACCAATACTGATGTTGTTATCTTATCGGGATACTATAGGATCCGAAAACACAATAAACACTTTATGATCAGAACACGAGTCGTGTTACCGTTGCCGTTTTGTAATGAAGAAATAAAATAATAATTGCGTAGAATGATCTAAGCAGGTGTAAACGACTGTGGTTCAATTTGGACTGTTTACTTATTTCACCGAATATGATTGATTAGAAATTATAATATTTTCACACATTGAATGTAAATCACCTACATTCATAGTACTATTGGAACCATTATTGTCTATTTCTGTTGTTTCGATGGCTGTATGTCGCCTGTCGAGCCTCGTGAAGTTTCTCCGTGTCCTCCTAACCCCCACTACTGCTAAAAGGTCCCTACGCCAAAGCGAATAATCGAAATAAAATTTAACTATATGTTAGTCCCGAAAAGACCTGACCCCAACTTCACAAAGTATTCACAGACTTAAGTTAAGAATTCTCTCAAAATTGTTTGCCTTATTTTAACCAAAATATAGACCTTTATAAAACTATTGTTGTTTTAATGTTTCAAATACATCAATGAAAAAATATGTGCAAAGTTGGTGTTTCTGGATCAAATATATTTTACATAAACAGTGATTGAAAGTTGAGTAAATACTTAATTTAAGTCTGATAATGTTTTGTGTACTCGAGGCCTGGTCTGTGTCGAGTGCACGTTAACACACCCTTCATCTCTCTCTCTCTCTTTCTCTCTCTCTCTCTCTCTTAAATAACGCATGTATTGATAAGTAGTGTAAAAACAAGTGAATAGTAATTTTTATAGTGAGATATTGTGAAACAGTTGAAAGCTATTAAATATGCATACATGTTTTCCTTACTTTCAATAGAACACATCTGAGGATAACGATCATCACTTGACTTTCGATAGCCTTGAATTATGATTGGAGGATGCACGTACACTAAGATGGACAAATGCCATTTCACACAATCTGCTAATAAATTAGTATTGACCTGGTGCCTACTTAGCGAAATCTTAAAGCTGCAATTTCATATTTTTAAGTTATATTTTTAAAATATATTAAAGATAGGGGGGAGAGAGAGAGAGAGAGAGAGAGAGAGAGAGAGAGGGGGGTGTTTAACGTCCACTCGACACAAACTAGGTCATTTCGGGACTAACATATGGTTTAATTTTATTTCAATAATGTGCTTGCGCGTAGGGGGTCTTTAGCAGTGGGAGGAAACCGAAGTGCCCGGAGGAGACCCACGAGGTTGAGAAGGCGCCCCTATCTCCATGCCACATACGCTCACACCAGGGATCGAAACCACAGCCGCAAGCCAGAGGTGACCGGCCAGCTAGAGGTCGAAGCGCGGCACTCTAAAATATTTTAAAATAAATCCTTAAAATTGGTGGTATCTATGAACAGTTCTACCTTGTTAAAGAATAATCCTATTAATCCTATAATTCACTATTGCCAGTTGATAAATTGGCAAAAGCATCATTTTCAAATTCAAATTCAAACGTTTGAAGATAGGAATTGCATGGGGAAATGGAAAAACAAGGGAGGTAATTGTGTTATTATTTTCGATGTGAAGGATTTGAATGTGTGGGTATAGTAGTAGCGAGTTGATAAGCAAAAGACATAGAAATAAATATGTTTTGACTTTCTTGGAAAATATGACATTCTCGCTTTAATTAAGATAAAATCCAAATTTTAGTACTTTGATAACATAATATTAGATTGTTTTTAGTGTTTAGCCAATGAAGATTGAAGTATCTACTAACACTATAATTTGGATTTTATCTTTAGTTAAGATAATTTTTAACTTTATCTCTAAATCGGCTCCGTTTCACCAGGTGTTTTGTTTATAAACCAAAGCTACGGTGGATTTAGAATTTGATATCCTCTGCATACGACATTAAGGGAATAACTATGGTTAAAACAAACAAACCAGCGCCACCAATAATCGTCGAGGGTTTTTTACAATGGCCATGGATGTTCCCTAATCCCCAGATATCCTGCATACATCAAAGCTTAATGAGCTTGAATGGTGTACTACAGGGGGCGGTGCAAGGGACAATGCGTAGTCGTTCGGATGGTATGAAAAACCCAAGTCCCACGTACAAATTAGTGTGCAGGTAAATCATCCCTCGGCAGTTGGAATTCGATTTAAGGGTAAGCAGCTGTCAGGGTAAAAATAACCCAGGTGGAAGGAAACAGTAGAGGGAGCAAATTTCTGATTTCCTGATACAATTAGATAACAGAATGACCTAAGAGCACTATCATTAGATGAATTTGAGGTTTTTTTCTTATCTGTTTTTTGTTTCTCTTCTTTCTATATAGGCTTAGGCCCCCTTTATTTTAAATGAGCCTGGCCCACGGACAGGTGGAGAGGTGGGTCCAGTCCGACACAAACAATATATGAATTGTTGTATAATATTTATCTTGCATGTGAAAGAGAACAAGTCGTTTTAAAATGTCTTTGGTCTTTGTTACAATATTTCCGTCTGTAACGTAGCGTTAGTCTCAGATTTTATTTGGACTTGTTGAAACATAGTGTGAAATAAACTCAATGATTGTTTTCCATATAAATTGTATTATTATGTATTCAATACCTTGAAGTATTTATGTGGTTTATATTAAATTACTTCATGGGGTATAAAACCAAAACCTTTATTTACTGAAATGGAACCAATTAGATATGGGATGTATAATATCACTAAATCAGTTGTTTATACATCACTGAGCTGTTTGACTGGTGATTTAAAACAAAACTATTAAACATTATAAAATATTTAAAACTAGTAACTATATAATTAAGCCATTAACTACGTTGAGTAGAAGATTTCTCACCCCAAGGCGTGACAGAAACTGTTAGACATAAAATGAAATGGGGTTTAACGTCCTACTGTTCTGCTCCGAACTGGGCTAATGAAGACGGGTAATACACTATACGCCATGTTATGAGGGAAATTTTGCCAGGACAGCGGCACTACGGCCTACTCTTATATCGAATTCCAACTGTCAAGATATATTTTACGTGCACACCAATGTGTACACGGGACCTCAGTTTTTCGTCCCATCCGAACGACTAGACGATTGTCTGTGTCGGGCCCTGCCTCCTGCACGAATGACAGGGGGAAGCCTCGTCGGAAAATAAAACTGTTAGACAACAACACTCACAAAATATTTAATAAAATCAATTAATTACCAGGTTTTTCCTATCTACAATCACATGAACAATGTTCAGTCTAATATTTCAAATTTTAAAGATGCATGTTCGAGATAAGATAAAGAGATGGCAATTATCACTATAACAAATAAATTGATCCTTTTGGAACCAGAATTTAGCGACTGAATTTCAGGCCTTGCATCGATCATTATTAGTACGATAAAACATAGTCGCGAAATCCATTTTTTAAATTGGATCATCAATGGGCGTTGGGCTGCAGATGACTAACGCAGGCTAGCGGTGACACTGAGGGTTGATTATGGTCTGTATATGTTAATTAATGTCTAATTAATAATTTATATAACATTAATGTTCAGGCCTAAAGAAAGACCTGCAATAGACAGATTTAGCTCTTGCATAACGTATGTTTAAAAATAGGAACTAACAGCATTTGAACAACGCAGTCACGCCTTTTTCACAAAGAACTAAGAAGAGAAAGAGGTAGTACCGGGTGTTCCCGAACAACAGAGAATCATGAGAGCTGAAGATGAATGGAAGAGAAAGTCAGATCGCCGAATCTGGTCTCCCATTGACAGGATATAGCTAATCGTTTACAGCCCCACAAACCTTGTTAGATATAGGTTTTAACAGATTCTTTTTTAGATTTCGTTTGAAGCATGGGTTTCACAGAGAAGTACTTACGAATTATCTCTGTAACAGATGACTGTCCACAACACGTGCATTGACTTCACGTGGCGTCAGCCATTAGCTCAACGACTCGTGCATTGTTTACATAACACCTGATGCATTTTACTAATTTTAATACCCATTTACACTACAAATACTTCAAACGTCTTTATTTATTTTTCTTGTACTTCAAAAAAATGTTTGAGAATTTAATTTGTCGGAGTAAAAAAGTTAATATGCCGAACTCATTAAGTCTCGTCGATGTCATGCTTATCAGTGATTGTAGCGGCCAAGCGAATATTCACTGTGGAATCAGTTTGGGTACGATCCTATCGATATGCAGCGTTCTGCCATATTCTCACTCGGCAAATCTCGACAGATTCCGTAAACGACATCTAGTACTTTTCATTTCTGATACACGGATTTTTTATCCAAGCATTCAAAATAACCCAACAGGACAGTTTTATCACAGGTTGCCAATGGCAACGAGATAGAAGTGGGATGTAATGGAAATAAATAGGAAATTGTATCACAGGTTGCCATTGGCAACGAGGTAGAAGTGGGATGTAAGTGGTTAATACTATTGTTGTTACAATATTTATAATACGTGGTAAATACTAGATACAGTAAGATAGGAACAATTTATAACACGTGGTAAATACTAGATACAATACGATAAGAACAATTTGTAGCAGGTGGTGCATACTAGATACAATAAAATAAGAACAATTTATATCATGGTAAACACTATAGATACAATACGATGTATAGATCCAAAAACGATAAGAACAATTTATGGCACGTGGTAAATAATACGATAAGAACAATTTATGGCACGTGGTAAATAAAAGATATAATAAGATAAGAACAAAGTGTGACATGGTAAATCCAATAAGATAAGAACAATTTATGCCATGGTAAATGCAATAAGATAAGAACCATGTGTGACATGGTAAATGCAATAAGATAAGAACAATTTATGACAAACATAAAATAAACTATATATGGTAAATATTTGTCACAACCAGTCCTTAGGGTTCGGGGGTACGAATGTGGAGACTCTACCTACGTCACAAAACACTTGGTACGTTTTAATACATTTCTGTTGTCCCTACTGATAATGACCAGTAACTCTGACGGCTCCACAGACTCAATGCTTATTGGGTCTCAGTGTTTTCAAATACAATATCACCTTTGGGATATCAGACATGATTATAAGGACCAGTGGGAGGATAGCGAAGATCAACCCAAAATAACCAATAGTAGTAGAACTCGGTCTCTCATCTTTCTGACTGACTTTCTTTCTAATAACGGACGACATTTTACTTTTATCGACGGTTAATTCCTTGTAGATGCTGGCGACTCCTTCCTCCTTCATTGCAGATTCAGAGGTGACCACCACCACGTCTTGACATACCTCCGATCTCAAAACTCCGTCAGATCCTACAACAGCTACTCCAGTTGGTGAAGGTTGAAGGTCAAAATCGGTAATTGGCGTAGTAACTGATTCCAATAATGTGGTCTTTACAGAAGACTGGTAAGAAGCTATACAAGGATAAATATGTATTTAAGGTCTTTAAAGATTAATCGTCCGAAGTTATATCTATAATAATATGCAACTTTCAGTCTCGGAAAGCGTGGACATGTCTTTCAAAACAATGAAATGAAATGGTTTTAACGCCCTGATGTACTACTTTGCTGAAAACGAAGGGCATTAGGACACTAAAAAAGGCTAAGAACTAGAGACCGCCTAGGTCCCGGAAGCTGACGGCGGTATAGATCGTGTAGGTTGGGGTGTATAACCGAAATATCTCGGCTCCTGATTGTACGAAATTTACACTTTTAATTTTAATTTTTAATTTAATTGTGAAAAGTCGTTCAAATATATTATAGTTACACCATAATAACGGTTTAGTTCAATTTTGTAAAAATCGGTCTGCAACTGCCCGACAAAAGGACCATTTCCTTTTAAAGCAAGTAATACCCACATATGAATACCACAAACGACCCCGAGGTTGACCACCAGCGCTACCAACACCAAAAGACAGCGAAAACAACTTTGTGTATAAATCTAATGTATTGCATGTATTTTTTTTTAAAATAAAACTAGAAAATATCGCGAACGCATTGTCATCATATCCTAGGTCAATGCTTATGTGGAGATTTAACCTCTACCCAAATTCTCAAACTTAATACACAGTTCGCATCAAAAATCACGTGTGTTAACTGTTAACCCTGCTGACATCTCTCGACCTTCTTGACAAACTCTGCCATCAGTATGGAGCATAGTAGGGTTTTCTTCTTTTGAAAGTCTGAAGTTCTAGAAATCTCACGTCTGTGTTAAAATCAGGCCTTTGTTTTCATATTGAATAGGGGGGTGGGATTGCCTAGTGGTCTAGAGTGCCTCTAGCTGGCCGGTCACCTCTGGCTTGCGGCTGTGGTTTCGATCCCTGGTGTGAGCGTATGTGGCAAGGGGCGCCTTCTCAACCTCGTGGCTTTCCTCCGGGCACACCAGTTCCCTCCCACTGCTAAAGACCCTTACGCGCAAGCGAATTATTAAAATAAAAATTAAACCATATGTTAGTCCCGAAATGACCTAGTTTATGTCGAGTGGACGTTAAACCCCATCTCTCTCTCTCAATAGCCTGGAGAAAGGAGTACTTGAGTCCAAATTAATGGCCGGGTGGGGTGGGGTTAAAAAACATTCGACACAAACTACGACATTTGGGGACTAACATATGGTTTAATTGCTCTATGGAAACCCACGAGGTTAGACAGGCGACCCACCGCCTGTCACGTACAGTCGAGGAATGTATACTTACATATTGAGTCAATGAGTGTCTTCCTACAGTAGATGACACCTACTTGATTCATATTCTCGGTTGCCCAGATCCAATCATTTGAGAACTGTAACACGGTAGCGTTCATCCAGATACGGTCGTCAAAACTGTAATGACGTCATTCAATATAAAAGATATGAGAGAGAAATGGGGTTTAACGTCCACTCGACACAAACTATGTCATTTTGGGACTAACATATGGTTTCATTTTATTTCAATAATTCGCTTGCGCGTATGGGTCTTTTAGCAGTGAGAGGAAACCAGAGTGTCCGGAGGAAACCCACGAGGTTGAGAAGGCGCCCCTATCTCCATGTCACATACACTCACACCAGGGCTCGAAACCACAGCCTCAAGTTTAGCGTCCTGCGGTTCCACTACGACTGGGCTATTGGGGACGAGCATAAGCCATACAGTGTGCTCTTAGAGACATTTTGCCGGAACAGCGGCGCTAAGATCTAGAATTCCAACTGCCAAGGTATCTTTTAGTGTACTGTTATTTGTCCCCGCCCCAACGACTAAACACCTATCTTGTGAGACCCCCGGCCTACACCACTGGCAACCACGTCTGACAATCCCGATGAAATGTTGCGGCCAACACTGAAACGGAAGGCTTTATCCAGTTTCTTACACTGTTTGCCCAAACCACTACAAGGTGGCCTGTTTTCTGATAGAATCCCGGCAAGAGAATTATTAAAATGCAATGAAATTGGGTTTAACGTCCTACTGTTCTGCTCCGAACTGGCCTAATGAAGACGGACAAACGCGATACAGGTTTCTATGAGGGGAATTTTGCTCGGGCAGCGACGCTACGGCCTGCTCTTATATCGAATTTCAATTGCAAAGGGATCTTTTACGTGAACGTCAATCTGTACACGGGACCTCGGTTTTTCGGCATATTCAAACGACTAGACAGTTGATCTCGCAAGACCCTCCGTCCTGCGTCAAAGAAAAGGGGAAACCACAGATTTGTTTAGATATACAGTCGACGTTTAATTAACTTACCCGACAGTGTTCCAACCTTCTACCTCTTCATTTGAACATTTCCAGCTTGTATCCGTTTTAACACCAATACTCAAGGCAGCACTGAGGCCGCCCTGGCATAAATACGTCTTACATTTGATTGCTAGAAGTTGTGTTTTACCAGGGATGTTGATGAATGACGGCAAACCAAACTGTTGATCATTGTGATGTTCATATTGAACACCATCAGCATAGACATCCAGATAGTCACAATTTATATATCCAGTTATATTTTGATGGGCTACAAATAATAATAATAATAATAATAACTGCCAAGGGATATTGCACGTGCACGCTAATGTGCACACGGGACCTATTTTTCTCGTCCCATCCCAACGACTAGACAGCTGTCCTCCGTAATAATCGATAATAATGTCATTTATGTGATGTCATTTAACACAGAGTGTTCAACAGAACATGTTTATAACTTGTATTGATAAAAGGTTATTATAATTCGTATTCCGGTGATGTATACAAAAAAAAGGTAATAATAATAATAATATGTCTCACAAACTAGATCATTTCGGAACTAACATATGATGCCATTATATTTCACGAATTCGTTTCCGTGCAGGGGTCGTATGCATGTGGAGAAAACACACAAGGTGAGGCAGGGGACCTTACTCCGTGTCACGTACAAGCCGGTAATCAAAACCGTGCTACTTGTCCGGCTGCAGGTCGACAAACCTGGAAATAGTCAATTTTTCATTTTAATTTATTAGCCAGTATGTGTAGATTAAGAATCCGGATGATGCCACCCTCGCACCCTTGGAAAAATTTAAATATTCAAGATGGCCGCCATTAGGCATTTTCTGGTTATTTTGTGGGGTAATATATGTGACAGATTTTCTCGGACCTCGGTTTGGAGATGGAGTTTCTACGAATTCGACTCACGCAATACTATTAGCATGGGTATTCCCCCTAAATGTGACGGGGGGGGGGGGGGCAAATTAAAAATGGAGACTAATTTGGCCAGGAAACTTATAAAGTTCCCTAAAATGGTTTGTAATATTTTGAAATATAGGTTTTCGGTATATCTTATATCCTCAATATATGTAGTTTCAGAGTCCGGATGATGCAGCCTTGATCCATTAACAAACCGTGGGCTATATAGAGCACGCACCGCGTTAATTATTAGAGAGAGAGAGAGAGAAATGGGGCTTAGCGTCCACTCGACACAAACTAGGTCATTTCGGGACTAACACATGGTCTAATTTTATTTCAATAATTCGCTTGCGCGTAGGGGTCTTCAGCATTGGGAGGAAACCGGAGTGCCCGGAGGAAACCCACGAGGTTGAGAAGGCGCCCCTATCTCCATGCCACATACGCTCACACCAGGGCTCGACACCACAGCCGCAAGCCAGAGGTGACCGGCCAGCTAGAGGTCGAAGCGCGGCACTCTAGACCACTAGCCCCCCCCCCCCTCTGGGGTTTAGGGTCAGGGTATTTTTATACATACATATTAGACCATTGATGGTCTTTCTACAGTAGATGGTGCCCTGGGTATATCGATTTGAAGTTGTCCAAATCCTTCCTGGTAGAACTGCAGCATTTCTCCAGCTACCATCGTCAAATCTACAAACAATATGTTTAAAATAAGAAAAATAAATATTTAAAAAAATCATTCTAGAAGCAACATGTTAAATTATGAAACAGTGCTGGTCTAACATTTGCATGGAGTAAAACATGACCGGCGGGGCGATTTGCCCAATACTACCCAATAACACCCGAATACCATTCCAATATCACCACATACTACCCAATACTACAACACAATGGTTTCAAATGAGCATATTCCTTGGGAAATATCCTTCAAATGTGATTACCGACGTCTGGCTGTTCCATTTGCCCCCCCTGTCACCCAAATCAAGCAAATAATAACCCAATACTACCAAATACTTATAAAATACTACCCAATATTACCAAATACAAACCTAATATCGTCAATTAGCAGTACATCAGTATAATTTTTGCAACGAATATTCGATAATTTGCAGGAAATTGAAATATTTACAGCCGATAAACTGATTTGAGATTGCTACTCAGATTAATCATTTTGTTCGACATTGCAGTTTGTTTCAAAGACAACGAAGTTAAAATAAGAAAAACAGGTTTTTCCTCTGTCCTCTTCAAACGGGCTATACTATATACCTGAAAACAGACTAAATACCTGAAAAAACCCTAAAAAGGCAACCCGGGGCCTGGTCCCCCGGAAAGCACACGCAAAACAATCGAGTGACTCGGAATTCAGTCCTTTCACAGTTCTGCCAGTCCAGACAGCTGAGTTGGAGTGAGTAGAATCGTGACGTATTCCTAGGTAAAAAAATATGTTGGTTGATATATTTTTTATACAGTCGACACATGCGTTGTACTCCAAAATTCTCCTTTTCACTCGATTGACAGCAGTTTTAGAATTTAATTCCGGAACTGTGAATCGAGCATCCTCTAAATGTCGCCTAGATAAATTAGTAGATGTTTTCCATAAGAATAAGTTATAGCTTATAACTATTATAAAGTAATAGAGCAGACATTTTGACTTACGTGACGTTTTGCCAACCTTCCACCTCTTCATCGGAACATTTCCAAGTTGCATCAGTTTTAATTCCGTTACTCAAGCCAACCTTGATGCCGTTCAGGTGGGACAGATTGTCACACCTGATGGCGACAACATGCGTATTATACGGGATGTTGATGGGTGATGGCATCCTGCTGCTATAATCGTTATAATGTTCATACCGGACACCATCAGCATAGAATTCCATGATGTTATCACAAAATGCATATCCACTTATATTTAATCTGGCTACAGAAATAAAGATGTAAAGATGTGTCTTTTTGTTAGAAATAAAATAAAATGAAATGGGGTTTAACGTTCTGATGTTCTGTTTTGACTGTCCTACGAAGACGGGCATACGCCATACAATGCGCTATACGGGACATTTTGCCCGGACAGCGGCACCACGGTCTATTCATATATTGAATTACATCTGTCTTTTACCATATTCCTGAAGCAATGGCCCGAAAAATCCCTCTCTGACCATTGCTGGAATAGCGTCTGTTTCTTGAACTTATGCGGGAATGTGTCTATTCTTTCCGTTCAATGAAAGCTATCACTTAAGTACAGCAACATGACAGTCCTTCGTTTAATCTGGGTCTTCCCTAAAACTTTGGACAGTGATTTAAGGTATTCAAAACGGTGAAAGTATGTTCGTTTCCAAACAGTATTGTTTACATTTCATTCGACTTGATAGCCTCGTTTGTCACGCAATTAGTTTTACTGCAGTATTCTGGCATGCACGGATTAATTAGGCATAATAAAATCGTGAGTCATGACTTAAACATATTTGGTCCAATATTGGCAGCTAGTGATTGGTTGGTAGACGGACTACTGACAAATCAAAATCTAAAACAACAATATCCACTCATAATAGCAGTGTGTAGTTGGATTACCTCTAATCAAACGCAACACTGCGCGGAGTATGGTCTTTTACGGGCACTGAAATGTATACACGAGACCTTGCCAGACCCTCCATCCTGCATCACTGACAGGCGGAAACGAAACGAAACTCCCGATGAACTTTCTCCGCCGGGATCAAACGCGCGACCTCCAGGCTAGCGGGAAAGCGTCTTACTCACTGAGCCAATGTGTCTACCTGTGTTTGTAAGAGTTAAATATTATTTTAATTCTGCCCGGAAAGTAAGACAAATGGAAGTCAAGCATAAACAAAATACGTGCGACCGGCCATATTATTAATATTTCAGATTGCCGATCCCATCTTTATCTCATATCCGCGATGCTACAATTCGGCCTTGGGTCCTAGTTATTTGCAGATCATTT
Source organism: Patella depressa (assembly GCA_948474765.1). NCBI lineage: Eukaryota > Metazoa > Mollusca > Gastropoda > Patellidae > Patella > Patella depressa. The sequence goes on from OX419717.1 coordinate 3,706,961, forward strand.
CCAACATTGAAATTAATGTATTTGCAACAGCCAAATCGGTATGATACGAAAGAGAGAGAGGGAAAAAATGGGGTTTAACGTCCACTCAACACAAACTGAGTCATTTCGGGACTAAAATATGGTTTAATTTTATTTCAATAATTCGCTTGTGGGAGGAAACCGGAGTGCTCACGGGAAACCCGCGAGGTTGAGAAGGCGCCCCTATCTCCTTTCCACATACGCTCACACCAGGGCTCGAAACCACAGCCGCAAGCCAGAGGTGACCGGCCAGCTAGAGGTCAAAGCGCGGCAGTCTAGACCACTAGGCCATCGCAACCCATGATAATCCAGAACATTAGGGGTTAATGTTTTTAAACGGCCTGTTACCGTCCTAACAAGTAACGATGTTGGTTATTTATTACGGATAAATTTATTACTTCATTTATCCAATCTGACATCACCAATTACAGATTTGTCTACAGACTGACCGTGCATATTTTTTTAAACTAAGTAGCCGCAAATATATGTAATTGTTTTGGGATTTTTGTCTAAAATAAAGTTAATTTTGTTAAATAGACTTACGAATTTCCATAACCTTTTGAAGGATCTTAACATGCGTAGGAAACATTGTTAAAATCTTGATAGAGGTCCCCTCCCAACTACTTGTGAACGAGTAATAATTTCTGATAGTAATATTGATCCAAAAATAGTTCATTTTCGTTCAGTATTTACAAAGATATGTGAAATTAAAATATCATCGATCTATGCGGTGTAAAACGTTTTTATTTTTATATTTTATACTATAATATGTGATACTGTACATTAGAACAACCACTCACTACTGCTATAGATATATATACTTACAGATCTCAGTACAAACACAGCTCTGTAAAACAAACAATATAATCCAGACACTGGTCACCGTGTACTTTTCCCAACATACCATCTCTTTTATCACCCGAATATGAAACACAAATAAAACACTTATTTTTAACAGTGAAGGTAATATCCAGATAGAATAGACGGTATTTTACGACTACGTGTGGTGCAAGTAGAGAGACTATTTTTGAAACTATGTATGCTGCTAGGTTGTGTCCACTCAGTAGAATAGACGGTGTTTTACAACTATGTGTGGTGCAAGTAGAGAGACTATTTTTGAAACTATGTGTGGTGCAAGTAGAGAGACTATTTTTGAAACTATGTGTGGTGCAAGTAGAGAGACTATTTTTGAAACTATGTGTGGTGCAAGTAGAGAGACTATTTTTGAAACTATGTGTGGTGCAAGTAGAGAGACTATTTTTGAAACTATGTGTGGTGCTACGTTGCGGCGCTAGAAGACAAGATATTGTACGACTATGTATGGTGATAGGAAAGGGGGGTATTTTACGACTATGTGTGGTGCTAGAAAAGAGGATATTTGACGACAACGTGTGGTGCTAGAAGAGGGGGGATTTTACCACACTGAGTGGTGCTATAAGAGAGGGTATTTCAGTACTATGTGTGGCGCTAGAATAGATGGTATTTTGGAACTATGTGTGGCACTAGAATAGATGGTATTTTGGAACTATGTGTGGCGCTAGAATAGATGGTATTTCGGAACTATGTGTGTGTTAGAAGAGAGGGTATTGTACGACTATGTGTGGGGCTAGAATAAATGATATTTCGTAACTGTGTGTGTTTTAAGAGAGGGTACTTTACGACTATGTGTGAGGCTAGAATAAATGGTATTTCGGAACTATGTGTGTTTTAGAAGACAGGGTATTTTACGACTATGTGTGGTGCGCTACAACACATAATATAAGTATTACCTGTCAGTGAATGTTACATGTAACTTCTGAACACATAATATAAATATTACCTGTCAGTGAATGTTACATGTAACTTCTGGACACATAATATAATTATTACCCGTCAGTGAATGTTTCACATATTCTATGATCAAAAACCAGTCTTTTTCAATAAAATATTACTTACCGGTTTATATTACATGTAATTTATGGTTGAATGATATATCCAACATTCGTTGCTATAGCAATGGCTGATGCTGGCTTAATGACTACTTCCACATCGGGAATATCTTAGAAATACTGCAAACTATTCAGATCTCTGAAGAACCTCGAGACATTTCATATTCAATTGTTAAAGGTGACTCCCTACTACTACTGCCAACTATTCAGATCTTTGAAGAGCACATCAAGACATTTTATATTCAATCGTTAAAGATGGTTTCCCACGAACAAACTTTCACCTTGTACAAGTCTCGAACAACAATAACAATATCTCCCGACATCAGACAGGATTCCGGTTAGTTACCCGCTTTCAATTTTGTCCTGTGTTGGCTCTTTAACTTGGCGGCCCTGTGTTCGATCCCTGCGCTGGACGAGAAAGTTCCTCCGCACAGCGTCCAGGACAGACGGCCTGACAGGGGATGCACATAGTCGTTTGGATGGTACGTAAAAGCGATGTTCCGTGTACACATTGGTGTTCTGCTCCGACGGGTCTTATGGAGGAGGACATACGCCAGTGTGCTTAGTGAAAAATTGTGCCCGGGTAGCGGTGCTAAGTCCTACTGATAAATCGAGTTCCAACTGCAAGGAAATCTTTTACGTGCAAGCCATTGCGTCAATGTGTGCACGTACCAGCCGAACGACTAGACAGCTATCTGCGTCAAGCCGTCTATCCTGCACAACTGTGGGAAACCACACCGAGAAATCACCATGGACTCTCTTGGTCAACACCGGTAGTGAACCCGGGACCTCACGACTACCGTGCTAGCGTCTTACCTACTTAACCACCTTGCCCCCATCCCCATTTCTCCAATAATATTGGGCGTCTCTATTTTTCATTTTAGATAACCAATACATACTAGTTTTTAGGTAATATATCTTTAAGCCAGAGAATGAATCAATATATATGATCAATAATTAAATAATTTGTATGTGGAGTGGCTCCTCAAATGAGAAGCGAGAGTACATGATTGCGACATAACAACCAATTTGGAATCAACACGTACGATAGCATGTTTATTAATTATTTATTAAAAGACTATTTAGATAATATGTTGCTATTGTACTTTAATAAGTTGATTACATTCTGATACGACACTCGAATTTAACCACGCATGGGCCATATATGACATCGCAACGGTAATGCTGACGCAAACACGAAATGTTACGGCAATAATAACAACGAAGACGGACATACGCCGTACAGTGTACTAAGAGCGAAATTTTGCCCGGACATCGAATTGCAATTGTCAAGGTATATTTTACGTGCACGCCAATGTGTACACGGGACCTCGTTTTTTTCCGCCCGAACGACTGGATAGCTGTGCTTGTCAGGCCCTCCGTCCACCATTACTGACAAGGGGGGATCACGCCTGAAATTCTGGATGAACTTACTCGGCCAATACCCGACCTCCAGGCTAGCAAGCCAGAATCTTACCCACTCCTCCACCAAGCCATATTAATACTGTTTTGGATCCTTCTAGATAAAAATGAAGGGCTAACATTTCTCTTATTCAAAACCATTAACTATTTATTGACTCGATAATAAGATCTGTTAATTTTATACGGCCACATTTAATCTGTTTGTGATAAAAAAAAATATAAACCAGTCTACTCTTTGGAATCCCACAAGCAAGTCTAGCCAAGATCCAGAAAGTTCTTAATACTGCAGCGCAGCCCGAATAAGTTTGATCACATCCAGAGTGTGCTGGCTTCGTTACACTGGTTACCTGCTAAGGCGCGAATCAGATACAAAACACTAACATTAATGTATAAATGTCGCAATAACCCAACTCCTCAATACTATCCGAACTCTTAAAGGACAATATTGGTGCCAGTCATTATCACATATGTGATAGAACTGATTAAACACTTCCCAAATATAATATTAACACAGATATCATCGATACCATAGAGGAATAATAAAGGATTCATGAATCGGAAGTGACGAACGCCAAGGGGTAATGAAGACGGGTATACGTCATACAGTGTGCTTTCAGTGAAATTTTGTCCGGACATCGAATCCCAATTGCAAAGTATCTATTACATGCACGTCAACGTGTACATGGGACATCGGTTTTTGTCCAATCCGAACGACTAGACAGCTATCCTTGTCAGTCCCTCCGTCCTGATTCGGTGACAAGGGGTAGCCACGCCAGAAAATCTGCCTGAACTGTCTAGTCGTACGGATGAGACGAACAATCCAGAAGTCCTGTGTATACATTGGCATGCACGTAAACGATCACTTCGCAGTAGAAATTCGATATAAGATTAAGCCATAGTGCCGGATCCATTCACTTTATTGGAATTGTTTGTTTGTTTGTGATTTCTGAGTATGATGTCTTGTTCATATATCTGTTTTTGTGTCGATTATGTTTGGTGCAGTCCCCCTGCACTTACTATTACAGCATACTGGTATTAAAATGACACATCCGTGGGTTGTAAGTAAAGAAGTCCGTAAAATAATTAAATAAGGTGACGTAATATACCCAAATAAAACGAATTATCATTTGCAATCAGATTGTCGGAAATAGAAAATGGCAAATTGGGCTTCTATTCCAGGTTTAGCGTACAGTATATTTATTTCTAGAATTGAAATGTATAGATCGCCAGATGTCATTTTAATCAATTGTTATGTACTTAGTCTAATAATTACAAAATATAAATAAAATATTATTGTGGTCGTTTGGCACATTTCTTGTATTCGTTGGTTCTTGCAGGGGACTATTAAAATGGGTTCGTCTGTCCGCCCGTTTGTCCGCCTGTCTGTCGGTCACAGAATTTGTTTACGTTTAGTGTGCATTACATTTTTATTCTCATGATACTATTCCCAACACTGGTAACGAGGATATACAGGTCACAGATGCAAACATTGTACACGGCTTAATCGGATAACTATTGCGGCTATAGAGTCCATTCGGAGCAAAACCTGTAGGACGTTGAACCATATTTCATTTCATCAAAGCAGCAAAGTGGCGCGGGTGTCCTGGATCGTGCTGTATTTTTCGGGATACTCGTTTCATCAGTGGCTTCGCAAAGAAAACAATCTAAGGACACTGTGGAGTTATCTCCGTTTGCCCAAGATGACTAAATTATTCGTGGGAGGGTAGCGAGGCTATTCGATGGAGTGAAAATTGAGATTTTGGAATGCTCCGACTGCATAACACCGATGCCAGCTGAAACATAATGACAGAGTTTAATTACATCACGATTTCTTTCAGACCACCTTCAATTGTCTGTCAATTTAGGACAATCGGACACGCTCACGTGTTACAGATGTGAGATAGACAGAGGGATACTCGATTCACAGCCCAGAACGCCCCGAATCGACAGAATTACAATCGAGTGACGCGGAATTCAGTCCTGTCACAGTTCTGCTAGTCCCGACAGCTGAGGTGGAGTGAGTAGAACCGTGACGTATTCCTAGGTAAAAAAATATATTTCAGCTGTCCTGATTGGTGGAGATATTTTTTATACAGTCGACACATGCGTTGTACTCCGAAATTCTCCTTTTCACTCGATTGACACCAGTTTTGGAATTGAATTCCGGAACTGCGAATCGAGGACCCTCTTTATGTCTTAAAGGGGCATTAGGCACGAGATAAATCTCCTTACTACATGTCATATATACCTTAAATGTTATCTAAATTATTAATCGGACCTGTATTAACTTATCCAGACTATAACCAACCCTCGATGTCATCGGATACTCCAAAATATTCAACAGATTTAAAAATGCTCTTTGACATTTAGAAGTAGAGGTATAATATTCATAATGACACAAATTTATGGATTTACTACTTCTTGGTTTATTATATGTAACGTTCCAATGCTCTTTATCAAGCAATAAAGATACCTGTAAGAGTATTAAACCAAGAAGTAGTAAATCCATAAATTTGTGTTATTATGAAGATTTAAATATGATTGACAGTTAATGATGGATAACTGAGACTTGTTTTTATCATCTTAATGGTAGCAACGACAATCGCGACTATATTGTTCTTGTAAGGTCAATAATAACTCGGTTTAGCATTAAGTAATTGGACTAAAATTTTCAACATATTCCATTTGCATTATCTATTGCGAGTACTGTCAGATGTTTATCTAAATCTTGCATAATACGTCTTTAACATGTCTATTATATTGTTTGAGAGGAAACCTTAGGGACCTGGAGAAAACCCGCGAGGATGGACAGACAACCCTACTCCTTGCCACGTGCAAAGGGGTAATGGACACCATAGTAATAATATAAGAATCGTATTCTAGATGTAGTGATGTCACGTATATTGTCGTTACTATGTATTAAATAACAACATATAATATTGTTTAAACATAAAATCACTGGCAACTGACGAAACTTTCCTGTTGACATACGTCTTGCTGGTGGTTTTATTTATATGCGCACAGAAATACGCATGTAAACAGAACAGGTGTTCCACTACCTTTCATGTTTTCATCATTTAGCATTGTACCTCCAGCTGAGTGACGTCACCTATTCAGAGACAAAGTTTTATTGTTAATTATACAGCCGAAGTAAACGTTCAGGTAGGATGATTATTATGTTGAAATTCGGTGATTCCATAACCAGCAAGTCCGATAACCAAATAGATCGGGTGACAACGATCACGTCCTCAAAGAAATAACACGAGAGTTAACGTCTTGCTGCTCTGTTGCGACTGAGTTAATAATGACAGGCATACAGCGTGCATTGTACTATGAGCGCAATTTTGCCCGCACAGCGGCGATACGACCTTCTTTTATATCGAATTCCACGCCAATGTGTACACAAGACTTCGATTGTTTGTCCCATCCGAACAACTAGAAAGCTGTCCTTGTCAGGCCTTCACTCCAGCACCGTTGACAAGGGGAAATGACGCCCGAAAATACCGATGAAGGTTCTTGCCCGCGATCCCCAGGCTAGCGAGCCAGCGTCTTACTCACTAAGCCAGTGTGGCTTCCCCTCGATCGGGCGATAACGCTGGAAACGGAATTGAACGACGGACATTATACGCCCACACTGCAATGGAGGATTAAGAGAGAGAAAGAGAAATGGGGTTTAACGTCCACTCAACACAAACTAGGTCATTTCGGGACTAACATATGGTTTAATTTTATTTCAATAATTCGCTTGCGCGTAGGGTCTTTAGCAGTGGGACGAAACCGGAGTGCCCGGAGGAAACCCACGAGGTTGAGAAGGCGCCTCTATCGCCATGCCACATACGCTCACACCAGGGATCGAAACCACAGCCGCATGCCAGGGGTGACCGGCCAGCTAGAGGTCGAAGCGCGGCACTCCAGACCACTAGGCCACCCCAATCCTCCGCAATGGAGGATTAAATGTTACGTTAAATCACTTGAAGACTCATTGTCACGCCAGTATTTATCGGATGATTTTTTCCAATAAAAGTATGTTATATATGGAAATATACTGGATTACCCGCAAACACCCACAGGGCTATCATTGGAATAAAATGTTAGGATACCGCTAACTGGCAACCCAATGGCTTATTGAATGCTAGCTTGACTGAGCAAGCGGTTGCTATTTCTTAATTAAATTATTAGGCGGTTTTTGGACCACTGCGGAAAACACTGAATACCGGAAAACACCGGAAAACACTAAATACAGGAAAACACACGGAGTACCGCAAAACACCCTAAATAGGCAACTCAGAGCCTGGTCCTCTGGAAAACACACAAAAAACTAAACCTAACCCTAACTCTAACCCACAACGGAAAACCTAACTATAAACCTAACCCCACACATAGAGGATCAGGCTCCGGGTTACCAATTTAGGGTGTTTTCCGGTAGTAAGTGTGTTTTGCGGTATTTAGTGTTTTTCTGGTGTTTTCCGGTACTCAGTATAACATGGTGTTTTCCGATAGTTTCTGGTGTTTTCCGGTTGTTTTCCGGTATTTTCCGGTATATAGTATTGCCGACTGCGGAGTGTTGTTTGAATATGTTTTTAGTCCAAATATATCATCAAATCAAGCAGTTTGTAACGCGGCAAAGTATCTTTAAAGCGAATCTCGATCCCTTATCAAGCAGTTTGTAACGCGGCAAAGTATCTTTAAAGCGAATCTCGATCCCTTATTATCCCAGGTCACCCGTCTAAATTAAACACAGGGATTGTTTATATCCCCTACATGTGATGATGATGATGTCATAATATTTATAATATATAAGTAGACGTGTTGATCACATTATATTTTATACTTCAAGTAGTATATATCCTTGTATAAACTAATCGTGAGTAAATACCTTCCAATGGATTGACGACACTCACAAACGTCAGTGGCTGAATTTAATTTAAAGTTACATTATGTAAGATTTGAATAAAGAGTCTACCATCGTTGCTATACTAGGTAATAGAAAATGGCGATGTTGAAAATGTCATTCAAAACACTTCTTGCTGGGCCAAGTTCTGACAAGATGTTCGTAAGATTTGAATAAAGAGCCGACCAGTGTTGCTATAATAACGTAAAAATAGATAATGTAAAATGACAATGTTGAAAATTTCATTTCATTTGATTCATTCGGAGCCAAGTTATCACTGAGTGCATAATGGTAACCAGGCCACGTTAAACCCCATTTCTCTTTCACCATCTCCTTTTTGTTCCCAATATATTTTATGTAATATTAATATACCAGTCCCGATATGTGTCGAGTGGACGTTAACCACCTCACCTAAATTATTTTGGAAGGGAATGATGTTTTAAATTCTACTACTTGTCGAACAGTGTCGAGCAGGACAAATGAAGACAGTTTGTTTTTATATAAATAAGGAATGTGTGTTCTCCATCACGCCTGGGGATCGGGTGTTCGATCCATGCAATGACCAAGAAAGTTCATCCAGATTTTCCAGCGTATGATTCGCCTTCTCAGTGATTCAGGATGGATGACCTGACAACAACAGCTGTCTAGTCGTTTGGATGGCACGAAAAGCCAAGGCCCCGTGTACACATTGCCGTGCGCTTAAACGAACAGTAGGACGTTAAACCCCATTTTATTTCATTTCAGTACTTTATCACATGTTAGGACTATTTCGAGTACTGTTCAATACAGAGACACAATTCAATGAAAAACCAAATAAATCACGTCTTCAACTATATACACCAGATATTATATAAACAGCAAATCTGTATTTCTTACCTTCCCCTTGTCAGTGGTGTAAGACGGGGGGGGGGGGGGTCTGACAAGGACAGGCTCTGTCTATTCGTTCGGATTGTACGAAAAAAGACGCTACTATGTGTATAAGAGGCGACAATGGTGCCGCTGACCTGGGACATTTTCCGTCATAGCGGGGGGTTGGGATGGCCTAGTGGTCTAGAGTGCCGCGCTTTGAACTCTAGCTGGCCGATCACCTCTGGCTTGCGGCTGTGGTTTCGATCCCTGGTGTGAGCGTATGTGGCATGGAGATAGGGGCGCCTTCTAAACCTCGTGGGTATCCTCCGGGCACTCCGGTTTCCTCCCACTGCTAAAGACCCCTACGCGCAAGCGAATTATTGAATAAAATTAAACCATATGTTAGTCCCGAAATGACCTAGTTTGTGTTGAGTGGACGTTAAACCCCATTTCTCGTTCTCTTCCCTCATAGCACACTCTATTTCAGCAAATAGCGAATCGAGGTTACAGGTACTGGTGTTACAATAACAAACAATCTTATCACGACTATTTAAATCTAAATCTAACGTAATGTATCTTTAGTTTTAACCAATTGCCTTGATTTACAATCTACGGGTACGTAAACATAAAAACATTAGTCACCGACAAAATCTTTAACAGGAAGACAGAATTCAGTATGCACTAAATCAGTCTCGTGTGTCCAATTATACAATTACTTGATACCAATAGAAGTAGTATACAAACAATTCATGCATTTAAAGGGAGAGAGAGGGAGAAATGGGGGTTAAGGCGACCCCACTCCTTGCCACGTACAACCGGGGATTCTTAATCCCGCCAGTTGACTCAATGACAGGCCTTATGATACAATGCGCACGTGCTAATCATTCGGCCATTTAACCCCCCATATTTAAAGGGGTATAACCACACCACACTAGTTGTTAATCAATCCAAACCAGTGACTAAATTCAGTTAAAGAGCTAGTACCAATCCAACCAAGTAACGATAGGACCGCACTACACTCAAAACAAAAATCTACAAGATAAACTTGCGTACAAGACAGAAATGAGACATTGCACAAAATAAACATCAAATGAAGTGAATGGATCCGGGGGCCAGCCGTAAGAGTCTACTGCGCTGTATAGTCCCGGGCCTGTTCATACTCCGCACAGTCTTTCGTTTGATTAGAGCTAATCCCCCTACTCATTGCTGTAAAGAGCGAACATTCCTGTTCTAAATTATGATTGGTCAGTAGTCCGACTACCAACCAATGACTAGCTGCTCTACGAAAGCTTTACATTTAAAACAAAGCGCCAAATTGGACCAAACATGTTTACATAACGTTACGTCATGACTCACGATTTTATTATGCCCAATTAACCCATGCATAGCAGAATATTGCAGTAAAACTAATTGCGTGACAAACGAGACTATCAAATCGATTAAAATGTAAACAACATTGTTTGGATACGAGCATACATTCACCGTTTTTAATATCTTAAATCACTGTCCAAAGTTTTAGGGAAGACCCAGATTAAACGAAGGCCTGTCATGTTGCTGTACTCAAGTGACAGCTTTGATTGAACCGTAAGCAAAGACACACTCCCTCAGAAGTTCAAGTATAAGAAGCCAATACAGCAATGGCCATAGAAGGATTTCTCGGGCCATTGCTTTAGGAATATGAGGCCTGTTATGGTACAGTCTTCACTACAAATAATTTACATAAAAAGAAGACGTAACAGAAATAATGTAACCAATCTTGACACTGGCCGTCTCTTCAATAGCGATAGTCTGCCAGTTGACGTCAGGTGTTCGAACAATTGCAACAATAAGGACGATAATCCGGATAGAATCTCGGAAAACGCTAAAATAATAAGAAGTATTAACAATCCAGATTTGTAACTAAATGCAATGAAATGGGTATTATCACTCAAATCCAAAAGATAAATCCATTTAAAGAGCTGTTCTTTGACCTCATGCCATTCGGCACCGATAGCACGTGCAATGATTACACCGAGCGTAGAAGCACAAACCGGTCCGGGATGAATTGGTGCCTTTTACTAATTTTACACTTTTGATAACGTCGCTTTAATTTGAGCTGGTGACAATAAATCACATGAATATTTCTAGATTACAAAAAATTCAGTGAAACCTTTATAAGACGCAAGTATCTATAGACACTAAGTTGGTCTCTCATCACGATCTATGGTGAAGGCGGATTTAACGTTTAATGGTTTGTAGTTCTTTTGTCTATTACAATCATCACGTATTTTAATCAGCGTTTGCCAGACACGATATGCTTACTTTTTCGTAAGAGATGGACAGAGAACAACCAAGCAAAATACCGCGATCTTTCGTTTAATCGGGGGCCATAATCCAGGGAGCTATGGTCGGAAATGCGCGAATATCGCGAGGAACATATTTTGTAAATTTTGTGACAATCGGACAAAACTTGTGCCTCTAAATGAAACAAACACTACGTTAGATGTATAGCAAGTTTATGCCGAGTCTACTAGATGTCTTCTTTTTATAGCTACATTAGGCATTTCGAGCAACCAGTTTAGTTAACACTAATTAACGGAGCTAAATCGCAATTATCTGGGACCTAGAAATTGATACATATAGATCGCATATAACAATGTAATATGAATGTATTGTTTCCGTTTTGAAATAGTTATATCAATATCCTCGTTACTTTTAGTCACTTACTATAAATAGCGTTGAAACGCTTTATGGTACACGATTCGGTTACCACTGCTAAAATGTGTATTTTGTCTTAAATATTGGATATCAGAAGCTTGTCTTTTCCCGACTCGATCACAACATCAATGTTGATTCGAATTGACAAATAATTCGTATTTTCAACGAGTAAGACTTTGGATGATATCGGGACTTAGCTACTTTAAAGTGTATTGTTTGTAACATAAGGCGCTGCCTTCACAATACTTGCTTATTCTTTAATACAGCTTATACCAGAATTCATCTAACTAGGGTAGCGTTTAGAATAATCTTTAAAACATACGATGGATTACAATAAAATGTGGTTTTATGGCACGTCAGCTCCAACCGGGCTATATTGCGCCAGACATATGGTGAATATTATGGATTACAACATATACAATGAAATGCCAACTTTTACAATACCACTTTAATTCCCATCTGGTTCCTGGCAAACGTCTTCCCTTGACGGACCCGTGAACGAAGATTGACAATGTTTACATGTAATGTTAATTTATGCTTTGTTCCAGTAATTATCTGTTTGATTTTAATTTATTTTTCTATTTTATAATTATATTGTTTTTAATTCGAGAGAGAGAGAGAGAGGGAGAGAGAGAGGGGGGGGAGGGGGAGAGGGGCATTTTGCTTTTATTTTGTAATTTTGTTGTGTATAATTTGAAATAACGGTAATTTTCTAGGGAGAGGAATTGTCGAAAAGAGCACTATGGTAATTAAACTGGTTATAATAAGCTGCATAATCCTGGCAAATGGATTAAGCGTTGAATCACAACCAAGTACGTATTATAGTGTTGATGTTTGATAAATAGATTTCAGGGTGGTGGAGTGGACCCACAAAGTCTTTCATTGAGTTAAGGGGCGTGGTGTCGACCAGAAATATGTCCATCGGTTTCCTCTACAGCTAAAGACCCCTACGCGCGAGTAATTATAGAAATGATATTGAATCATAGGTTAGTCCCAAAATAACCTAGTTTTGTTAACTCCCATGTCCCTTTCGTGTGCTCTGATGTATCGTGTGTAATATATACAGGCATCACTACTATTAAACCCTTCTCCATAATCTGTAGTTAATGATGTTCATAGCCTGTACTATAGACTTCAATAGTAAGTACTACGCTAGTTGATGACGTATGTAGTAAGTATTGTGCTATTTAATGACCCCTTCTGTAGCCTAACTATGCTACTTAATGACTTCTGTAATTCACTCTATGACTTCAATAGTAAACCCAATGCTACTCAATGACCTCTATAGTCTGTACTATGCTAGTTAATGACTTCTATTGCACTATGTTTGTTAATGACTTCCATAGACTGTGTTAGCTATTTAAATGGATAAAGATATTTTCCCCAGAGAGGGTTACTGTATAGTTTACTTACTTTTATAGGAAAATGTCGAGATAGAAGATGTGACAGGTAAGAAACATTAATAGTTTACGTATTGTATAATCGTGGCAATTTGTAATCCAGCTTTAAAGAGGCAAGCAATATTATTCTAGCTTTTGATTGGAGCCGAAGTGACTCAGCGAGTACGATGTTGGCACAATAATAATCTACACGTCCTATGTTCGACCCCTCTGTTGGCCTAGAAAGTCTATCGTGATTTCTAACATTCCTCCTCATTTCCAGTGACTGAAGGACTGGTGGGGGGGGTGGCCTAGTGGACTAGAGTGCCGCGCTTCGACCTCTAGCTGGCCGGTTACCTCTGGCTTGCGACTGTGGTTTCGAGCCCTGGTGTTAGCGTATGTGGCATGGAGATAGGGGCGCCTTCTCAACCTCGCGGGTTTCCTCCAGGCACTCCGGTTTCCTCCCACTGCTAAAGACCCCTACGCGCAAGCGAATTATTGAAATAAAATTAAAACCATATGTTAGTCCCGAAATGACCTAGTTTGTGTTGAGTGGACGTTAAACCCCATTTCTCTCTCTCTCTCTCTGACTGAAGGACTGGCAAGGAACAGCGTACGGTGGTTCGGATAGGGCGAAAACCTAGACCAAGTATACACATTGGTATGCACGTAAAATAACACTTGATAGTAGACGCAATTCGGTGATAGCGCCGCTGTCTGGGCACAATAACCCCTATGGCGTAAACTCGTCTTCATTAGCCCAGTCAGGGCAGACAAATAGGACGCTAAACGCAATTAATTTCATTTGTTATTGTTTTTATTTTTTATTTCTTTATGCATGGAGTGATTCAAATGCACAATCGTATTTGCTGCATCCACTTCGAGACAACTGAAAGCTTAAAACAATTTTTTATTGTCAATTCTTTTGGGGTTTTCGCCAACACTGCTATTACAAATATTCATGCTTTGCCTCTACTTATTCGTATTCTAGGAGACCAGAGGGAAGATTTATTCCAGATGACTGTAGAATATTCGACACGCAACGTCCAATATACCGCACCTCCACAGGTCATTGTAACAACGTGATGCACCCTCAATGGGGGGCAGCAGGAATCCCTTTCCAGAGACACTATCGACCATCATACCAAGATGGTAAGTTAGAGAGAGGGAGAGGGAGAGAGAGAGAGAGGGTGGAGAGGAGAGAGAAAGGGAGAGTTTTACGTTAAGTAAACACAAACTACGTCATTTCGGGACTAACATCTGATTCGAAAGTATTTCAATAAATCGCTTACGTTAAGCGGTTAAGGAGTCTTTAGCGTGGGCAGGAAACCGAAGAAAACTCACAAGAGAGAAAGGGGGAGATAGAGAGAGCGATATATAGAGAGAGGTCTGGAAACTATTCCTAAGTAGATTTTACTTCAACCATTTTGTTCTGGGCGAGTCTCTTTTTTAGACAATCGTTCTATCAATTTATGGGTAGAGTTTACGGGTGAGGGTGACGAATAAAAACAACTTTCTTTCATTCTAAATATTATTGTATTAATCATCATCATCATCATCGTAAAAAACTGCAAAGATACAAATTGCAATATTTAAGCATCTATTCTGTCATATTTATAATATTTACACATTCGTTCAATCTGTTAGACATTTCGATAGAAGGGAGGGGATACCGAATTCCACAGTCTAGGTGAAAATCAATGTAGCTTAGGCCTTTTTAAAGGAAATAATCAAATTACAGCTATGACATACTTACAACAACATAAATTAATAATTATATGTAAATAACCATATACCACAGCAAACCAAGTCTCGGAAATGACCAGAGCAAAGGGAGGTCAAGTAGGGTTGACACCGCCACTGACCACGCCAAGATAGAAAACCCTGAATAATACATATTTCTCCTAAATCACCAATTGACACACATTAAAAGCTTATCAAAGATATAAATAGTGTTATACTATAACTTTCGATACAATAAATACCTCATTCCCCATTAAAATAGCAGATACCGCATATCTCGTTCCTTTCCTGTGACTCGCGCCCGAAATCTCTCGAGTTGAGTTGACACTGGTGGTCCCGTACAAAATTTGGAATGGAATAATTATGAAATTGAAAGTATTAAAAAATGACGTTCATCACATGGCTCCCCTAAATTGTGAATTTCATCACCAATTTAAAAATTAAACTAGATAATATAAACACATAACTAATGTAAATGCATGCACACATTAAATAATGAAAGGTCCTTTAAAAACTAAACTGGCAGTGCACAACACAATGAATTTCCTAACTGTTCTATAATTTTTATTGTCCACCAGTTTTGAAATTAATCACAAAAGGTCAAAAATTCACTAAGCGTTCTACTTTCTACTGAGGCTCCTCGACGGGGATAACCGGTCTCACACATTCATTCGAATTAGGCAATAGTAAAACAAGTTTATGAATAGGTCTGTCTAAGTATTTCTTCATGGCAATAGTTTTGTCTACAGTTCGATCACCAATAGACACACGCACTTTACGAACAAGTTCATCATCACTCTTGTAAATTTCACACACGCGACCTAATTTCCATTCATTTCGTGGGAGGTTGTCGTCTTTAATTAATACAACATCATCTATCTCAAAACTTCTAACTTCTTTTGTCCATTTAGGTCTTCTCTGTAATGTTTGAATATAATCTGAGCTCCACTGATTCCAAAACTGATTTGCTAGGAATTGAACTCTTCTCCATCTTTTCTTTGAATAAACATCTTGTTGTAAGAATATACCAGGGGGAGGTAATAATACTTGTGGTTTTAAAGTCAACAATTGATTTGGTGTTATAGGACTCGGATAATCTGGATCATTGATGTCATTAACAGATAATGGTCTACAGTTAACAATAGATTCTGCTTCCACAAAGAACGTTCTGAGAGTTTCATCATTCAAAATTGTTCCATGATTATGCAGTAAGGCGACCAATACTTTTCGGACTGATCGAATAAGACGTTCCCAAGATCCGCCCATGTGGGATGATTCTGGAAAATTCATTTTAAAATGTATCCAATCACAGTCATCTTTCAATAATTCACTTTTAATTTTGTTATCATCCATTTGGTCAATATTCATTTGTAGTTCATTTATGCCCCCTACAAAATTTGTTCCTTGATCAGATCTGAGTTGACGAATGGGCCCTCTGCGACAAACAAAACGACGATAGGCGTTTAAAAATGAGTCTGTAGTCATGTAGTTGGATACTTCTAAGTGTACAGCACGAGATGCCATGCAGACGAATATGACACCGTACCTCTTCAGTTCACGCCGTCCTTCTTTTACGTAAAATGGACCAAAATAGTCTACTGCTGCGTAAGTAAATGGTGCACTGGGTTCAAGTCTGTCTTTGGGTAATGATGCCATTTTCTGAACTTCTGTACTACCATAAAGTCTTTTACAAATTACACATTTGGTTATAACATTCGAAACTACTGCCTTTCCTCCTATTAACCAATAACCAGATGCTCTAATTAGGTTGTGGGTATAAGCTCTACCTTGATGGTTGGATCTTTCATGATAAAACCTTATGATTAATTCTGTGATGTGACTATGTTCAGGCAATATTATAGGATATTTTCTATCTTCTGGAATATCAGCATTCTTGATTCTTCCGCCAACTCTCAACAAACCATTAGTATCTATGAAAGGATCAAGCTTGTACAGTCTATTTGAAGTTTTCAACACTTTCTTTCTTTCTTTCAAATCATGTCTATTCTCCAAATTTCTATCTTTCTGTAGTGATTCTAAAATCTTGATTTCCTCTTCAAAGTACTCTTTTTGCAGTTGCTTAATGATTTGTATTTCAGCTTTCTTGAGGTCAGTAACAGTTGACGGTTTAAATGTACCATTATTAAGTAGCGAGGTTGTTGAATCTTTCTTGAAGCGTTCTCGGATACGAAGGCAAAATGAAATGGCTAACTTTAATTTATGCCAGTTTGAGAACGATTCAAATCGTTGAAGGAGAGAATGGTATTCTTTCGTCTTCGTTGCTAAAGTTACCACTTTCTTGACTTCTGGATCTTCAGGATTAATTATCTTACAGTCTTCTATATCCTCTGGTTCACTATAATCATTACCATATAGAAATTGTGGTCCTTTCCACCACCTTTCACAGTTGACTAATTGATGGGCTCTTAACCCTCTTGAGGCTATGTCAGCTGGATTCTCAGTTCCTTCTACAAAGTACCAATCAGTCGGTGAAGAATGATTACGTATTTGTTGTATTCTGTTAGCTACATAAATGTGGAATCTCTTGGCATCGTTGGCTATGTAACCTAAGACGACTCGGCTATCTGTCCAATAATATTCTTTATAATCTGTATAGGTTAATTCTCTTCTCAACATTGCAGCTACTTTAACTGATACCACTGCTGCTGCCAACTCCATTCTAGGGATAGTAACTGGTTTTGAAGCAGACACCCTAGATTTGGCAACGGCTAAGGTACAGTAAATTCTATCATCTTCATTCTGTAATTTGATGTAAGTGCATTGTCCTATGCCAGAAAACGATGCATCAGAAAAATGATGGGCTTCTATACATTTAATGGTACCAAAATCTTCTGGACAAAATGATCTCTGGATTTCTAGATCTCCTAACATTGATAATTCCATCTTGTCCATCTTGATCTGATATCATCTGGTATGTCATCATCCCAGCCAATATTATCTGTACACAGTTCCTTCAGTATTCGTTTACCAATAAGAATACAAGGTGACACCAATCCCAAAGGGTCAAATACCGAGCTAACAGTTGAAAGGATTCCTCTACGTGTCAGGGGTCTATCTTGCAGATTGATTCTAAACTGAAATGTGTCGTTCTGTATACACCATTGAACCCCCAAGACTCTGTCTATCATTTGAGTATTATTATCAATGTTAAAGTCTATATCTTTCGCTCTATCAGGTAAGGGTACATCTTCTAATACTTCTTTCTTGTTACTTAGAAATTTATGTAGTCTTAATCCACCTTGTTCACACATCTTAGTTGATTTATCTATTAAATCTTTGGCTTCTTCAATGGTAGCAACTGATTTCAATCCATCATCGACATAAAAATCTTTTCTTATAAAATCTGCTGCCTTCTTTCCATACTCTTCTTCATATAGATCAGCAGTTGCTTTCAATCCATAATTAGCACACCCCGGGGATGAGGTAGCTCCAAATAGGTGAACTGTCATACGATAAGTGGTTGGTTCCCTGGTGAAGTCATTTTCTTCCCACCAGAAGAAACGTAGGTAGTTGCGATGTTCTTCATTTACTTTGAATCGGAAAAACATCGATTCAATATCACATATAAATGCTATTCTCTCTTGCCTAAATCTACATAAGACACCAAGTAAACTGTTGGTCAGGTCTGGACCTTGAAGTAATGTGTTATTCAAACAGGATCCATTATAAGTTATACTGGCATCGAATACAATCCGTAACTTGTCAGGTTTCTTCGGATGATATGTGCCAAAATGTGGTAGGTACCATAACTTTCCATCTTGAATATTCAATTCTTCATCTGGAACTCTTTCAGAATAACCATTGTTCATAATATTCTCCATAAATGTAATATAATGTTTCTTATATTTTTCATCATTCTGTAATTTCTGTTTAAGACCATTCAATCGTTTTAATACAGCAGGTTTGTTGTCTGGTAGACGAGTGTCTGGATTCTTAAATGGTAGAGGCATCTGAAACTGACCATTTTCTATCTGATGTATGCCTTTCTTCATGATATCCATGAATCTATTATCTTCATGAGAAATAAACTTGTCTTGTGTACCTTCATGAAAATCCATGTCAAACAAATTATTAATTTGTTTTACAGTTAGTACTTCTTTTACATTGGTTCGAAAGGAAAAATGACATGGTTTATCTTCCAAAGTAGATGTCATACAAACATTCTTTGAATATTCTGTCTCTGTGTCAGTATCATCAGAATAAGTTTTGGTATCTCCGTCAACCATTCCTACAATGCCCCATCCTAATAGTGTTTTTAATCCGTATGGTTCATTGTCATCACCAGGTATAACTTCAATTGGTTTTACAGCTTTGATACAATTCAAACCAATAAGTAGTCCAATTCTAATCTTCTGACCTTCTGGTAATAAATATTTAGCAATCTGTTTAAGATGATCATACTTCATTGCAGTTTCCTTTCTGGGAATCTGGCTCTCATGTGCTGGTATCATTGGACGAACATAGGTGATTGGAAGTTTAATTTCTGCATTCTCAAATAAACCGGTGACAGAAAGTCCTGAAATTCTTTTGCTGGAAATAGTCTCAGTTCCATGCATAGTAGATAACTCTAGATCAGCATTTGGGCCATCTACACCTAGTTCAGTTTGTAATTGTTCATCAATAAAACAGGCATCTGATTGTTCATCAATTACACAAACAGTCAATTCATCATGGTTAGTATTATTTTTGTGTTTAAGTATTACTGGTACCAACTGAGAATGTGAGTGAGTTGGATTTCTAATAATTTTGTTGACTACTGAAGTTTTCTTAATTGAATCAGCCTTCATTGGTGTAGTTTCTTCTGATTTTGAGAATTTAAATCGATCAGTTCTCTGATTTGAATTGTCATTCTGTCTGTAAGGTTTATAGTCATTGTCGTGCAGTGCTGTTGGGTGAAATCTTTTACATATGGTACAAACTCTTTTCCTTCGGCAGTCCATTCGCATATGTCCCCATGTTAGACAACCCCTACATAAAGATTCCTGTTGACAATATTTAAATCTTTCTAGATATGGCATCTTTAAGAAGTCAGGACATTCATTGATATCATGGGTTTTCTTGCATAGATGACATTTCAAAGATCTATCTTCTTTCTCTGAATTTTGGCTAGCTGAACTTGGTCTACGTATTTCATTTGAGGCAGTATTAAAATTTCTTGAGATATTTCTTCGTTCATTTGGTTGTGACCTGTATTGTCGAAATTCATGCTCATTTCTCATGGTACGATTTCTTTGAGATTCATTTTCCTCTTTCCAAGACCGGAATGATGTAATTGGGTTACAGCTGATTCGTGCTTCCTTTTCAATAAATTGGCAAAATGCTGAGAAATCTGGATAACCACCAATACCATCATTCAGTTGATTATCTACAATTCGACTCCATCTCGAAACAAGATATCCAGGCAGTTTTCTTAACATCTTTTGGTTTTCTTCAGGGTCATTCAAAGGAGTGACGTATTTGTATGTCTTCATCGCTGCAAGAGCAGATTGCAAGTGATCTGAAAATTCTCGAAGACCATTTCCATCATTTGGTAATATTCTAGGCCATTCTCGTATACTCTTTCTATATTCTTCTGCTACAATAAATGGATCACCATATTTCTTATCTAACTTCTCTTTTGCTTTCTGATAGGCTTCTTCTGTATCAAGTAACAAATAACCTTTTATGGCATTCTTTGCTTTTCCATCAGTATAGTAACCAATATAGAATAATCTTTCAGAAGGATTATCAGTTTTCTGTTCTATAAAAGTTTCAAAGTTTTTCTTCCACAAGGGATATTGTAAAATGTTTCCTTTAAATAACTGAGGTTCAGGTTTTGGTAAGGAGTCTTTGGTACATTTGTCTGCTATGATATTGACTAGTTTAACCATACTGTCAGTTTCTATTACATTCTTTGAATTTATACCGGATTGTACAGTTTTAGCGGGTTGAAAACTTGTTGCATTTGGATTGAGTGTTGTTACTTGATCATCCAGGTAATTTTCTAAAATCTCTTTGGAACAGGTAGGAAGTTGAGGCGATTCATCCGGGTCTATGTCTAAAGCATTAATCTCAGCCTGGGTTGCTGCCAATTCTTTTGTGATTTTGAGTTTGTTTAAGGTTGCTTGTGTCTTCACTGTTGCTGCTTGTGCTTCTGCCTCAGCTTCAGAAAATTTTAATTCCGCTTTAAGTCTTGCTGCTTTGGCTGCTCGTTCTGCTTTCCGTTCTGATGAAGTTATGCTTTTTGAGCCCATTGATGAATGTGAATGAATAGATGCAGCATCCATTTTATCTTCAGTTGGAGTCTTTAACTGATCTAAAATTTTATTCGTTTCCGATGCTTGACTAGCAAATGTTTCTGAATGAATAGCTCTATCCTCATCATTCTCGATGATCTTTTCCACTTCAATGGAGGCCTGACGAAAATCCTCTAAAACTCTTGATAAATCTTCTCTATCATGTTCAGCATCTTTTGGATCTGTGTAAAACTTCTTTTCTAAATTGTCTTTCACTCTTTTCATAAATTTTTTCCAAAGTCTATATGAAGATAGGAACGGTCTTTCTGTTTCAGCTTTTTCAATTTTTTCATCAGACATGTTGGAACAGTTACTGCCGTTCTTGGAATTTGAAGTTAATTTTATTAATCGATCACGTCAATCTGTATGTAGTTACTCAAGGGTTGAGTAGCCGAAAGGTTGAGTTTTTTACTGTTCTGGGCGAGTCTCTTTTTTAGACAATCGTTCTATCAATTTATGGGTAGAGTTTACGGGTGAGGGTGACCAATAAAAACAACTTTCTTTCATTCTAAATATTATTGTATTAATCATCATCATCATCATCGTAAAAAACTGCAAAGATACAAATTGCAATATTTAAGCATCTATTCTGTCATATTTATAATATTTACACATTCGTTCAATCTGTTAGACATTTCGATAGAAGGGAGGGGATACCGAATTCCACAGTCTAGGTGAAAATCAATGTAGCTTAGGCCTTTTTAAAGGAAATAATCAAATTACAGCTATGACATACTTACAACAACATAAATTAATAATTATATGTAAATAACCATATACCACAGCAAACCAAGTCTCGGAAATGACCAGAGCAAAGGGAGGTCAAGTAGGGTTGACACCGCCACTGACCACGCCAAGATAGAAAACCCTGAATAATACATATTTCTCCTAAATCACCAATTGACACACATTAAAAGCTTATCAAAGATATAAATAGTGTTATACTATAACTTTCGATACAATAAATACCTCATTCCCCATTAAAATAGCAGATACCGCATATCTCGTTCCTTTCCTGTGACTCGCGCCCGAAATCTCTCGAGTTGAGTTGACACTGGTGGTCCCGTACAAAATTTGGAATGGAATAATTATGAAATTGAAAGTATTAAAAAATGACGTTCATCACACATTTTTTAATTTTATCGCGACAGTTTAGATTTATCGAACTATTGCTGCTATATAAGGTATGGTGACGTCACTAGCACATTAACAAATCAATCTTAACTTTAGAACAAAATGGCTAGCATTTTGACGATATACAATTGTAGAATTTATATATATTTTAATTTAGCACTAGAATTTATATTCGAACACCAAAGAGACGTGCGCGCTGTATCATAAGGTCTGACATTGAATCAACTGGCATGGTTTCGATACACCGGTTGTACGTGACAAGGAGTAGGGTCGCCTGTCCAACATCGTGGGTTTTCTCCGGGTGTCCCGGTTTCCTCTTACGGCTAAAAACCGCTACGCGCAAGAGAATTATTGAAATAAAATTAAATCATATGTTGTCCCGAAATGACCTAGTTTGTGTCGAGTGGACGTTAAACCTTATTTCTCTCTTTTTCCAAAGAGACGTGAAAAATTATAGTTTAGAATAAATGTAATAATACTATTAATACTACCACTACCACTACAACTACTACTACTACTACTACTACTACTACTACTACTACTACTACTACTACTACTACTACTACTACTACTCCAACTACTACTACTACTACTACTACTACTACTACTACTACTACTACTACTACTACTACTACTCCAACTACTACTACTACTACTACTACTACTACTACTACTACTACTACTACTACTACTACTACTACTACTACTACTACTACTACTACTACTACTACACTACTACTACTACTACTACTACTACTACTATTACTACTACTATAATAATAATAATAATAATAATAATGATAATAGTAATTCTCAATTTATATATATAGGGCAAAAAATACTTTACGGCAGTTTCTATTGTGCTTTCAAGTTTGGTCAAATTCATTCGCTGCTAACAAAAATAAGCCTTGTTAAAGAGCTGAGATTTGAAACTTTCAACGGTCTTGGCCAATCTAATTGACAAAGGGACAGAGGTTTTGAAATCCATAGAAATTGGAACGAGTATGCAAACTCACGGTGGTCTATATCAAGATTCTATTTCAGTTTGTGTATATTAAAGGTATAACTACACCCAGACTTGAAGCTGAGAGTGGTAACCCCCTGCCTGGTCCAAGAACAGTCAGTACCAAGTTCCACATCTATGATCCAGCCGTTCCAAAAGACTTACAATGGACAGTAATGTTTATGCAGTGGGGTCAATTTCTAGATCATGACATCACAGCCACGCCTGTTGTTGATGGTAAGCAATTGACAATATAACGTCGTTAGGATAGGACGAAAACCCGAGGTCCAGTGTACACATTGGCGTGCACGTGAAGGAACCCTTGGCAGTTGGAATTCGATGTAAGAGTAGGCCTAAATACCGCTGCCCGGGCAACATTCGCCCAGTTCGGAGCAGAACAGTACAATGGTAAACCCCACTTCATTTCATATCACTTTGTTGACGGTAAAGGATTAAGAAGTTGTTGCTTCTATTGTTGATTTAGGTTGAATAGGGGCTCCATATTCCCAGACAACTTACACTGAAAGCATGAATCAAACCCAGGACCACTAGAGTTCAAAACGCGACACCCTAGACCCACGTTTCTCAACCTTTTCTCACCGCTCACCCCTAAATGAATTCTCAACCAACCCACTTATCCCCAGAGTTTTGAGGGGGTTACTGATCGCGGAGGCGTGGCCGGCGAACCTGGTCACCGCGAGCGCCATAGGCGCGACGCCTGTCGAGGAGAGTCAAGGGGCTCCCCCTAGGACATTTTTAAGAAATTGGAGCCCGGAAATGTGATTTCCAGCCATTTCAGGCACTCTTCAGGCGTTTCATAGGAACTTGAAAATGGCCTTTTTCTATAGAAGCCATCCGACATGAACCGCGGATCCTTGCACGGGCCTGCACCCCATGACCACATTGACATTGAATATGGAATGAATACGGATCGAAGGTGAGATTCAATAATCACCAAATTTATATTTTAATGAAAATACGTTGTTTCCAAATTTGCTCCTGGTGATTGTCACAAACGATTTTTTTTATTCTCGGGACAGTGTTTGAGAGCGCTAATCTCAACTGCACAACCTTCATATGATCATTTTTGAAGTTACTGGGAGTGTGGTCATTCACCCCCTGGACGCGAGCCATTCCCCCCTTGGGGGTGCTTGGGGGTGAATTCACCCCAGGTTGAGAAACGCGGCCCTAGACTATTATACCATCCCATTTTAGCCACGGAGAGACCTGTAAGATTGTGTATTTCATTGGGTAGCCTCCAAATGAAATCGAAATGAGGTTAAACGCCTGTCCAATATGTCCGATTTCAAAATGTAGTTGGTTCTTTATACAGGAACTCCGTTTTCGTTCAGTCTGAACAACAAGACTCACCCCACCCTCCCCAACCCCGTCTTGCACCGCTGGTAACGGAAAACTACACCGGAAAATCCCGAGAAACTATCTCGGCTAATACCAGGATCGTGGTTCGTTTCTAACTTGAATACACTGAACTTACTATGAACAATACCACTGAAATGGACGGGGTTAACCTGTATGGTTATTCAATGCTAGAGTCGTAGATAACATATTTGTATCTTTGGGACAAATGTTGCCTTATTTTATTCGGAAATTACTATTTATTATTAAATTAAAATATCATTTGAAAACTGATTTATTCAAACAAGCTTCTTACTGATTATATACATTTGGCTGTTTTATATATTGTTTTCTTTATGTCATTTTACATTGTGTTCCCTGTTGTAGGGAAATATAATTTTACTATGGTATTTGTTAAGCACACCTGACTAATAATCTTGACTTTCAGATGGAACTGTGACTTGTTGTACGGACAGTGTTAAAAATGGGACACTACACGCAGATGTTCGCAATGGGTGAGATGATACTATTCTGGGCCCTGTTTCACGAAATTTTAACTTAAGATAAAATCCAATTTTAGTAGATACTTCAATTTTGATTGGCTAAGCACTAAAATCAATCTAATATTATCCAATCAAATTACTAAAATTGAGATCTTATCTTAGTTAAAATTTCGTGAAATAGGCCCCCGACTTAAACCGCATCGAGTTCCATTCCTTGTACACGAAATAAACGTATTTAATTGTGTATGATGATATGTGATTGTGCATTGTGTCGTGAATTCAAATATAAAAAAGCGATGTATTTATTTTTTTTCTCTTTTTGGAATTGCTCATTTATTTTTGATTTTCTGACCTCAATTTAATTTATAATGGTTTGACATGTGCATTTTAGATTATAAGGTCTGTCATTGAGTGGTGTGGTTTTTATTCTCTGCTTGTACGTGACAAGAACTAGGGTTTCTCATCTAACCTCATTGGTTTTATCCAGGTCCTCCGGTGTCACCCAACTACTATACCACCTCGTGCAACATTTTACTGCTTATAAAATATATATTTTTTTCTATTTGAAGTTGTAACTGGAACATACTTATTAATGATATATTCATTTTTCTAGGGGATCTTGTCAGTGGTTTCCCCCTGTCAGTGGTGCTTTACAGGCGGGGGGTGGGGGCTACCAAGGGCAGTTATCTAGTCGTTCGGATGGGGCGAAAAAACGAGGTCCCGTGTCATGCACGTAAAAGATCCCTTGATAGCTGTAATTCGATATAAGAGAAGGGTCATAGTGGCGTTACCAGGGCAAAATGTCCTTCATAGCACACTGTATGGCGTATATCAGTCTGCATTAGCCCATTTTATTTTATTTCATTTTTCAAGAGGACCATGTTTTCCTATTCCAATACCAGCTGACGACGCATATTTCGGACCTAAAGGCGTCACGTGCATGGATTTTAGACGATCTGCCAATATCTCGAATGGTAAATACTTGTTTATTATTTGCTGTCTGCCTTGGCACAGTGAGTAGGGCGCTTGCTCACCAGCCAGCGAGTTCGAACCAGCATGGAATCATTGTCAGCGGTGTAGAAAGTAAGGTTTTGTAATGGAAGAAGGGGGTCTAGTCGTTTGGACGTGCAAATGTACACTTCTAGTCAGCAGTGCCGGAAGTAAGGCTTGGCAATGGGCAGGATCTTGACGTTTGGGCGTACAATATTACACAAAGCCTTGCGCGATTAAGACACCTAAAAAGATCGAAATCCGACAAAGAGTTGGCGGAAAAGCCACTGTCCCATTAGACCCAAAGTTATGACGCTTATTTCCCCTAAACGCTGCTGCGTTCGTGACTTCAGGTTTGATATTGAAAGGGGATATTTACAGTTTGCTTCAATGTCGTTAATGGGAGCCTTGATGACACAGTGTGTACGATACTGGCTCGTTAACCAGTTTGTTGTTCATTCCCAGTGTTGGCTGAGAAAGTTCCTCGGCATGTCTAGTCGTTCGGATGAGACGAAAACCCATGGTCCCGTGTATGCATTAGACCTTAACTTGACCCTCCTTACTCTGTGCTGGGCAGGGAACAGGGAACAGCTTAAACCCCGACTCTTCTACCAACAGTTCATCACCACACCCATGCCTGTCACCTCATCGGTTCCTTTGAAAGTTTAACAGCATTACATGTGTACCTGATAAACAAGCCTATATATTTGTATATCCAGATCCCCGACAACAGCAGAATGTTATAACAGCTTTCATTGATGGATCTCAAGTTTATGGTAGTTCACCTGAAGAACAGGCAGCTTTAAGATCAGGCATCGATGGTAAGTTAGAATTAGTTATATTTGGGATTAATATCCATATCATTGTATAATAATTGGATAATACACGTGGTAGAGTAAATTCTATGATCGAATGGACCCCGAACGCGTTGTCTGGTCTCCTTCGCCCAATTGTGTTCTATTGTACAACATTGATTTTTGCACAAAGCAAAGAGAGCGGGGAAGAGGGAGGGAAAGAGAGGGAGAGAGAGAGAGAGAGAGAGAGAGAGAGAGAGAGATCCACTCAAAACAAACTAGGTTATTTCGGGACTAACATGAGATTGGACAGGCGACCCTACTCCATGTCACGTACATCAACCAGGGATTCGGAAGAACCACGCCTGTAGACTCAATGAAAAACCTTATGATATAGCGCGCACATGATAACCATTCAGCCACCCAGTGTCCAATTTATGTACAAACTATTGCCTTCTTCCCATTCATTAATTCATTACAGTAAACTATTCGGGTGGTAGCAGGTTTATAAACACCGGGTAGTTATTTTTTAAATTCTTATTGGAATGACTCGCATTCAAAACAATATATATAACGGTGATATTATCTAGTCCAAATAAACCGGCCATAAAAGTATACGCAAACATAGATTATGCAAGAGCTAAATATACCTACTGTAGATTTTCCTTCGGGCCTGAAATGTTATCTGAATTGTTAATTAGACATTCATTAACTTATCTAGACCATAATCAACTCTCGATGTCAACGCTAACCTGTGATATTTGTTGGATTAGGATCTGATTGCTGCTCAACTTCCATTCATAATTTAATCATTAAATGGGTAAACGAGACTATGTTTTTTTTATCGTACCGAGTTTAGTAATGATGATCGAGGTTCATAGTTGATCAATTTGACTGTAATTGTCAGCAAATTGCCTTTATATTATATCTATTATCGTGAGAACGAACTGACAACTCTTTATCTAATCTCCCATAATGTATGTTTCGTTGTATCTGGTTTTTAACAGGTCAGCTGAAAGTCTCTGCTGGTAATAATTTACCAGAAGATGTTGATGCCTATTGTACCAAAGTTCTCGATTCGGACTACTGTTTTTTAGCAGGTAGGTTTAATTTTACAGAGTTATCTCCCTGTAATTATCAGGCGGGTTTTCTTATACAGAGTTATTACAGACCACTGTTTACTAGCTGGTAGGTTTTATTACACAGAGTTACCCCCCTGTAAGTAGCAGGCAGGCGGGGGAGACCACCAATTTTGATTTGCTAAGAACTAAAATCAATCTAATATTGTCCAATCAAATAACTAAAATTCAGATCTTATCTTAGCTAAAATTTTGTGAAATAGGCTCCAGAGTATTTTATTGTTAATGCAGGTGATGATAGAGTGAACGTCATCCCAAGTTTATCAGCTCTACATACAGCTTTCCTTCGCTTCCACAACCAGATAGCTTTCAGGATTGCTGAAACCAGGCGTTGGTCAGACGAAGAGATCTTCCAGGAAACTCGAAAGATTGTTGTCGCAGTTCTTCAGCATATAACATACAGTGGTAAGTGTTTAGATACTAGGATGCCACCGCCACGGAGGCTTTGGGAGTATCGCACTGGGTCCTAACGGAGTCAATCCACGACGAGGGATTGGAAGACCTTCCAATCCTCAGAGGGTCCGCCATTTACAGTACAATCATCATGAAATCATTATTAATTTAACATTCAAATATTGTTATATAAATCTTTTTTTAGAATATTTACCGGAGGTATTGGGTGCAGAAGGGGTACGGCAATATCATCTTGATGACGTAGATTATCATTATGATCCCTCCGTGAATCCTGGTATATTCAACTCTTTTGCTGCAGCTGCGTTTAGATATGGACATTCCACTATCGTCAACAGTTTCAACATTGATAAAATTGAAATACCTACTGAAGACCTTTTCTTCAGACCATATTATGTTTTACACAAGTTAAAGCCTCTAGTGGAATTCTTGGTGAGCAGTTTGTCTGAAATCCGGGACAGGTAGGTGACGCTTTACTCATTTATGACCTCTATAGCCTGTACTATGCTAGTTAATGACATCTATGACTAAAGTCTGTACTATGTTAGTTAATGACTTCTATAGACTGTATTATGCAAGTAATGACTTCTTTAAACTGTATCACGCTAGTTAATGCCTTCCATAGTCTGTATCACGCCAGTTAATGTCTTCCATAGTGTGTATCATGCTGCATCTACCATCTGGTCCATACCAGTTAATGACTTCTATAGTCTGTACCATGTTGGTTAATGACCATGTAGTTTATACTATGCAAGTTAATGTCATCTATAGTCTCTACTTTGCTAGTTAATGACCTGCATAGTCTGTGCTATTCTAGGTAATGAGTTTTACGCATCTGCATTATGCTACTAGTATTTAATGACTTCTATAATCTGTATTATACTATGTAATGTCTTCCACCGCCTATACTATGTTCTTTACTGATGTATATTGTCTGTACCAGGGATCTTAATCTGTTGTTTTTGTCGACTTTAGCCGCTTAAAGTTCAATCACGCCGATTGGTAAAACAATGAATCGGCCACGTATACAGTATCATAAATCAGTCTACTTTCGGCTAAATTACAACGGGGTAAATTGGTAACTAATTATTGATTAACAGGGGCATCGGAACGTCGCCAGGGCCAGGGTACTAAAAGATATGCGGTCCGCGGGGACACCCCCACCCCGACATCTAGCAAATTCCGAGAACGCTGTTTAGAGCGCATCTAGCATTCTAAATTCCAACATTAAACCCTTTAAAATACATGATTCGCGACCGACCAGAGAGCAATTACATATCTATCATTCAAAAATGAATAGACTAGTAAAAAGCCCCTGCTTGGTAATTGCCGTAAGCGATCAATCATCTTGCATGTTGGCTACAATAACGGCCATTTGTTAGTGAATCACACAGACTCTGTACTATGCCACGGAGAAACGTTTTCTACTATATCCATTTTGGTTATTATGCTCTCCACATTTATATCATTTCGCCTGTCCAACCTCGTGGGTTTTCTCCCACTGCTAAAGACCCTAACGCGAACGCGAATTATTAAATAAAATGGAAATCATATGTAAGTCCCGAAATGACCTAGTCTGTGTCTAGTGGACGTTAACACACTCTCTCTCTCTCTCTCTCTCTCTCTCTCTCTCTGTCTAGATATATATACCATTCTCTACAAGTTTGGTATGTGGTCATTTATTTGTTTTGTGTTTTGAAGTGGATTAATTATATGTTAGTTTTACTTTAGGTATTTTGTGGACGCCATTACCAATAAGTTATTTTTGACACCGACACAAAGTTTTGATCTGGTTTCCCGAAACATCCAGCGAGGTCGAGATCATGGTATACCCACCTATAACGATGCCAGGCAACACATCTGTGGTTTGGACAGAGTAGAAAGTTTTGACAGTCCTGTATTCAGAAACTTTGGAGATAAACTAGCTGAGATTTACGAGTAAGCAATTAATACTTAAAGGGACAATAACATTCTTGCTGGTTTGGTAGCTCCAGAAAATAAATAATACCCTTATTCTAAGTACTAGATGTTTAAGTGTCCTACCTGTTGTGTAAATTATCCATAACAACCTATTTTACTTGCCCAGAGGGTTCGAAAATATTTTAAAATCCAAGTCACATTTGAAAAGGTTTACGTTAGACTTTTCAAATCAATTGGTTGAATTTTTCCAATTTTTTAAAATGGGTGTGTTAAGATGAAATTTATATCATCAATTAATTGGAATATTGTAAAATAATACGATTTGTTGACCAGAATGAAGATTGGGACATATTATTCAGTAACAACAAGAGTGTTATTGGGGCTTTAATAATAATCAGAACACCATATTTAATATGTGTCTCAAGGGGCATTGTGATGGTGTGCCCGGCTGACAATGAGGGATGTTAACGCCCACGAGGATAATATATAAAAATGTCTCTAGTCTTTAGGACAGGAGGAACAATTGTTTCTGCGTGTATCATTACTAGCACGCCAGCCTGCATAACCCCGTTATTCTTCAGCCTTAAACTACTAAATATTTACCAAAACCTGGCAGAAAATATTTATTCAAATCCTCTTCTTCGTCCTTTGGAGACCCACAACGCAACAAAGGGTATGCAAATGGGGGGGGGGGGGCAGAGAAAGAGGGGGAGAGAGGGAGTATGGGGATTGAAGAACTACAATTGAAAAACTACAATTTATTGGTACCGAGAAGGTTACAATTTAATGGCGGTTTGCCTCTATTTACAGGAGTGTTGATGATATAGATTTATATACTGGTGGCGTGGCGGAAGAATCTATCAATGGCGGAACTGTTGGACCAACTTTTAGCTGTATTATAGGAAAACAATTCCACAATTTAAAATTCGGTGACAGTTTCTGGTACGAGACGAAAGATCATCGAAGGGGATTTACACCAGGTATATATTTAATAATGTATTCAAATTAAAATCGGGGGTGGGGAGGAGGGGGCTGGTGGTCTAGGATGTCGAGCTTCAAGCTCTAGCTAGTCGATCGCCGTTTCGATCTCTGGTGTGAGGTATGTGGCTTGAAGAAAGGGCGTCGTCTCAATCCAGGGACGTTAACTCCACTTTCCTCGCGCCGGAAAAGCCCCTGTGCGTGGGCAAAGAAAGTCTGAGGTATCAAACTCGGTGAAAGCGGACGTTAAACAAAAATTAAATTCGTGTTATGACACATTATAACTACGGTGACACTACTTGCCATCGCTTGGATTTAATCGGCGTTAAATTTTTGTGGATATCAAAATGATGGCTTGTTTATTGCATAGTGAGTAACTTAGCCAATTCCACCTATTATAACAACGACACTGCCTTCCGTTAACAAGATGTCGCGGTGGCTCAGTGAGTAAACCAAGCCCATAATTGGCCGAGAAAGTTCATCACCCCCACCCCCCTTGTCAGTGGTATAGGTCGGAGTGTCTGGCAAGAGGCATAGATAAATCTGGGACTCATGTTGTACACAATCAGCTTGACCGTTAAACAAGAGTGGTCCTTGGATTCAGGGTCTGTGTGGATTATACCTAACAGCTCAATGTATATGACGTATACCCGTCTTAATCAGCCCAATCGGTTCAGGATAGCAAAACGTGACAGCCCGCTCTCATAACTGTTATAATAATTGCACACAGATCCTGCTCGCAAATAATCGTTTTATTATTTTCCTGAACAACTTTCTATTCGTGTCTTTATCCGGAATAAACTGAATAAGTACTGATTAAATTGTAATTGGATGTTTGAGTCACCCAGATTGATGTGTTTTGGAAAGCAGATTATTTAACGATATAACTGGCTAGAATTATTGAAAATACTCGCTTTATTGTTTATATTCAAACTGATAATGCTCTCCCCTTAAGAACAACTCGACACAAAAATCAGCAGGTGATCTCCGTAAGACAGATCCGCCGTATTGAAAATATTTGGCAATGAAATATCGAAATTTTTAAAAGATATACAGTGGACTCTTTCACATCCAATCTCTGATTACTCCGGAATTCTGTGAAATCCGACATGATTGTCATGTCCCGGTTGATTTATTACTTCCCGAGCCAAAAAAACTCTGGGTAATCCGGACTCTGTATGTTCCTGATTACGACATCAATCAGCCATGCCCGTCACATGATTTCCATTGAATCAACACTGTGTAATCCGGCTTTCAATCGATAGGTGTGGTGCAAGCAATCATCAGTCAATTATTATGGGTGTGATTAATACTCTTGGAGGTCGAACTATATATTTTCTATAACATTTCAGCCCAGGTTGAGGAGATTAAGAAGGTATTTTTAGCAAGGGTTTTATGTAATACGATCGCTGATTTGGACAGTATTCAGCCATTTGTGATGGTACCAAATGTTTTTCCTGGGTAAGTAACACGATAACTCTACCGACATAGTATAGTATGGCTTCAGACCACTAATGATTTCCCCATAGACTTTAAGGTTGGGTGACGCGTAGAAATATTTTGTGGGGTGTCACATAACTCGGTTGTTTGTCGATTCATGGAGGATGGGGTGGGGACTGGGTGGTTTAAAGCGTTTTCGTTGGGTCATAAGGTCTGGCATTGGTGGGGTTGGGATGGCCTAGTGGTCTATAGTGCCGCGCTTCGACCTCTAGCTGGCCTGTCACCCCTGGCTTGCGGCTGTGGTTTCGAGCCCTGGTGTGAGCGTATGTGGCATGGAGAGAGGGGGTTCTTCTCAACCTCGTGAGTTTCCTCCGGTTTCCTCCCACTGCTGAAGACCCTACGCGCACGCGAAATATTGAAATAAAATTAAACCATATGTTAGTCCCCAAATGACCTAGTCTGTGTCGAGTGGACGTTAAAACCCATTTCTCTCTCTCTCTCTCTCTGTCATTGAGTCAACTGGCGTGGTTTCGATTCTCCAGTGGTAATATGTGACAAGGAGTCCAATCTCCTGGGTTTTCGTCGGGTCTTTTTGGTTTGCCCCCACTGCTAAATACCCCTACATGCGAATTATTGAAATAAAACTGCACCATGTGAAAGTCCCAAAATGGCCTAGTTTGTAAAAGAAATGAAATAAATGTGGTTCTACTGTTATGCTCCGATTCGATTCATGAAGGGATCATTTACATGCACGCGAATTGTTTGAAATAAAATTGCATCATATGTTAGTCCCGAACTGTAGCGTGGACATTAACCCCACACACCGTTTTCACCCCTCTTCCTGCGTCTAGAAAGTTCAGTGGTGTAGAAGAACAGAACGCTAAACCCCCTTCCATTCTGTCAACATCTCTCATATTTGTTTCTTGTTGTTTTGTTTATCTGTTTATAGCAATGCTCCCAGATCTTGCTCGGAAATAGGTGATTTTAACCTGGATGTGCTGATAAATCCAGTCCCTGGACACCAGCGAGCTGAAGCCAGACCAACACGAGGGACTGTCCACGTTCATCGACCATTCCGATTGAACGAAGGCTCGAGGAAACCGATTGGGAAGCAATAGAATTCAGCTCTCGGACTCACTACGACCACGAACCTTTTAATGAATTAATAAAGATCACGTTATTCCCAGTGTCTTTTGTGAATTACTCACGCATCCAAGAAATGTTCACCTTCTATTGAACACGAATTAATGACAACACATTGTTTATAGTTTTATATTATAATAAGACCACTTGTCTGCTATATCACATCCCGAAATCGGCCGTTAAGTATTGTTTAATGGTCGAGAGTGAGACATTAGGTAATATATTGTAACAACATGAGGCCCGGAGGGCCGAGTGTTTTCACAATATATTACTCAATACCATAAGTTCGAAACAACTTAAAATACGGGCATTCCGCACGTGCGTTACAAGAGTCCAATATTTCACCAGTATGAATAATGTACGATTATTTGAAATAATAGTACGCCAACACCAAAGGATATTTAAAAACTATTAACAACAATGAATCTGACATAACTTCCTGGGTTATTTGCCCTATGGTGAGTCAGAAGACGGGGTTTAGATTCCACGGTTGGGTTGTGTGTGGCAAGGAGTAGAGTCGCCTGCCAAACCTCATGGGTTTTCTCCGGATCCACTGGTTTCCTCCCACTACTAAAGATCCCTACGCGCAAGCGAATTATTGAAAAAGGGACTGAACTATATGTGAGTCCTAGTCTATCTCTCTCTCTCCTCTCTCTCTCTCTCATTTGTCCTATGGCATATGATGTCTTTCTTATCCGTTTATACGCTTGACTCAACTCAACTATTAATACCTCTTTATTTGTTTGAGGTGTTTAAACATGATAAAAAACCCCAACCCATTAGTCAGTTTATCGGGAGATTACTCATTCATAAGAACGAGGTCATTATTCTCGTGGACTCAAGCTTGACAATTGTTTGTAATGTGTATATTATGACGTAAGGCGCTGGCTCGATAGCCTTGAGGTCTCGGATTTTCTCCCACTGTTTACCGAGAATGTTCTTCCTGATTCCCCACTGTTAGTAATACAGGATGGAGGACGCAACTAGTAGATATCTGTGTAGTTATTCGGATGATATGAAAACACATTGGCATACACGCAAAATACAACCGACTTAGAATTCGATAAAAGAATAGATCATAGCGCTACTGCCTTGGCAAAATTCCATTATAGATTATTTCCTTCTTTATTAACCTAGTCGCCATTAGCAGAACGCCAATCTGATTAACATACAGATACTATTTCGTTTCGTTTTTATGGATCCGAATTTTAATTATCCCTATTTCATTTCTGATAAATGCCCTTTAAAGGAAAAACGGGAGGTTGGGTGGCCGAATAGTTAGCGTGCGCGCGCTGTATCAAACGGCCTGCCATAAAGTCAACTGGCCTGGTTTCGAATCCCCGGTTGTACCTGGCAAGGAGTAGGATCGCAAGCGAATTATTGAAATAAAATTAAACCATATGTTAATCCCGAAATCACCTAGTTTGTGTCGAATGTACATTAAACTGCATTTCTCTCTCTCTCTCTCCCTCTCTCTGGACAAAAACATCTAATGCCTTACACGGTTCATTGTATCACACAGATAAATGAAATGAAATGGAGTTTAACTTCCTACAGGTCTACTTCGACTGGGCAAATGAAGGCGGGCATACGCCATATAGTGCTCTACGGGGGCAATTTCACCCAGGTAGCGGCATTATGGTCTACTGCCAATGGATCTTTTAGGTGCACGCCAATATATACACGCGACCTTGGTTTATTGTTCCATCCAAACGACAAGGCAGATATCCTTGCCAGGCGACCCCTCCAGCACCACTGACGCGTGGAATAGCCACGTGTATCACACATGAAAATATAGAATTCTATAACAAGAAATACAACGCAGTGTACACACAGGGGCAGATCCTGGGATTTGCCAGGTTCCAGTTAAGGAAATCTGCCATCATCGTCCCTAAATTACATAGGCATACATACAAATTGGGCTTTTATAAGAGAGGAATCATTTTTATAATGACGTAGTATCACATTGTGATTTCATTCTATTTATGCAAGGCAATGATTTTCTTATGTAGCTGAGCAGGGTTGGGTTTGGACCTCCCCCCCCCCTGAACACCCCCTCTGGATCCGCCCCTGGCACAGTGATATTACCCTCGTACATTTTACAGAATTCAAACTGCCAAGAGATTTCTCTTGTGCACCACTGTTGTTGGTCCATCTCGCCAGTCCCCAAAAAGGGGAAGACTGAATCATAACCGAGACAATACAGTTTGTGATTCAATGCCAACGTCGCTTGGCCACCAACGAATTCAAGGGGAAGACTTGGATGGAATCCGGGACAACTCAGTTTGTTTGTGATTGAATACCGACGTCACTTAGCAACCACCGTAATCACTGTCGCTAAGTGGGCAAGACACTGTCTCGCTAGCCTGGGGGTCAGCGGGATTTCCCGACGTGACTTCCTTTTGTCAATGTTGCAGAACGGAGGGCCTTACAAGGACAGCTGTTTTTGTGGGGTGGTGGGGGGGGGGGGGAGGCTACGGAATGTTTTAGAGGGGCTGAGGATGTGGCCGGCTCAGAACACTCCCAAGAAATAACTATTTTTGGCGACATATTTGGGGGGGCTAATTCGATTTTTTTTTTTGGGGGGGGGGGGGCGGGTAGATGGCCGAACGGTTAGCGCATGCGCGTTGTGTCATAACATCTGTCATTGAATCACCTGGCCCGGTTTCAAAAGCTGTAGCCTGGTCCTCCAGCCCCCCCCCTTCCCACACACACTACTAAAAAAAAACCTACGCCCAAGCGAATTAAATAAGATTAAACCATATGTTAGTGCCGAAATGACCTGGTCTTAGTTTCACAAAACATTCTCAGATATAAGATAAGAATTTACTCAAAAGCCTTATTTCAACTAAAATATAGCCCTTTATAAAACAATTGTTATTTTAATGTATCAAATACGTCAATAATTGACTATATGAAAAGTTTGGTGTTTTTGGATCATAAACAGTGATTGTAAGTTGACTAAATTCTCAACATAAGTCTGAGAATGGTTTGCGAAACCGGGACTTGGTTTGTGTCTCACCATTTAAAATCTTTTGGTACAACTCGCTGCTTTACGTTAGACCTGTCAATCTATTTTATTTAAACTTATTTCTTCTTCTTAGAAACAAGAATGCGTATTAGTCACCCAACCCACACACGATATACTTTAAGATAGTGTCTGTAATCCACGAGTATAGTACATTATTATACCATGCGCCTGGGTCATCGCGTTACCTGTTTATATTGATCGATAATAATATATCCCACCAGTATGTGTACTTCCCTATCCTTGACGAATATATCATGATGACTTACAACAAGTACACCGTCAGTTCAACGAACCGTGAAATAAACGTAAATGAAAGTTATACCAGGAAAGAAGACCTTCCCACCAGCCAATCAATGTGATTTATCAAGTGGTATTAACCAATTATTGTCAGATCTATATCATGAATAATTCATTATACAATTTATTTTAAAAAAGACTGAAGGTCAACCAGGTCTACATAGACAACAAATAAATTATAGAACAGTATAAACACAGAGAATAATTTATTTAAAAGAAAAAAAGATTGAAGGTCAATTAAGTCTATACAGTCAACAAATGAATTTTAAACAGTTTTACATGGAAAATAATAAACAAGTCAAATAGTAAAAACATAGAAATACAAACCGTCAACAATGAGATTAAAGAATGAATTATAAACAAGAGAGAGAGAGAGAGAGGGAGAGAGAGAGAGAGAGAGAGAGTTTAACGTCTAAACGATACAAACTAGGTCATTTTGGGACTAACATATGGTTTAATTTTATTTCAATAATTCTCTTGCGCATGGGGTTCTAACATATGGTTTAATTTCATTTCAATAATTCTCTTGCGCATGGGGGTCTTTAGCAGTGGGAGTAAACCGGAGTGCCCGGAGGAAACCTACGCTCACACCGGGGATCGAAACCACAGCCGCAAGCCAGAGGTGGCGGACCAGCTAGAGGTCGAAACGCGGCACTCTAGACCACTAGCCCCCCACACCCCAATTATAAACAAGTAATCACTAATAATAATTACCTGAAAACAGATTGGGATGAATTAAATACATGGAAACAGATCGGGATGAATTAATCAGCGGCAATATGAAAATGAAAATGAAATAAAATTGAGTTTATCGTCCTACTGTTCTGCTCCTATACTGGACTAATGAGGACAGGCATACACCATACAGTGTACTATGAGGGAAAACTTGCTCGACCTATTCTTATAATAGCTAAGAGAAGTCTGGAAACAAGAAGTCGTATAAGATGTTCTGAACAGAATAGTGGGTCACGGTGGCTAAGTGGATAAGGAGCTTGTTCGCTAGCCTGGAGGTCGAGTGTTCGTTCCCTGCATTGGCCGAGAAAGTTCATCTCGATTGTCCGGCGTGATTTTCCCTTGTCAGTGAGGCAGTTGACAAGGACAACTGCCTAGTCGTTCGGATGGGGAGAAAAACCGAGATCCCGTGTACACATAGGCGTTAACGTAAAAGATCCCTTGGCATTTGGAATTCGATATAAGAGTAGGCCGTAGCGCCGCTGCCGTGGGAAAATTTCCCTCATAGCACACTGTATGGCGTATGCCCGTCTTCCATTAGCCACGGTTAGGTGCAAAAGAGTAGGACGTTAAACCCCATTTCATTTCATTTCTAAACAGAATAAGTCATTCTGTCATTATTTCTGGTACGTTCCCGCTATCACAATTCGCGCTGCGATGGAAATCGTGCTTGAATCGTGGAGTAATCATCCTTTCAGGTCATTTCTACGGTAGCTGATGAGGGACATGGAAAAAAAAAAGATCATTTATTTTTTTCTAATATTCACCCTGGTCAATTTTAATATAAATTGTTTTCTTTTATACCAAGTCATTGTAATATGATTTGTTTTGTTTTTTTTTATAATTTCAACCCATGTCAAATTTAATATATATCCTAGTCCATTTTAATAATTTTAATTTTTACTCAAGTTATTTGTAATATATATATTATTTTAAATTTCCCTCAAGTCAAATATTGATTGGTCATTTTGCTCTGACATCGGCGGTCTCGCCTATTCTTCTTCGAAATCTCGCTGCTGGCCTTGAAAGCAGCGGTGTGTGGGGTGGGAAACTAAACGTGCTGGAATCGACACAATCTTAGTCGGGATTGGACAGCGAAACGCATTGAAATGAAATGGGGTTTAACGCCCTGCTGTCCTGCCCCGACTGCGCTAATGGAATCGGTTATACGCTATATTATCCTTTCACCGAATAACCAGTTTTGCATGACAACTTCGGTTAATTCATCTCCAGACAAAATCTTTTAGTATGAACACCAAAATCCGGGTGTGTATAATTTCAATTTCTATAATGTTTATTATTTATTCGTGATTCACAAAATCTAACCGGATCTTTAGAATATAAACTTGGAGAAAAGGGGAATTTTTCATTTTATGAAGAGGCGGATTCATAAAAAGGCAGATGAAGAGGAAGAATATTTTAGAGAGAGAGAGAGAAAAGGGGTTTTTCGTCAACTTGACACAAATCAGGTCATTTTGGGACTAACATATGGTTTAATTTCATCTCAATAATTCGCTTGTGCGTAGGGTTCTTTTGCAGTGGGAGGAAACCGTAGTGCCCAAAGGAAACCCACGAGGTTGAGAAGGCGTCCCTATCTCCATGCCACATACGCTCACACCAGGGCTCGAAACCGAAGCCGCAAGCCAGAGGTAACCGGCCAGCTAGAGGTCGAAGCGCGGCACTCTAGACCACTAGGCCATCCTAACCCCCCCAAAATATTTTAGAGTTCTGTGCCAGTATTTCGGAGCAAAACAAGAACGACACAAAAACAACACAATAATTGCGACAACGCAGAGATCATCTACTTTATACTTCGAGTATTGATCTCTGCCCTAAATAGCCGCCATATCCAAAAATTAATATATATCATTGTTTTGTGATGTGGTTCTATTCGCTTACACATCTGTTATACACACAAAGACTAAAAAAACCTTTATTATTATTTTATTAAATGGAAGCGCAATAAATACTTCTCAAACTTCTCGAAAATATTCTCCAAGTTTTCGACTAAAATCCTCGATATAGTATTTAAAATGTCGGTCAACTAGCTTAGTGTCTTTCCTCAGCGGAGCTAACTGTTGGCAGACAGCCTAAGTTTAGTATACGGGGTACCAGGCAGATGACTAAGGAAACAAAATAAAATAAGTACACTGTACTGACTGGGATAATGTGGACGGAAACCACACTAGTATAAGTGGGTACGCTGGCTCGCTAGCCTGGAGGTCACGTGTTCGATCCCGGTGCCGGCCGAGGAAGTCTTTCGAGATTTTCCGGCACGGTATCCCCCTGACAAGGACAGCTATATAGTTATTCGGATGGGACGAACAACCGAAAAGTGTACTTAAAAATCCCTTACGGCAAAATGTCCTTCGCAGCACGCTGTATGGCATATGCTCATCTTCATAAGCCCAGGTTAGGAACAGAACAGTAGGACGTTAAACCCCATTTCATTTTATTTTAATCCGCACCAACTGAGAAAAACAAAAATATGTTTACATATCTTGGACCCGAGTAACAATTTTTAGGGGGTGGGGGTGGTATCCGCAAGTTACAAACTCGATGACGCTAGGAAGCCATTTGAAATTACTCACGAGTGTGGCGTTGAATGATCTACAGCTCGCGCGTTAGACCCTAAGGTATGTCAATAAAACAAGTCGCGTGGTTTCGATTCCCCGTTTGTACGTGACTGTGTCAGCGACTCCCCCCCCCCATCCCCGGGCACGAGAAGACCTGTCTGTAAATGGTGCTTTTTGGAGTATCTCGATGTTTCTAGCTTTGCTTGTGGGAATCGTATCAAAAACGACAATAAAAATCGTGAGCCTACTACAAATGCAGGCCCCTTTCTCGATTACTATGGAAGGGTATCGCTGCCAATATTAAATGCTCTGCTACAATGTCTTTTCCATTGATTACGTGTAAAAAGTACAATGTAGAAAGTCTGAATATCGGTAATGATAAAGTCCAAATACCTCTAAGGCCAAAGTTAGATGTAAAACGTTAAATGCAACGTGTCAAATGACAAATGTTTCATCGGAAAATGCTGTTTTTGAAGTGTGTACAATATATATTTCCCTCATTGCTTTCGCGCTCTGCCACATTTGTCTTTTACACTTTGGATATATCATCTTACGCAGAGCATCATCTATTGTATGCAAATGTAGATATCACGTGACTGATTAACATATATGGAAACGAGGGGGAGATCAATCTAACGTACAGTAATCCAGCACACGATAAAGAAAATTAATTACCTTGAAAAATATACAAGATCAAATTTGGATGGTACTAAACTATATCAACATGATTACGGAGAGGGGGGTATGCAGTGTCAAAACCTGAGCCATAATACGATATCATGTTACATATACCAGGGAAAAGCACGTTCATGTAGCCTACTCTTTCCTCTCTTTAAGTAGTCTTCATGTATATTCATTATTTATTTGTCCATCCTCGTGGGTTTTCTACGCGCATGCGAATTATTGAAATAAAATTAAACAAACATATATCAGTCCCAAAATGACCTAGTTTGTGGCGTGTGGACGTTAAACACGATCTCTCTCTCTCTCTCTCTCTCTCTCTCTCTCTCTTTGCAAATGGGCTGGTCGAATTGTTTAGACGTCTAGGTCTAACTCACGCGTTGTAGTGCACGTAACATATGTCTTGGCAGTTCATGCCCACTGCTAGTCTCTATCATCCACACAAATATTCTACGAACATTAGTCTGGATGGGTCCTCAAAATTTGACGGAAAATAGGTCATTGTCTGGATTATCCAGTCTTTTAAGTTACCACGTACTGAATCTATCAAAACAGCTCGCTTGACAACGATGACACTCTTTAAAATTTTGTTGTGTAAAGGTTTCAACTGAAATGGTAATTTTCTCTCGTCATGAATCAGACGTATGGCTTCTCACAATCTTCTTAATTCTTCATCGCGATGCATGCTTATTCCTCGTCTCTATTTTGTTTCTAATAATAGATGTGCCAAGTGAATTGTGGGATATATTTCAACCACGCTTTATATTCTAGCAAAATCGGCCCGGCTTCATAAGATCTAGCACTTACCGATACTTTCATTGGATACTTTAGCCAAAAGGTTCCATTGCCCATGCGTAACCAAATGTTTGGTTTTTTATGTGGTAGATTATCCATAAATTTCGTCAAAAATTGAGAACCGACCCAGAGCCTCCGTGCGTTGAAGACTAGGAGGTTCTGGGTGACAGAGACTAGCCCACTGCATGAAGTATGACAAGTCTTGCCGTTAAAACCCATTTCATTTGATTGAAGGTGTGTTCGTCACGTGAGAGATACAGCAAAATCTATTTGATCACGCGTACCATTTCGTACCCTGTTAATCATAGCAGATTATGACCACAACAAGAAGATGATAAATAATTAAAGTCCGGTATTATAATTATTATTATTATTGATTAAATCTACCCCTCTCTCTCTCTCTCTTTCGAATTAAATTTACATTTATCATCAATTGACGGCGTGTGTACATCAATTATAAATAGATTTCAAACAATAATTAACAGAGTTATTTTCAGGTCTCAATTAAACGGCTGAACGACACCGTGTACAGGACTTATACACGGTGGATCTTAAAGTGGCGTGTATCTTTTAAAGATACACTATGGAAGATTAGATAAAAAGCTGGCAGTTCTCACTACAATAGTTAAAAACTAGATAATGTAAATGAAATTAGCTGAAAATGGCAGTAAAACTGATTCACTCTGACAGATAAAGAGCTGCCAGTTATCAATGTAATGGTTAAAAACTAGATACCTTCCGTCCTTTACCACTGATATGGGGAAGAACACCAGACAACCCCCAATAAATAGGGGTCTAACAGAAGACCTCCAGGTTAAGAAGCCAACGTCTTACTCACTGGGGGTGGGGGTGGGTGTTGGGATGGCCTAGTGGTCTAGAGTGCCGCGCTTCGACCTCTAGCTGGTCGGTCACCTCTGGCTTCTGGCTGTGGGTTCGATCCCTGGTGTGAGCGTATGTGGCATGGATATAGGGACGCCTTCTCAACCTCGTGGGTTTCCTCCGGGCACTTCGGTTTCCTCCCACTGCTAAAAACTCCTACGCACAAGCGAATTATTGAAATAAAATCAAACCATATGTTAGTCCCGAAATGACCTAGTTGTGTCGAGTGGACGTTAAACCCCATTTCCCTCTTACTCACTGAACCACCTAACCAACTAACAAACGCCATGCCGTCTGAAGTGCAATGTCTACTTAGTCAAAAAAAATAGTTATTATTGCCGGCAGTGAACTCTACAGCGGGATAATTATCAAAATTTAGTATAGTCTTCAAAAGAAATACTTTCCGAATAGTCCATTACCCATGGCAGTTCCTCACAGATTCCGGCTAAATCATTAGAATACGGGGAGGTAGAACAATATACCCCATTCTATTGTCAACTTTTAAGATTAAAATGTAACTCAAACATCTAGTCAAATGAAAAATACGGCCTCGTTTATTTAGGAACATGACAGAC
Source organism: Patella depressa (assembly GCA_948474765.1). Classification (NCBI taxonomy): domain Eukaryota; kingdom Metazoa; phylum Mollusca; class Gastropoda; family Patellidae; genus Patella; species Patella depressa. The sequence continues at coordinate 3,750,561 of OX419717.1, forward strand.
TAAAAGTTGATGGTCAAAAATTCCCCTCCCAGGCAGTGGTCATAGAAGAACCTTTATTAAGATTGAAGTGGACGTTTCCGTTCGAGAAAGCTATGACTATGTGGATCCGCCTCTCCGTCCGCCGCTGGTATAATAAGACTTGTATATTGAACAATATGACTGTATAGCCTATATCTATCCAATCTTATAATTTACAAGGACATCCTTATTCTCTATGATACAATGATGTAAGAGGCTATAATTAATAAAACGGAACTCACCTCTTATCTATTTTATTCATCATACACAACCCCGTATAAATATAGCAGCACCTTCATCGGTTCATCATACAACTTGAGGACATAAAAAGAGACTCGAGGATACTGCTTACTCTGAATCAAGTGGTAAGTTAAAGTTTATTCTTCCATATGATCAGTTTCATGTATGTGTTGTGTACATACTTTTTAAATTCATTTTATTTATTTATTTATTTATTTATTTATTTATTTATTTATCTATTTAATTTATTTATTTATTTATTTATTTATTTATTTATTTATTTATTTATTTATTTATTTATTTATTTATTTATTTATTTATTTATTTATTTGTGTCTATTTATTTCATTTATTTGTCTGTTTATTTATTTTATATATATTTAAAAAAAACCCACAATTTTTAATTATTAACGATTCATAAAAACTAATAAATTTATCACATTCCGCTGAGTTCTTTCAACCGTGCGATTTTTGCAGGTTGATGACAATAGCATATACTTAGAGCATTTTTTTTTTTTTACTTTTATATATATTTAGTTATTTACTTGTTTATTTACTTGATCTATTTTGTTCTTTGTTGATTTTTTCTTTCATTCTTCTTAGAGAATATTTAGGGAAGATTTACCCAATACTGCCTAATACAACCCAATTTCACCCAATACTACCCAATTCCACCCACTACTACCCAATATCACCCAATGTCACCCAATATCACCCAATGTCATGTCACCTAATACTACACAATAATACTTAATTACTACAAATACTACCACGCGTTACCTTATTGTGGGGCAACTAGCAGCATACTTAAATTTATAAACAAAATTGAGTTAATTCGTGGAAAACATGTATTGGGTAGTATTGGGTACATTGCCCTGTCGTATTTAAAGAGGTGTCATAAATGAAAAGATTAATTTCTTTTTTTCATCTCAACAGATTGAATACCGACATCGACATGAGGATAGGGAGTGTTATTTTATGGGGGATTACCCTTCTGCTGTATGTGGTATTTGTGTCGTCACAGAATGTTGAATCAAGTTAGTATTTATTCATATCATTAAACTGTATAGTTTACCTTTGCCCCAATACACCGGTGCAATATATAGCAGTTGGTACTGACGTGTCATTAAACAACATTGCATTTAAAACAACAAGCATAAAGATACATTACGTAATAGTGAAATCTACCTATTGCAGGTTAATTTTTACTTTAAAAGTTATCTAAATTATTATTGAGACCTTGATTCATATAACAAGTCTATAATCAACTCTCTAGACCATCGGATGACAGAGATTTCAATGGATTAGAAACGCTTGCGAGATTTAAAAATTTTACCATCAAATGAACTTCATCTGGTATGCCCAGTGCGGTTGCTACGATAATCAACAATCTACGCTACATCGAACCCGGGGTGGAGGGGGTTGACGGTGGCTAAGTGGATAAGGCACTAGTTCGCTAGCCTGGAGGTCGGGTGTTCGCCCCCTGCATTGGCCGAGAAATTTCCCCTTGTCAGTGATGCAGAAGGAGGGCCTGGCAAGGACAGCTGCCTAGTCGTTCGGATGGGACGAAAAACCGAGGTCCCGTGTACACATTGGAGTGCACGTAAAAGATCCCATGACAGATGGAATTCGATATAAGAGTAGGCCGTAGCGCCGCTGCCCGGTCAAAATTTCCCTCATAGCATACTGTATGACGTATGCCCGTCTTCTATTAGCCCAGGTTAGGAGCAGAAGAGTAGGACGTTAAACCCCATTTCATTTCATTTTCATTTCATTTCGAACCCGGGACCTTAATTTAATTTAATTTTATTTAATTTCATCCAGTTCAATTCAATTCAATTTATTTCAATTCAATTCAATTCAATTCAATCTACTTCTATTCTATTTCATGATTTTATTCTATTTTTCAGGCTCGCCAAATACGTCCATCATGTCATTAACTATGTGTGCGGCTCAGTTTTCTAAAATGAATAAGGGATATTCTAGAAGACGGAATCTGTACACTATCCCAACACGCCCCACAAGACGGTAAGAGTATCTTATAGTTGTACACATTTTGAAATGGAACAAACGGAATAATGTATGGCGTAGATTCGATGTAAAACATTTCACAACTAATGCGATCAATTACAATACACAAACTTCAATGTGTCAATCGTTCTTTAACGTGCACGCTAGCGATGGATCTTAACGTGCACCTTAAAGATGGATCTTTAACGAGCACGCTAGTGGTGGATCGTTAATGGGCACGCTTACGTATACATGGATCCTTGTTTTCAGGTACCCCTTCCTTTCCAGACCCTCCGACGTGCATCACCGATCAGGAAAAAACAACTTGCAAAAATCACAAGTATAATCCCTTGTCAGCACCATGGACCTCTCCTTCAAAAAGACAACATTATGCTGTATTTACATTTTAGGTTTAATGTTTACGTCGCTCAAGAAAGCGAGGCGGTGTGATTTTGTTTTAATTTGACAAAGAAAGTTGAATTTATAATAAAACCAAACTTTAAAATTAATTGGATTCGTTTGAAAATGGAAAAATAATCAGCTTATAAATCATCAAAATTACATATTTTATATTCATATATTCAGGATTAAAGTATCTCGTTATTATTATCAGTCATTTTCATATTTTAATATCCGGGTATGCGTCCGGGTCTTACATGCATGGGTAACGACTCATCCTCCCGAGGGCCGAAGGATAAGACGCCTCTCTCTCTCTCTCTCTCTCTCTCTCTCTCTCTCTCGTTTGATGGAATCAAATCATCACAGTATTTTTTTCATTTAATTTAGACCAAGATATACTTCAGTAGCTCGATCACCATGCCCCAACTCTGGTCGTTTATTCCGTACAGCTGATGGCTTCTGTAACAACATTCTCAGACCCTCACTAGGGCAGTCATTTGAAAGATTTAAACGATTTCGTCGCTCCAACTACAATGATAGTAAGTATTATGAATAACTCAACTGTTCTTTGTACAGGCGACTTTAACTACCGTAGTTTATTCCTTATATATGCGTCATTAGCTGTCGCTGTTTGTTCCTTACACATGGGTCATAAACTGTCGCAGTTTGTTCCTTTTATACGGGGACATTAACTATCGCGGTTTGTTCCTTCTATGTGGGGCATTAAGTTAATAAATCATTATATTTAATTGTAAATACAATATTTAAAATTGTAAATAAAGCGAATATAATTTAAATCAAATTATATTGTAGTATTGTGAATAATATTTTTGATAGTTAAATTTACCAGCGGAGTTACCATGATTAGTTTTCAAATTGTGTTAATGAAAATTATTTATTTTTGTAAATATATAAGTATTGCATACTCTGTATCTATGGGTCATTCGACCTAATTACTGAAATAAACTATTATTATTATTATTAAAGGTGCGGTATGCAAAAGCAAAGTCTGCCAATTTCAGGACTTTAGCATGGCTCCAAATATCCGATAATTATTATTTAAACATTTATTAACATGAAAAGCCCATTTCAACTCTCTAGGGCATCAGATGGCAGAGATTTAGATCGGACCAGGACAGTAGGACGTTGAAGTCCATTTCATTTCGTTTTATTTGTCTTGCAAAAATGTCAACAAATTGATTTGTTATTTACAGGAAAGGGTCTACCAAGAATATTTGGAAGGTGTCGAAGAGTTGGAAGACGAAGATGCGTCCGAAGATTGTTACCAAGTTCTAGGACTGTTAGTACCGTCATACATCCGGAAGTCAAGACCCAATCCATTGGTACAGTCATGCGCATGCAGTGGGGACAATTCTTGGATCATGATTTTACTGCTGCTGCCGTGGAACAACGTAAGTGTCTCCAAAATACACTTCTTGTCCCATACAGATATGCCTGTCCAATCTCGTGGTTTTTCTCCGGTTTCCCCCAAGGCGCAAGCGAATTATTGAAATAGAATTCAACCGTGTTTTCATCCCAAAATGTCCCAATTTTATGGGAGCTAGGTGGGTACGACCCTGTCTCACTTACAGGTCTCGTGTTCGATCCCTGCATTGGCTGATGGGATTTTTCCGAGGTGGCTTTTTCTTGTCTGTGGTTCAGGAAGGGAGACCTGGCAAGAACAGCTTTCTAGTCATTCGGATGGGACGAAAAACCGAGGTACATGGTATACATTGGCGTACACATAAAAGATCCCATAGCAGTTTGAATTCGATATAAGAGTAGGCCGTAATGCATTGTATGGCGTATGCCCGACTTGATTAGCCAAGTCGGGACAGAACAACAGGACGTTAAACCCCATTTCATTTTATTTCACTGTATTGTTATATTATCTAGTATTATATTATTTTATTAGCTGAATCGGCGCGAACCTGTTGTGACCAAGCGGCCAGTAACCCCCGGGTCTTCAGAGGGTACGTATAATAAGCTATAGTAACGTTTACATGATGGACACACTCAAACAATCTACACATACAACAAACACATGTACGTCACAAAATAAAAGTAGAATTCACGTTGAAAGTAGACTGTAGCACTGTTGTTCGGATAAAAAAAAAGACAAACTCGCAAAGCATGCGAGTAGGCCATAGTGCCGCTTCCTGGGCAAAATTTCTCCCCTAACACACTATATGGTATATGTCTATCTTCATTAGCCCAGCCAGTGTAGAAAATGTAAAACCTAAAACCCCACGTATAACCTTAAACTTCGTGTATAACCTTAAACCCCATGTAAAACCTTAAACCCCATGTATAACCTTAAACCCCATGTATAACCTTAAACACCATGTATAAACTTAAACACCATCTATAACCTTAAACCCCATGTACAAGCTTAAACCCCATGTATAACCTTAAACCCTATGTATAACCTTAAGCCCCATGTATAACCTTACACCCTTTGTATAACCTTAAGCCCCGTGTATAACCTTACACCCTATGTATAACCTTAAGCCCCATGTATAACCTTACACCCTAAGTATAACCTTAAGGCCCATGCATAACCTTACACCATATGTATAACCTTAAGGCCCATGCATAACCTTACACCATATGTATAACCTTAATCCCATGTAAAACCTAACACCTTATGTATAACCTTAAGCCCCATGTATAACCTTACACCCTATGTATAACCTGAAGCCCCATGTATATCCGTACACCCTATCTATAAACTTAATGTATAACCTTACACCCTATGTATAACCTTAAACCCCATGTATAACCTTAACCTTAATGCATAACCTTAAACTCAGTGTATAACCTTAATGTATAACCTTAAACACCATTTGTTTTTTCTTCAACTCAATGTTATCTGTTGTTTCAGCACGGACGACTGTTTTCCAATACGAATTCCCCAGACACCTGTACCGGATCGATTTTTCAAGCAAACATGTCTAGAGTTGGTTCGATCACGAGCCATTGATGCTAACTTCAGTAAGTTATTCCATGAGTTGAGTAATCTGGGTACGAGAAGGGTTGAGTAATCTGGGTATAAGTCGGGTTGAGTAATCTGGGTATAAAATGGGTTGAGTAATCTGGGTATGAAATGGGTTGAGTAATCCGGGTATAAGATGGGTTGGGTAATCTGGGTACAAGATGGGTTGAGTAATCCGGGTACAAGATGGGTTGAGTAATCTGGGTGCAAGAGGGGTTGAGTAATCCGGGTGCAAGAGGGGTTAGGTAATCGGGGTATAAGATGGGTTGGGTAACCTGGGGAACAGGTTGTTGCGGCAGTCATAGATTCAAATCGGGTAGCTGGCACATTGGATCATATAGCTGGAGGATTTGATGGGTTTCGCTGCTGGTCATCCAGTTATACAAGCACGACAATTAGGAACACGGAATAGCGTCGAACATCGTCCAGAAACTCGCAGTTAGTTATTGAAATAGTAGTACATCTTTTCTTTTTTGAGAGCTAATTGAATGTGTATAAACAGAGTTGGTGTATTAATTTCACAATTTGATTTCAGCCCGACGCAATCCACGAGAACAACAGAATTTATTGACATCTTTTATAGATGCTTCCAATGTTTATGGTAGTGATCAGGAAACACAGGATCGTCTACGAGCAGCTAACGGTAAGGATAATATCTGGGCTAAACCTTACTAAAGATGCAGTATGTAATATATAGATAAAGAACTGATCTTTCTTGCTATGTCAGTTCACGAATTTGTAATGAAAAATTAAAATATTGAAACTTCAATTTAAATGACTTTATTGTAAGCCAAGTTATGACTGTTTGTAGAGCAGTGTAGATCGTTTATAAGTCTGGATTATCAAGTTTCATAATAACATCTCTCGTCCATTGATTATAGTTTTGTCATGTGACTAAATTTCTAAATAATAATTTAAATAACATTTGAAGACAGAAAAAAAAATCTGCCAAAAAATAACCTAGTTTGTGTCGAGTGGATTTTAAACCCCATCTCTCTCTCTGTAACTGTGGTGTTACTGAACGAATATTCATGTTCCGCTCAGGTCACACGAAACGCTCTATATTTAATACTCGCTAGCCTAGAAGTAGGGTGTTCGATCCCTGCATTGGCCGAGAAAGTTCATCAAGATTTTCCGGTGTGGTTTCCCCATTGTCAGTGACAAGTACAGCTGTCTAGTTGTTCGGATGGCACGAAAAACCGTGGTCCCGTGTACACCATGACGTGCACGTGAAAGATCTATTGGTAGTTGGAATTTGAGTATGCCGTAGCGACGCTGCCGGGCAAATTTTCTCTCATAGCACACTGTGGGGCATTATCCCTTGGTTAGGATCAGAACAGTAGGATGTTAAACCCCATTTCATTTCATTTCTATATTTAATAGGACGCATGAGGACATCGGCAGGTAATTTATTACCAAGAGGTCGAGATGAAGATTGTATACGAGGACCTAATGCTCCATTTTGTTTCGACGCTGGTGAGTTATCTATCTTAGCTAATCATTGGTTTGTGATTTGAAGACGAGGGATTGGGTGACGGTCTTCTGTGAATGTTGTTAATCATAACATTCATACGTTACCATGCGCAGGTCTAGACTATCACATGATTCTCCAAAATGGCGATTCCCTCATTCCGCCATATTGCTATCTCGATTATCAATTAATGTGGACTATAAGAAAACGAAGGAACTTCTTATCCAGATCAATTTATTTAGAGGAGGTTTGAAAGTTTTCAGGTATTCCGGTTACATCTACACGTCGTGATAGCAGTAAGGATGGGTGGCCGAATGGTTAGCACGTGCGCACGCATTGTATCGCTGTATCATAAGGTCTGTCATTCAGTAAAGTGACGTGGTATTGATTCCCGGTTGTACGTGACAAGCAGTAGGGCCGCCTGTCCAACCTGGATCATGTTTTAGTCACGAAATGATCTAGTTTGTGTCGAGTGGACGTTAAATCTCTCTCTCTCTCTCTCTCTCTCTCTCTCTCTCTCTTCGCCTTTGCAACCTCCGGGTCCACCGGTTTCCTCCCTACGCGCAAGCGAATTAATGAAATAAAATCAAACCTAGTCTGTGTCGAGTGGATTTTAAACCCCATTCTCCCTCTCCCCTCCCTCTCTCGCTCTCTCTCTCTCTCTCTCTTTCTCTCTCCCTATGACACCCAGCGTACGATGTGAGTCATGAAGTACCGTAAAGTATCGTGTTTGATCTTTTGCAACGTTGACAAGAAATAACGTATAGTGGCTCGGATGGTACGAAAACCCGAGTTATCCTGTACACATTGGTGGGCATGAAAGAAAATATAACAATTGTTTTCATTCCATTTGAAAGATGTGGGGGTTGGGATGGCCTAGTGGTCTAGAGTGCCGCGCTTCGACCTCTAGCTGGCCGGTCACCTCTGGCTTGCAGCTGTGGTTTCGAACCCTGGTGTGAGCGTATGTGGCATGGAGATAGATGCGCCTTCTCGACCTCGTGGGTTTCCTCCGGGCACTCCAGTTTCCTCCCACTGCTAAAGACCCCTACGCGCAAACGAATTATTGAAATAAAATTAAACCATATAATATGTTAGTCCCGAAATGACCTAGTTTGAAAGAAAGTTGTTTATGTTTACGCAGGTGATGAAAGAGTACAAGTGTTCCCAGGTTTAACGGCTTTACACACTCTGTTTGTAAGAATACATAACGACATTGTAGAAGACCTATCACAACATAATGCCAACTGGAATGGAGAACGATTATTTCAGGAAACCAGAAAAATTATCAGCGCCATTATGCAGGTGAGTAAGCGAACCATAAGAACACCTCATACCACTTCCCGTTCAATGATTCTGCATATTGTTGTTACAGTTATTGATTTGAGCCACTGGGTTGGGAACGGGTTCGATGGTTTCAGTGACTGTGTACGTGACAAGGAATAGAATCGCCTGTCCAACCTCGTGGGTTTTCTCCGGATCCTCCGGTTTCCGCATACTGCTAAAGACCCTACACGCAATCGAATTATTGTAATAAAATTGAACCATATGTTAGTCCCGAAATGACCTTGTTTTTTTCGAGTGGACGTTAAACCCATTTCTCTCTTGCATAGGCTGAATGGTTGGATACACCCGCGATTTATCTGGTGGGTTTAACCAGAATCTTACTAATCCTACTGGGAAGAGGGGTGGTTGTGTGTGTGTGTGGGGGGGGATTACGCGTTCGTTTAAATTCATAAGGTCTGTCACTGAGTCAAGTGACGTGGTTCCAATCCCAAATTTGTACTTAACAAGAAACATTTTTTTAAAGCTTAATTTTGATTTTATTTGGGTTTTCGTTTTCAGAGAATTACGTATTTAGAATTTGTACCCGAGGTATTGTCTGAATCAACTATTAAGAAATTCGGCCTGGATGAAGGAAACTTTAAATATGATATTACAATAGATCCAAGCATAGCGAATGTTTTCGCTACAGCAGTGTTTCGATATGGTCACTCTCTTATCCCGAATTTTTTGGTAATCGACGGCAAACAAGTTGCGTCCCGACAGCTGTTCAACAACCCAGAGTTCATCTTCACCAGCTTGACATCCCTGGTTCAGAATCTAGTCTCTAATCCTGCGGAACTGCGGGATCGTTTCTTGACCGAGGAGATCACAGATCATCTGTTTGAAACCGCTGAAGGAAGTTTTGATTTAGCTTCTTTTAATATCCAGAGAGGTCGCGATCACGGTTTACCACCTTACAATTCGTTCCGACGATTCTGTGGTCTGCCTAGAGTCACTTCCTTCTCCGATCCTGTTTTTGGTAATGGCGGACTTTTCCTCGCTAGAGTTTACAAGTAAGTAGAAATCACCAGAATAATAATTGCTTCCTGAGGATGGGTGTGGAGTGGGGTGGAATGGCCAACGGTCCGGGTTTTGATCCCTGGTGTCAGCGTATGTCACTTGGAGATGGGGTGCCTTTTTAGCCTTGTGGGTTTACAACAGTTTCCTCCCACAGGACAGATCCCCTAGATAATGCAACTCCTACAACCTGTTGATGATATTAATGTCGGCGTCCAGAAGAAGAACATTTGCTTTCCTTATCTTGCTAACCACGAGATATTGCGTACGCCATTTTGGTTGACCTTTCTATCTAGAATCAAAGACGAGTGTTTGAATTTGCAATTTTGGCCACATTTTGGCGAATGATGATGATTTTGAGGCGAAATGATTAAGACAGAAGTAGTCGTGAAATAGAGTCATCGCCAACTAAAATGACGTCACTGTCTATAGATGCCGTAGAGCATGGCCTAGCAAAACCTCACTCCGCTTTCAACAAGAAGGTAAATAGTGGTCTGAACCCATCGAATATGTAAAGGATTGTCGTTCTTGACGATGGCGATGTTTTGTTTAACTGTTTGTTTTGTTTTCTGAAATGTATAATTATTTTACAGAAACGTCGATGACATGGATGTTTTTGCTGCGGGTATGGTAGAGGAAAGTGAAGAAGGGTCTACGCTTGGTCCGCTCTTCTCCTGTCTGATGGCCCGACAATTTCGAGATTTGAAATTTGGAGACAGTTTTTGGTATGAAACTAGAGACCGGCGCCGTGGATTCAGTTTTGGTGAGTCGACATATAGACGGATCTAAATCATTGTCCCATTGCATATCGTCAACGGCGAGATTATGTCGGGGATAGATGTCCATGCACGTCACAATGGGGGAAGGGCGAATGGTTAGCACGTGTGGGCTGTTTCATGAAGACTGTCATTGAGTCAACTGGTGTGGTTTCGAATCCCCGGTTGTACGTGACAAGGAGTAGGGTCGCCTGTCTAACCTCATAGGTTTGCTCTGGTTTCATCCCACTGCTAAAGATCCCTACGCGCAAGCGAATTATAGAAATAAGATTAAAACCATATGTTAATCTCGAAATGACCTCGTTTGTGGCGTTCCAACCCATACGAACGACAAATGGAATTCGAAATAATAACAGGTTGTAGCACAGTTATCCGGATGAAAATATAAACATTCTGTTATACATACATCCGTCTTAATTAGCCGAGTCGGGTCAGAAAAGTAGGACGTTACACTCCCATTTTTTTCAATTTATATAGGTTTAATTCCCTAAAACATGTTACATACATATTAATAACCTTAAACACTTTAATCCCACTAAAACATGTACATAATATACATATCACCATAAAACCCAACCTTAATCTCCTTGTTTTTCAGCTCAACGACGATCTATTCGACGTATTACTTTGTCGCAGCTTTTATGTCAAGGTTTTGGTCTGAAGAGTGTTCAGAGGAATCCATTCCAAGTCGTCCGAGCTGGGTAAGTCTATATGAAGCTGCATTATGGGAGATTAGATAAAGAGTTGGCAGTTCTCGTATAATAGTTTTAAAAACTAGATAATGTAAAAGGAATACACAGAAAATTTTAGACTTGCCTCGAACATCGTTATTAAAATCGGTAAGATAAAAACAAAGTCTCGATTATCCAGTTTTACGTTTAATCACCCTTCACGCAATCCGCTAAATATCACAGACTAGCAAACGCATAGAGTGTTGTTTATGGTCTGAATAAGTTAGTAAATGTCTTGGTAATAATTTAGATAACAGTAATGTATCTTTAACGCTTCATAATATTAGAACATGTTGTACCTCTCTTTATATCGGGTTCAATTATTATTTAGATATTTATTAACACGACGAGCCTGTAGTCAACTCTCTGCGCGTGGGGTGGATAGCCTCGTGGGTTTAAACCCCATTTCTCTCTCCCTCTCTCTCTCTCTCTCTCAATCTCTCTCGCTGCTTCTCCATTTTGAATTCAATCATTAAATGGCGACCGTGTCATTATCTGTTCACAGCTGCGCCATCCGATGTGCGAGAGAGTAGAGAGAGAAAGAGAGAAAGAGGGAGAGAGAGAGAGAGACAGTTTAGTCGTTAAGGTGGTTCGAAAATCCGAGGTACCGTGTATACATTGACATGCGCGTAAAAGATCCCTTGCCAGTTGGTATAAGATATAAGAGTAGGCCATAGTGCCGTTGCCTTGACAACATGGCGTTCAACCCCATTTCATTACATTTCTCAGGCGGTAATTCTTAACGAGAGTTATAAAAGTATGATTTTTTTGTATTTTGTAGAAATCTCAAAGTTGACTGTAGCAGGTTTCCAAAACTTGATCTGTCTCCGTGGTACGAGCATTAAACACCTAAAAAGGTATGCAACACTGCCTGCATAAAGACAACACCCATTGTTCGAGACTCGAGAAAAAAACAACACCATTGTTCGAGACTTGAGAAAAACACGACAACCATTATTCGAGACTTGTCTTCTGAGTAAAACAAATCAAAGTTGATTTTTTAATTTATTTTATTTATTTGTTTAACTGTGTTTGTGGAAATGGAAGTTATATTATATTCGAATAATTTGTAATTAATAGTTTGGCTGCTTTCTTTTCAATCTGATTATAACACAGATCCTATTTCGTTTCGTTTTTATACTTCAAAATTTCGTTTTACTTGTCTTTACTACATTAGGATCTGAAAGACTTGTTATTTAACTCGTGTTCTGCTTGACATCTGAACTGGCTGAACGTGACCTCCCGCTATAACTTGTTACATCTAGTGTAGACCATCGAAATTATAAACAAACCGAAACGAAATATAGATCTGAATTTCAATTAGATCGCTTTCTTTTTGTTTTATTTTTTTAAAATGCTGTTTTAATAATTGAAATATTTATTTTTGTAATAAAAGTTTTGCATGAGTTATTTGGTAGTCGAATTGTTTAAATCACGCGTATTAGATCGTAGGATCTGTTATTCAGTTAAACGGCGCAATTTGACTATTTCGTTTCGTTTTTTTTATAGTTCTAAATTTTGTTTTACGTGGCTTTACTACACTAGCTTCTGGTTGAGTTGCTATAAAACCTATGTTCTGGTTGATGCGAGGGATTGGCTAATGAAACGGTCTGTTGCAGCGAATTCTTGGCACTGAACTACGGGTGTCCTACTAGAATCATCAACGCTGATCCTTTAATCAAATGGCTGACGTCATAGGGTCAAAAGCCACTCGTATGACCCCCTGACGCTACAATTTGTCAGATTTGTATGTAGTAGAGGCAAATATAAAAAAAACCCAAACGAAATATGGATCTGTGTTATAATTAGATTGTCAAATGACGTAGTTTAAATTGACACGGAGTAAGGTCGCCTGTCCAACCTCGTAAGTTTTTTTTCAGATTCATTCGACCCCCCCCCCCCCCCCGAAAAAAAGCCTTCGAGCAGTGGCGGCACCAGCCGTCAGTGGTTGGAGGGGCATAGTCCAATGAAATGTGGTGTAACGTCCTACTGTTCTGCTCCGAACTGTGCTATTGAAGACGGACATACGCTGTAGAGTGTGTTATGTGGGATATTTTGCCTGGACGGCGGCCCTTTGGTCTGTGTTTATATCGAATTCCAACAGTTAAGGGGTCTGTTGCATACACGTCAATGTGTACACGACCTCGGTGTTTCGGCTCAAGCCAGGCTGACACTTGCACGATTCCGTGGCACGCATTGGCACGACTCGAGACACCGTCCGATTTGCGCCAACTCGTCGTGCCAATGCGGAAAGTGCATAAACAATGCGCAAACTCGTCGTGCCAGTTCGTGTCAATGTGGACACTGATGGGCATGACAAAATCGTGGCCAAAAGTCGTGCAAGTGTCAGCCTGGCTTCAGTCGAACGACTATACATTGTACCTTGCCAGGCATGCCAGGTCCTCCGTCCTGCATCACGGACACGCGGTAACCAACCTGGAAAGTCTTGATAGAATTAGTCGACCGATACAGGGACCTCCAGGTAAGTGAGCCAGCGTCTTTCTCACTGAGCCGTGCGATTATAACCAACGCCAAGATAGAACACGGGACCTCTAGTTCATCCAGCCAGCGTCTTACTCGCTGAGGCGTGCAATTATAATTATCACAATCACATGTATTAAACATTTTATTACAAACAAAAACTAAAACGGAGAACTATCCCACCTTAACATGCAGCGTTAGACATTCGGTAATCTCCGTTAAAAAAATATTGGTGGGCCGAATTTTGGTAGTTAACTACTTGCTATGCGTATAAATTGTGTTAAATTAAAATAGTGAATCATTCAAACGCTTTCATTGGCAAACATGAAAAAGGTACTCTCGTATTACTGGATAATCGAAATAAAACAGTGGTTTGGGGAAGTACAGCTGGTTGTCAAGGAAACTCGGTCGGTTAGAGCGAGAACTGCCAACTGAAATTTTCAGCATATTCCCTTCATATTATCCAGGTTTTTTTTAAACTATTATAGTGAGAACTGCCATAATGTATTTTTAATTTTGTTTTCTTATTTTGTGAATTAAGCCGTGAAAAAAACTAGATTACAAATAGCAATCGCGATTATTTTGCAGGGGGTGGTGAGGGTCGTGGTCCATTGGGGGGCGGGGGTGGTGTGTTCTCTCCATTTAGTAAATTCAGGAGTGCTTGCTGTCCATCTGGAGGGTTGTCTGGCATACTGCGGCTTACAGGCCCATCGCGATTTCTAGGCCTATCACCCTGATTGAGTCGGAATGGACGCTGAATACGTGGTTCAGTTTGCGTTGGGGCGACTTCCGCTTGTTGGTTGCTAGGTTCAACGTGGTCTATCAAAACATCTAGATCAAAATCATCAATTTCAGAGCAAGATTTGCGTTCATTACTGTAAATATAAATAAATAAAAACATGAAACGTCAATGGAACGTAATACCTGTGTTTTCGTCCCATCCTAACGATCATATTAATTTTTAGAATTTAAACTATAACAGTTCAATGATCTGCATAGGTGTACGAGCTGGGGGGGGACCAAATGCTGGGAAAATTTGGGCACACAATTGTACTTTGTAAAAGTTGTATAAAAATATTGTGTTCTTGAATGTGTCCAATTTAACAACGAATTTAAATTCAGAGTGTCTATAATTAAAAAGAAATCTTAAGACTCGAACCCTCTATTGTTTGGAGTACAGTAAGCCACAACTAACATACTAAGAACCTAACTACATTTGGGGGGTCACCAACCACCACCGCCCCCAGTCAAAAATTTCCCCGTATCCCTAAGATAATCTGAGTAAGTGGTACCATGATTCTCAATTCAGGGGCGTATTAAGGTTTATTATGGCGGAGGCTATACTATTTTAAGGGCTCTCTTTCACTGGGGTGGGGTATGGGTGGGTTCTTAATTGATGAATCTCATACCAATCCAATGACTGCATTCTCATTTAGTACTGGATTCGACAGGGTATAGAAAACGATTGAGTCGGACTCGGGGCCCTTTCCCTTGGCCAGAGGGGCCTTTTTGTCAACCGAGGGGGCCTTTTGTCTACCTTTAGGACCCTTCCCAACTAGCGTACATTTTCATTTTCCCCATCGGTTTTAGCATTTTTCTCCCGTTTTATTTTTCCAACTTCTTTGATTTTTTTCGCGAGGAGGCTCGCGCCTCCAGCGCCTCAGCTATAAAACACTTGTGTCTCAATTCCAAGTGCCCAGGGGTCTTTCACGTGCACGCCAATGGTACGCGATGCCTGTTTTTTCGTCCCACCCTAACGACTGCGTGGCCAACCGTAATTTTTGAATTTAAACCATAGAAGTTCAATGATCTGTGTGTCCAATGTTGTAGCCGACATTTGTAGGGGGAACCACTGTGTTCCTATGAATAAGGCTCTGTCTCGTTACAGGCGTCTGCCCCCCCCCCTCTCCCCCCTGCATGCTGTCTTAGAGCATATTTTAATTCTCCTATATTTATGGAACAAGCACCGAAAAGACTAATGTGCGAAGTATTGCCACCTAAATTAATAAAAATATTATTTCAAAGTTTCGGAGTTTATCAATTTCGAGGGTAGTTCACGTTGTTTTCGACTTGGACACCCACGATAAACTCTCTAAACTAAAGCAGGGGTCGAACACGCGGCTACCAGAGTAGCTCGCCGACGTCTTACTCACTGAGCCACTGTGGGTCCCACCGTATTGTAAACTTACCCGGCTACTCGGGACGGTATCATTACAAAAGGCTGAATGCGATTAAACTGAGCAACAGTGTTACAAATAACACGGGATAGAAATATCTTCTTAATTTCTGCCAACTGGGCTGAAAGTTCAAAAAATACAAAATTATATAATATCATCATTTGACACTACATTAAATAACTACATCTTACTTTTTCATCCAATGCGACGAACTAGATGTCTTTTTCTCACCATTAGACACTACATTAAATAAAATGTGTTTTAACATCTTACTTTTTCTTCCACCCGAGAGACTAGACGTCTTTTTCTTCCCATTCGAGGGACTAGAGGTCGTTTTCTTCCATTCGAGGGACTAGAGGGTTATTTTTTTTCCATCCGAGAGACTAGATGTTGTTTTCTTCCCATGCGAGGGACTAGATGTCGTTTTCTTCCCATAAAAGGAACTGTATTTTTCTTCCCATGTGAGGGACTAGATGTCATTTTCATACCAAACCCAGTAAAAAAGGTTCTTTCAGCAGTAAAAAAGGCACTTTCAGCAGTAAAAAAAGGACACTGTCGAAATTTGGGGGGGGGGGGTACTGGATCCGTCTCTGAATCATGTTACTTTCATAAGTAAATCATGTTACTGTCATAAAAAATCATGTTACTGTCATAAGTTAATATATACCTGTTGTAAATCCTCTACGACTATCCGTCGTCTCGTACCAGAAACTGTCACCAAATTTTAAATTGTGGAATTGTTTTCCTATAATACAGCTGAAAGTTGGTCCAACAGTTCCCCCATTGATGCGAGCTTCTGCCACGCCTCCAGTAAACAAATCTATATCATCCACACTCCTGTAAACGGGGAATAGAATTATGTAGTCTTTATCAAGAAATGGAAAATTGAAATTAACCTGAAAGTGTAGTCTATAGAATTGTGCCCTGTATAATAAATAATAACTTAGCATTTTTGGACCACGACACGGAACAGTCGCTAACCGGTACTCATCGCAGCAGGGGCGGATCCAGGAATTTTTCCAGGAGGGGGTTTGCCAGGTTTCTGTTACGGAAATCTGTCATCATCGTCTCTAAATTACATAGGCATACATACAAACAGAGAAATCATTTTTATACTGATGTAGAATCACTTTGTGATGTAATTTCATTGATGCAAGGCATTATTTTTTTTATGTAGCTGAGCAGAGTGGACCCACCCCCAACCCCCCTCTGGATCCGCCCCTGCGAAGTCTTCGTCTTCTTGTTTGTCTTGGCTTGATCTTCTTGGATGTTCATTCGGGGGGGGGGGGGGGGGCATTGATGTCACGTGCAGGAAGAGAGAAGCCATAATTCAGTTGTTGTTTTTTGCGTCTAAAATCATCGCTGATAATACAATAATAATAACTTACTCAAAATCGTCAAAGAGAATCTTTCCAAAATCAAACACTTGAATAAAAGGGGAATAATTTACTCATAATCTTCAAAGAGGATGTTTCCAAAATCAAATACACGAATAATTTTCTCTTGAAGTTCAGAAAGATTCGTCAAACACACGAAAAATTTACTCTTCGAAGAGATTGTTGCTAAAATCAATTACACGAATAATTTACTCATAAATTAAAATAGAATGTGTCCAAAATCACTTACACGAATAACTCACGCATAAACTTCAAAAAGAATGTTTTCAAAATCAAATACACGGAAAATTAACTCTTAAACTTCAGAGAGAATGTGGCCGAAATAGTGACAAAATCAAATACACGAATTACTTACGCATAAACTTCAGACAGAATGTGGCCAAAATCTCTGAAGGCACGGCTGTCAAAATTGCGAATTCTTGGTAAATCACAAACGTGTTCTCTGAAATCATTATAGGAAGGTAAGCCGTGATCTCGACCACGCTGGATATTCAAGGCTATCAGATCTAAACTTCCGGTTTCTGTTATAAATAACTTGTTTGTGATGGCCTCTACAAAATATCTGAAACGAAAAACACATTGAAATTAAGGTTTGTGGCACAACACTTAATAAAAGGTCGGATGCTGGTGGCCCAGTGAGTAATGAAATAACATGAAATGGGGTTTAACGTCCTTCTGTTCTGCTCTTAAACTGAGCTAATGAAGACACACAGTATGCTATGAAAGAAATTTTGACCGGACAGCGGTGCTACCCCTACGCTCTTACCGAATTCCGACTGCAAAAGGGTATTTTACGTGCATTCCCATGTGTAGACGGGACCTCGGTTTTTCTAGACAGCTGTACTTGTTAGGCCCTCCCGTCCTCCATAACTGACAAGGGGAAACCATACCGGAAAATCTGGATGAACTTCTCGGCCAAAGCTAGAGATCCAGCGCCATACCTACTTAGCTACCGTGATCATGCGCACTTGTTAGTTGGATTGCAAACAGAAGTAGAGATCGGGTCACTGTCAGCGGAAATGCCCATCATTGCACACAACATGGCGCATGCATGGAACAATTCAGTTTGGTAGTCCACTCTTGTCAGTGATGCAGTACAAAGGGCCCGACAAGGACAGCTGGCTGCTGTCTAGTCGTTCGGATGGCACGATAAACCGGGGTCCCGTGTAACAATTGACGTGCACGTAAAAGATCCCTTGACAGTTGGAATTCGATATCGGAGTAGGCCGAAGTGCCACCCGGCGCTGCCCGGGCACAATCTCGCTGTAATAGACAGTTTCATTGGCTAATCCTTCACATCATCCAGAACGCGGGTAATATAACAACTAACACAAGGTACAATTTTATGGATACACAATTACTGAGTTTGATACTAAGCGACGTTTCGACGAGGATGTTCTGGTCTTTATCATTGCTTGATAAAGATGAGAGCATCCTCGTCGAAACGTCGCTTAGTATCAAACTCAGTAATTGTGTATCCATAAAATTGTACCTTGTGTTAATATGTTCAATTACTAAATGCCAATCAAAGAAAATATAACAACTGTTCCAAATCCTAGTATAGTAAAGAGAGAGAGAGAGGGAGAGAGAGAGAGAGAGAGAGAGAGAGAAGTGGGGTTTTCAATAATTCGCTTGCGCGTAGGGGTCTTTAGCAGTGGAAGGAAATCGGAGTGCCCGGAGGAAACCCACGAGGTTGAGAAGGCGCCCCTATCTCCATGCCACATACGCTCACACCAGGGCTCGAAACCACAGCCACAAGCCAGAGGTAGTATAGTAAAGACAAGTAAAACAAAATTTTAACCTATATAAACGAAACGAAATAGGATCAGTGTTTTAATCGGACTGTGGCTTTATGGTTAACATTAAGCTTGTACATGTATTAAAAATACCAAATAAAATATTTTATTCAGCCAATTGACTGCTACTACACTCACCTGTCGCTAATAGCACTAGGATTCGAAATCAAAGTTTGAACCAGGGGACGTAACTGGTGCAAAACATAATAGGGCGTAAGGAAGAGGTCTTCAGTTGCTATTTCAGTTCCATTAATTTCCAGGCTTTTAACGATGGTGGAATGTCCATATCTAAACGCAGCCGTAGCAAAAGAGTTGTATACACTGGGATTGACCGCAGGGTCGTAAGCGTAATTGCCCTCATTCAGCTGATATTGTTCAGCTCCCGTTACGCCGATAACTTCCGGTATATATTCTGAAAATTATTGAAATTCGATAAAATATAACAAGTCATGTCGTAATTGTCTTAGCGTATAGCCTACTATGTTATCCATAACGAAATACACGTATCGTAAATACAACGTATAACGTGTCTGAAATAACGTAGCGCCCAATATCGTAAATATAACTTAAAACGTACCTCAAGTAACGTACCACCCAATATATCGTAAATACAACGTAGAACGTTTCTCAAATAACGTATTACATATTATATCGAAAATACAACGTATAGCGTATCTGAAATAACGTATTACATATTTCGTAAATATAACTTAACAAGTAACGTACCACCCAATATATCGTAAATACAACGTAGAACGTTTCTCAAATAACGTATTACATATTATATCGAAAATACAACGTATAGCGTATCTAAAATAAAGTATTACATATATCGTAAATACAAGGTAAAGCGTATCCCAATATCGTAAATACAACGTAGAACGTATCGCAAATAACGTACCAAACAATATCGTATATATAACTTAAAAAGTATCTCAAATAACGCAATTCCCAATATCGTAAATATAACTTAAACCGTACCTCAAATACATTATCACCCAATATGTTGTAAATACAACCTATAACGTACCAAATAGAACGTACCACCAAATATATCGTAAATACCACGTATAAGGTACCAACCAAAATATCGTAAATACCACGTATAAGGTATCAAGCTAAATACCGTAAATACAACCTAAAGCTACACATGTAACCCAATATATCGTAAAGAAAACCTCAAAAACGCACAGCCCTATCTGATTTTAATTCCGTTTCGTTTAATTATTCTCAGATTGCACAACCACAACCGACATTTGAAATGAAATGAGACAAAGGGGTGCGGGGTGGATGGGGGTGTCTGGCTTGGCTAATGAAGACGGACAAACATTACTTTGTGGTCTCGCTAGGGGTTGGGTGATCGGATAAAATTTCGTCGATTTTCAGTGGTACACGAGAACTCGTCTTTTTGTCCCATCAGAATGACTATACAGCTGTCATTGCCAGACCATCTGTCATACACTGCGGACAAGGGGAAGCCACGTCAGAAAATCTAGATAAACTATATCGGCCAAAACTAGGAGCACACCCACGAAAACCAAGCTAGCGAGCCAGAGTCTTACTCGGTTAGCCACCGTGGCTCCACTAAGCTTATGTTTCCCATTACAATAACAAAGGGCTGTAGAAACCTACCGTTGTATGTTATATGTTGTAGAACAGCACTGACGATTTTTCTAGTTTCCTGGAAGGTCTGTTCATCAGTCCAATCCTTGGTTTCAGCGATCCGGGTGGCGATCTGATTGTGGAATCGAACGAAAACAGTGTGTAGAGCCGCTAAACCCGGGAACACGTTGACACGATGATCACCTGGTAAGAACAAAAGGTATCTATACATCATTGATAAACCTTATCGTCTAAACCTCACTTGGGGGGTTGGGATGGCCTAGTGGACTAGAGTGCCGCGCTTCGACCTCTAGCTGGCCGGTCACCTCTGGCTTGCGGCTGTGGTTTTGAGCCCTGGTGTGAGCGTATGTTACATGGAGATAGGGGCGCCTTCACAACCTCGTGGGTTTCCTCCGGGCACTCCGGTTTCCTCCCACTGCTAAAGACCCCTACGCGCAAGCGAATTATTCAAATAAAATTAAACCATATGTTAGTCCCGAAATGACCTAGTTTGTGTTGAGTGGACGTTAAACCCCATTTCTCCTTTCTCTCTAAACCTCACTCAATCCCAATTATAAAGAAAAGGCTAGCTGAAAAATGTCAGTCCGATTCAAAAATCATTAAGGTTGTTACAGATACAAGTAGCTAGACGAAACATAGCATAGATAGTAATTAATGTTATTGATACCACAAAGCAGTACAACCTCCATCTTCCAATAGAATGCTTGATCTCGCGTTAACTCCGTACATCTTATCAAGGCCTTCACGGAATACCGTGCATATTTCGGCACTAATTTCCATTGGGTATTTATTCACCCAGCTCGAGAGCCTATCAGATTCCTCGATCATTGTCAAGTCTCACGCTTTCCAGCTAAAATGTC
This sequence comes from Patella depressa, assembly GCA_948474765.1. Taxonomy (NCBI): domain Eukaryota; kingdom Metazoa; phylum Mollusca; class Gastropoda; family Patellidae; genus Patella; species Patella depressa. The sequence goes on from OX419717.1 coordinate 3,771,874, forward strand.
TATCCGTGATAATCGAGTTGCAAAGTTCAAGGTTCGTTCAATGTCAAGGTTTCCGTGGAAGTCGCTTTAGTTGTGCCACAACTTGTGTTCACATGTCTGCAGTGAAAGGAAAACGTAACTATACGTTCAGCAATTGTAAAGCAATCGAGCAACGTTCAGATGTTTTAAAACTCGCAGAATGAAAAATGGAGCCTACGCGCTAATAACAGGGAGGTAACTCTGTTTAATAAACCTACCAGCTAGTAAACAGTAATCTGTGTCTAGAATTTTATTACAATGTCCATTAACATCTTCTGGTAAATGTTCACCATTGGCAACCTCCATCTGACCTGTTCAATAGCAAAACAAAATGTCTGCAACTACCCTTGTCCTTTGAACCTCATAAACGATTAGATATATTTCTTAAGGTCACCTCCAGATCTGGTTTAAGGTCACGAGATATAAACAAGGCTAGCACTAACCCCAACCATAACCCAGGAACTAGCCCTAACGCATACTCTAGCATACAATCTCGCCAACAATCACGTGCCCTAACCCTAATTACATTTCGGCGACCTTGAGGAAATCTGGAGAGGGTCTTGAGAATTAGATCTAGCCCTCATGTAATCTCGTTATTCAAGCCATTGTTGCTAAGAAAGGAGGGGGCTCGCTCACTCGCTCACTCGCTCAGCGACCGGAAGGTGTCGGTTTGGGCGAGCAAGTTCCCGAGGATTGTTGAACGTGATTTATCCTTGTCAGTGGTGCAGGTCGGGCGGTCATGCACAAAAAGTGTCTAATCTATCGGATAGGATTCAAAAGGGGGTTAAAGATTACAAGAACAGCCGGTCGTTGAACCATAGGAGAAAATTCCCGTCGACTGGTCAAAATGTCTTCCGATACCTTTCATGGTTTTTTTTTATTCCAATGAATAAAATAAAGGTTAAACTATAACTATCCCGGTTAGTGAAGAGATCTTTGACGTTAAACTTCATTTCATTTTCTTTAATATATGACAACTGGTTCATCTCCTTCCTCCGGGCGGATCTAGGAATTTTGAAAAAGGGGTCGCCGCCAAAAAAGGGCACTAACCGCGGAGACGGGCATGCCGCTGAGAGGGGGGTTTGGGGGGGGGGGGGGGGGGGGGTAGGGGGGGTAAGGGGGGGGGAAGATTATTATCCGTCATTTCCTTGCATCTGTAGCCATTCCAAGAGCTATTTGACTGATATTTTCGTCTAAGTAAACGTTCGGAACGGACATATTTGGGCCTGAGAAAAGGCACTTTTAGCAGTAAAAAGGGCATTGTCGAAAATTTGGGGCGTTGCGCGCACCTTGCCCCCCCCCCCCCCCCCCGGGAATCCGCCTCTGTTCCTACCATCAATACGTCCAATAATTCCGACATGGTTTTCACCATAACTTACCATTAACACCTGATCTTAGAGCTGCTTGTTCTTCGGGTGAGCTGCCATAAACTTGAGATCCGTCAACAAAAGCGGTGATAACATTCTCTTGTTCACGTGGAGCTGAAGTAAAAACATACAAATATCGTGACATAAAACAATAAACAAACTGGGGTTTAACGTCCACTCAAAATAAGGTTAGATCCGGACTAATATATAATAGATCTTTATTAAAATAATGGAGCACCGTAGGTAACTATATGTATAATACAGCAACACTTTGGAATAAACTACCACCAGAAGTTAAAGATGCACCCACCTTATGCAATTTCAAGAGTTTATTAAAAACATACCTGTTTAAAGAATACTATGCGACATAAAACTGTCTTAGCACATAAATCATAACGTCGTCCGACTTTTTGTAGCGCCATGAGCATATACATTGTGTATGGAGTTTAACGCGTTAAAAGTGCACTATTATTATTATTCATCACATACAAGAATGGCATCGAAACCCCCACATCACGTGACTCAATACCAGATCGTACGATCTAAAGTGTAAGGTCATTTAACGCCAAACTATGTTCACCATGTGTTCACGAGAGACCGCCAGAATTGACGTTATGTGGCAGTAGTGGCGTCACGCTATATTCGCCATAGGTTAGATCAATTCGCCCGCGTATCTGTTGTCACTCGTCACTTCAGTCAGTTATATAGGAGGATAACAAGTGTTTTCCTTTTCCTTTCGTCACTTCCGTTTCTCGAAACCTTTATTACGAATCTATCGTAGCACCAATCTCTGTGTTAAAGTTTTATTTGGAACGTGTTTAACAAGTTCTGTAATGTGGTGTGTTAATGACTGACAATTTCGCAAATAATGATGTTCATGCACTATTTGACCAAACTCATGTATCTTAAAAATACATTATGCAAGAGCTAAATCTGCCTATTACAGGTCTTTCTTTAGGCCTGAAATGTTTCTAAGGTATCAATTAGGCTTTAATCAACTCTCGGTGGCATCAGATTTCTCCGTTATTAAATAGATTAAAACGGTTCAGCAATACAAATGTACTTTGATCTAATCAAATATGGAGGATTGAGACTTAGCTTCGATCAACCAGTACGGTGGTTGAAATGATTGCACACGTATGTCAAACCTTCAAAGGCTAATATCTTCCCTCGCAATAGAGTAATTTGAATGAAATTTCAAAACTATTCATTTCACATTATCTACATTCGAACTATGGCTAGTTCTTTATCTAAATCTTACATAACATAATCAAAAAAACAATCGTAATATAAAAACAAAAATAATTTAATAAAAATAAATATATACCTTAATATATAATTCAGTTAAATAATAAAATATTGTTCTACTTACCACTTGATGTGTTAAGGGATCTTTTAAATTCCATACATTTAACTTCCTTTTGTCCAAAATAAGTATCATTTTCCGGTATAGAAATAGGGAAACACGGCCCTCTAGAAAAAAACAACAAATAGTACAGTCTTAAAACGTTGTAATCATACACAGTCTTAAAGCTTATTCATCGTCTTACAAACTATACAACAAAAAGGCAATCTGCAGTTAAACTGAGATCAAGCCTTTTATTGAAGATACCCTTCCTGTAAATAATGACGTTTTAAAAACTATATAACAAAACAATATACAGTTAAAGCCAGATTAAGCCTTTAATTGAAGATATCCTCCCGGTGAATTATGAATACTATTAACAGTTAAAGCGAGACACCGTTCCCGTGAATAAGGAAGAACTCACCCAGAAAGAACGTCTGGATGCTGTGCGCCGGCTATGACGTCAGCAGTACAACAAACCGCCGTATCACCTGAAATATAAACATACGTGTTTTTATACTACTTCCGGCGGTGAATGGTTCGCGCGTGCGTATGAAGTGGTAGAGTTTAGATTCCCTGCTTTTGCGTGACAAGGAGTAGGGTCGCCTGTCCAACCTCAAGGTTTTCTCCAGGTCCTCAGGTTATATAAAATTGAACCATATGTTAGTACCGAAATGGCCTAGTTTAAGTCCGAGAGGAGGCGGACAGACAAACAAAGTTTCAAGTCCAATCAACAAAAGCGTGGTCATTCATTTCGACACCAACATATGGTTGAATTTTATTTCATTAATTCACTTGTGTGTAGGTATCTTTTGCAGTGGGAGAAAACCTCGGTGAAAAACCAGGAGACTGGAAGGTGATTCAAATCCTTGTCCCGCGGTTCTACTTCGACTGGGCTAATGAAGACGGACATACGCCATACTGTGTGCTATGAGGGACATTTTGCCTGAAAACCATAATCTTATATCGAACTGCCAAAGGATCTTTTACGTGCACAGGACCTAGGTTGTTTTTTTGTCACATCCGAACAACTAGACAACTGTCCTTGTCAGGCCCTCCGCCCTACACCACTAACAAAGAAAACAAACACCGGAAAACCGAGACTTACTGTTAACAAGAGGCGTGGCTGTGATGTCATGATCTAGAAACTGGCCCCACTGCATAAACATTACTGTCCATCGCCTGTCCTGGTCGATAGCCGGGTCGTACACATGAACTTTTGTGCTGACTGTTCTAGCACCAGGAAGCGGATTACCATCCGTGCCAGTTAGTCTGGGTAAATTGGTACCTTAGAAATAAAGTAATACTAGGCTTTTAATTATTTTGAAGTGATGCGTATAATTTCTTTGACGTCATAACGTTCAAGGTTGTCAGTCACGTTTGCTTATCTGGCGTGGTGAAGTGGGGGTGGGGATGGGGGGCTGAATGGAAATGGGGTTTATCGTCCAACTTTTCAGCCCCGATTGGGGTAATGAAGATGGATAAAAGGAAAAGTAATGAGAGGCGTTTAAATATTCTAAATAAACATTTACAGTGTCCATTGGGAGAAGGCTCATTAAACAGGTTTCTCTGGACCCCCTCCTTCCCTGCTAGTGAAATAACATGAAATGAAATGGGGTGTAACGTCCTACTCTTTTGCACCTAGCCTGGGATAATGGAAGACGGGCATACGCCATACAGTGTGCTATGAGGGAAACTTTGCCTTGACTGATACCCTTGAACATTGTGATGTCGAAAAATGGTTTGTTGAATCTGAGTCAATATCTAAATAGCAATATATTATTAATGATTAATATTGATGTCATTTGTGAGAAAACCCGGCAGTAATTCAACTGGAACATGTTCACCACTTTAAAAACATATTAATGATTAATATTGATGTTATTTGTGAGAAAACCCGGCAGTAATTCAACTAGAACATGTTCACCACTTTAAAAATAGAAATAAAAGAAAAGATGTTTTGTTTGGGGTGTGTTTATTCTGGGGGATTAGATGCGCCACTTGGTGGTTTAACTATTCATGTGAAGCAATAAATACAGCTGAATTATTTCTCTATATTTAAATAACTACCAACATTAGATACGCTAGTTGCTGTTTTGTGGTGATTTAGATTGTTTATTTATGGTCCATTGGTCCGTGATCAGTCATGCAAGTCATTAATCAGTGGAGAATTATTACCAACAAAATAATTTTAATCTCGGGTCTGATTTGGTTAATATAACATTGGAATCAGACAAACAATGTCCTCCCTACTGAGGTCAGTGTCATATCCACAAAACAAAATCCATAAGATAAACCCGAGGACAAGACAGAATATAGACATCGGAGATTAGAACCAAAAAATTGGATTGAATTATTGAAAATACGAATTATTTGTCAGATTAAATGTTGTGATCTGAACGGGAAAAGATGGGCTCCTGGTATCCAATATTTAAGACAAAATAAACATTTTACCATTGGTGCACAAATCGTGCACCATAATGCGTTTCAGCGCCATTTGTAACAAGGGACTAGACGGAACGAGGCTACACATATTCCATAAGTCATGTCACACGGTAACGCCATGTTATTATCTGGGGGGCATGCGCAATAAATACTATTGTTGTAGACTTCAATACCCAGACGTAGAGATTGCCATCCAATTGAGACATCTGGCCTATTTGATATAAGATTAAACCAGAAACGATTGAATGTAAATCAGTTTATATACATACATATATTATTATTTCCATTGCGACCCGTTGTGTCAATTTTTAAATGCCAAATATTAGCTATTGGGCTCTTTTTAGCGTTTAAACATTTTCAAATTTGAATTTGAAACAGAATAGCATTTCCTGTACTCACTATCTTCGTATGAATTTTGTAGAAGTCGTTCAAAAGGGATTTCTGCTGCACCCCATTCTGGTTGAGCGACGTTGTTACACTGGCCATTAGCTGTTCTATAAATAGGATCTGTCGTGTCGAACTGTTTACAGTCATCAGCAAAATCACTACTCAGTTGTCTCCTGTAATAATAATAATAATATTCTACATAATTCATCATGGCCAAATAAACTAAAAATATATCAAAACGAAATATTTAAAACAAATACGTCGGATTGTGTAGGTTTTACTGTCACTGTAATATAAAAAAACCGGTCGGATTAAAGAGATTTTACGGTGAAAATGGTTTACCTCTCTAATTCAGCCTCTTCATCTTGAGGTAAAATAAATCGTTTACCTGTTAAGACCAAAAAAAAAATAAATAAAAATAAAAAGATAAAATGTTTTAAAGAAATAGCATGTAATTATAACGACTCGTGCTGCCATTTTTTTTAATCAGGCTCTCAATTTTTGTTTTTCACCAAAATGAATCAAGATATCATATATTTTTTTCATAAATTAATAGATATATTGTTTTTTCTCGCCAATTTTGGGCCTAATCTCGATTATCATTACTAAAGTCGGTACAATAAAATGATAAAAAACAACAGTATTGGTTATAACAGTTTTACACAACCTACCCGTGCTATGCTGGCCTCTATTTACATGCCTATTCGAAACGGTGTGTAATGGTGTGAGTGTGTGTGTGATGGTGTGTGTGTGTGGGTAGGTGTCACTATCAAGATGGGAAGATGTTTAAAATTGGGGAATGCTAATTGTGGGAGGTTCAGGAATGTCCACACTATACTCTTTATATAAATGAGTATTTTGTGACAAACTAACAATACGCTAAACACTTTAAGAAGGGTTATGCCCAAAAATTACCCATTTATATAATCTTTGACATTAAGAAATTACTAACCCTGAGCGACTACTGCTCTTTCAATAATTAGCTGAATTACTTTCTGAATTTTAACAATCAAATACGGTTAACAAATCAAAGTCTTAAGTTTTACTGTACTACAGTATTTCCAAATAATCTTTCATTCATAACCATGGTAACAAAATTTTTTTCGAAAATGACTATAATTCAATATTGCGTTATGCAAGAGCTAAATCTACCTACTGCAGGTCTTTCTTTAGGCATGACATTTTATCTAAATTATCAATTAGACATTAATTAAGTTATTCAGATCATAATAAACTCTCGATGTCAAGGCTATATTTACTGAATTAGAATCCGATTTGCTGCTCAACATTATTTCATTTTTGATTTAATCATGAAATGGATAATCGAGACTAAATTCAATCGCTCAAATCTCGGTTCAAAATGGTTCAATTTGACTGAAATTTCAGAATATTACATTATCTAGGTTTTAACTATTATAGAAAGAACTGACAGCTCTTTATATAGTCTCCCATAATGCATCTCTAAAATGACAACATGTTTTGTTTTATAATATAACCCTATAGCTTACCCTGAACAGCGATGGCCGCAACAACAGTAACAAAAACCTATAGCTTACCTTGGACAGCGATGACCGTAACAGCCACAAAAACAAGTAGACGATGCATGTCTACTTTCCACCAGAACACAGTACGACGATCACAACAAGCCAAAGCCTTTATATAGACCGACCGAGAAGGGTGGGAATTTTAATCTTTTAACCGATTGTAGTATTTAATTACCAAATATGGGGTCAAGGTTTATTTTGGGGTTTTATTTCTCTTTTTAATTGTGTTGTTATTTATTCTCCTAATGCATTTTTCCTTTTCCCCTCGATGTCGTCCATTGCGTTTTACGCTTAAACTCATCACAATATAAGATGATTTGTATCTCTACTTATCCCTTATTCACTTTTAGTTCTTGTTTGGTTCTTGTTTTTAGTAGGTTTTATCGCCAACTTTATCCTCTCTAAACACGGTAATTAAGGAATTGTATTAAATAGAAAACTCATTCATAAGGAAACATTGCTCGATGAACATAACTAATCTTTAATCTGGGAATAGCAAACCTGACCTTCATGGTAGGGAAGTTAAACCACATATCACTTTTAATAAACGATGAATTCTCACAAAATAATTCCTCTTATTTATTTGTTTGTTCGTTTGTTGCTTTTGTGTTTGCTTGCTTGTTTGTTCGTTTTATTTCTTTCTTTATATTTTGTTTTATTTTATGTCAACAGAATAGCGTTTTAGATTAGCATATTTACTCTTTAATGACAATATACTGAACTGTAACATGACGAATATTGTGTCTATGCGGTGTATGCTTTCTCGTATGTCGAAGGAGGGGTAGATGGCCGAATGGTTAGTACCTGCGCGTTTTATCATAAGGTCTGTCATTGAGTTAACTTTCGTGACAGGGAGTAGGGTGGCCTTTACAACCTCATGAGTTTTCCCTGGGTCCTCCGGTTTCCTCCCACTGCTAAAGGCCCCTACGCGCAAGCGAATTTTTTAAATAAAATTAACCCTTGTTTGTGTCGAGTGGACGTAAAACCCTATCTCCCTCCAAAACTCGAGTACGACCGCGATAAGATCAATTCCGTTCAGTATTTGCAAGAAATGAATTGAAAACATTCGGTGTTCCGGATTGCCGACAGTAACTAGGATGTCGGCCTACAATGTGCATAGGATCAAATTGTCGCATGTTTTCACGAAAATGGAACGTAAACATGTTCTCTGTGTGTCAAATGTTTTTTTCTTCCGAAAATGGATATGAAATAGTGTTCCTCTCTGACTCATCGTTGAATTCCATCAGTTTATTTTATGGGCACGCCATCGTGTACAGGGGGCTTCAGTTTTAGGGTCCTGCACCCCTTAATCATCTTTACTTCGCAAAATGATCTGAAACTGGCGACCTGTGGTGTATGGGGTGGGGAGAGTCGAGAGAGAGAGTGCACGCGCACGCGCGCGAGACAGAGAGAGAGAGAGAGATGATGCGATTATATGTCACGAATTATATTACGTATGCCGTAGGCGATAATTTACTTAATGACATGACACAGTTTAATATTTATAGTGTGGAAATTATTTAAAAACGTAAAATTAGGGAGAGAGAGGGAGAGAGAGAGAGAGAGAGAGGGAGGAGAGAGAGATAAGGGGAGAGAGAGAGAGAGAGAGAGGGGGGGAGATTGGTAGTTTTGATGAGAAGTTCAACTCCCTTCCTAACCTTGAAGAACTACATGTACAAGGGATTGCTCGGTTGACTAATCAAACGTCAGATCAACCAGGTAAACCCAGGTAAAATACAGGTAAATACAGGGACATTCACAGTGCTCAGTGGCTGTGCAGAAACATTTATGGCGCTCAGTGGCTGTCATGCATTGGTACATGATTGTCTTGATGACCCCTGGTGGTTTACGATTAATCTCGCATCGCAGATTTAACACGTGACCATTACAGAGAGAAATGGGACTAACAGAGTTAAATTTCAAATAAACAAACTGCCCGTAGGGGTCTTTTGCAGTGGGACGAGTGGACTGATGTGGGGGGGGGGGGGGTACATTTACTACTTCAATCGGCAGTGTGCCATGAGGGAAACTTTGAAAATTACAAATAACAAGAGGAAACCACATGGAATGGGGTTTAACGTCCTACTTTTCTGCTTATAACCTGGGTTAATGAAGATAGGCATACGCCATACAGTGTGCTACGAGGAGAGAGAGAGAGAGAGAGAGAGAGAGAGAGATGAGTAATGAAGGAATCGAAAACTCAGCCAAGCCATGTCCTGGAGAGTGGACTATTGAAACCATCATCTTCAATAGACGGCTTGATCTCGCCTTAAATACGCACATCTTATCAAGACCTTCATATTACGCCACTAAGTTCGATTGGCACAAGCCCAGCTTGGGAACCTATCAGATTCATCGGTCGTCGTGAATACCAATACTCGCGCCTCTAGCAGTCGGCAAATCTTTAAAGTAGTTCCAAGACACCATGAGCGCAGCCATGTTTCATCCGGGACCTTTAAAGTAGTTCCAATAAGGCGGCATTCGTCATACAGCCTATATGTAGGTTACGGAATCTGTCGAGGAATGCCGAGTGGCGCTTCTAGCTAAGATGTTTACATGTGACAATCGAGTTGCAAAGTTCAAAGATCGATCAATGTCAAGGTTACTGGTTTTCCGTGAGTTTCTCAATTTAAAAAAAAAACAACCCAATTTTCAACGACTGTATACTTGCTTGTTTACAGTGTGTTATGTGCCACGACCTCGGATTGGATAATGCTAATTAGTCACGTGTCTACACAAAGGGCGAAAAGTTCGGGAATTGTTAAGTATTGAAGCAACGGTTAGATGTTGTAAAACTCGTGGACGTTGCTTAAGGAACATGTGAAACCATGGTGATAATGTATTGTTATATTTATAATAAGCATTTGTTCATACCTTATGCACGGATACAGGTAATTAATTGGTCGACGAGAGTTTCAAGTCGATACATTCATGTACATACACTGTGGCCTTTTAACGCAATACGTTCATTTTTTTTTTTTTTTATAATTTACCTCATATTATGAGAAATCGCAGTGAAAACTATGATAAAACAAATAATCATAAAAAAACCTTTTCTCCGCGGTATAAAGTTTTCTACGCGGTGTAAACCTTTTCTCCGCAGGTGGAAGTTTTCTCCGTCGTGTAATTTACCCCATATGAGACATCGCAGTGAAAACTATGAAAAATCAAAAAACGATGCATACGTTACACCGCGGAGAAAAGGTTTACAGCGTGGAGAAAGGGGACGCAATGTCGAGCTTTATATCATGTTTTTAAGTTTTTGCACCCCGTCTCAAAAGGCGAAAAGTCACGCGATTTCAGTGCGGTCTTCTACATTATAATCATAACCTAGTGTTCCACCAGTTTCAAATGGGTCAGATATGCTACAATTCAAATCTAGCATGTTCCACACTCCCCCACCCTATCCCACCCTCCCCCGCACGGGAACTTGTTTATGATACAGCGCGCACGTGCTTACCATTCGGTCATCCAACCCGCCTACACCGATAGTATTTGGTACACGTGGTCTCCAGATCAGAAATGAAATTTTGCGCCGGCCTACAGCCTACACTTATATCGAATTCCAACTGCCAAGGCAACTTTTACGTGCACGCCAATGTTTACACGGGACCTCGTCCCATCCGATCGACTAGACGACTGTCTTTGTCAGGCCCTCCGTTCGGCATCACTGACAAGTGGAAACCACGCTGGAAAATCGAGATGAACTTTCTCGGCCAATGCGGGGATCGAACACCCGACCTCCAGGCTAGCGAAGCAGCGCCTTGCCATCTTAACCGCGTGATCCCCCTCTGGATAAGAACATGTCGCTACCTTTTGACATGACGTGTACAATATGTCTAGCCTTGTTCTTCGAGTCCCTTTTTACAAATGACACTGAAACGCATCCTGGTACACGATTCGTGTACCAATGGTAAAATATTCATATTGTCTTAAATATTGATATCAGAAGCCCATCTTTTCCCGGCAAGATCACAACATCAATGATGATTTGAATTGACAAATAATTCGTGTTTTCAATGTCGAAGAGTTTGGATGATTTTGAGTTAGAGGCTTCGCTACTTTAATTTTAATCATTCACACTAAAAAGGAATTGTTTTGATCAAGATATACTAATATTGAAACCTAATTAACTCACGCCATCTTGGAAATGTGCTAAGTATAGGATTTTTTGATCATTTTACAAGCTTGTAAATATTACGAATGGAATCTGTGACCCCAAAATCTTAATCGAAATCAGCACATCGTCCGATTTTCCCGCCAAATATGGTCGCCATCTTGTAAATCCCGCCATTAAATGATGGAAAACAATCTGAAATATAGTCATGAAGCCTGCAAATATTAATCACAGCTGATACGTCGATAACATTATAAATAAGGTGTAAATAAAATGGCTACACTCAAATGGTGGACTCTCATACTATAAAGACCTACTCAAGAAATGTCAACATTGTTTTTTTGTAATCAAACATCAAAACCTACAAAATAAAGCTTATTCCACGACTTCTATCCGAAAAGCCAACGGATTTGCATTACAGATCAGACTAATTCACTGCTGATCAGTTTGATCCTAGATTGTAGACCCACACGACTGGATTCCCGGGACTATTCAGTACGAGGTCGCGCACGTGCATTGTGTGATACGGTATTCATCATTTGTCATTCAAACAGACGTTTGGTGGACGACAGGTCGGAGGAAGGTCATCAGTCTTGTAAGTTTTCAAACCAAACTTTGGGTTTTTTTTCCCATACTGTCAGATATATAACATGTGCCTCATCATGAAAATATCTTGCATTTATACCTATAATTACAGTGGCGGATACATGATTGTTTTGAGGGGGGTGACAACCCCATGTTTTGTCTCACCGACCGCCGTTTACGGAGCTAATTTCTGCCGCTAGTAACATAGATGCTGATTGTGTGTCTATATAATATATATACGACCATGCGTGCATGTCCCGGTGGAAGCTTGTAGGACCCGGGATTCCTATACACCGGTGGGAAGGAGCTGAATAGTCACCCTAGCCCCCCTCCCCCCCGGATCCGCCCCTGAATTATACCACAATAGTATATAGGAGCTAAATCGTTAATATTTGGGACCTAGACATTGACACAGATAGGTCACAGTGTATATAATAATTTAAAATGATTATATATAAACTGATTTACATTCAATCCATCGTTTATGTTTTTACTTTTAATTTCAAATCAGTTATGTTCAGGGAAATACGCCAGGGGTCTTGGTCGAATGTTAATCTATAGCATCGTGTTATTCCAGTCTACATAGTATTTAAATCATACACCTGCGTGTTACCGTCACTGTGTTGCCCAATCGCAGCTACTACTCCAACAGAAAAACCGATATAACTTGTGAACAGCTATTATCTCACTCTATTGATCTATGTAGTACAGAATTCAAGTCTTAGATTTTCAGGTTGCCCTTGCGCTATTTCCCTGTAGTTAGTTCTTGCTGCCACGCTGTTGGCATATTCCTGAAGCAATGGTCCGCGAAATCCCTCTCTGCCCATTGATGGATTGGCTTCTGATTTCTGATACTTGAGCTTTTGAGGGAGTGTGTGTATTCTCCCCATTCAATCAAATTTATCCCATGTACAAGAACATGACAGACCTTCGTTTACTATGGGGTCTTCCCTAAACCTTTGGACGGTGATTTAAGGTATTAAAAACGGCGAAAGTATTAATCATCTTCATACAGTATTGTTTACATTCTATTCTAATTGATAGCCTCGTTTGTTAAACAAGTAGTTTTCCTGTAATATTCTGCTATGCACTGGGCATATTAAAATCATGAGTCATGATATAACTTTATGTAAACATATTTGGTCCAATTTGGAATTTAACGATTTTGTTACGCAGTAAGCCATTGGTTGTTAATGGGACTGATGACCAATAATAATTTAGAACAATAATTTTCTCTATTTACAGCAGTAAGTAATGGGATTAGCTCTCATCAAACGGAACACTGCGAGGAGTATGCTCGGTTGGGGGTTGTGATTTATTTTTGTCAATCTTATTCTGATTAATAATGAAATGCTTCGGGGTTTAACAAAAGTACGACACAGGTGATTAGTGGAGGACACACGTGCTACTGACATCTGTGTCGTACTTTTGGTTTTGACCCCTCTGACTTTGTACCTTTGATTACAGATTAAACATCCATAAGTGTACAAATGTGTTATTGATTTGTTCCCATTTGAATATTGTTCACAATAAGAAGCAAAGTAAATAAGATATGTTTACAGGATCATTTTTTCATACGAAAAACTAAGTGATGCGTTTTCTATGGCGCTCAGTATATTATAGACTGTTGTTCACACAATATGGCGTATGTCCGTCTTCAGTAGCCGAGTCGGAGCAGAACAATTGGACGTTAACCCGGTTTCATTTCCTTTAGAACTTTTTTTTATTTAGAGTGGAGCGACAAAGGGCCAAGTATGAAGGTGATGCAAGTTTTACTTATAATGACCATGGTCGGATTGGCTTCGGGTCGACTACGTTTCAGTAAGTTTTCTTGTTTTAAAAGATACATTCTTCTTGCATGTATTTATTCTAGCTGTAGATGTTATATAAATTATTATTTAGACATTTACACACATGACAGGCCTATAATCAACTAGGCGGTTGGGATGGCCTAGTGGTCTAGAGTGTCACGCTTCGACCTCTAGCTGGTCGGTCACCTCTGGCTTGCGGCTGTGGTTTCGATGTGTGAGCGTATGTGGCATCGTATGTGGCATGGAGATGGGGGTGCCTTCTCAACCTCGTGGGTTTCCTCTGGACACTCCGGTTTTCCCCCACTGCTAAAGACCCCTACGCGCAAACGAATTATTGAAATAAAATGCAGCCATATGTTAGTCCCGAAATGACCTAGTTTGTGTCGAGTGGACGTTAAACTCCATTTCTCTCTATAATCAACTCTCGGTTAACCGATTTAAATGAATTAGAACGTCTGCTTAGAGTAAATGAATATAAATGAAATTTACCATATTCATTTTTTATGTTTTTAAAGGACAATATTGGTGCCAGTCATTATCACATATGTGATAGAACTGATTAAACACTTTCCAAATATAATTTTAACAAAGATCATCGCTACCATAGAGGAGTAATAAAGAATTCATGAATCGGAAGTGACGAACACCAAAGGAAAACACGAGTTATTCCTCTATATAACTAACTGAAGTGACGAGTGATACAGATAAACGGCCGAATTTCTGCTCACTAATAATTCCTTCGAAGACAAAAAGTTGTTATATGGGACCGCAAGAGGTTATCTGACGATACAATAAAGTAATTAAGTGTCATAAGAAATGAAAACACGGGAAAAATAGAAATACTCCGTACAGCCCCTTGTTTTTATTCATTCTATAGGGGAGACCGGGGCACATTGAACCACTTTGTTCACATACATGTTTGTCCTCATTTCATATCAAATGTTTTTATTATAAGATCTCTTTATTTCGTGATCAAAATTTAAAAAAAAAAAAAATCAATATGCCCCCTTATATGGATCAAACCCCGGTTTATCTGGATTGTATAGATTAGACATATATGAACTTAAGTACAAGAATTTCCTAAGCTAAGAAGTTAACATGTATGGAAAATTTTTCTCTTAAGCGCTTTTTTGAAAAATTCACTGCCTAAGAAAATAATAGACATCATGTGGCTTATTGATGGAGAAATGGGTCTAAGAAGTTATCTCGCTTCTGTACAGTGTTGGGTTGTATCCGTTAAAGTTAACGGGGCTTCCAGCAACAACCTTTCTCTCCGTTAACGATCCGTTTACTCCATGTTAATGGATCGTTAAAAGTTAAGAGCTTTGAGCAACCGGCCCCAGTTCTTTATCTGATAATCCATTTTTTGATATTATAGCAAGAATGGCCTGTTTTTATTTAAAGCTGCAATTTCATATTTTTAAGTTATATTTTTAAAGTTTATTAAAACAAAGCCTTAAAATAGATGGTAGCTTGTTAAAGAATAATCCTATTATTCCTATAATTCACTATTGCCAGTTGAAAAATTGGCAAAAATATCATTTTCAACTTTAAATTCAAACGTTTGAAGATAGCTATTGCATGGGGACAATAGAAAAACAAGTGAGGTGATTATGTTATTATTTTCTGTGTCAATGATTAAGTGTGGGGCATAATACCTAAACTGAATACCAAAAGAAACTTTGCATCAGATTGACATGACTGTAATTAAAAAACTAAAAATAGCAACGCTTTGATGTAGAGTATATTTAATGCATCAACATGTTCACAGTGGATTGGAAAACTTCAAATGAACGCTGTGCGGTAAATGGAATTACACCATACAAACAAAGGTGGTGGGGGTCGAAAATCCCATTGTTCAGAGTTTCAATGCAGTTCATTAACATCAGGAGAGTGTTCAAAATCACTAAAAATGTCATTTTAAAGTTTAATATCGAATGTGACCACCCTGTGCAGCAATACAGGCCATGATTCGACGTCGTACTGAAGACGTCAAACGTCGGATGGGATCAGGTGGTAGGTGGTTCCATTCTTCTTGCAGAGCTTGAATCAATTCTTGTCTGTTGGCGGGAACGTGTTGTCGGGCTCGAACTTGCCTGTCCAAGCGGTTCCAGAGGTGTTCAATGGGTGATAAGTCTGGAGAACACGCTGGCCACGGCAAGACATTGACGTTGTTGGCGGCCAAAAAGTCCTATACGATACGAGCT
The DNA here is from genome assembly GCA_948474765.1 of Patella depressa. Lineage (NCBI taxonomy): Eukaryota > Metazoa > Mollusca > Gastropoda > Patellidae > Patella > Patella depressa. The sequence goes on from OX419717.1 coordinate 3,787,700, forward strand.
GTGTGGGACCTGGCGTTGTCGTGTTGGAACAGAACACCCACGGGCTGTTGTTGGAGGTAGGGCAGCACCACTGGACGAAGGATTTCATCTCTGTAACGTTGCGCGTTGAGATTCCCATTAATGACGATGAGTGGCGTCTTCTGGTTCCCACAAATGCCTCCCCACACCATAACACTACCACCACCGTAGGGAACGACTTCTCTAACGCAGCAAGCAGCAGTCCTTTCTCCTCTGCGACGGTAAACAGGCTCTCTGCCGTCAACTCGAAACAAACAGAACCGACTTTCGTCGGAAAACACAACGCGTTGCCACTGCCGACGTTGCCACCTTCGCACTGTATTTGCCCATCGTAGTCGTCTGCGTCGATTTTCAGGAGTCAATAACTGTCCTTTGAACGGTCGGAAGGCCCGGATACCTCCTGTTCGTAGTCTTCTGGACACTGTCTGTGGGCTCACCCGCCGACCCAAAGCATTCCATGCTGATGACGTCACCGCCAGGAAGCGGTTTCGCAGGTGCAGCGTTCGAAGATAACGGTCTTCCCGTGGCGTGGTGACCCGTGGTCGTCCGGTTCTGGACCTGTCCGATGTCCGTCCAGTCTGTCTGAATCGATGTACCAAATTTCCAACTGTAACGCGGGAACAGCCAAAGGTTCTTGCAACGTGAACGTGCGTGGCCCCAATATTAAGCATTCCCAGTGCTCGCTGACGCCGTCCTTCTGTAAGTCGTGGCATTTTTCAGTGTTCTTTTTGCATTGTGGTTGTTTGACATTGCTACTGTGCAGTTTTTATACTCCTGTGGCACGTGCATTTCTCCCAGTAACGACGTCACGTGATTTTCACATTTTCGCGTTTTCAAAGAAACACGGGAATATTGCCGGTAGAAATTGTAGGTCAAAGAAGCTTGCGTTTGGGCGATGTGTTCATCCTATTTGTTTTTTAACCTGTCCAACTAATTTGTAACAACTTTGTTTTTAAATGTGCAAAGTTTCTTTTGGTATTCAGTTTATGATCGTATAATAGTGAGTTGACAACCTATTGAGCAAAAGACATAGAAATAAATATGTTTTGACTTTCTCTGAAAATGTGTAATTCTCACTTTAATCCTTACACAATGTGTCTTTAATATAACTTTTACAGTAAGAATGGTCAGCTTACACAATGTGTTTTAAAGGGACAATAACATTCTTGCTGGCTTGGTAGCTCCAGAAAATAAATAATACCCTTATTCTAAGTACTAGATGTTTAAATATCCTACCTGTTGTGTAAATTATCCATTACAACCTATTTTATTTGTCCAGAGGGTTCGAAAATATTTTAAAATCCAAGTCACATTTGAAAAGGTTTACGTTAGACTTTTCAAATCAATTGGTTGAATTTTTCCAATTTTTTAAATTAGGTGTGTTAAGATGAAATTTATATCATCATTTGATTGGAATATTCTAAAATAATACGATTTGTTGACCAGAATGAAGATTGGGACATATTTTTCAGTTACAACAAGAGTGTTATTGGGGCTTTAATATAACTGTTATAGTAAGAATGGTCAGCTCTTGAACTAAATCATACATAATGTATGTTTAATGAGATTATTTTAGCAAGAATAACCAGCGCTTGAGTCGTACATGTTTAGACAAAGCAAGGGTGTGTTATCTGTAGAAGTACTATCTACACATCGATGTAAATTGTCTTCAGTCGCTACAAAACGATGTGCTGTGTAGAATCGAAAATATGACCCGTTTAATGGCAAGCATCTGTGTGTTCGGGCTTGGTTTCTCCTTTGTCAGTGATGCAGAGCTTAATAAGATCAATTGTCTAGTGGTTTGGATGAGACGGAAAACCGATGTCCAATGTACACATTGGCATGTGCACGTAAAATATCCCTTGACGTATGCCCGACTTCATTTGCGAAGTCTAAGCTGAACAGTGGAACGTTAAGCCCCATTTCTTATTCACGGAGAAGCGAAAATGTGCCACTACCTCATATAGACTGATATACAAGAGGAGTGCTTGACTAAATTTTGTGGTGGGACACATGCGCAATTACAATGCATTGTTTTCAAATAAGCCGATGTTCGATTGAGTCAATGATTCACGGTATGGTCCGAACTCTTGAATCCGGGTCACCTCGGCCCAAATCACCTTCGAATTGTTGATTGTTCATTGTGTTATCAATTAATGTTATCTGATCATTTTTACAGAAGAATCCAGGAAACGAATGAAGTCACTGCGAAGGCGTTTTGATCGCGCCTCTATTTTGGCTGATGCTACGTTTAACCGATTTAGCAGGGGCAGATTTAGATTAGGAAAGTTAAACATAAGGTCAGTATCCAATCCATTATGTGTAAACATATCTGATTAAAACACCAATCATATTTCCGTTCATACTTTTGGTTTTGACCCCTCTGACTTTTATTTATACCGTTGATTACAGATTAAACATCCATAAGTGTACAAATGTGTTGTTATTGATGTGTTCCCATTTGAATATTGTTCACAATAAGAAGCAAGACGAATAAGATATGTTTACAGGATCATTTTGTTATACGAAAAACTATGGCGCTCAGTTTCGAATCCCCGTTTGTACGTGGTAAGGAGTAGGGTCCCCTGTCCAACCTCGTGGGTTTTCTCCGGGTACTCCGGTTTCCCCCCACTGCTAAAGAGCCCTAAGCGCAAGCGAATTTTTGAAATAAAATTAAAACCATATGTTAGTCCCGAAATGACCTGGTTTGTGTTGAGTGGGCGTTAAACCCATTTGTCTGTCTGTCTCTCTCTCTCTCTCTCTCTCTCTCTCTCTCTCCTCGTAGCACACTGTATGGCGTATGCCTGTCTTCAGAAACCCAGGTTATGGCTTATGCCTATCTTCATTAACCCAGGTTATAAGCAGAAAAGTAGGACGTTAAACCCCTGTTCATGTGCTTTCCTCTTGTTTGTAATTTTCAAAGTTTCCCTCGTGGTACACTGCCGATTGAAGTAGTAAATGTACCCCCCATCAGTCCAATCGTCCCACTGCAAAAGACCCCTACGGGCAAGTTGTTTATTTAAGATTTAACTGTGTTACTCCCGAAATGACCTGTTTGTGTCGAGTGGACGTTGAACCCCATTTCTCTATTGATATGGCACACACATATCCCATGATGTTTGCATGTATGATCGTCTATTGTTGCTCTGTGGGGGGAAAAAAGTTCCGCGAATTTTCGGCTTCTATGCAGACGACCCTAAAAAGTTTTGAATTCACGAATATTTTGTCGAAACATTTTTGTTCATGATTGTCGAATCCTCGACAATGAAAAACTTGATGGGAACAATATTTTCATGAATGTTCGGTTAAAATGTTGCATTGTCTGCGTTCGCCTTGATTTGCAAAAGTTCAGGACTAGTCGCTGTGGTGAGCTGAACTTTTAATGGATCAAAGTTGGTCTGCGTGAGGCGTTCTATGAGCAGAGAGGCTTTAGATGTTAACATATCAGTGAATGGAAGTTCTTGTATGTTGGTGGGCGTATGTTTCGTTGCCTGTCAATCAATATTTTATTTGTAGATTAGCAACAAAAGCGGCCTGTTTGGGAGCAAGTCCGTCATTTAGGACAGCGGATGGCAGTTGTAACAATAGACGTCACCCATCATGGGGTCAGGCCAACTCCACCTATGTTAGAATGGTACAGAACTTGTACGATGACGGTAAAGTATGATTTTGTGAAGTACGACTTTTAAGTCGGTTGGTTTAAAGGGCGTCCACACTCCACTAGCCGCTCCGCGCTCAGTAATTTGGGCACTTGGGCTTTATATTGACGCCCCTGTAGTAATGTGTGGCGGGGATTTGTGGTAAAGAAAACATATGCAAAATAATATTAGGACCTTGATTATTTATTCTCCATTATCAAAACATAAGCTGTTTAATCGTACGGATAGTACGGAAAGCCGAGGTCCCTTGTACACATTGACGTGCAGATAAAAGATCCCTTGGCAGTTGGAATTCGATATAAGAGTAAGCGGTAGTGCCCAGTCAGAGCAAAACAATAGGACTACATTTCATTTCTTCCATACGTAATGTTATTTTATTTCAGGCGAGTCGATACCAAGACAGAAGAGTTTCGATGGAAATGGTTTATTACCCAGTCCACGGCTGCTGTGTAGAAAAGTTGCTAAAATGTCGAGTTCATTGTCGCCTGTTTTTAGTTTTATGGTCATGCAGTGGGGTCAGTTTATCGATCATGACTTGCAAGCTACACCAGCATTACCAGGTAGGTTATATGAACTACTTCGTACTACTGGTTTCACCCCCACTGCTAAAGACCCTACGCGCAAGCGAATTATTGAAATAAAATTAAAACCATATGTTAGTCCCGAAATGACCTAGTTTGTGTCGAGTGGACGTTAAACCCATTTCTCTCCTGTGTAGGCCCAATGGTTGGATACACCAGCGATTTATCTGGTGGGTTTCATCACATTCTTACTAATACTACATGGAAGGGAGGTGGTTGTGTGTGTGTGTGTGTAGGGGGGGGGGGGTGGTGGTGATTTACTACACCGTCATTATTGGGTGGGATCTATCAAATTCTTACTTGTGGGGTTGGATGTCCGACGGGCCCATAGCCAGCTCATTGGGGTTTTTTTTTGTTGGGGGGGGGGGGCTACTGATTTTTTTGGAGGGGCTGAGGATGTGGCCGGCCAAGAATACTCGTAAGAAATTATTTTTGGCGAAATATTGGGGGGGGGGCATCTTTTCCCGGTAGGAGAGCAACATCGATGTTGATTTAGATTGACAAATAATTCGTGTTTTCAATGTCGAAAACTGTGGGGTTAAATTGAGTGAGACTTAACTACTTTAAATTAGGCGTCCATGAATAGCATAAATACTCTAGAAACAGTATGTTATGAGGCCTCCAGGAACGGTTTATAAGATTTCCAAGAGTCGGATCCAGGGGTGGGGGCGGGGGTCCAAACCCCACCCTGCTCAGCTAAATAAAAAATATTGAATGCCTTGCATCAATGAAATTAAATCACAATATGATCCTACAAATGATTTCTCTTTAAAAAGCTCAATTTGTATGTATGCCTCTGTAATTTAGAGACGATGATGACCGATTTCCTTAACAGGAATCTGGCAAACCCCCTCCTGTAAAAATTCCTGGATCTGTACCTGATTTCTTGTGTATATATTTTCAGGTAGTTGGTCTGAGTGTTGTAGCGGAGTCTTGTCAAACTATACTTATAAATCGTATGTATAAAACTAGACTTTTATTACTGTCTAAACTATTGTCATGTCGATCTGGTTTAATCCTAGTGTGTGGGATAGGCTATTGTTAGATACATCCGCATTGGCCGAGAAAATTCATCAGCATTGTCCGTTGTGCCGACCCCCTGGTCATTGATGCAGGATAGGGAGTCCGACCAGAATATTTGTCTTGCGAATGGGACGAAACATAGGCCCCGGGTATACATTGGCGTGCATGTAAATGATACTTGGCAGTTGGAATTCGGTATAAGGGCAAAATGTCCCCACATCATACTACGGCGTATGCTCGTCTTCATTAGCCCAGTTGGAGCAGAACAGTAGGACGTTAAACCCCATTTTACTTCATTTTGATTTCGTTGCCACACTGATCCACGATGACCTAGTGACAAGACACCGATTCACTAAACCCGTGGATCCTGTGATCGATCCCAGGACTGACCGAGAAAGTTCATGGGTATGTTCTGGTGTGGTCCCACTTGGCAGTGGTGTAGGACGGACGGGAGTGCCAGGCAAGCGACGTATAGTCTAGGATTTGACGAACAACTGACGTCATGTGTATACATTGACGTGCACGTAGATCCCTTGTCATTTGGAATTCTGTATACGAGTAGGCCGTAGCACACTGTTTAACGAATGCCTATCTTCATTTCTTTAGTAGGGGGTTGGGATGGCCGCGCTTCGACCTCTAGCTGGCCGGTCACCTCTCGCTTGCGGCTGTGGTTTCGATCCCTGGTGTGAGCGTATGTGGCATGGAGATAGGGGCGCCTTCTCAACCTCATGGGTTTCCTACCACTGCTAAAGACCCCTACGCACAAGCGAATTATTGAAATAAAATTAAACCATGTGTTAGTCTCGAAATGACCTAGTTTGTGTCAAGTGAACGTTAAACCCCATTTCTCTCTTGTTCAGTAGCACAGGTCAGGTTCATAAGAATAGGACGTTAAACCTCATTTCATTTCATTTGCTCAGTTTGAGCAGAACAGTAGGACATTAAACCCCAGTTCATGTATTTACCGCCGATGTTTTGTTATCTACTTCTGTTTAATTTTACAGGGGTGATTGTTTTCCTATCATAATACCAGAAAACGATGTTCATTTCAAGACCAACTGCATGAAGTTTACTAGGTCAAGGCCGTTTGATGATTCGTCAAGTAGGACATTAATTACTTGTTCTATTTCTGACCCTGGGAACATGATCTAACCAGAGGCCTGTACCGTGAAAAATCGCTTTCAATATTAAACATACATTATACAGGAGCTAAATATGCCTATTGCAGGTCTTTCTTTAAGCCTGAAATGTTACACTAACTATTAATTATACATTTATTAACATGAAAAGAACGGTTCAGCCATATTTTGATTTAATTTAAATAATTGGGTATGAGGCTTAGCTTCGAACAACCGGTACTGTGGTTGTATTTAATGTACACATCATGCCAAACCGTTCAATGGCTAAAATCGTCGATCGCATGGCAGGACTCTCCCCATCCATTGCTATTAATAATGAATAATCTACAGTATATCTTCAAACAGTCGTAACTTCGCTCAGAATAAAGTAATTTGACTGAAATTTTCAATATATTCATTTTCCATTATTTTCCAACTATTATATCAAGAATAACTAGCTCCATATCTAAGTTCATAATGTTAGTGTGCCCCGTGTATAGCGAAAATCCCCCCTCCCCCTCCACACAGAAAGGGGATACTAGCAGTGGTTCGGTAGGATGTGGAGATCATGTGTCTTCCACCCGTACTCTATCTACTTCCCTCGCCCCAACCCCCCTCTACTTCTATTATTTATATTTTAGAACCAAGAGAGCAGTTTAATGCTATAACATCGTATATTGATGGTTCTGTGGTTTATGGTAGCTCAGTTGATGAAATGGATGCATTAAGAACTGGTACTGATGGTATGTGCTACTAACAAATTGATTTAATATTCCATAGCAGCGCCTTGTGTACTGGAGTTAGTTCCTTGTGCTCGGGACGGTCACACCTCGTCAAGCTGTAGGCGTTTACAGTACAGTTTTCGGGCCTTTGAGTTTCGCCGTGTGAGCGTTGGAGTTTGTACCGCGTCTTAACCTGGGCTTAGACACCTCGTCATGTGGACGGGGGTCACCTAGGGCTCTGCTTAGGCGTTGGCATCAGTTGTTTCCCGGGTGTTGGCGTCGCGAGGTTTCCCGGGTGTTGGCGTCACGTGGTTCCCGGGCGTTGGCATCGCGGCGTTTCTCGGGCGTTGGCATCAGTTGTTTCCCGGGTGTTGGCGTCGCGGGGTTTCCCGGGTGTTGGCGTCGCGGGGTTTCCCGGGTGTTGGCGTCGCGGGGTTTCCCGGGTGTTCGCGTCGCTGGGTTTCCCGGGTGTTGGCGTCGCGGGGTTTCCCGGGTGTTGGCGTCGCGGGGTTTCCCGGGCGTTGGCATCAGTTGTATCCCGGGTGTTGGCGTCGCGGGGTTCCACGGGTCCTGGCGTTGGCGACGCGGGGGTTTCCCGATCTCTTGAATGGTCATTTTATATTTTTGGTTTTGCTATGTATTTTATATTTTAGGTTTAATGTTGACTTCAGCTGGAAATTTACTACCGGAAGATGATAATGTCGATGCTTGTAGGAAAAAAGAGGATGGGGATTTCTGTTTTCTTGCTGGTATGTTTTCTTTCTTGGGAAATATTTCTTTAAACCTAGACGGGATGGTTAAGATGGCAAGACGCTGGGTCATGTGTTTTCTTGCTGGTATGTTGTAAGACGCTGGGTCGGGTGTTTTCTTGTTGGTATGTATTCTTGGTTGGGAATATTTTTTATGACATCTAGGTGAAGTTGGAAAGAGATATATGGGGTTTGACGACCACTCGACACAAACTAGGCCTTATGATACAGCTCCCATGTGCTAACTATTCAGCTACCCAACCCTCTAGACAAGAGAGGTTAAGTAGGTAAGACGCTGGCTCGCTATCTTGGAGATCGAGAAGAATCATCTAAATTGTTATCTAAACTTCTTTTCCTTTCAGGTGATGCAAGAGTAAACGTATTTCCAGGATTAGCAGCTCTCCATACCGTCTTTGTTCGCTTTCACAATAGACTAGCGTCTAACATGGCTTTCATCGTTAAAATAGCTGGTTATTTTTTTAATTCTAAGCGTCTGCCCTTACTTTGGAATGATGAACGAATATTTCAGACGACCAGAAAAATTGTTTCAGCTGTAATTCAGAAAATCAATAACGACGAATTTCTTCCCGTCGTGCTCGGTCCCAAAAATATTGAAAAATATCAACTCTGGGCCCCTTACAAATACGATAAATATCTCAACCCAATGATAATTAACTCATTTGCTGCAGCCGCGTTTCGATATGGACATTCTCAGATCCCCGACACAATGAAGATCGCCGGAGAGATAGTACCGATCCACAAACTCTATTTCAAGACCAACAGTGTGATTCGCCATTTCTCCGACCTGGTGAAAACCATCGTCGGTAATCTCAGCGAGAAGAGTGACGTCCATTTTAGTCGGGAGGTGGCCAATAAACTTTTCCTGCTCAACAACCACTCACTAGATCTGTTTTCCCTGAATATTCAGAGAGGTCGAGATCACGGATTAGGAAGTTTTAACGACTATCGCCGAGAGTGTAATCTTCAACCAGCAACATCGTTTTCACCGGACATATTTGGATCCTGTAGCCAATCATTGAAAGATGTATATGCGTAAGTTCAAATCTATTAAAAAAATTGATTTCCCCTTGTCAGTGATACAGAAGGAGGGCCTGACAAGGACAGTTGTTTAGTCGTTCGGATGGGACGAAAAACCGAGGTCCCGTCTACACATTGGCGTGCTCTTAAAATCTCCCTTGGAAATTGGAATTCGATATAAGAGTAGGCCGTAGCACCGGTGCCCGGGCAAAATTTACCCAACAGCACAATGTACGGCGTATGCCCGTCTTCCATTAGCCAGGGTCAGGTGCAAAAAAGTAGGACGTTAAACGCCATTCCATTTCATTTTTTTCTATGAAAAAACAGATCCTATTTCGTTTCGTTTTTTTATAGTTCAAAATTTTGTTTTAATTGTCAGTACACTAGGATCTGGAAGAGTTATATAACCCGCGTTCTGGATGTAACAGATTAACCAATGAAACGGTCCGTTGCGCCCGAGTTTTTGGCGTGTGGTTAACCCACAAGAAACATCACCGCTGATTGGCCGATCAATTGTCTGACTTCATAGTCAAAAACCGCTGGTATGACTTGGCGCGGCCTCCCACTACAACCGATGAGATCTTCGTGTAGTAGAATCATCAAATTATAAAAACATGAAACGAAATATAGATCTGTATTTTAATCAGATTGATAAAAAAAACCCCAAAACAGAGGTAGAGATTTGTGTTAATTAAGTCCAACCAATGGTGGGTGGTTCCCGTTTTAAGATCTGTGGAATGGCTTTCCCTCTTAAAATCATGGGGAAGGGCTTTCCATCTTAAAAAAAAAAATCGGGAAGGGCTTTCCATCTTAAAAAAAAAATCGGGAAGGGCTTTCCATCTAAAAAAAACTTTGGGTAGGGCTTTCCCCTCTAACATCTTCGAGACTTTTCACTCAAAATGAAATCGGGTATTAATTATGTGGGCAACAAAGTGAAGTAATCCCTAAATCTGTTCCCCACTGGTAGACAAGGGCCTACTGGTAGTAAGGCACTGGCTTGGTAAACATATGGGTGGTTTAACCCATGCGCGTGAAATGAGGTCAGTCGTTGAGTCAAGTATGTTGGTTTGGATTTCCCGCTGTACGTGACAAGGATTAGGGTCGCCTGTCCAACCTCGTGGGTTATCTCTTGGTTTCCTCTCACTGCTAAAGACTCTTACAACCAAGCAAATTATTGAACCCATGCCGTCGAGTGGACGATAAACCAATTCCTGGTGTTGCCCGAAAAAGGAAGTCGCGATTGGTTTCCCCTCACCCCTTAAGATAAAAAAAATTGTACGATGTCTTTCGGATGGGACGGACTAACGAGATCCGCGGGTGTTTGACGTTTACGTAATAGAACCGGGTCATATAACAAGTCAGTTATGGAAATAACATTGTACCCTATAGTCACCAAACGACCTTAATTATTATGTCGATAGGCTTTTAAACAATCTAATTAAAATATAGATCTATATTTCGTTTCGTTTTTTATACTTTCGATGGCCTACACTCATTTTGATCTAACAAGTTAGTGGGAGCTTACGTTCTATGACGCCAGGTATCGAGGACGGGACATTTGACCCGATAACGTCAGTCATTCGATTAACCAATTAACGACCGCCATGCTTTTTAAAATCTACTTTTGTTTTGTTTTTCTATCCGCTTGTAATATCTACCCACCGTTCCACGCATGAAAAGGTCAAACGGTCGATTCGACAGACCATTTGATTGGCTGACCCCTCATTTCAGGCAGAACACGTGTTAAATAACAACTCCTCCAGATCCAAGAGTAGTAAAGACAAGTAAAAACGAAATTTTGAACTATAAAAAACGAAACGAAATTGGATCTGTGTTTTAATCAGATTGGGTTTTAAACCCCCCGTTCCCTTGTTTCACTTCCAGGTCTGTAGACGATGTCGATCTATTTGTTGGTGGAATGTGTGAACCGCCGGAAGAGGAAGCCATTCTTGGACCGACGTTTGCGTGTATTGTTGGTCGACAGTTTAGAAATTTAAAACACGGTGATAGGTTTTGGTATGAAACGAAAAATATCCACGCCGGTCTAGGCGAAGGTAAGTTTTACGTCATTAGTTAGCTAACCTTAATGTCGCAGGTTTACTCCTGGTGCTTGTCAAGTTCATTGGGATTTTCTAGCGTCGTTTCCTCTTGTCAGTGTATGCAGGACGAGAGGATCAGACAATGACTGATTTCTAGGCGTTCGGATGGGTCGACAAATCGAGATCCTGCGTACACGTAAAAGATCCCTTGGTAGTTGGAATTCAATATAAGAGTAGGTCGTATCGCCGGTGTCCAGGCAAAATTTCGCTCTTAGCATGGTGTATGCCCGTCTTCATTAGCGGAGCAGAACAGTAGGACGTTAAACCCCATTTTATTTTTTAGGCCTATGATCATCGGGATTTGTAACTCTTTACAAACTGCAGCATTGGAACCAGGCTTGGGCAGGGCGTGGGAAAGGAACAGTTGATTCTCTGAGACAATATTGTCTAGTTCATGACCAATTCCATCTTCTGTATAGACAGGGAGGGGGCGGCGAATGGTTAGTGCGTGCGCGCTGTATTTTAGTTTCGTCATGTCCCATAATTGACGATTAACGATTTAATGCTTCTGGTGCAATGGTGTTCTGGAATTGTTTTTATTGCAGGAATGGTAAAATTTGTTAAACAGATCACCATGTCTAGAATTTTATGTGACCATGGTGACATTTCAGAGATTCAGCCATTTTCTTTCCTGGCGGCGGATTCTAAAAAGTAGGTGGATATAATATACCGGTTTGTCAAATAGAGAAGGGGGGCGGGTTCGGTCGACTTGGGGACGGTGACGGGCTCGGTCGACTTTTTGACGGGCACGGGCTCCGGCGACTTGGGGACGGGGGAGGGCTCGGTCGACTTGCTGGCGGGAGCTAGCTCGGTCGACTCGGAAAGATTTTGGGAGCATTTGTGTGGAACTTTTCACCACAAGAGCGCCACAAGATTTATGAATATACATTCCACAAGATATTGGATCTTAGACCACTTATGCTTGGACGTTAAACCCCATTTCTTTCTCTTGGCTATAAGAATAAATACGAGGGGGGGGGGGGGGGGGTAGCCTAGTGGTCTAGAGTGCCGCGCTTCGACCTCTAGCTGGCTGTCACGACTGGCTTGCGGCTGTTGTTTCGAGCCCTGGTGTGAGTGTATGTGGCATGGAGATAGGGGCTCCTTCTCAACCTCGTGGGTTTCCTCCGGTCACTCCGGTTTCCTCCCACAGCAAAGACCCCTGTGCGCGCGCTAAGATAATGAAAATGGAAAATAAGACTTGTCTGCGATATCACCTTCGGTGGAAGCGGACGTTAAACACCAAGAACAGCTAAAAATGCTTTATCTAAAATGCAATTAATTTGTTTTCAATGTTGGGTCAAGGGTCAAGGCTAATTTATTTGTTATAAAATTGTGGTGGAAATTTATATTTCTGAAGGCACGCATCATAATCCAGTCGGAGCAAAACAGTAGGACGTTCTACCTCATTTCATTTCACAGATCTCGGAAGGCCAATGACCATATTTGGGTAATGTTTGGCGCAATTGGCAATATGGCTGGGCAGTGAAAATTTGGTTTAACTAGTACTAATTAAAAACTAAAGTTAGTGAAAATGAAAGATTCATGTTTATCTAACATGGGCGGAATCGCTTGGCTAAGAGGGTAAGACGCTGCCCTCTGGGCCGGGTGTTCGACCCTGCATTGGCCGAGAAATTTCATGCAGATTATCCGGCGTGGTTTCACCTCGCCAGTGATGCAGGACCGGAGGGTCTGACAAGAACAGCTATCTAGTCTTTCGGATGGTACGAAAACCGAGGTCCCGTGTACACATTGGCGTGCACGTAAAAGATCCCTTGACAGTTGGAATTCAATATAAGAGTAGGCCGCTGCCCGGGCAAAATTTCCCTCATATCACACTTTATGGCGTATGCCCGTCTTCATTAGCCTAGGTTAGGAGCAGAACAGTAGGACGTTAAACCCCACTTCATTTAAAGTATTTCAATGTGGACTATTATTTAACTGCTTTCACATACGGATTTGTTTTTATTTCAGAAACTCTGTTCGTCCCTGTGCAGAAATACCGAACTATAGTATCCGGGCATTGTTTGGTCTCTTGACGGGAAGACATTAACATGAATAAATTCTGGTTATCACCCTTGTCAAGTTTGTCAAATTATTCCGATATGGTGAAGGCAGCATGGCCCAACTTTTGAAACATTGAATACACAGGAGATACAACAGCTTCGATCGACACCCCCTCCCCTCCCCTCATACACATTAGGCCATGTCGAAGATAATGTCTTGCGGTTTGAATATTGACGCCGATAGACTTTTGCCCTCTGCTCGTCATCAACCCAATCGAGCAGCAGAGCGTTAAAGCCCATTTGCAGTAGGCCGTCAAGGGACAATATTGGTGTCGGGCATTATCACATGTGATATAACTAATTAAACGTGTTCCAAACTTTGGCTACCTGGAGTCGGGAGCATGCCACTACCTTGCATGGTAACCGAACCCCGAGTTCACAAAGCATTCTCAGACGTGAGTTAAGAATTACTCAATTTTCAATGATTGGGAAATATCTTTGATCCGGAAACACAAAAGTTTAGGTTCTCATTGATGCATTAAAACAACAAATGTTTTATAAAGGGCAACATTTTAGTGAAAATAAGGCGAACAGTTTTTAATAATGCTGTGTGAACTAGAGGCCTGATCCGATCTAATGCTCATATTATGGTGATGGCCCGTATCATGACAAGAAATGGTAGCAGGCCTTCACTAAGAATTTAGTTAAGATTGAAATGAAACTATTGAGAATGGGTCGTGATGGGGTTACTGTGGCTTAGCGAATACGGCGCTTGCTCACAAGCCCATAGGTAACGACATATTCTCGGGATATTTGAGTGATGTGCCCTTTTCAATGCTGAAAGATGGAGGGCTTTTACACATTCTGATTGGTCTAAAGAAGGTCCCGTGCACGTAAACCACGTCAACACACTCTATGACGTACAAACGTATAAAAAATGTTTTTAATAAGCTATTTAAACTGGATTGTTGTAAGTAAGGCTTTGGGTTCCGGGGGGGAAGGACTGACTGGAAAATACTCATTCGTCATAATATTGCAAATGAATGAATTAAGAAATTGCCTACAATTACTTTGTATTAGTGAACTTAAAACAGTCCCGCCCAAAACCACCACTACCACAGCTGTACAACTAAGTCAGGATTCCGGTTTATGTGGTTGGTTGTGAACAGTTGATCATTCTCACATGTCTCGCTATCCACCATTCGTGAACTGCAAGGGAAGACAACTCTGTTTGGGAGATTAGGAGGCAGACCACCATTAATTTCCCCATTGACTTCAATGTCAATTCTGAACTCTTTGCCCACCTCCAATCTTTCCCCAAATTTTCGTTGGGCGAAATGCTTTTCACTACAGACAGGAACAAATGGCCACCAAAATTTTGAGATACATGTTTTGAGTATGCTTCTTCAAATTCGTGTATCTAGTTGTCGTACATATCACCGTAGCCAACCTCATAACGCCGTTATCCTTCCGCCTCAAAATCATGAATATTTACCAAAACCTGGCAGAAAATATTAATTCAAACCCACTTAGTCCATTCTAGGCCAAAAAATCAACAAAAATGGGCATGCAAAAGGGGAGAAAAGAGACAGAGAGAGAACTGCTATAAATAGACGAACTACAATTTGTGGGTACCGAGATGGTGAAATTTAATGGTGGTATGCCTCCATTAACAGTTCGTTGCCTGAAAACCATATTGTTCTATCTCCCATTACAGGTAATGGGAGATAGAACAATATGGTTTTCAGGCAACGAACTGTTAATGGAGGCATACCACCATTAAATTTCACCATCTCGGTGTTGATAAACTAAAGCCATGTTTTTATTTTTAATGCAGGCCTATATTTAACAATGGTAGACTGGTGAAATACTAATATATATATATAATATATACAAGCCACAGTTTACACTGTTTTTTTAAACAATCTAATTAAAATAGATCTATATTTCGTTTCGTTTTTTTTTTTTCTTTCGATGACATTTGATTAACCAGTCGGAATTGGTGTTACTAGTGGATTACCCACATTTCCGTGCAAACTGCGCCTAAAGCTTGCCGTAACAGTTTCATTGGCAAATGCTTCGCGCCATTCAGAAGACGCCAATGATAACAACTCTTCCAGATCCTAGTGCAGTAAAGACAAGTAAAACGAAATTTTAAACTATATAAAACGAAACGAAATGGGATCTGTGTTTTAATGAGATTGTTTTATAAAATGGACATGTTGGTAAAACCATGGACATGTTGGTAAAACCATGGACATGTTGGTAAAACGAATTAAATGAATAATTAAAAACCTGGTAAAATGGATATGTTGGAGAAAATATGTAAATTATAACATGACATCAAAATTGATATAGAGTTGTGTCCACTTTTAAAATAAGGTAATCCGACAGGAACTGGGACAGTCTACTTTACATAAAGGCTATCGAATTGAGACCCAAGGGAGATAACTTATATCATAGTCCAGTATACTAATCTTCCATACCTTTTTATACGCCCACATTTTCATGTGGACGTATTATGTCGTCGCCCCTGTCCGTCCGGACGTCCGTCCGTCCACAATTTGTTTGTGGACTCTCTACAGGTCACAATTCTTATCCGATTTTGACGAAACTTGAAATATAGGTTTATCCCCATAAGATCTCGGTTCCTTTCGATATTGGCATGTATCGGATCAAAACTTCATGGATTATGGCCCCTGATTGTACGAAAAATCACGTTTTTAGCTTGTGGACCCTATAGAGGTCACAATTTTGAACCGATTTTGATGAAACTTGACATGCATGTTTGTAACCCAAAGATCTTGGTTCCTTTCGATATTTGCGGCTATCGGAATGTAATTTCCTGAATTATGGCCCCTGATTGTCCGAAAAATCACCCTTTTTAGCTTGTGGTCCCTCTGGAGGTCACAATTATTATTCGATTTAAAAAACCGTTTGATTATATCACCGTTACACCCTAAGGAAGGTTGAGTTCGAATTTCGGGAAAATCGGACGAAAATTGCCATACAAAATGGCCGCCGTTTGTACGCGAATACTGTTAAAAAATGGTATATCAAGGTTGTGGACCCTGTGGAGGTCACAATTTTTATTTGATTTTGATGAAACTTGAAATTAATGGTTATAACCCAAAGATCTTGCTTCCTTTCGATATTTGCGCATATCGGATCGTAACTTCCTGAATTATGGCCCCTGATTATACGCAAAATCGCCTTTTTTTTAGCTTGGAGGTCACAATTATTATTCGATTTAAAAAAACGTTTGATTATATCACCGTTACACCGTAAGGAAGGTTGAGTTCGAATTTCGGGAAAATCGGACGAAAATTGCCATACAAAATGGCCGCCGTTTGTATGCGAATACTGTTAAAAAATGGTATATCAAGGTTGTGGACCCTGTGGAGGTCACAATTTTGATTCGATTTTGATGAAACTTGAAATTCATGGTTATAACCCAAAGATCTTGCTTCCTTTTGATATTTGCGCATATCGGATCGTAACTTCCTGAATTATGGCCCCTGATTATACGCAAAATCACCTTTTTTTTAGCTTGGAGGTCACAATTATTATCCGATTTAAAAAAACGTTTGATTATATTACTGCTACACCGTAAGGAAGGTTGAGTTCGAATTTCGGGAAAATCAGACCAAAATTGCCACACAAAATGGCCGCCGTTTGTACGCGAATACTGTTAAAAAATGGTATATCAAGGTTGTGGACGCTGTAAAGGTCACAATTTTAATTCGATTTTGATGAAACTTGAAATTCATGGTTATAACCCAAAGATCTTGGTTCTTTTCGATATTTGCGCATAACGGATCGTAACTTCCTGAATTATGGCCCCTGGTTATACGCAAAATCCCCCTTTCTTTAGCTTGTGGTCCCTCTGGAGGTCACAATTATTATCCAATTTAAAAAAACGTTTGATTATATCACCGTTGCACTGTAAGGAAGGTTGAGTTTGAATTTCGGGAAAATCGGACCAAAATTGACAGACAAAATGGCCGCCGTTTGTACGCGAATACTGTTAAAAAAATGATATATCATGATTGTGGAGCCTGTATAGGTCACAATTTTAATTCGATTTTGATGAGGATGGTTGAGTTCTAATTTCGTGAAAAACGTACCAAAATTGCCGGACGAAATGGTCGCCGTTTGTACGCGAATAGTGTAAAAATATGGTATATCATGGTTGTGGACTCTCTACAGGTCACAATTCTTATCCGATTTTGATGAAAAGTCACATTTCTAGGTTGTGTACCATCACACCATAATCATTGTCGGTTTCGAATTTCATTAATATCAGACTGGAACTGACCAACTAAATGGCTGCTCCCAATACAGTATGAAATACAGGACTTAAAGATGTAGGAAAAATCACTTTCGGTATTGCTTGTTCTCTGTCCATCTTTCGAAAATGTGGGCGTATCCTGCCTGGCAGTGCCAGCCTATCTTTGATTCTACCGATGGCGCATGTGGAACACGGGGCCGTGCTTTAGGCCTAATATAGGCATTCCAGCAGATTTTATGATTAAAAATATATATGTTGACAGGCAGTGAAACGTACGTCCACATAAGCGAAGTCGTCCGCGAGTTGCCGTATATGTTCTCCTTTGTCTGTAACGAAGACATTAAACACTCAAGTTAATCGTCCACAACTGTTCGAGGGCCATGATTCGGGGAAAGTACTTTTAGGAATTTAAAGACCGTAAGATGATAACTAGTATCCAAAGCGTCCACAAACTTATTTTTCAAAATGTTCAAGGTCTATAACTCTGACAATTATTCTGAAATTGTTGAAAGTCAACAAACTACCTCGTCCTATGACCTGAAATACTTCGTATAAGTTTCAAGTCAATCGGATATCGGTCTGTGTCTCTTAAAGCGTTCACAAGCCGTCGCCGCAGAAAGATGGGTTGACGAAAATATACGCCCGTATTTTCAATGTGGGCATATAACATAATTGCATGCATATAGAATTTTATCAATGAGAATTTACCCGTTTGATAAACGTAACGAGAATCCACCTCGTCACGGACCTAATATGAATAGGTCCAGGAACTTATATATAAAGTGTTCAGTTGCGTGGATCTGGCGTTGTCACGGATACTGGCAACATAGTCAATAGTGTTCATCTCGGCACGTTCTGGGTCAACATTGTTCAATTCACATGTGACAAATCGACTCTTCATATTGCATGTGACGTAAGAGTATGTCTATAACTTGATATGACGTAAGCGTGTCTAATTATAACCATGACGTAAAAGTATGTATACAGTGGCCATGACGTATTGATGGCTTTATAAGGTCAATGACCTTCTCAAAAAAATGTATCTCCAGCTATGGAACGTGACGTTGAATATGTACAGATGTAAGGCCATTGAATTAAAGTCTGAACTATAGAGGCTGTCGTCAAGGCATGACGATGACGTAATTTGAGTCGTATGACGTAATTTAAGCCACGTGAAGATCTACAAAATCTTGTCGACTCCGGAAAACTGAACCCCAAACATGGTCAACGGTCGATGATGATGTCACTGATAATGGCGTGGGTTCTTCTTTCCTTTTTTTCACGTCTTCTGAAGGACAATTATCAGAATGTCTTTTTCTGAAAAATAAGATAACATCTAATATTTAGATCATGAACAAAAACACTGTAGATGTAGTCAAATCAAATTCGGGTGGGGGGGGGGGCGATATTGAACAATGGGGAAAGGTCGCTAAGAACCTTATGGTCTTTTAAACCCGATTTTTAGTTCGGATGGGACGGAAAAGCCGAGAATCATCATTGTACACATTTAAGTGCACGCTAAAGATCCCGTAATAGAGTGGGCGGAAAGGTTTCTGTCTGGGCAAAGGCTTCGGACATTTGATCACTGATCCCGCGACCACAAAAAAAAGTAACGGCATGTTAGTTAAAAAATAACTATGGCTAAACTGTTATACGCAATTCGAGTTTTTGATGCTATGAGCAACGATAGATCTTTTTGATTGATAGTGATGAAACTTGGGGTATACCGGATGCTTGGTTGGCTTTTTATATACAGTTAAAGTAGGGGTGTACTTTGGACCAGAAGTATGGCGTCATCGCGGCCATATTGGAATAGTAAAAAGTCTAGTTCAGTCTGTTGGTGCCAAACTGTCAGCGATTCGTGTCGATCAGAATTGAAATAGCAGAGTCTTAGACTTTTTATGGAAGGGCATATAGCCTTCACGAACAACAGCAAGAACACGTGGACCAATTTCTGGTGCATAAACAGAAAGTACACGGATGAACTCCCGGTGTTGGCCTAATAAGTTAATCCAGATTTACCGGTTTGGTTTCATCTCGTCAATGGTGCAAGACAGGGAGTCTGACAAGGACAGCTGTCTAGTCGTGTGGATGGAACAAAAACCCGAGGTCCGTATACACATTGGTGTGCAGGTAAACGATCCCTTGGCAGTTTGAATTCAGTGTAAGACGTGAGTAGGCCGTAGCGCTGCTGTCCCGACCAATGTCTCGTGGCACATTGCATAGCGTATAGACAGGCTGACACTTGCACGATTCCGTGGCACGCATTGGCACGACTCGAGTCGGCATGACAGCGTCCGATTTTCGCAAACTCGTCGTGCCAATGCGGGAAGTGCGTAAACAATGCGCAAACAATGCGCAAACTATGCGTGAACTCGTCGTGCCAGTTCGTGTCAATGTGGACACTGATGGGGACGACAAAATCGAGGCCAAAATCGTGCAAGTGTCAGCCTGGCTTATGCCCGTCGTCATTAGCAAAGGCCGTTAAAATCGTTTATCTTTTTAAGCCCCTGTTCGCCATGTATAAAGGATTTATAAACTCTAATAAACGATGATACTAGAACCAGGCTTGTCCAGTTGGTGTACCAGAGTAGGCGCGGATCCAGGGGAGCAGCCCCCCCCCCGTCAGCCCCAGCGACATAGTTGACTTTCATTTTCGTTTGCTTTGTTACCGTTGTAGTTCACATATCTGCTCTTTAATAGATGATATAAACCTGATTTACGCATTGTCTCCGCCCAAACAATCCAAGGTTGCAACATATTACCCTTTGCTCCAGGATCCGGGCCTGTTAAACCCCATTCCACCCTATTTCTGTACATTACCTGTTATATTGAACTTTATCAGAGATCTGTGACGTATATTCTACAACCATTTTGATTTTTTATAGGATAAGAAAAAAATGAAAATCTGAAAATATAAAACGTATAAATTTCACGAAACAGACAAATTTGGGATTCATTGATCTGCAGATCAAATATGAGAGAGGTTTTACGTCCACTCGTCGACACAGTGTCATTTCGGGACTAACATATAGTTCAATTTTATTTTGATAATTCGCTTGCGTGTAGGGATATTTAGTAGTGAGCAGGAGCCGGAAAAAAATCACAAGGTTGGACAGGCGACCCTACTTCTTGTCACGTACAAGCTGTGAATCGAGAGCACTCCACTTGACTCAATGACAGACCTTATGAAATGAAATGGGGTTTAACGTCCTACTGTTTTGCGCCTAACCTGTGCTAATGAAGACGGACATACGCCATACAGTGTGCTATAAGGGAAATTTTGCCCGGGCAGCGACACTACGGCCTATGCTACTTTTATATCGAATTCCAACTGCTAAGGGATCTTTTACATGCACGCTAATGTATACACGGGACCTCGGTTTTTTGTTCCATGCAAACGACTAGACAGCTGTACGTGTCAGGCCGTCGTGTATGGCTTCACACACACGTCAACCAGTGATACGTTGTCATTGCGTGTGTGTGTATTATACAATAGTGACCTATATTTAGTATGGTATATCAAAGATCTATTTACCTAGTTCCAAAGTCCAGAGTAAACAATGGTTTATTTTTATCATAATATAGGTCAAGTCTACTATAGTACACTCGTATATACAACCAAGAACAATCCTACATGTGTTGACTTTTACTGATGTCCCACGACGGAGAGTCGGACAAGAACTGTCTAGTAGTTCGGGTAGGACGATAAACAGAGGTGTCGTGTACAAATTCGCGTGCACGTAAAAGATCCTTGGCGGTTGAAATTCGGTATAAATTCCTCCCCTAGTACAATGTACACACTGCAAAATTTCCACCATACTACATGTACACATTGGCGTGCACGTAAAAGATCTCTTGACGGTTTGAATTCGCAATAAGAGTAGCAAGGCAAAATTTCACTCATTTCATGTGCACCTTGTCACGGACTATTAGGGGAGTTTTTGCATACTTCTATTGCAAGGGGATTTGGGTGGTCTAGTGGTCTAGAGTGTGGCGCTTCGACCTCTAGCTGACCGGTCACCTCTAGCTTGTGGCATGGAGATAGGGGCGCCTTCTCAATGTCGTGGGTTTCCTCCGGGCACTTCGGTTTCCTCCCACTGCTAAAGACCCCTACGCGCAATCGAATTATAGAAATAAAATTAAATGATATGTTAGTCCCGAAATGACATAGTTTGTGTCGAGTGGACTTAAATCCCATTTCTCTCTCCCTCTATTTCAAATTAGGGGTCGTTAGGGGTTCTTTTACGACTACTTATACATGGGATCCATAATTAGAAAGAAAAATAAAACAAAGCCGATAATGATTTTTGAAAAGCTGACGCAATACGCCATGAACATTCGCATATTCAACCTCGTGGGTTTTATCCCGGTCCTCCCTCCCCACTGCTAAAGACAGACTCCGTGATATGTAATTAGTTCCGAAGTGGACGTTAAACCCTGTTCTCTGTTTATTAAAATGGCGTAATGACAGATTTGTCATTATGACAAATCGAGTGACATATGGAGGTCCTATTTATACATGACTGACTTCCACGACAATATCGAATAGTTGGATATTATTTATTAGGCCTACAGCACGATCTATTTACAAATGAAAAATGAAATGGAATTTAACATATGAGATATCCAAATGTTCTGGAGGGTTGGGATGGCCTTGTGGTTTAGAGTGCTGCGCTTCGACCTCTAGCTGGCCGGTCACCTCTCGCTTGCGGCTGTGGTTTCGAGCCCTGGTGTGAGCGTATGTGGCATGGAGATAGGGGCGCCTCCTCAACCTCGTGTATTTCCCCCGGGCACTCCGGTTTCCTCCCACTGCTAAAGATCCCAACGCGCAAGCGAATAATTGAAATAAAATGATACCATATGTTAGTCCCAAAATGACCTAGATTGAGTCAAGTGGACGTTAAACCCCATTTCTCTCTCTCTCTCTCTCTCTCTCTCTCTTCTCTCTCTCTCTCTCTCTCCCTTCAAATGTTCTGCTCCTAACCCGAGCTAATAAAGACGGGTATACGCCACACAGTGTGCTATGAGAGAAATTTTGCCCGGGCAGTGGCATTATGCATCGAATCCAACTGCCCAATGGATCTTTTACGTACACACCGGTCCCCGGTTTAAGTCCCATCCGAACGAATAGACAGTTGCACCACTGACAAGGAAAACAACGTCGGAAATCTACCGATGAAATATTTTTTCAAACATCACTGGTTAAAATGTAGCTAGGTTTAGCTTTAAGCCTTTACATGTACTGGGAATTAATGTATGTCGAGTTCTTCGCAAGGACACGAATGCATTTAACATCTCGTCAACACAACACATGGTTATTTTGGGACAATCACGCAGTTTATTCTTCGGTCACATGTATGTGCAATAATACTAGAGCTGGGAATTTTACTCGCAGTGACAGAGCCACTCCATAAACGAAAACTCAGGTCCTGTGTACGCGACCGTTTGCACGTAGTCTACTAGTAGTTGAACCATCGACCATGGAAGATGCTTTGGAATTTGGTTGGCGGTAAATGCCGCTGGTGAGACAAAAAATTCTCTTAAAGCAAAATGCATGGTGTGCCCAAATGCATTTGCCCGTTTGCATGGTTCAGAAAAAAGAACGTTGACCCCCATATATTAGGCCTGAACTGAACAGTTAGGTTTGGATGAAATAGCAGCTCGCCACACTATTTATTCAATTGCCCTAAACTATTTAATGTTAAAATATAACCACTCACCTTAATATAAACTTATGCCTATATTGTTATTTTAACTTGACACAGTGGACGTACATATGCACGTGAATAACAAGTCGTTGTCTGTTCATTTGCTTTGTTAACACGAACAGGGAAACGCTCTTATTTATATTTTCCATGAAGCACGCGGTGAATCCCTGACTTGTTACTAATAATAGAAACATTACTAATCTCCAGTAGTCCCGTCTATCCAGTTTTGTTTATAAAAGATAACGGTAAAGGAATTGCCCTATGTCTGGATAATCTAGATACTTACGATGATTACGTTTCTGTGACGGGTTGACATGACCGTGAACTCTTTAACCGTATTTTGTTAAAGGGACGATTGTACTAGATTTTAATATGTTGGGCAAGAAAGGTAAAAGAACTGACAGAGATAGAGAGAGGGGGAGAGAGACACAGAGAGAGAGACAGAGAGAGAGGGAGAGAGAGAGCGAAAGACAGAGACACACACACACATACAGCGAGAGGGTCCGTAGCCACGGGGGGGGGGGGGGGACAAAAACAATTACCCCCACCCCAAATATTTCGCCAACAATAACGATAGGGGTGTTCTTAGCCGGCCACATCCTCAGCCCCCCCCCCGCAAATTTTTTTTTATGAGCTGGCTACGGGTCCGGGAGGGGTGTTGTCACCCATTATTTTGCACGAGGAAGGTGATCGACCCCGCTCGGACCCCAAAAACAATATTTATGTGCGTGTGGGTTGTCCCCCCTCCCTCCCTATTGCGACCGGATTATTTGATTCTCCGGTTAAGCAGTATCATTAAGGCCTACGGTGATTTTTCGACATTTATACGAGGGAGCACAAAAAATCAAGGAAGCGCATAAACTCAAAACAATGAACTTACGAAGCAAAGCTCGTCGATGTGTCCATTTCACCATGGAAAGGGGAACAATCACGCTGGTAAATCAATGATTTCAATTCGTAGGGGACATTATATAGGAGGGGTGGGGGTTTGTGTGGAGAAAACAGAGGTCCTATATATATGTTAATGCGATTCACGCACCCATTATGTAATCTAGGGGCGTTTTAAGGTTTATCATGGTGGAGGCTATACTATTTTGAGGGCCCTCTTTCGCGGGGTCCATTGGGGGGGGGGGGTGTTGATTGATGATTTTCATACCAGTGCAATGCAATGCATTTTCATTCAGTAGTGGATTCGACAGTAACAGTGTAAAGAAAACGATTAATTCGGGCACAGGGGCCCTTTCACTTGGCCAGAGGGACCCTTTTGTCATACGATGGGCCCTTTTGTCTGCCTTTAAGGCCCTCCCTAACTAGGGTACATTTCATTTTTCTCATCGATTTTAGCATTTTTCTCCTGTTTTTTTTGTTCAATTTTTTTTTCGCGAGGAGGCTGGCGCAACCAGCGCCTCAGCTATAAAACGCCTTTGATGTAATCCTTGTTTTAGAAGCCATCATAATGAATCAACTGTTCAGGTATTCAGTGGGATGGATCAGAAATTAACCATTGTTCGTACAATGACGTAAAACATGCAAAACAGACTTGTGTGTGTTTGTGGGGGTGGGGTGGGGGTGGTTATTGAGTCTACAGTCTATTCGTGTGGATTTTTGTCGGGACCTACCTTATATATCCACAACTAAAGATCGCATATGACCATGGATGCTTCCCCCTCCTCTACTTCGGTCTTTGGATGTTAGCCCCTACCCTCTCTGTCTCTGATGCCGCCCCTCATCTATATGGCTCCCTTCCCTCTCTGTCTCTTGGATGCTACGCCTCTTCTATTTCGATACTGTATGTTACCCCCTTCCCCCTGGATGCTACCCCCTCCTCATTCTCGATCTTGTATGCTAACCCTCAAACCCCTCGACCTGACTCTTGTATATAATACCACTCCCCCTCTCCCCACTTTAAACAACCTGTACGATATGATGAACGACCTTCTAACACCCACATCACTGAGTGGGCTTTTTTGTTTGTGTCAAGTTTATTCAGTACTAAACACTGTATTTACTTACTGAACTACATCATAATTCACCGTGATTTCCTTAGTCAGTACCACAGAACGGGTGGCTTGGCACGAAAAGTCACTCTGGGTTCCATTCGTCAGTGCTGTGGGACCGCGGGCTTGGCATAGAACGTCATCCTTGACAGTGCTTTAGGATTTACATGGAAAGGTATCCTGGGTTCTGCTTGTCAGTGCTGTTAAACAGATTAAAGGTCAAGGGGTGTGGGGATTAGCACAAAAAGGCATCCTAGGTTCCGTTTATCAGTGCTGTAGGGCCGTGAAGGTATCGTGGCGTCCGGATGGGACAAAAACCATGAGCTCTGGGAGTACTTGAAATCGAAACTAGCTGTCCGGACAAACTGTATTCGAATGCGTCGGGGATCGTCGGCGAATTACAGGTTGGTAACCTTCCTATTCGTAACAGCTGTCGAGCACTTGCGATGCGCTTTGTCACACTTTTAAATGTTATTTAGAGAAGGACTGGCAGCAAGCCATTGACGTGGATAAAACGATTGCTCCACCCATTATTATATAAAGATGTAGAGCACATTTTTCATCCAATGTCATTATCATCTAATGACAGTCACACGTATTGTTGTTCATAAGGAAGTTCACTTGTAGCCTATTCTATCAGTTGACACGCCTGAGACACGTGGTTCAAATAATTAACTAATAAGTAAATAGAAAGATACATAGAGGAGCGGATTAAAGGGGAGGGGTGGAGTTAGCGGACTCCAACACTAACAGGGAATGAGGGGATAGCCACACCAACTGGACATGAGGGAGGTAGCAATACTACCAGGACATGAGGGGGATAGCCACACCAACTGGACATGCGGGAGGTAGCAATACTACCAGGACATGAGGGGGGTAGCAACACCAACAGGACATGAGTGGGGGTAGCAACACCAAGAGGACATGAGGGAGGTATTAACACTAACAGGACATGAGGGGGGTAGCAACACCAACAGGACATGAGGGAGGTAGCAACACCAACAGGACATGAGGGAGGTAGCAACACCAACAGGACATGAGGGAGGTATTAACACTAACAGGACATGAGGGAGGTAGCAACACTACCAGGACATGAGGGGGGTAGCAACACCAACAGGACATGAGGGAGGTATTAACACCAACAGGACATGAGGGAGGTAGCAACACCAACAGGACATGAGGGAGGTATTAACACTACCAGGACATGAGGGGGGTATTAACACTACCAGGACATGAGGGGGGTAGCGACACCAACAAGGGATAAGACCACTAGAAACACGAACACAGAAGCAACCTACTCCTTGTCAAGTACAAACAGGGAAGCAATGAGTCATGACAGAGAGAGAAATGGGGTTTAACGTCCACTCGACACAAACTAGGTCATTTTGGAACTAACATATGGTTTATTATTATTTCAATGATTCGCTTGCGTGTAGGGGTCTTTAGGAGGGAGAGGAAACCGGAGGATCTGGAGAAAAGCCACAAGGCTTGAAAGGCAAGTCATGACAGAGTGAGAGAGAGAAATAGGGTTTAACATCCACTCGACACAAACTAGGTCATTTTGTGACTAACATATGGTTTCAATTTTATTTCAATAATTCGCTTGCGCATAGGGTCTTTAGCAGTGGGAGGCAACAGAGTGCCCGGAGGAAACCCACGAGGTTGAGAAGGCGCCCCTATCTCCATGCCACATACGTTTACAGTAGGGATTGAAACCACAGCCGCAAGCCAGAGGTGACCAGCCAGCTAGAGGTCGAAGCGGCACTCTAGACCACTAGGCCATACCAACACCCAAGTCATGACAGAACTTATGATCTAAAGTACATGCGTTACACCATTTCCATCACCCAACTCTCCAGAATAAACAAGAAAAACATTAGTTGATTACACCATTTCCAACTCTCCAGAACAAACAAGAAAAATATTAGTTGATTTTACATACGTGATTTATACAGGATAGAAATCTGACATACATCGACATATATAATCATAAACAATGATCTAAATTAACATGATTTAACTATTTACACTGGATACTCAACCATTAAAAAAACATATCGTATACAATAATAATATATTCATCATGCATTATAACCTCTTAAAATACAGATGTGATATCATCCTTTGATGTTGGCCTACCATTATTACCAACTTGCCAATGGTATATTATCTATACCAAATGAAATATCAGATTGGCCTGATGTATTTCATTGAAAAGCACATACAGGATAGTATCTGTATTTTAAGTTGTTTAACGGTCTTGAGCTAAAGATATTATGTAATATATTGAAACAACTCTCGGTTTACGCCTCGTGCAGAATCAATATACTACTTAATGTCACGCTCTCGACTATTAAACCATACATAGTGTAGGTGGCAATCGGTTTTCTAAAAGTGTTTCCTCCAGTCTGTGAAATCAGGTGGACATATAGGTTATCCATTATGTTATCCTACATACACACAAGCGATTCCTAACCAGTGGTCTTAAAGCAATTGGGGGATCCAGAACGTCAGGTGGACATAAGCTATTTTTTTCAAATTTCCTGAACTGAGGTCGTCTATGAAAATATTTGAGGTCCTCAGGGAAACAAGGAGTCGTCCGCTATACTATTCTCGCAAAGAGGAGTTTCTGAACACACATTCTGTGAAAACTGTTTGGTGTGTACGTTCAATAAGGTCGAAGTAAGTAACCCTCTGCTCTATCCTCTCTGATGAGTGGTGTTTTATTCTAGGGATAAGGAATGTAAAAACATTCTGCCACCCAAGTATTTCCTAACCAAGGAGCCTGTTACAATGTTTTTGGGTTTGCCTACGTGATGTCAGGATGGTAGAGTGAACATTAATGGTAGCCACAGGACATAAGACAAGAGAAATATACCGTGTTGCCCACGCACAGAAGAAAATTAAATGTATACAGAGGTCCTAAATGTGATGTGAATAAGCGACCCATGATAACAAAAAAATCAGAAGATAACAAGATATCAATCAAAATCTCAAAATAGGCTAAAGATATAAAAAAAAATATTAGTTGGCTTTATTTGTTTAATCTAAACTTTTACCATTTTAAACATTTTTGTTAATATTGTAAAAGATTTGAGACGTTCAAATCATTTTGCTGTCATGAGTCAGATGTATACCATCTGGGTGTAAATTCAGTACGATATTGACATACATGTATACACTCACTCACGCAAGATATACATACTACATTATGGTCTCTAAGATTATTCAGGTAATTATCAATCTCTTGCAAACTACAACATTGTGAAATTTGAATCTGTAATATTCAGTAATATCAGTCCAAAATTACACGGAGGTCAATTCCATTCAGTATTTACCAAAAATATAGTGACATGAAAATCTATGAGATAATATACTGGATACGATCAAAACAAACCAGCAGCACTTTTTCACCTTTTTTAAAAACTCCATCTTTAACTCAATCTAAATTAAATGTGACATTATCGAGTGAATATCAGTAATAAACATATGACTGATCAGTTTATATATTTACCACTCACGTATACTTCAGCGTTATCTAACTTGTCGCACCATTTTGTCGTCTGTCTCTTAAAGTTCCGGGTGGTCGGATGGTCGAATGGTTAGTGCGTGCACGTTGTATCATAAGGTCTATCCTTAATTCAATTGGCAAGGTTACGATTTCTGTCCAACCTCATGGGTATTAACCTGATCCTCAGGATTACCTTCCACTGCCATGAACGACTTTTCAACTAAAGGCTTCTCTTGTCTTTATCAAACAATGGTGTTAATAATGGGATATAAAAGTCGGCCATAGTGCCATTATCCGGTCATAACTTTTCTCAAAGCACACTGTATGACATATGCCTGTCTACATCCGCCAAGTTCAAAACAGAACAGTAGGACCTGGAGAAAACCCACGAGGTTGGACAGGCGACCCTACTCCTTGTCACATACAACCGGGGATTCAAAACCAAAACCATGGTAGTTTACTCAATGACAGGCTTTATGATACAGCGTGCACGCTAACCATTCGGCCATCCACCCCCCCCCTAATTGAAACAATTCACCATATTCAGCCACATATTATTGTACATAAAGTCAATCATCTCCACAGTTCTTAAACTTCAATAAATTGGGTTTTTTTTATTGTTGTTCCGAATTCTGTCGGTTTTCATATTTAGCAATAATTCTCTCCAGAATTCGTCTGGCTTCTGATTGGGGGAAGTTGGACATATCGTAGTACTGTGGGGCGATCTTAATTAACCTGAAACGTAAAACAACAAATAGATGTTATCTTTATTCACTTAATGAAATTAAGTTTATTGACCTGCTCCAACTGGGCTTATGAAGGCGGGCTATACAGTGTGCTATCAGACCCAGGCATTGGCACAACAGTCTAATATTATTTCACACTCATCCAGCCACCAGGCATCACCTTGCCCCAGGGCCCTAAGTGAACATACATAAAATTTAAATGTGAGCTCCCGGTTAGTGAGTCAAAATCACCTTGCCCTAGGGCCCCAATGAATCACCAGTGAACATGTATATATATCCAGAAATATTAGCATAATCGTAAAGTTGCACTACTTCACGGTAAACAATGTAAAGATAAAAGGTATGCCGACACAAACTAATTTCAACACTGGTTTAATAATAACATCCATAGTGTTTCATATGATTATGTTCCTACTGTTAAGCTGCGCGACTGGGCCTACTCCATACAGCGTGCAATTAAGGGAATTTGCTCGGACAGCAGTGCTACGGCCCACTCTTATATCGAATTCCAACTGCCAAGGGATCTTTTACGTTCACGCCAATGTGCACACTGGATCTCAGTTTGTCGTCCTATCCAAATGACTGTACAGCTGTCCGTGTCAAGCCCTGTATCTTGCACTTTGCAAGTGGAAACCTCACCAGAAAATCGTGATGAACCTTGGTCTACTCACTGAGCCACCATGGCCACTCGAAATATAAATAACGAAAACAACGTACCATTCAGGTTTTATATCTGTAACAGTTCGTATATAGTTTTTGGTTGTTAACACAAATTCGTTATATATAACCCACTCTGGTTTATGATCTAGAACGGTTGATGGATGTAGTTGTACAACCTGATTATCTTTAGCTGTTAAATAATGTCCGGTCCTCTCCAGATGGGCAACCTGTAAAAATACAACACAATTTACATGTAACTACCCTGTTACCATGGTAATATCAATTTTACACAGATTAAAACAACATGGATACAGTTGTCTTTCCAGACTATTGCATTCGAGTCTGAGGAACATTTAGAGCTTCAAATGTTATATAAACAAGCTAACAGTAGGGCTGATGTCTCCCGCCGAAATCCCAAATTAAATAGATGACGCAATCGTCTCCATCATCTAGAATCAAAGCTGCATATAAACTATTTATTTAGAAGACAAGCCAATTAAGATGTCTGAACTAACCTGCATAAAGAAACCAGATACGAGAGCTTTACGTATATTTATATAATAGTCACGACTGTTGAAATCTGTACTCGCTCTCCGTAAACTAAATCTGTCCATAATCCTCGCCAACTGTTGTCGTACGTTGTCAGCACTCTTTAAAGATCGGAAGTTGACGAAATTATCGTAGCACCATTGGTTATCCTCATGGTCTGCAACAGATAAACACAACATCAAACTAGCTTATTCAAATTTGAATGACTTAGAACTTGGTCCTCGAATATCAACCTTCTTAATATAACATTCTGAGCATTGATGAATAGGCCTAGTGGTCTAGAGTGCCGCGCTTCGACCTCTAGCTGGCCGGTCACCTCTGGCTTGCGGCTGTGGTTTCGAGGCCTTGTGTGAGTGTATGTGGCATGGAGATAGGGGCGCCTTCTCAACCTCGTGGGTTTCCTCCCACTGCTCAAGACCCCTACGCGCAAGCAAATCATTGAAATAAAATTAAACCATATGTTAGTCCCAAAATGACCTAGTTTGTGTCGAGTGGACATTAAACCCCATTTCTCTCTCTATCATTGAAACAGAATTGGGGGGGGGGGGGTAATGCCGTGGATCAGAAGGTCTGTCTAGTTTGTACTGACCCATCTCCTTAAAGGGACAATAACATTCTTGCTGGCTTGGCAGCTGCAGAAAATAAATAGTACCCTTATTCTAAGTACTAGATGTTTAAGTGTCCTACCTGTTGTGTAAATTATCCATTACAACCTATTTTACTTGTCCAGAGGGTTCGAAAATATTTTAAATCAAAGTCACATTTGAAAAGGTTTACGTTGAATTTTTCCAATTTTTTAAATTAGGTGTGTTAAGATGAAATTTATATCATCAATTAATTGGAATATTGTAAAATAATACAATTTGTTGACCAGAATGAAGATTGGGACATATTATTCAGTTACAACAAGAATGTTATTGGGGCTTTAAAATAGAATTGATTAAGGGGTAATCTGTGAGCAAAACAATATATAAGTCATTTTGAGAAATAAAATTTGGCGTTTAACATCCTACTTTCCTGCAAAGTCCAGACCGACCCTTCTTCAATTTCTTTCGCCTGCCCACCCAGTTTGTCATCCCCTAGAAATGGCTAGGCCACTCGTGTGTCACCTGATTTCATTTATGGACTAACACATGTTTTAATTTTACTTTAACAATAGGGGTCTCCATATAGTACAAGCAAGAAAACAAAACATGACAGATCGCGTTCAACTAGTCGGGACGGATGTTTAAATATACTTACTCTGTTTGAAAGCGTGGTAGACGTTCAACAAGGTCAGATGATCACCATCAACATGTGCAAATCTCATCTTAGCTTCGTCAGCGGCCTTCTTTACTTCCGATGGTCTAACAAAACACTGCGGGACTAAACGGGAGGGGCGTGGGTAGGGCCAAGATGACCCGTCCCATCACCATTAGTAACCAGCAAACATTGTGACATCCTACACTAAAAGGAAGTGTTCTCAATCAAACTGGTGCACCTTCGACTTAACTAAACTCATTTTTTCTTTTAACATTCAAAACCTATTTCACTGTCGACTTTATGCTATTATTAGTAATCGACATTATGCCCAGGGCAGGGTTTCCTTACTAGCAACTGACATCATGCACTGGCCAGTGTATGCCTATATTTTCTATTAAAATGCTGTAGTATCAAAAAATATTTCGATAGCATTTCTTCAGTATGAAAAGAAGTCAGAAAGCCAAGAAATTTAATGACGCATGGAATCCTTACAGCTATCAATAGTAACATAGCTGATGCACAAGGCAAGGTATGCATATATTTAGAACACATTATAACACTTCCCATTTATTGAATAATATCAAATCGGTAACAACTCCAAATAGCTCCGAATTTCAAATACATGCAGCTAATAATTTCAAATGGTTAAGAATGTTTTTTGGGTTTTTTTTTGGGGGGGGGGGGTATGAATTCAAAATGAAATGGTGCACCAGTAAATTTCTATTAATAGATTTAGTATCTCAATTACATATCTCAATTTATACACAATCCGATTTATATTTATCTAGACCTGAACTCAACAACAATAAATTATTATAGAGACCGACAGTTTTAATCTTATATAACCTAACTAAAGATGCATTATGTTAGATTTAGATAAAAAGTTTTAATAATTCAACAACAGATAATGACGAAAATAAATATCATATTTCATTCAAATTATTTTATTCTGAGCAAAGTTATGATGATTGCAGGATTTTGTGTAGATTATTGAAGTATCGATTATCTGTTTAAGCAATAAATTTTTTAATTATCGATTATCTGTTTAAGCAATAAATTTTTTAATTTCAGGGATCTTCAAATCCATCAAAATCTCTGCCATCCAATAGTGTAGAGAGTTTTTTATAGGCTTATGTGAATAAATGTTTTAAAAATAATTTGAAGCCAAAATACAATCCTGTAAATAGGCTGATTTAACTCGTACATAATGCATCCTATTTTAGCATGAATATATATCACATTGCCGTGTAGTAATGATTAATAAATGTCCTTTTTTAGCACGATTATGTATCATATTACCATGTATGTATGTTTAACATGTTTATTGAGTTCTTATTTTAATTTTTGTTGGCCCACGTGTTTAGTTGAATTTTCCTATTATTTATTTATTTTAATTTATTCAAGTTTCGATATTAGACGATCACCTGTCATGTATGTACATTACCTGATAACATGGCCGTTATGGACAGAATTTCATTAGAACAGCTGAAATCACAACTAGCTATCACCATCTTCGCTAACTGGGGATCGAGAGGGAATTCAGCCATCATGGAACCCAGTTCCGTTAATTCTCCATCATCATCAAGAGCAGCCAGATAATTCAATAATTCTAAAGCTCTCATCAATGTTTCTGGTGCTGAAATATTTAAATTATACGTTTAACTTGGTGTTTTTTCCACGACATCAAAATTTGATCAATTGATGACAGGTTTTGATTAGAAATAGTGGGCATGATTTTTTCCGGTTTCCCCCTTTCTTTAAAATAAGGGTTTTTATTTCATTAGAACTTAGTCTAATGTTGGGAATCACCTGACACATTCATTGGTAAGATAGATTTGACTCTATAGAAAGAGAGAGAGAGAGAGAAATGGGTTAAACATCCACTCGACACAAACTTGCGCATAGAGGTCTTTAGCAGTGGAGGACCTGGAGAAAACCCATGAGGTTTTAACCAATAATTAGTCAAAGACCCAATATGGTCTTAAGGACCAAAGTATTACAAAGATGTCTGTGTTGACTTACCAGGAGGATCCATGAAATCAAAATGAACCAAATCGTCGATACCCAATTTCTTCAGCTGTAATACAACCGAACCAAGATTCGATCGTAGAATCTCAGGATACGTATTCTGTTGCATCTCGTTTTTATATGCCTTCTCCGTGTATAATCGGAAACACTTCCCTGGACGTGTACGTCCGGCTCGACCTGCCCTCTGTTGAGCACTGGCTTTACTAATAGCTGTAACCAACAATGACTCGACGCGAATTCTTGGATTGTATACCTAGAGGAAATTTAAAAATAAAATGATCAATTTCAAAATATTGATTATTGATTTTATAATATCGATTAATGATCATGAAAACACACAGGTGAGTAACATATTATCTGTAAAAGAAATATCAGCCTAAATATTGTTCACATACATGTTTTGAATAGGATGTTTTTAATACAATGTTTTGAATATGATGCTTTGAATATGATGCTTTGAATCTGATGTTTAAATATAATGTTTTGAATAAGATGTTTTTTATATGATGTTTTGTTTAGCACTGATATCTTAAATACAAAGTTTTCATATGATGTTTTGAATACAATGTCTTGAATATGATGCTTTGAATCTGATGTTTAAATATAATGTTTTGTATAAGATGTTTTGAATAAGATGTTTTGTTTAGCACTGATATCTTAAATACAATGTTTTGAATAGGATGTTTTAAAACTTTGTGACCATTTGGGATCCACTGTCTACAATATCAATGGGAAATGGTCAATTAAATGTACACACATATTTGTGACTGTCACTTGATCGTCTGCCTGTAAAAGGTTGGCGGCTACAATGGGGCTGTTCTAAGGCTGAAATGATGTATAGGGGTATACTACGACGGGGAATAATACAGGCCTGGTACCGTTGGTCTATTGTTTGTTGGTCTGTTCAGGGTTTGCGGCTACACTAGGGCCTTCTTCGTGCTGTAATTTGATGTAAAAGGGGGTATACTCGGACCGGTTAACATAGGTCTGGTGGTAATAGACTACAATGTTCGGGGTTCACGCTACTTTCGATTCATGTCTGTACCTATTCTACACCATTCTACAACATGTCAATCACAACTAACCCATACTTTGTGTTCAATTCAGAAAGGTGTGGGTATCTAGATATTTTCAGAAAAGTGTTATTTCCCCGGTCTGGTACGGCCACATGGTCCTTGTTTTACATATTTCATTTGTTGGTTGCCCATGTTGAAAAAACAGCTCAAGATAACTGTAGGTTGAGTACATTTTAGTTTGAATTCATTCGATACTTAACTTTACCCAAATACAAATAACCATTTGACGGTCTATTTACCTTCTGTTTTGCGAATCCAGGATCTATGACAAACACGACACCATCGATAGTTAACGATGTTTCAGCAATGTTAGTCGATACCACAACTTTACGTCCTACGGCTCCGTTTGGTTTTTTAGGGGGAGGCTGTTCAAAGATCCTTTGTTGTAAATTAGGGGGGAGGGTAGAATAAAGAGGGATACATTTTAAATCCCCGATCTCTGAACCCAGGTTATCTGCTTCTCTCTGCATTCTCTTACATGCTTCATCAATTTCCTATAAGATAATATTTTTTTATGAGATTTCAAAGTTTGTTGTTGTACTTTGTGTTTTAATGTCCGCTTTCAATGAAGGTGATATTGCAGACATATCTTCTAGTTCACTTTTATTATCTGGGGTCTTTCCTGTCGGAGGAAACCCACAAGGTTGAGAAGGCTCCACCAGGGATCGAAACTACAACCGCAGGTCAGAGAGTGAAGTGTGGCACTAAAGGCCATCCCAACCGCCCCTCTTAAAATTTTACATTGAGTACTTTTAAACAAACTGTTTTTAAAAACTTTTGTTGAGCTTTATATAATAAAGAGATTTCAGACTAACTTCACTAGATCTAATAAATGAATTAAAATTAATGGATAAACATAAAATGACTAACGGCTATCTAATGGCATACAAGTGATCATGGAAAGGATGTAATTTCATTTGGAATCTACAGAGTCTTCAAAATTATGATCAGGTCATTATATCTTAAACCATTTGATCCAAGAATCACAATAACCCATCTCCTGTCCCGTTAAAAATAACCAACCTCTGGTCCCGTTAAAAATAACCCACCTCTTGTCCCGTTAAAAATAACAATAGATCTCCATCTTGTTCTTCACACATGTGTATCTGCATCACGGTTCTAATGGCTGCCTCCAGATAATCACGCTCTGGTTCCGGTGTGTAGAATATCTCGACTGGATGGGTACGACCAGGTACACTCATTAACGGGGCATTGTCAAAATACGTCTGGAAAACAAAACAACATCAGTAATTACACATATCTAAATAAAAACCCTCACTAAAACAAATTTGAATTTCTTTAGTTTGTGAATTGTCAATTGGTATAGTAATTTGTGTAAAATAAGTCGAAGCCCACAGAATATTGTTGGTATTATCGTCATAGCAACTGAATATAATAGGACAGATGAAGACCATGCACTTGTTTGATAGGGGAAGGTGAGGTCTGGATTTGTGTATCTGACTAAAATCGTAGAGAAAATTTCAGTAACACAAAAATCCTATTATTAATCATCATCACCGATCATAATGCTTTTACAGACACAGAAAGAGAGACAGGGAGAAATGGGGTTAAACATCCACTTGACACAAACTAGATAATTTCTGGACTAACATACAGTTTAATTTTATTTCAATAATCGCTTGCATGTAGGTGTCTTTAGCAGTGGGAGGAAGCCGGAGGAACCAGAGAAATCGCATGAGGTTGGACAGGTGACCCTACTCCTTGTCACGTACAACCAGGGATTCGAAACCACACCAGTTGATTAAATGAGGGGGTGGGAACAGATAAAACTCATGCCAATTTATAGAAAATATTATCTTGCGTATATGAAATACTCAACAATATGGCTAATCAACAGTTTCTTAGGAATTTGGTTTGTTAGTTACTATGAAACTGTGGAATCTAATTTAAAATATAAAACACAGAATGCTAATACCAACTTCACAAACTTACCTGAAATTTGCCTGCATCAAGAGTAGCACTCATAACAATAATTTTCAAATCATTTCGTTGCCTAGCAACTTCTTTTAATAAACCCATGAGAATATCTGTAGCTAGAGTACGTTCGTGAGCTTCATCCAGCATGATAACACCGTAGGCTTCTAATAGAGGGTCGGACATAGCTTCACGTAATAACATACCATCTGTCATATATCTATAAAACAAAATGGATGATAATTTTCATATAAAAAAAATGTACAATATCCTCTTCATATAAACATTATAATCCCCTAGCTACAAACAGAAATGATATGAAATGGGGTTTAACGGCCTGTTGTTCTCCTCCAACTGGCCTAATGAAGACCGGTTTACACGTATCACGGTGCTGAGGAAAATCTTGCTTGGATAATGGCACTATGGCCAACTCTTATTTTGATTTTCAACTGTTCAGTGTTCTTTTACTTGCACAACAATCTGGACATGTGACCAAACTTCAAACCGAGGGTTGCACACAGGAAATACATCAGTCATATTTTGGACTGATAATCCATGACCTGATTGTTCTGTAGAGAGAGAGAGAGAAATGGGGTTTAATGTACACTCGACACAAACTAGGTCATTTCGGGACTAACATATGGTTTCATTTTATTTCAATAATTCGTTTGCGCGTAGGGGTCTTTAGCAGTGGGAGGAAACTGGAGTGCAGGGAGGAAACCCACGAGGTTGAGAAGGCGCCCCTATCTCCATGCCACATACGCTCACACCAGGGCTCGAAACCACAGCCACAAAAGCCAGAGGTGACCGGCCAGATAGGGGTCGAAGCGCGGCACTCTAGACCACCCCACCCCCCTGATTGTTTTGGAATACTTTGGTGTAATAAGCCATGATTTGATTGATCTGGAATAATTTGGAATGAGAATCAATGATTTGATTGACTTCCGTCGAGAGAATCCATGATTTAACCACACCAGAATATATTGGAGTGACGTTCCATTGATGGATTGTGAGATCATTACAGAGAGGAAGAAATGAGGTTTAACATCCACTTTGGGGGGTTGGGATGGCCTAATGGTCTAGAGTGCCGCGCTTCGACCTCTAGCTGGCCGGTCACCTCTGGCTTCGAGCCCTGGTGTGAGCGTATGTGACATGGAGGTAGGGGCGCTTTCTCAACCTCATGGGTTTCCTCCCTGCACTCCGGTTTCCTCCCACTGCTAAAGACCCCTACGTGCAAGCGAATTATTGAAATAAAATTAAAACCATACGTTAGTCCCGAAATGACCTAGTTTGTGTTGAGTGGACGTTAAGCCCCATTTCTCTCTCTCTCTTAACATCCCCTTGACACAAACCCAGGTCATTCCGGGAATAACCCATGGTTTAATTTTATTTCGATAATTCGCTTACGAGCGTAGGGGTCTTTAGCAGTGGGAGAAAACTTAAGAAAACCCACACAGTTTGACAGCGGACCCTTGTCACATGCAACCGGGGGATCGAAACAAAGTTAGTTGACTCACAATCTAATTAAAATATAGATCTATATTTCGTTTCGTTTTTTATACTTTCGATGGCCTACACTCATGTAGATCTAACAAGTTATAGTGGGAGCTCACGTTCTATGACGTCAGGAATCAAGCACGGGACATTTGAACCGATAACGTCAGTCATTCGATTAACCAATTAGCGACCGTATTGCTTTTCAAAATCTACTTTTGTTTTGTTTTGATTTCTATCTGCTGGTGTTAGTATAGACGTCATTGGCTGGTAATATCTACCCACAGTTCCACGCATGAAAAGGTCAAACGGTCGATTCGACAGACTATTTGATTGGCTGACCCCTCATTTCAGACAGAACACGAGTTAAATAACAAGTCCTCCAGATCCAAGAGTAGTAAAGACAAGTAAAAACAAAATTTTGAACTATAAAAAACGAAACGAAATTGGATCTGTGTTTTAATCAGATTGGTTGACTCAGTGACAGACCTTATGATATAGCACACATCCAACCAACCGGCGTCCATTACAACCAGACTAGATATTCAACTTACTTTAATAATGTTTTAGACGACGTACAATCTTCAAATCTTATAGAATAACCCACTTCTTGACCTAATCCAATATCCATTTCTTCTGACACACGCTGAGCTACGGACATAGCAGCTACCCTACGAGGCTGGGTACAAGCCACACCCTTTTTATTATATCTAGCTCGTACCCACTCTAAACACCACTGAGGAATCTACAATAACAAACAACATTAGGTCAAATATGTTACCATGGAAACACATAATTCATTGAAAAATGTCTGTAGCAAAAGGCACAACAACTTTTAAAATGTAAGATGGGGTTTAAAGGGACAATAACATTCTTGCTCGCTTGGCAGCTCCAGAAAAAAAATAATACCCTTATTCTAAGTACTAGATGTTTAAGTGTTCTACCTGTTGTGTAAATGATCCATTACGACCTATTTTACTTGTCCAGAGGGTTCGAAAATATTTTAAATCAAAGTCACATTTGAAAAGGTTTACGTTAGACTTTTCAAATCAATTAGTTGAATTTTTCCAATATTTTAAATTAGGTGTGTTAAGATGAAATTCATATCATCAATTAATTGGAATATTTTAAAATAATACAATTTGTTGACCAGAATGAAGATTGGGACATATTATTCAGTTACAACAAGAGTGTTATT
This sequence comes from Patella depressa, assembly GCA_948474765.1. Lineage (NCBI taxonomy): Eukaryota > Metazoa > Mollusca > Gastropoda > Patellidae > Patella > Patella depressa. Next base: position 3,827,148 of record OX419717.1, read on the forward strand.
GGGGCTTTAACATCTTGCAGTTCTGCTCCGACTGGTCTAATGAACACTGGCATACAGCGCTAATGTCGCAGACTGATATTACGACATCCTGTGCGACTCCATACTCCGCGCAGTGTTTCGTTTGATTAGAGGTAATCCCACTACTCACTGCTGTAATGGGTGGATATTGTTGATTTGACTAGCTGCTCTACAAAAGCTTTACATTTAAAACGAGTGCCAATATTGGGTCAAATTTGTTTACATAACGTTACATCATGGCTCACGACTTTATTATGTACAATCAGCCCGTGCATAGCAGAATACTGCAGTAAAACTAATTGCGTGACAAACGAGGCTATCAAGTCAAGTGAAATGAAAACAATACTGTTTGGAAACAAACATACTTTCACTTTTTTAATATCTTAAATCACTGTCCAAAGTTTTAGGGAAGACCCCGATTAAACGAAGGACTGTCATGTTGCTGTACTCAAGTGATAGCTTTCATTGCACGGGAAGAAGAGACATACTCCCACAAAAGTTCAAGAATCAGAAGTTAATCCAGCAATGGCAAGGGATTTCTCGGGCCATTGCTTCAGGAATATGGTGTGACAGTGATAATAATTACCTGTGTTGTTTTACCGGAACCTGTTTCACCAACCAGAACAATCATCTGATGATCTGTCACCATCTTCATAAACTTATCTTTATATTCCCACACCGGTAACTGACATCTCTTGTTGTACAGCTGATAATATCGCGGTGTGAACGGTAAACCTGAAATAAATACAATAATAGTTAAATCACTTGTTGTACAGGTGATAATATTGTGGTGTAAATTGTAAACCTGTAATAATTGCAACCAAATGGTTGATTAGTAAGGTTGCAACGATATCAAATTCTGATATCGCCATTAATCATGATAACTGCTTTTGGAATTATCGCGATAAATAAAAGTCTACGATTATCAATTTTATCACGATAATTCTCTTTATCATGATATTTCTCTTTATCACGATAGTTATTTATAATCGTGATAATTGTAATTATCATGCACCATAATAAAGGATTGGTTAGAGAATAGGATTTCTAGTGAAATATAGGGGGTAATAGCCATCTGTAATTTCTCCTCAGTTTGCAGGTGGGTTCTGTTGTCACTTAATAAGACACTATTATGTTAATCAATCAGTCCACTACCCACCCATCTAAAGCCATCCGATAAAAAACAAAAGTCGATTCACTTTTCAATTTATTTTAATAATAATGTAATACATTATCTATTTAAAATATCCAAAAAAAGTAAACTGTTAAAACAATAATAGCGGAGACAAAGATAAAATAAACAAAACTAGATAGTAGATAGATATCGATGAACCTGAGTGCGGATTCATAACTTGAAAAAAGCGGCTGGATGACTAAGTCGAGTTACTTGGTTGCTTTGTTTTGGCGGGTTAAACAACCAGACGTACAGTACTAACTTAACATTGAAATAAACATAATATTTTCAGTCTTGTTAACCGGGGATTCGCCGCACCGTTGCTACGGTACACCGATGTCGCGTGAGGCTTTGTTTACAAAATGTGTTTCGGGAACTTTCTCTCACCGATTTTTATTGTATAATTTTACAAGTAGTAATTAAACTATTATTTCGAATTCGATCCGGCCCCCGCACCGGTGAAAATGAACTTTGGATTTATTGCACCGACCTCCGCCCAAAAAAATCCTAAAATACCGGGGATTGCGATTATTCAACTTTGGCCGATACGATATCACTTGAAAAAAAATAATCGCGATAATGCGGCATCCCCGGGGTATCGCTGCAACCTTATTGATTAGTCTCATTAATTCCAAGTAGAGTAGTACAATATCAAACAGAAACACTCTCCACTCACATGAGCAGTACAAGTATTTACAGTTGAACAAAGGTCATTTATTTTAAAAGAAAAGGAGAGAGAGAGAGAGAAATAGGGTTTAGCGTCCACTCGACACAAACTAGGTCATTTCAGGACTAACATATGGTTTAATTTTATTTCAATAATTCGCTTGCACGTAGGGGTCTTTAGCAGTGGGAGGAAACCGGAGTGCCCGGAAGAAACCCACGAGGTTGAGAAGGCGCCCCTATCTCCATGCCACATACGCTCACACCAGGGCTCGTAACCACAGTCGCAAGCCAGAGGTGACCGGCCAGCTAGAGGTTGAAGCGTGGCACTCTAGACCACTAGGCCATCCCAACCCCCCAATTTTAGGGGTCTTTTGCAGCAGGAGGAAACTAGACGACCTGAAGAAACCTCAAGATGATGGAGAGGTGACCCTTTTTCTTCTCACATACTTTGTACAAGCGTAAATCAAAATCATGCAACATGACTCAACGACAGACCTTATTTATAAGACAGTGTTTGTCATTTCGACTAGAGAGAGAGAGAAATGGGGTTTAACGTCCACTCAACACAAACCAGGTCATTTCGGGACTAACACATGGTTAAATTTTATTTCAACAATTCGCTTGCACGTAGGGGTCTTTAGCAGTGGGAGGAAACCGGACATTTCGACTAGATGAACCCCAATATTTTACCTGTAAATGGGTTCATTTGAATGGTTGGTCTTGGAATGTTAAATTCTTCAAATATAGATTTATGTTTCTTTTCATTTTTATCATCTGGACTCGTTTCTCTGTAACGAAAACAAATTTATTATGTAAACAATATTAATCAAAATATAATTACGTTTTATTTTATTAAGTTTGATGTTTTCTAAAATCAACAACTCTTTCCACTGAATTAATAAAAGTGGTCAATGTTTTTAATATAGGAGCTTTTATGCATGACGTATTTCCGGTGTCTATTTTTAGCCTGGCCTTTTCACTCCCGTCTCTTAGCATGGCAAATGCTAAGGAAAACGGGGTTTTCCGTCTTTATCTTTTAATATAAAACGTATTCTTGAATGCCACCCTTGTTGTAAGATGTGTGTAGCATTCGTAATAAATTACCGATTTCAAATTATGTCTAAATTTTTTTTTTTTCGTTTTATTGACGATATACTGCGTTGTAGCAGACGATATCATGCTAAGCTCGCACGCGGTCTGCAGTTGACCGCTGTACGCAAAAGATTACAAAGATGCATTGATGTATGAAGTCGATTTATATGTTTTGTGTTAATTTTATTGCAAACAATTAATAGATAACATCTGTTTGGTTGTAAAATGCCACGAAATCGAGCGAAAGAGTAAATAATAGAATGGGTTATAGATTCAAGACGATATTAAAATTTTTAAAAGCAGGACCGTAGCAAATCTAAAAAAAGAGCAAATAATAATCACGCTGTCAAAAATAATTCTGTATAGAATGCACCGATCAGTCCAGTTATATATTTGCATTCAACATTTGTTCTCTGAACCAAATACTGAATTAGAAATTGATAAAATGGACGCAAATATATCGTTCTTCATTCTTGGGTTGCGACATTGGAGATACACTGACTGGATTAAAATTTCACAGAGTGTCAAAAGTTGTGCCAAGACGATTTATGTGGTTGAAAAAAAAGGGTTTTAAAAATATTCACAGATTCAAATTGATCATCGTTTTATTCTTTCTGTTATTCATATTCCATCAAGATGATTTTTCTTATAAAATGGCTGACGTTTTACTCCGTGCATCAAACAACTATTTTATCATTGGTTAGAGCCGTCTAAACGCAGGAAAATTTACAGTAGCTAGGAACAGCACGCATAGACAATCTTATTTGCATATTGAATACTATTTATAGTAATCATTAGCTGGAATTATTTTAAGTCGATAGCATCAATCAGGGGTTGAAAGGAATAAAATCATGGAGAGCTCTAAAAGCTGCACCTAAAATTACAAATTCTGAAAATCGCTCTCCTAAAAACCTGCACCTCAGATATTCTAGGAGAGCGTTTTTTCAAAAGTAGATTTTGTTTATATTAATTGCCTAAATTCAGTTGTACTGATTTAGATGGTTTTAATGTGTAAAATTATGTTATACATCTGTTTATTTTACATCTCTTTTCCTCAGTCAAACGGTTGTTACAGGCCTGGCTATCACAACCCGTTCAATATATTTATTATTTTTAAAATATTGAGTCCACTCAATATTTCCTGCGACAATCCTTCGTATAATAATACAATAGCCTACATCGGTCACTTTATATTTACTTAGTCTCAATCTTAATGTAGCTTTTTTACCCCAAAAAAGGTTGAAATAAATTCGCCCTCATTTCATTAGAAACAATAATCGCCATATCATGGAATTCGCTAAATTGGATATACACGGATGTGTAAATAACCCGGAGTTTTACCCCTAAACTTTCAGAATTCGTCTGCTCATTATAAATGACTGATAGGTGACAAAAACGTTTGTATTTCTTCATTCGGAATCAAGGCTACATTATTTTAATAATAATAAACAATTTACGAATTTGTGATAACAAGTTATTTAGGCTATTAAATTTTTTCTTTAATTTTTGCACGCGAATTGACAACAAATTGTCCGCCATGTTGGTATTGGTCGGGCTCACGTACGCAATGTTTTGAATCGACTTGTGCTCATTTTATTTTGGTTCCTCAGCATACATCGGCCTATCAATTGTAATTCATCATTCAGAGTCAAGGCTACATCATTTAAAAATTAAGTACAATTTATACGTAATATGAGACGCTTTATTATTAATTAGACAAACAAAAAACATCTATCGCAACATCGTATGGTTTTGACTTTTATATACGTAACCCATTCTTGGTTACGACCGTGAAAATAAGATTGTTTCGATACTATCAATCGACATTTCAATGCTGATTATCGATAGTAAAAAATAACTATTGATACCCAACACAAATCGGCGACCATACATGGATAGATAAAAAAATCGGCCACGAATCTGCGGCCAAATTCTAAAATTTGGAGGCCATTGCCGCCGAGGCCGACGGCAGAGTCGAGCCTTGCTTGAGACCGTTAAATAAAAATAGATTATTTTTACGAGAATTTTACTAAAAGCGTTCGCGTTAATTCATTTAAAAGGTCGGTGATATTTTAAAAAGAGAATCGTGAGTTAGCCTTCTGTACGAGGAGCGTTGTTTATAAAATTCAGGTGCGTCTAAAAATATGTACCTGGGTTTCACTTTAGGTGCGTGGTAGGTGCGCGAGCGCTTTCGCGCGCCTTTCGTTTCGAGCCCTGATCAATGCCCAACATAAACCGTGTTTTGTGCAGCGCTATGCGTAATGAATTTGAGACCAAACTCTAGTTCACACCATGAGCACGGACCAGTCTTAACTGTTTTCCTAGATTGCAACGGCCATTACGGGTCTGGTAAACTTGCCGTATCTTTTCTATATCGAAGTTTTTGTAAATATCGGTATCTGGCATCGGTCGGTAAACCTTACATGTACGGTATATAGAAATGGCGATCGGATCCATTTTATGTAAAACAAGCTCACTGTACGGCGGTATTTTCACAAAAAAAACACACACTGGCCTATGGGTTACAGTCTACGAATAAGGCCAGTGTCTGCGCATGACCGAAAATGATGTCAAAATGGAAACCCGTAAAAGCTCCTATACATCGGAATTTGAATATATATAGCTTTGCTTATGCCGTTAGGCATATATCATCAAAAATTAACGAAATATGCAGTAGGCCTATATGATGGAACCGACATTACGGTAGTGTATTTAATTTTTATTGAGGTTTGGTATGTGGTGATAAACTAATTACTCTAAAGCTTGTTTAGAGTATGAATATTATTATTACTAATTAGATCATTATCAAATTTTGATTAATGATTTGAGATATTTATATTTTAAATATTTATTTATATTTATGGTGCGGTGGGGCGGTATCACGTCATTTGGGACTCACGTCATTTGGGACTCAACACAAACGACATTTGGGACCCAGTTGACGACGTTTGGGACTTCATTGGCGTCATTTGGGACTCAACACAAACGACATTTGGGACTCAATATAAACGACATTTGGGACCCGATATAAACGATATTTTGGACCAGAGTTCGACACAAACGTCGACTGATTTATCGGAGGATCCCTAGCTGCGGGAATCGCGCTTCTTTGACGCTCCGTCTGAATTCCAAGTACCGGTAGATATTAAAATGCATTTAATGGTTTTGGGGCAACCTATCCTCATAATCCTGGCATTGTTATGGCTTCAATTTTAATGTGGAAAACTTCGTTCTTCAAGAATCAATTGAAACTTAGGTCATTTTAATTTGTAAATTTCCCCTGTACAAAGCTGATTCGTCCTGAACAGAATCAAGACAAACAAAGTCAAAACGTAGCAAATTCGACGCAAGCAAAACAATCAAACATTTAGATCAAAATTTATACACCGAGACATTTATTTCTTTGCAAAGACTATCTTTAAAAATACCTGTTTCTTTTAGGCTGAGCATCGCCAACATCTATGCGATGTCGCTTCGACATTTTTGATTTATCTATTACCACACGCCAAAATTAAAATAACAAGAAAAATGGCGTCAAACTAAGCGAAACAGTTATCACTGGTACGTATAATTCCTTTCATACAGAAATGCATTAGGAATTGTGGGATACATTTTTATTGTTTCAGACTGGGGTAAGATTCAAATAGCCCGGATGAGCACATGTAGTAAACTTCCGGTTTAATGTGTTGATGTTGTGAAAAGAGTGTTTTTATATAAATACTGAATAAAAATACAGAAATGGAGGAGGATGACTGCCTGAAGTTTCAGGATATGGGTTTAGATGACAGATTACTTAAGGTATTCACCAGGGCATCACTGAAAGTTGCAACCCTAACAACCCAGTGTTTGTTTTATTTTTTTAAAGTTTTTATTAAGCCCTTTTTTAAATTTTATATAATATATAGGATCATCATCAACTCGAGAAGAAAGTCACAAAATTGAATATGACTATTATAGGGACACACGTTGAGGTATCAATGTAAAGGGGATATTGTTAGCAAACCTCTTTCGTTTACTAATGTCTGTAACATTTTTGAAATAAGAAAGTGTTTAAGATAATGATATACATGTACTACTACATACATGTACTACATAACATTAAAAAAAACCCCACAATTTATATGGAAAACGTTCATTGGATTACACATATTATAGCACACCATCTCATCAAGTACCCTCTTGATGTGCTCAATCGCTGAATGCCACTCAATGATAATATACATGTATTACAGATTAATACACATATCCAGCTCTATGTACCATGACTGAAACTTTTTCCCGCACCCTTATTGAAGATTGCCATGCTGTGATCTATCAAGATTAGAAGATAATTTGTTCAGATAGTGGGTCTACGACCGACTTTTTTTTCCTTTTAAATTGTGAAGGAGATAACTTATAAATGTTTTATTTATATTTCAGGCTATATCAGAGTTAAATTGGTGTGAACCGACCCCTATTCAAGAGAAGGCTATACCATTAGCATTAGAGGGTAAAGATGTGTTAGCACGAGCAAGAACAGGGTCTGGTAAAACGGGGGCATTCTGTATCCCAATAATAAATAAAATACTTTCAGATAAACAGGTTAGTTTGTCTCTCTCTCTCTTATGATAGTCAGGATCGGGGGGGGGGGGGTAACATGTGTGAGCTTCAGTTCATAAGGTCTGATTGCAGAATTTCGATCTCAAGCTTGTGTGTGGCAGCAGGGGGATCAATTATAGCTAATTGGGTAAGACGCTGGCTCGCTAGCCTAGAAGTCAGGTGTTTGATCGCTGCATTGTCCGAGAAAGTTCATCCAGATATTCGGGCATGGTTTCTCCATGTCAATGGTACAGGACTTGAGGGACAGCCAAGGACAGCTGTCTAGTCATTCGGATATTATGAAAACCTACGGTCCCATGTGTTATTGGCGTGCACGTAAAAGATCCCTTGGCTGTTGGAATTCAGTATAATAGTAGACCATAGTACTGCTGTCTGGGCAAAATTTACCTCATACCTCACTGTATGGCGTATATGTCAGAGCAGAACAGTTGGACGTTAAACCACATTTCATTTATTGTACAAACAATTTTTGATTGTGCTTTTTGAGAGTGAGAAAAAAATCATTTGTTAAACAAAATTATGTTAATGGAGTAAAGAATAAAACTTTTTAAAAATTTTTAGACAGCCAAAGAACAGACAGTGAAAGCCGTTATTTTGACACCATCAAAAGAACTCTGTAATCAAGCCTATAAAAATGTTATTGTAAGTATCTATAGCAACAAGGCTCAAATATATACAAGTATCTATAGCAACAAGACTCCGATATAAACATATATCTATAGCAACCAGACTCAAATATAAAATTTGCTATTAAACACCATTCGCAATCAAGGGATATTACAAGGTTATGGATAATAAGTCACTTTGCTTTTCTGTTCCCTACTACATTTTTCGACTATTCTAGTTGGATATTGTTTGTGAATGATACTTTTCTTTAATCATTTTTTATTCTGGTATGTTTCATTGCCTGGCAACCTATCTTTTATTCTGGTATCACATCGCATCAATTCCATGTTCCCATTCTCACTCGTAAAAACAGCAAACAACCAGAAAAAACCCACTGTAACACTGTTTTAGTGATAACAGAAATCAGTTTAGTAGATATATGATTTATTTACATCAGATCAGAATATGAAACAGTTACATGGAACTAAACTACATTGGGAACTAGACTACAACAGGAAGAGATATAACAATATTAAATCCCTCATTCCGCCCCACTGAGAATGCTTTGTGATCTTGGGGCCTGATGTATGTTTTATATTAACAGGAATTAACACGATGTTGCTCCCGAGAGATTAAATGTATCGACGTAGCTCCACAAGTTCCTCTTTCATCACAAAGGTTGGTAAATTTAATCACCTCTCAACCAATCTAAATATGGCAACCTTTACTTCAATTAGAATTGTCATGGATATGTATAATTTTCATCTTGAAACGTCTCTTAAAATAAAAATCTGAAATTGTCAATATGTGATTCTGTGTCATGAGGCAGATATTGGAAGAAAGACCTTTTTCCCCCCTTTTATATGCCCACACTGATGTCGTTGATTTGTCCATGCACCCCTCTGTTGTCGACAATATTATTGCTTGTAGACACTCTAGATGCTAAAGTGAATATCCAATTAACTTTTATATTTACACACAGTATTTAACCCTTGTGGGTGCACGTGGTGAGAATCACATACATGTAGCAGGTAACAAGGGGTCCGTATGGACCCCAGTTGTAATTCAAAGTTTTTACGTACAGATGTATTTGAATTTAAAAGCAGCGGGCAAGTTTTTATTTGCATTTATATTTGACAACTGAAAAACAACTAAATTATTATACAAAAACATTTTTGTGACATTTTGAACAGATTTAATAATACTCACAAAATTGCTACTTTGTGTACTATGTCATAACGAGGTTAAATGGCGATTCACGCTTGATACAAAAACCATAGAATTTTTGGAATTCATCATTTAATTTTTGGTATTTGTAACATGCAGATGTTTAAAGAGGGAATAGTCTGGCATACGCAATATAATATCGGGCAGCAAACACATTAGCAAAATTCCTACTGCGAGTTGTAAGTTTGGGATCCGATAGGACCCCTTGTACCCTTCAAGCGTTGGGCCTGTTTGGCATGTAACATAACTCTTCATGTCGGAAGCAGATGAATACCAATCTATTCGCCATGTTTAAAAATATATTGGAGACAAAGTCACTAAATTTCAGAAAGCAGTGCCCAGTAATTATTACAAAACACCATAAAACAAGTGCATGGGGTCCACAGAGACCCCACGTGCACCGACAAGGGTTAAAATCTTGTGACAAATTTTTTTATTTATTTTCGACAATTTGTGATGCTTATAACAACTGAATTCATTTTATCTGAAATGTTAGCAAGCCAAAACAATTCTACTATATAATGATTACTGAATTTGTTGTTATTCTGAATCAGAGTTTAGTGTTGAAAATATTTTCATTATTGATAAAAGAAAAAATATGCAACAATCCTTGTTAATTGAATGACTTGCTCTTACTATTATGGGCTTATGTTTCATTGCCTGGCAACCTTTGTTATAGCTCACAAACTGTATTTTCAATCGAAATTGACATAAAATAGTTTACAGCATTCTCATTGGTTGATGTTTAAAATCCTAGTACATATTTGAGCTTTTAGCCAATGAAATTGATGCATTCTTAAAATGTTTTACTGTACGCATTCGTGAAAAAGGTCCAAGGTGAAGAATGTGATCATCTAGTACCAATATTTTTTGCCTGAAATTTGTATTCATTGGGGGTGGATTGCTAAGCACGTGCATGTTTTTATCATTTTGTCTCTCATTGAGTCAAGTGGCATGGTTTCGATCCCATCTTTGTGTGTGACAAGGAGAAGGGTCATCTGTTCAACCGCGTTGCTTTTTCTGGGTCCTCTGGTTTCCTCCTGCAGCCAAGCAAAGGAACCTACACGCATATGCGAATTTTGAAATAAAATTGAATGGTATGTTAGTACTGAAATGACCTAGTTTGTGTTGAGTGGATATTATACCCCATTTCTTTCCCGCTATTTGAATTCATAAATTTATAAAGACTTGTATTTTTACTTGTAGGCCGATGTTAATGGAGAAACCTGATATAGTTGTTGGAACACCCAGTCGTGTTTTATCCCATATCAAGGGAGGTAATTTAGATCTACAGTCTAGTCTTGAGATGGTTGTTATTGATGAAGCTGATCTGGTTTTCTCGTTCGGTTATGAAGATGATATTAAAGACTTGATCAAGTAGGTGGACAATAATGCCTGTTTTCTCAATCCCTCCAGAAATGGGATTGGGTGGTCGCATGTTTTAATGTGTGGACGTTAGATCGTGAGGTCTGTCATTGAGTCAAGTGGTATGGTTTCGATTCCTAGCTTGTATGTGACGAGGAGTAGAATTGTCTGTCCATCGATGTTGTACTCATTAGCAAATTATTGAAACATAGAATTGAGGCATAGTTACTCTCTCTCTCTCTTTCTCTCTCTCTCTCTCTCTCTCTCAATCCCTCAAATTATCAAGATATATTTATTTTGTCCGTCTGACTTCTGTGAATTTCTATCTTTTTATTTCAGACATTTTCCAAAGATATACCAGGCGTTCCTGATGTCTGCTACTCTGACAGATGAAGTTAAAGCTTTAAAGAAAATGGTGCTACATAATCCTGTTAGTATTTATAGACAGAATCCACATGTCGGACATCTTGGGTTACGGTTAATTAAACATACATTATGCCTGAGCTAAATCTACCTATTGCAGGTCTTTTTTTAAGCCTAAAATTTTATCTAAATTATTAATTAACTTCTCCAAACCATAATCAACTCTTGATGCCATTGAAAATCTCCGATATTAAGTAGATTAGCAGACATATTTTGATTTTATTTCAAATGGAGAAGCGAGGCTTAGCTTTGAACAACCAGTACGATGGTTACGATCAGTTTAGTTGGAAATCGATACAAGAGTAGGCCATAGCACATCTTCAATAGAAGGCTTGATTTTGCTTTAAGTCTTTACATCTTGTCGAGGCCTTCATGTAATACCTTGCATATTTCGACCCTAATTTTGATTGGGTATTTGCCAATGCTTGTGAGCCTATCGGATTCCTCAATCATCGCGAAAACCAGGTAGACCATAGTGCAGCTGCCCAGAGAAATATCCCTTTGATCACTCCTCTTTAGTATCCTGGTTGGTGCACAAAAGTTGGACGTTACATGTATACCCCATTTCATTTCATTTTCACACACTCTTCATATTTCAAGTTTTGAATATTTTTTCAGGTTATTTTAAAATTAGAAGAATCACAACTTCCTGAAACCAACCAATTAACACAATATGTCATCAAGTGAGTATATCTTTCAGTGGGGTTGTATAGTTGAATGGTAAGCAACCGCGTGTTGTATCATAAAGCCTGTCATTGAGTCAACTTGCGTGGTTTCGAATCCCCGGTTGTACGTGACAAGGAGTAGGGTCGCCTTTCTAACTTAATTAGTGTTGAGTGGATGTTACTCCCCTTTTTCTCTCTCTTGCTTTCAAATCACAATAGAGTAGGACATTGGCTCCAAGGGTAGAGAGGTTGGGATGGCCTAGTGGTCAAGAGTGCCGCGCTTCAACCTTTAGCTGGCCGTCATCTCTGGCTTGTGGCTGTGGTTTCGATCCCTGGTGTGAGCGTATGTGGCATGGAGATAGGGGTGCCTTGTGAACCTCGTGGGTTTCCTCCGAGCACTCCGGTTTCCTGCTAAAGAACGTTACGTGCAAGCGAATTATTGAAAGAAAATTAAACCATATGTTAGTTCCGAAATGACCTAGTTTGTGTAGAGTGGCCATTAAACCCCATTTCTCTCTCTCTCACTCTTTCTCTCTCTCTCTCTATCCAGTGGTGCTGGATGGAGGGCCTGCCTACAGACAATGTATGGCACGAAAAACGAAGGTCCTGTTTAAACATTGGCATAAAAGAATCCTTTACAGTTGTAATTCAAGTGAGAGTATTCTGTTGTGCTGCTGTCTGGTTAGAATTATTCTTGCAATATCATCATGGATTAAGAATCTGCAGTGGCTTAGTAAATAGGATGTTTGGCCTCTAACTCAGAAGTCCTGTTTTCGATCCCTGCTTTGGTTGAGAAAGTTCATTAGGATTTTCCATCATGGTAACCATGGTAATTTTCTGAGTTGTGCCGGACTGAGGAGGGCAAGGGACAATGTTTAGTCTTTCAGATGTACAAACATGGCATGTACGTTATCGTCGTATGCTTGATAACATTCAGAGAACCACCAATTAAAATAGTAATTGTATGTAATATTAAGTTTCTGTATTATGTGTCACTCAAAGATAATAAATTGTTGTTTTTGTTTTTAGATGTGAACACAGTGATAAATTTGCCTTGCTATGTTCATTATTAAAACTTCGACTGATTCGAGGAAAAACTATTTTATTTGTAAACTCTGTTAATAAATGTTATAAGTAAGTATATGTTTATTATTTCATTGATTTCTGCCGAAACTTAATTATCTTTCAATGTAAGTAGAAGTGTCGCCTGTCCAACCTCGTGAGTTTTCTTGGGGACCTCCTGTTTCCTCCCACTGCTAAAGACCGCTACGTGTAAGCGGATTATTGAAATAAAATTGAACCATATATTAGTCCTGAAATGACCTAGTTTGTGTTGAGTGGACATTAAACCCCATCTCTTTCCTTCTGCCTCTGGTGTTTTTAAGACTATATTAAGATGGATCGTTATGTATTTTTTTATGGATTATTTCAGAGTAAAGTTATTTTTAGAACAGTTTGGAGTTCCTACTTGTGTTTTAAATTCAGAATTACCTGTGAATACAAGGTAAATATATACTATTAATATACTCCAGGGCTCTCATAGCAAAATATATTTTTTTCAAAATAAAAGAATATGACATTTCTATATGATTATTTATTCCAACTTATAAATCAATTTCTACCTAATTTACATGCATCTATATGAGAATTTAAAGTCTAAACTGCAATAATAAAGACTACCTCTTGACAGCATGAATGAATGCATATAAATATAATGTCACCAGGCCTAGGTCCATGTCGCTCAAATACTCAACCTGCCTTATAACCCATATTCCTGTGTATTATACAGCACACTAGCTGTTTGCACAGCTCAACCCCATATTCCAGTGTATTTTATATCCGACTCAAGCTGTTCTGATACCTCAAACCAAGTGTGCACTTCCGGTTTCAAATTTCGTAATAATGTTACTTGATGTAACCAGGGGAAATATTTACGTGCAATAATTAAAGAGGTTTTTTGATATGAAAGTATCTGAAAATAACCTGATATGAAATAACCTGTTTGAATATTTTACAGATGTCATATTGTGAGTCAGTTTAATGATGGTTTATACGATTATATTATCGCATCAGATGAGTCCACCTGCCTCAACCCCACAGGCAAAACATCAGATAAAACAAAAACAAAGTAAGTTATATAATAACTGTGTCTCATCCATGCGGTAACCATGGTTACTAGTTACTGATTGGCTGGTCCGGATTACAACCACATCCTGATGCTTGTAGAGGCGAGATAATCAAATTCAGGGGCAAATAACTGGTCTGATAATAACAGGCAAGTAACCTATTACTCCAGTAACTGTTCCACTATTCAGTTTTCTTAATCCCGGAAAATGTTTCAATCCTCGATAATTGCACCAGGGGCATTCCATGTCAGAACCTTGTGTACACTTGACGTGGAATCCCCCACCACTGGCAAGGGTTTCAATCTGCTGTCATGCATCATTGACAAGGGAAAAACAAACTGGTAAATTCTTAGGAACACTGGGATGGAACTTGGTTGGTGGGTCAGTGCTGTCTGTGTTCAGGAAGCTATTTGATCACACCAAGAAGGAAGAAGATGAGCCATGTTTTTCTGGGATGTCGCAAAAAGGTTTATTAAACATATCTTATCCAATGACTTATTTTTGTTGATTGTTGTTTTAGAGACAATAAATGAAATGTTTTTTATTTTTTAGAGGCAATAAATAAATGAAAAATTTTGGATGTTTTAGAGGCAGTAAATGAAATATTTTTTTTGCTTGTTTTGGAGGCAATAATGGAATATTTTTGTTGCTTTAGAGACAGCGATTGAAATATTTTTCTTGATTGTTGTTTTAGAGGCAATAATAGATTTAGAGGCAATAAATTAAATATATTTGATGTTTAGAGACAATAATCAAAATATTTTGGATGTTTAGAGGCACTGATTTGAAATATTTTCCTTGTTTGTTTTAGAGGCAACAAAAAAGATAAAGAATATGGTGTATCACGAGGAATAGATTTTCAAAATATTTCTAATGTTATAAATTTTGAATTTCCTAAAACTGTGAAAAATTATATCCATCGAGTTGGAAGGTAAGTAAATAAATTTTATATTGCAATAATTTAATCAATATATTTAATAATGACGTCAAGCATAATATTATATGTACACACCGCCAGACTGTATCTCCCATAGCAACTATTTCAGGGGGATAATAAAACCATTATTAATAGCATTTAGGGTCATTACGTTACTGGATAAAACAATAATACATACTAATCAATAGAATTAGGACAGGGTATTATACCATAATCATTTCCGTGTTCAATTCCTGCATTGGCAGAGATAGTTCATCCAGATTTTACGGTGTGGTTTCCCCTTGTCATTGATGCAGGACGGAGGGCCTGATAAGGACAGCTTTCTAGTCATTTGGATGGGATGAAAAACCGAAGTCCCGTGTACACATTGGCATGCACGTAAAAGATCCCTTGGCAGTTGGAATTCGATATAAGACTTGCCTTCATAGCACACTGTGTATGGCGTATGCCTGTCTTCATTAGCACAGGTTAGGAGCAGAACAGTAGGACATCAACGGTTAAACCCCATTTCATTTCCATAATCATTTCATTTCCATAATCATTTCCCGTATCAACCTTCTGAAAAGTCTTGAGGGGCTGATATTGTGTTCTAGAAGGGATTGTGTTAAAAAAAATAGCCCAGAGTGATAAGAAGGGACTGACTAGTTGTGTTGTAGAATGACACAAGGTGATAAGAAGGGAATGACTGATTGTGTTGTAGAATGGCCTGGGTGAATGACATAAATATATTGTATTTTATATCTTGTAGAACAGCCCGGGGTGATAAGAAGGGAACAGCTCTATCATTTGTTTGTGTAAAAGAAATGGCGTTATTAGAGGCAGTAGAGAAAGAACTGTCAGAACAAACAGGTATACAATGTAATCTTTGTTAATATCACTGGTATTATATCTATATTAATCTCACGTCAACTTTATCTCATAGCCGAAACCTTCGCATATTCCTGAAGCAATGGCCCGAGAAATCCCCCTCTGGCCATTGCTGGATTAGCTTCTGGTTCTTGAACTTTTGCGGGAGTATGCCTATTCTTCCCGTTAATCAAAGCTATCACCTAAGTACAGCAACATGACAGTCCTACGTTTAATCTGGGTTTTCCCTAAAACTTTGGACAGTGATTTAAGGTATTAAAAACGGTGAAATTATGTTCGTTCCCAAACAGTATTGTTTACATTTCATGCAATTAGATTTACTGCAGTATTCTGCTATGCACGTGTTAAGTGGGCCATGACGTAATGTTATGTAAACATATTTGGTCCAATATTGGCACTTGTTTTAAATGTAAAGCTTTTGTAGAGCAGCTAGTCATTGGTTGGTAGTCGGACTACTGACCAATCAAAATTTAAAACAACAATATCCACTCATTACAGCAGTGAGTAGTGGGATTGCCTCTAATCAAACGAAACACTGCGAGGAGTATGCAACCTTCATGGAATCTGAAGACCAAGCATCAACATCCTGTCATACGATGAATTTCCAAAAACTGAATAAAACAAAATCTATTAATGAATTTAATATGAAGAAAATTTGAACTATGAAGCACAAGTGCTAACATTTCAGACATATAAATGAAACTGAGACAATGAGGCTGATGTCCTGCGCAGATATCCCAAAATAAATAGATGACATACTAATTAATTGCACATTTATCTTTTTCAAAAGTATCGAACAATCCAACTGATTAGCTAATCTTAGTCCAAGCAGAAAATGTTCACAATTGAACTCATTCAAAGTTCATCACTCTTGATCAGTAAGAATCAAAGTTATCCTATCCCAAAGCGCTGACTAAAGAAATTGCTTAGCTCTGTTTATCTTTAAAGAAAAATGTTAATCATTGAACTCAGTCACAGGACTGAAACTTCGCTCACATCAACTTGAGAAATTTGTGTGTTTTATTTAATTACTATAATTGGTTGATATTTTAGACGGTGGTAAAGTATTTCAACCTTATCAGTTTAATATGGCTGAGATCGAAGGATTCAGATACAGAGCAAAGGTTCGTATAATCTCATGGTTTGTTTTTTAATTTCAAAATTTCTTTTTACTTGTCTTCACCACACTAGCATCATGAAGAAATGAAAAGATGTACTGTTCTGCTCTGTCCAGCCTAATGGAAGACGTGCATAAGCTATACAGTGTGCTATGAGGGAAATTTGGTCTGGACAGTGGCACTCTGGTCTACTCTTATATCTAATTCCAACTGCCAAGGGAACTTTTATGTGCATGCCGATGTGTACACGGAACCTTGGTTTTGCATCTCATTCAAGCAACAAGACACTGTTCTTGTCAGGGCCTCCGTCCTGGAAGGAGAAACGATGCCTATTCTTAATTTGTATTCCAGTCCTTCAAGGGTTCATTAATGAGCATGTCATTGTCATGGCATTGTGTTCACTGGACCTCTGTTTTTATCCCATCCGAATAACTAGACTTATATTGTTTTTATATTGTAGGATGCCATGATGTCTGTAACCCATCAAGCTATACAAGAGGCCAGATTAAAAGAAATTAAAAGTGAAATGCTTTCTTCTCAAAAACTCAAGGTAAGATACGATAAGTTTATTATACTGCCTTCTTGTTTGATGTAGCAGATGGAGAGGGGGTGGGGGTTGTGTTGTTCGATGTTATGGCAGGGTTGGGGGGCTGAGCGGTCAATGGGCACTTTAGGTCATAAGTTTCAATACCAAGCTTGTACCTGATAAGGCTTGTCATGTTAATAGATGCCTAAATAATAATTTATATAAAAATATGCAGATATAGCTCTTACATAATATATGTTTAAAGTTCCAATAGCATATTTTTAAGTTATATCTTTTTAAAATGTATTGAAATAAAGCCCTAAAATAGATTGTACCTATAAACAGTCCTACCTTGTTAAAGAATAATCCTATTAATCCTATAATTCACTATTGCCTGTTGAGAAATTGGCAAAAATATCATTTTCAACTTCAAATTCAAATGTTTGAAGATGGCCGTCCATGGAGAGGAATGGAAAAACAAGGGAGGTAATTGAGTTACTATTTCCTCAATCAGCCTGTGTCACCCATTTTAACGCCTGCAAAATTTTGCCCATGATCGTATAATAGTGAGTTGACAAGCTTTTGAGCAAAAGACATAGAAATAATTATGTTTTGACTTTCTTAAAAAATATGAAATTGGAACTTTAAGTACTTGAGTGTTTTGTCTGAATGTATAAAGTACAACAGTATGTGAACGTTTCAAATGAGAAGTGGTATAAGATGTTCATATTATAATATGATGTTTTGTTTTATATTTCAGTCCTATTTTGAAGATAATCCTCGTGATTTACAAGTCTTACGTCACGACAAAGCATTACGCACAGTGAAACAACAAGACCATTTAAAACATGTTCCAGATTATATAGGTCAGTACATAGCATGATAAAACATGTTCCAGATTATATAGGTCAGTACATAGCATGATAAAACATTCTCCAGATTATATAGGTCAGTACACGTGACTAACCATTATAAGTTCAAATACTACACATGATGGCCCGTGTATTGTTTACATCAGACGTTGTAGCGTGAACTGGTCCAAACTGTAGTGAATATTCGCAAGGCTGCTACAGTCACTGATAAGGATGACATCGTTGTGGTTTAATAAGGCCCAATTAGTAACTTTTTTCCACCGACAAATTAAATTCTAAAACATTTTGTTTTTAAATGCATTATATAAATAACTAAAGGTGTGAGTGACGTCTTATGTGAACAATGCACGCTCCATTGAGTCAATGATTGACGCCATGTGATGTGTTTGCGCGTGTTGAAGACAGGCATCTTTTACAGATATATTAGAAGATGATTGTCGTAATTCTCTGTGAAACAGATTGGTCTTCTATATCAGTGATTTTAGTGACCTAGCAAATATTCACTCCTTATTTGTGTGGATGACATCATCTCAACAGACTTTTTGAGGGATTGAGGTTATCTCCCTTATGTAATACTTCCATTAGTGTGTATACTATTTCTATTTCTTACTTTTCACCAGTTTATGATTTTAATGTCGATTGTATTTTTTAGTACCGAGAAGTTTACAAGGTTATCGTGGTTTAAGAAGACAGAATAATCCCAGTGTTCATCCGTACGCCAGTACACGATCACACGCACAGAAACGATATCAGGTTGGTGTTCAGTTATTTACAATTTGTTTTTATTTAACACTCTTACGTTGTGTAACACATGCAGGGGGGTGGTGAAATGGTTAGCATGTGCGCGTTGTATCATAAGGCCTGTCAATGAGTGGAATGACGTGGTATAAATTCCAGGCTTTTACATGACAAGGAGTAGGCTTGGTGGTTGGATGTCCAGCCTTGTGGGTTTTCTTCAGCTTCCTCACACTGCTGAAGATCCCTACACGCAAGTGAATTATTGAAATATAATTTAACACTATGTTAGTTCCAAAAAGACATAGTTTGTGTTGCGTGGACATTAAACTCTCTCTCTCTCTCTTTCTCTCATTCACGTTTAAGGCACCTTTCTCTCCCGATCCTCTTGACACACCTTGGTTTCCTATGCGGATATCCTTGCTTAAATCTTCCTTTTGCAGTTTCTCTGGAATTGCCCGAGTTCGACCCTGCACCCGTCTGTGTTTATCAATATTTAGATACTGTCTGAAAATTCAATTCTTTTGAAATGATAAATATTTGGTCTATTTCTGATGCATTTCTAGAAATCTTAAATATTTTAATTCATTATAAGTTGGTTTATCTGTTACGTTATTTTTGAAAAATAATGAATTTCTATATCAGTAGGATACTTTCATAGACATCCCCTGCCCCTTCCCTCTAAAAAAATCAAAATTCCAATCATTTTCTTTTACTCTGATATTGTACAACATATAAAAATATTATTTCTGTATGATGGCCTTGAATACGAATTTGAATAATGATTTGTATTTTTTCAGAGAATGAAGGCTGATCCTTTGAGAAGTTTTGAATTCACTAAACGGAGGAAATCATTCAGGAAGAAATAAAACTGTTTTAAATCATTGATCTTATTGTTTAATATTATCCATCATTTTCAAACAATAAAATGGGGTCTATCGTCCTCCTAAACAGGGCTAATGAAGATGGGCATACGCCATACAGTGTGTTATAAGGGAAATTTTGCCCGAGCAGCAGCGCTACAGCCTACTCTTATATCAAATTCCAACTGCCAAGGTGTACACGAGACCTCGGTTTTTTGACCCATCTGAAAGACAAGACAGTTGTCCTTGCCAGGCCCCATGTCCTGCATCTTTGAAAAGGGGAAACTACAACGGAAAATCTGGATGAACTTTCTCGGCCAATGCAGGGATCGAAAACCCAACCTCCAGGCTGGCACTAGCGTCTTACCCACTTAGCCACGTGATCCCCATTTTTTTCAAACAGGCAAGACATTGGACATTATTAAATGTGTTGGTCTGTCACTTGTTCTTGACACAATAAATCTGCATATAATGGAGAAGGGTGGTCTAGTTGGTTAATACTGTGCACAGGAAATCATCGGATCTGTCATTGAGTTAATTGATGATGTTTTGATTCCCTGCTTGGACGTGGAAGAATAAGGGTCGCCACAAACTGCTCAAGAAATGAAATTGAAATGACCTCTCTCTTGATCTCTCATGAGCTAGTTATCCTCTTATGTGAGGCGCGTTGAGCAGTGGGTAAGACGTTGGCCCGCTAGCCTGGAGGTCGGGTGTTCGATCCCTTCATTGTCCGAGAAAGTTCATCGAGATTTTCCGATGTGGTTTCCCTTGTCAGTCGTGGAGAACAGAGGGTCATTTTAGAATTTCTTCTAAACTTTGCAGATGGAGGGCTCTGAAAGCATCGTAACAATAGCCTAAGGACTATTAGCCATTAGGAATAATTATATATATAAGAGTGAAATCGGCTCCGTACAAATGAGAAATGCCATTATAATAAAATTTGGGTGTGTTTGTTTAGTTCACATCCTTTTCCCATACAAATACGTATGTTTCACAATGGTAGTGCGTATTTGTGCTTGCGAAATATTGACATGACATATCGCTTTGTCTGATATGAATAGCTGAAGAATACCAAGAAATGAGCTTTATTTGAGGCGGGGTCCTGTTTCTACTTGGTTGAACATGTATGGTTGATTCAATTCCTTTTAATCAAAATGAAGTGTTGAAGCAAGCGTTGGTTGATCAAAATTTGGTTTGCAACAAGATTAAGCACAAACAGAATTTTTAAAAACTAATTTTTTAGCTTTCTGTATCGACGCATTAATACACAAATGTGATATCTAGGGACGTAAAATTTCGAATTAGGGCAGACCGTCAACCCACAAAAGTCATGAAATCCAATAAAACCGAAAATGTCATCCGGATCAAAACAGATCCCCTTTCAATCCACTTGGGCATGACTAACATTGATATGAATTATAAGGGTTTCTAAGGATAAAAGGAATGAAATGGGGTTTAAGGTCCTTTAGCTGTTGGAGGAAACCGGAGGCCCAAGAGGTTGAACCCCACTCTTTGTCTCGTACACACTGGGTATTAAAACATGTCATTTGACTCTACCCCCCCATGCCCTTTAAAACACATATAATTTTAAAGTATCAGACGTGATTTAGTAAAGAAAATAGACACGAACAAGACGATTGTTGTTCACATCCATGGAGTATATACCGCAATAATAATACAAAAAACTATAATTACAATAAAAAAAACCTTTATTAACAATTACAATTAGTTGCACAATTATAAAATATAATCTTATAAGAAAAAACAACGTCTGCCAGGCAGGATACGCCCACAACTTGCAAGAGATGGAAAGAGAACAAGCTAAAAACAATGTATAATCAGGAACCATAATCCAGAAAGTTATGGTCTGAAATGCACAAATATCAAAATCGGATAAAAAAAAATTGACATCTACAGGGTTCATAACCTAGTTATTAATACTTTTACTGCCATTTTGTCGGACAGTTTCGTTTTCGATTATAGGGGATTGGTGGTATATCTAAACGGTTTTTAAAATCGGAAAAAATTGTAATCGCCAGAGAAGCTAAAATGCGATTTTTCGACCAATCAGTGGTCCCAATCCAGAGAGTTAAATTCGGACATGTGTGATGATCGCAAGGAACCAAGAACTTTATGACAAAAACATATATTTCAAGTTTCATCCAAGTTGGATAACAATTGTGGGCTCTAGAGGGTCCAAAACCTTGATATATCTTGATATACACACTATTATTATTATTACTATTATATACCAAGTCGCGGCCTTTATGTCTGTCCGTTTTACTCTGATTTTCACGTAATTCGAACTTGCTGCACGCGCATATAAAAATTATCAAATAAAAATGGGGAAGAAATTATATATTTATTTTTATCAACGACTAAAGATTAGTATAACGACTGTTATTCATCGCTGTTTTAAACAAAAATAAAACACACACAAAAGAAATATAATAATTCAATAAAAAAAAACACCACCCCACTCCACACCCTACATAAACACCAACAAAAATAGCGATGTATATTTTCGTTTACATAAATGTGATATTTAACAACTCTATAACACTAAATGATCAAGTCAAATAAAATAAACTTATACGTTAATCTTCAACATTTAAAACACGAATTATTTGTCAATTTCAATTAAATTGAAGCTGTGATCATACCGGAAAAAGATGGGCTTCTGATATCCAATATTTAAGACAACATAAACATTTTACCATTGGTACACGAATCGTGTACCACAATGCGTTTAAGCCCAAGTTCTAGCAAGAGACGTTGAACCCCATTTCATTGCATTTTGTACATGAGGGAGCCGATAATGCACCGTCAGTGGTGCAGACGGGGGGCCTGGTAAGTCTTTAGGATGGGACAAAAAAACCGAGGATAAGGGCACACATTGGCATGCACAAAGAAGACCCCATGGTGGCAATTGGAATTCGAAATACGAAGAGGGAAATAAGAGTAGGATATAGTGCGGCTGCCCGGGCAAAATGTTTCTTATAGCACACTGCATGGCATATGTCCGTCTTCATTATTCCAGTAGCCACAGAAAAGTAGGAAGTTAAACCCCATTTTGTCAATAGCATCATCATCGTCATCATCATCATCGCTGCACTCGATTATTCATAATAAGTTTTGGGATTTTAATAGAATTACAGCCCTGATTATGCCTACTATGATACAAATAAGACCCACTGTCATGCCTACAATATTCAAAGAACGAGCTGTTTTTCCCTTGTCTTGAGCAGAGATCACATTTCCAGCAGCAAAGGCATCACGTGACTGAAATAGAGTTATGGTAGACATACATTAAACACCGCTAAATTGGTTCTAAAATGTGCAACTACTTACAAGACTAAGGCTATCATTAACATGTGGGCCTGGTGCCTTGACCCGGCTACTTCCAGACTACATTACTAACCCAAACCTTAAAGTTCCAATAGCATATTTTTAAGTTATATTTTTAAAATGTATTAATATAAAGCCCTAAAATAGATTGAACCTATAAACAGTCCTACCTTGTTAAAGAATAATCCTATTAATCCTATAATTCACTAATTGCCTGTTGAGAAATTGGCAAAAATATCATTTTCAACTTCAAATTCAAACGTTTGAAGATGGCCGTCCATGGAGAGGAATGGGAAAACAAGGGAGGTAATTGTGTTACTATTTCCTCAATAAGCCTGTGTCAGCCTTTTTAATGCCCCCCAAAATTTTGCCCATGATAGTATAATAGTGAGTTGACAACCTTTTGAGCAAAAGACATAGAAATAATTATGTTTTGACTTTCTTAGAAAATATGAAATTGGAACTTTAACCCAAAGAGTAGACGGATCAACGTAGCTGAGGCTCTAACAATTCAATCTGATCCTATTTCGTTTCTTTTTTTATATTTACTACTGCCTGGTCATTCGGATGTTTCCGGAGACCAAAATGGCCGCTTTATATAAATGAGAATTTGGGGGAATATTAGGCCCAATCCTAACCGTAACCCTAACCCTTTTTAGGAGAATGAACTTGGATCCAATTTACATTTTACCCCTCTTAAAAGGGTTAGGGTTAGTATTCTCTCTCCCAAATTAACTTTTATATAAAGCGGCCATGTTGGACTCCGGAATTACCCGAACCTCCCCAACCGGCCTATAATTAATTAGCCCAGATGTAAGGTACTTGCTGAAGTTTGTCGAGTGCTAGGATCAGAGCGTTTTATTAATCCAGGGAAGTAACTCCATTCACACAAAGAACTCAAGAAGGATTCAGACCACTATTTCTTAATACTAATATGAATAAGTTGGTTTAGTAACGGAATATATGACAACACCTACCTCACATGAATAAATTATTGCTACTATACCAATTGGCAAAAAGCAGCAGAAACAGACAAAGATGGAGAACCACAGATAATCACGGGGTTTTGTCACCGACAAGTTTGACGGCTGTGGCTGTGTTACCTGAAACAAAAATAAACTTCCGGTCAAATAAATAACTTAGTATCATTCTAATGATCATCAGAATCTGCTCCACTTTGAACGGGGGGGGGGGGTGGGTCACGGTGGCTTAGTGGGTAAGACGCTAGCTCGCTAGCCTGGAGGGCGATCAGTGTTTTATCCCTTCATCGGTCGTGAAAGTTCATCCAGATTTTCCGGCGTGATGAGTCACCCTTGTCAGTGATGCAGAAAGGAGGGCCTGATAAGGACAAAAAACCGAGGTCCCGTGTATACATTGGTGTGCACGTTAAATATCCCTTAGCTGTTGGAATTCTGTGTAAGAGTAAGCCAGCTGTCCGAGCAAACTGTATGTTGGATACCCGTCTTCATTAGCTCAGTTCGAAGCAGAACAGTAGGGCGGTTAACCTCCATATCTATTCATCTTATTTTATTTATTAGGTACTACTATTTTATATTTTATTAGAGTAGTTGGATTGTTTTGTATCTACTATAAATCGTGTCAAGTTGAGCTTTTCTCGTTGTTATAATTATAATTGATGTATTTCTGGATCTTTTGGCTAGTAGTACATCATCATTAAACCATTCAGAATTCGGTCGTATGCTGATGTGCTAAGTGTTTGCATAATTAAGTTTATCAAAAACACTTTGTAATAATTCATTGAATTGTATGGCCTTAATATTAACATCGTCTAGATCTACAATATCCCGGCCTAATCTTATATCAAATTCCAACTGCCAAGGGATATCGCGCCGGAAAATCTGGATGAACCTTCACGGCCAATGAAGGGATCGAACACCAGACCTCGAGGCTAGATCCAATCTTTAAGGATTGTCTACCATCATTAATCAGTGTCATCGCCAACATCATAAACTCCGCAATTCGGGATAATGTTTTTCCAGATATAGCTTTAGTCCAGAAAAGATAAAATGACTGCAGTTTAATGGTAATTTATAAACCAACAAAATGAAAGCAGATATATACAAATGTAATAAAATGAAATGGGGTTTAACGTCCTACTGTTCTGCACCTAACCTGGGCTAATGGAAGACGGACATACGCCAAACAGTGTGCTATGAGGGGCATTTTGCCCGGGCAGCGGCGCTAAGAGCTACACTTATATCGAATTCCAACTGCCAAGGGATCTTTTACGTGCATGCCAATGTGTACACGGGACCACGGTTTTTCGTACCATACGAACAACTAGAGAGCTGCCCTTATCAGATATATATAGGTAAATACTATATAATGCATACTTACAATAACATTGCTACCGGCTGGGTATTGCCCTTGAAAATATCCTTGGTCTGGGAAAAATTCTTCTTGAGGGGGGTATTGCGAAGGGTATCCTTGTGGATCCTTAACTGAAGGAAAATTAATAAGGATTATATTTTTGCTAATTTGTTATCTATATTCTAAACATCTTGCTAAGGGATCATACTAGTTATATTCCAAACTTTAACATCCTCTATTCATTATTGAACTTGTTGTAACTGAATTAGGAGGGGTGTATAAACACTTGGCTGTTGTAAATGACTTAGAAGGGGTTATATACACTTAGCTGTTGTAATTGACTTAGACGGGGTATATACACTCTAAGCTGTTTGTAATTGACTTAGAAAGGGGCGTATAAACAATCATTTGTTGTAATTGACTTAGAATGGGTGTGTGTACAATTTAGCTGTTGTAAAATTGACTATAATAATTTGTTTTTAAAGGGACAATAACATTCTTGCTGTCTTGGTAGCTCCAGAAAATAAATAATACCCTTATTCTAAGTACTAGATGTTTAAATGTCCTACCTGTTGTGTAAATTATCCATTACAACCTATTTTATTTGTCTAGAGGGTTCGAAAATATTTTAAAATCCAAGTCACATTTGAAAAGGTTTACGTTAGACTTTTCAAATCAATTCGTTGAATTTTTCCAATTTTTTAAATTAGTTGTGTTAAGGTGAAATTTATATCATCATTTAATTGGAATATTCTAAGATAATATGATTTGTTGACCAGAATGAAGATTGGGACATATTTTTCAGTTACAACAAGAGTGTTATTGGGGCTTTAACTTAGGGCGTATATGCAATTATTTGTTATATTAAACTTAGAAAAAAATGTGTATACAATAATACAATAATGTCTAGTCGTGCGGATGGTTCTCAAAATCGAAGCCCCGTCCATACATTGGCGTGCACGTAAAAGATCCCTTGACATTTTAAATTAAGGTGTATATACAACTATTTGTTATATTTAACTCAGAAGGATGTTTATACAATAATACAATAATGTCTAGTCGTTCGGACTGGACTGAAAACTGATACCCCGTGTATACATTGGCGTGCACGTAAATACCTTGACAGTTGGAATTCGATATAAACGGGGGAACTATAGCTTACGGGATTGTCTATTTATAAAGGTCACAAACAATAAGACGGCCATACGCCATACAGTGTGTTATGTTTGCCCGGGCAGTGGAGCTACGGCCTACTCTTATATCAAATTCCAACTGCCAATGGATCTTTTACGTGCGCGCCAATATGAACACGGGACCATCTTAATGACTAGACCACTATTCTTGTCAGGCCCCCTGTCCTGCATCACTGACAAGGGAAACCACGCTGTGATCCCCAATAAGACATGGGAAACGTATATTAATATAGCGCAATAAAATGTTTGAAGAAGGGATAATCCAAGTTGTGAAAGTCCACGCTTGTCTCACTCAACACCATAATAATAATTTATATCGCACATAGTTCCATGCTAGTATCCATGCCCAAGATGCTACACTGACTTGGTGCCATAATAAACCGTAACTACATGTTTGTAGACTGGATGTTTGTAGACTGGATGACAGTATAAAGCGAGAATTTCGTATTTTCTAAGAAAGTCAAAACATATTTATTTCTATGTCTTTTGCTCACTAGGTTGTCAACTCACTATTATACGATCATAGGTCATAGGCATTATTTCCCACACTTAAAAATCTTTTACATCGTAAATAATAACACAATTACCCCCCTTGTTTTTCCATTACACCCATGTAATAGCTATCTTCAAACGTTTTAATTTAAAGTTGAAAATGATAATTTTGCCAATTTCTCAACTGGCAATAGTGATTTATAGGATTAATAGTTTTTTTCTTTAACAAGGTTTCCCCTTGTCAGTGATGCAGAAGGAGGGCCTGACAAGGACATCTGCCTAGTCGTTCGGATGGGACGCGTTGTAATTCGATATAAGAGTAGGTCGTAGCGCCGTGGCCCGAATGCGTAAGAACCAGATTTACCCATTTCATCACAATATCAAGTTTTGTTTAAAAAGATCACATAGAAAGTGAATAAAAGATATCGTGCTCTTTGTTTGTTTTTGCTATGCTGCATTTATTTATTATCTGTTTTATTGTATTGATATGAGGGGGGTTGGGATGGCCTAGTGGTCTAGAGTGCCGCGCTTCGACCTCTAGCCGGTCGGTCACCTGTGGCTTGCGGCTGCGGTTTCGAGCCCAGATGTGAGCGTATTCGGCATGGAGATAGGGGCGCCTTCTCAAGCTCGTGTGTTTCCTCCGGACACTCCGGTTTCCTCCCACTGCTAAAGACCCCTACGCGCAAGCGAATTATTGAAATAGAAATGAATCCATGTGTTAGTCCCAAAATGACCTAGTTTGTGTCGAGTGGACGTTAAACCCCATTTCTCCCTCTCTCTGTATTGATATGCAATTGAGAGATTAAAATAGATCAAGAATTCTTGTATGTTATTTCGTTCGTTCGTTCGTTTCTTGGGTTTAACGTCCACTTCCACCCAGGGTGATATCGTAGATCACGAATTCTTGTATGTTCTTTAATGATCGATTATAAATTAAACTTGACCCTTATCGATTTTTCATTTGAATACAAAATCTTTCCTGGAATATTCCATCGTTTCGGCAGCAGCATATTATAGACAGTTGTAAAATACAGAAAGTTACGAAATATCTTATTGACACATATATGTAGTTTTTGAAAGAAGGGTGACACATGCCAAACAAAAAAAGTGTTACGATATTTTCAAAGGAGATCATTATTCTGCACCTTAAAATATGAATATAATATATGCTATAATACAACGCAGTTTTATTTATTGCAATCACTCTGTTCAATTATTGAAATTCTTTTTATATCATTTCTATACAATTCTGTTCGGTGAAAAACAGTTTACATAGAACGGCGCTCGTTTACGCATGCTTAATCCATTCACTAAGTTTGTTTTTAATTATCATTATTTTCTCGATTGTGATTCAACCATTGTCCGAATGCTTAGAAATACACGATGCGTATACTGATTAAAGCGGTTGTTATTCTTAGTGTATAACGTCCTCTTCTACCGAAAGTGATATCGCAGACAAGTCTTACTTTTTCATTTTTATTATCTTAGGTGTCTTTCTAGACTGGCCCAGTCTCTTCTATTTATTTTACATTTCGATTTATATAAAAGTATTAATTTTTAGTAAACCAACACTTTCGTTTCCATTTGTATAAAAAAAAAAATTTGAGTAAACCTGTAACCAGCACCAGAGACTGGACAATTTGCGAGCTTCACAATAAAAAGGGCGTTCCTGTCCTGTTTTACGTTGTTCCTTATTTGGAATGATTGACAGTTGTCAAGCAAGCCCCGAGTCACGTGACACGAATTTTTAAATGTAATGTCTAAGATAAATTAAGTTCGATATTTACCTTCATGAAACATGCGTCTCGAATGGAGTGCAAAGCAGTCATGCTGAAACCGTCTGCGGGCTGATGTCACGTTTTTGTTTCCATTCGCCATTCGGCTTCGTCCCGATACGCATGAACTGGCTTCGTTAAGTTGTTATAATGATGTCGTTTGTAATTATTTATGTTCATTCACCTCATCCCATACGTTGTATCCGTTCATTCGACAGATATTTTCCGTCAACAAAATTCTTAGATCGTTAAAGTATCACTAAATAACAATAACTGTTATCCACAACAAACATCTCACACCTACACCAGTTTGCCAGTGCAAATGCAGAAATCACGTGCACGACGTCACACGACCTACATAATGCAGATTGACCTACTAGATGAGAATGAAGCTCTATTTGCCCAGTCTCTAGAGATTACGTGTTTTTTTTTGTTTGTTTTTTGAGAGGACTGGCCAATTTTTGGTGTGTGGAGAAGACTGGCCACCAGTCTAGTGTCTTTCCTGTGGGAGAAAACCTGAGTACCCGGAGTAAACCCACGATGATACCAGTTACCGAAACATATATCGTTCATACGAGTTACCGTAACGACAGCTTGCGGCCCGAGACTCTAAACCCCCTATGGTTATAAAAGTTGCGCGTTATGTCTTAATTATTAAATAGTAGGGTCCAATATAGGCCTATTTTTTAATTGAGCGTTTTTAATTGTGAAATGTGTATACAATATTGAATTAGAGGCTTAACTATTTTAAATGCAGAAGTTTGACAGATAATTTTCTGTCCAAAGTACTCCAAAGATGACACGCATAAAATGGATAACGTTTCGTAAAATCTTTCAAGTCCCAAGTTCACAAAGCATTCTTAGATTTAAGTTGAGAATGAATTTACTCAACTTTCAATCAATGTTTTTTTTTTTATCCAGAAACACAAAACTTTTCATATAGTTTTTAATTAGGGTATTTGATGCATTAAAACTACCTTTAAAGGGACAATCCCGATAAGAACAGAGTCTCAAAAATTAAAGTCCAAGTATTTATGAAATTTATGGACCAAAATATAGTGGCATGGTGTATTTACTTTGTCTCAAAATTTCAGCTCAAAATATTGAGTCGTTTGGACGTGAACATCAACACTGCTTATCCGGACACGTAACCCTTTTAAGATTTCGGGTCAATTTTTTCATTGGGTGACCTGATAATCGATTTCTTGAGAGGTCTATACAGTGAATGACCCATTCCCTGTACTTGATAACAAAAGGTAAATTTCACCTACATATTATTTTATAGAAAAAAAGTCTTGTTTTATCCAGATACTGCATAATAAAACGTTCTCCATTTCCATATGAAGACTGTCAGGTTTAAGTTATTTACAAGCGTATCACAAATATCGGGTTAGTAGGTGGGCCTTAGGTTATGGATTTTAATGGATTTTAACACAAAATTAAGCAGTTTTATTCCCCAAAAAGTTATCGGGATTGGCACTTTAAGTTTTATGAAAGGGCTATATTTTAGTTACAATAAGGCGAACACTTTTGAATATATTCTTGAGAATGCTTTGTGAACTCCGGGCCAGGTATTTTGTTTATTATAACTCGCGTGTTACGCATTATACCGATTATATCTCAGTCTGTTTCATCTCTATATTCATGTCAAACCGGATCCGTTTTCAATGGCCCGATTCGAATCCTGTATCCATTCATAATAATAATTAATTTTTTCACTAGTCGAGCTATTTCAAATGTATGAAATGATTTATTATCTTAATGCATAGTCGCTCCTAGAGAGAGAGAGAGAGAGAGAGAGAGAGAGGGGGGGGGGGGAGAGAGAGGGGTGTGTGTTTAACGTCCATTCGAAACAAACGAGGTGATTTCGGGACTAAGATGGTTTTGATTTTATTTCAGTAATTTGTTTTTGTGTAGGGGTCTTTAGCAGTGTGAGGAAACCGGGGGACGCAGGGAAAACCCACGAGGATATAAGTCGACCTCTACTCCTTGTCACGTACAACCAGTTAATCGAAACGGCGCCCGTTGACTCAATGACAGACCTTATGATACAAATCTTTTAGGCCTAAAATATTATTTAGAATTATTAATAATAATAATAATAATAATAATTTATTGAACTTGTATAGCGCAAAATTCCAGCTTGTAAAGCTGCTCGCTGGCGCTTGTACAAAACCAAATATATGATAATGAGTACACAATGTAAAACAATATAGATAGAAAATCATAAAAACTGTTTGATAAAACAAGATAAGAGCATTAGATAAAATATAGATAGAAAATCACAAATTGAAATTAAACTATTTGGTAAAACAAATAAAAAGCAGTGTACAGAAAAAGTATAAATTAATTAGATATTAATTAACTTGTCCGTACCACAGTCAACTCTCGGTCGCATCGCTAGCCAGGAGCGGATTATGAACCGATTTACTGCATAACTTCAATTCACGATTAAATCAATAAATAGATAATCGAGGCTACTGGTTTTGTCTTACCGACTTTAATAATGATGACCGAGGCTAGGCGGAAATTTCAATTACTTAGTTCTCGCTTCACAGTGGATCAATTTGCCTTTACATTAGCTAGTCTTTAACTATTACAGTGCGAACTGCCAGCTCGATATATAATCTCCCATAATGTATGTTTAAAGCCCCAATAACACTCTTGTTGTAACTGAAAAATATGTCCCAATCTTCATTCTGGTCAACAAATCGCATTATTTTAGAATATTCCAATTAAATGATGATATAAATTTCATCTTAACACACCTAATTAAAAAAATTGGAAAAATTCAACCAATTGATTTGAAAAGTCTAACGTAAACCTTTTCAAATGTGACTTGGATTTTAAAATATTTTCGAACCCTCTGGACAAATACAAATAAAATAGGTTGTAATGGATAATTTACACAACAGGTAGGACATTTAAACATCTAGTACTTAGAATAAGGGTATTATTTATTTTCTGGAGCTACCAAGCCAGCAAGAATGTTATTGTCCCTTTAATTGTGTGTGTACATATGTTATTTATAGCCTAACTTACAAGAGAAGAGAGGGACGGCTAATACATGCCTAGCCTGTTCGCTATAATACATGCCTTAGTCTGTTCCCCAATCTATTTCCAATAATTATAATAATTTATGCAAAGTTATTTAAAATGTGTACTAACCATCTGAGTTTTCTTGCCTCGACATGATTGCTACTCCTATTTTATTTTGCTTCGATATGATTTTATTTTGTGCCCCGGTGAATTCAAACCAATAATTTCACATTAACTGCTTCACCGTACAACCTACTTCACAATTAAAGGAACTGATCTATTATGTCGTTTGTTGCGCAATATCTTTTATGGTGGAAATTCACTGCATGAATATTGAATTAGTGAGTCTGTGTTTATGAACATTTTAATCATATTCCTGAAGCAATGGGTTGCGAAATCTCTCTCTGACCCTTGCTGGATTGACTTCTGATACTTGAACTTATACAGTGTGTGTCTATTCGCCCCGATCAAACAAATCTATCCCAAGAATAGCAACATTGACAACCCATCGTTTAATCTGGGGTCTTCCCTAAAACTTTGGACATTGATTTAAAGTATTGTGCGACTCCAAACAGGGGTGTTTACATTTTATCCATTTTGATAGCCTCGTTTGTCACACAATTAATATTGTGATAGCCTCGTTTGTCACACAATTAATTTTTCTGCAATATTATGCTATGCTAAACATAATTGGTCCATTGTTTAAAGTGTAATGACATTGCTACGTAGTTAGCTGTTGGTTATTAATCAGGCTTTTGACCAGTTATTGATTGGAACAGAAAATTACTTTCTTTACAGCAGTGTGAAGTGGGATTAAGTACATGTACAATCAAAAGAAAAACTGCGACCTTGACCCTTGCAAGATGGAACCTGGCACTTCCTGTTTAATGACACAGTGCGATGTACAGAAAAGCTGCTACTCAATGACACAAAGGAGAAAGAAGTTTTTCTCGGATGCTGCAAATGAGTTTAACAAACTTATAATCAAAATATTTTTAATATTTTAGAAACAATAAAAGGAATATTTTCATTGTTTGTTTTAGAGGCAACAAAAATGATAAAAATATGGTGTATCATGAGGAATTGATTTTCAGAATTTTTTCTAATGTTATAAATTTTGAATTTCCTGAAACTGTGAAAAATTATATCCATCGAGTCGGAAGGTAAGTCAATAGATTTTTATTGTAATAATTTAATACATTTATAATGGTAGGGGGCTGGAATGGTTAGCACGTGCGCGCTGTATCATAAAGCCTGAAAGGGGGAGGGAGAAATGGGGTTTAACGTCCACTCGACACAAACTAGGTCATTTCGGGAATAACATATATGCCCGAATATCGAAAGGATTAAGGAATCAAGATCTTTTGGGTTATAACCATACATTTCGGATAAAATAAAAAAAAAAGTGACCTCTACGGTGTTCACAAGCTAAAAACGTGATATTTCGGACAGTCAGGGGTCATAATTCATGAAGTTTTTTGCAGCTTTTGCATATCTTATCTCGATTATCACTGATATTATAAATTTGAGTCTGTCAACAGGAAGAGTTCCAAGATGTTTTAAACAAGCAATTGTAAAACCTCTCCTGAAAAAAACCCTCCACTGGATGCAAATACCCTTAAAAACTACCGCCCTGTGTCTAATTTGACACCATTGATCACAAACTGGTCTTAAATCGCCCCAGCCGAGACTTTGGTGTCGAAAGTACGGTTCTCTCGTGGTTTGCATCTTATTTAACCGACCGATATCAATCTGTTGTTATCTGTGCATCTCACTCCTCATAAGCTGAATTAAAATATGGTGTACCACAGGGTTCCGTCCTTGGTCCCATTCTGTTTACTCTGTATACTACACAGCTAGGCAACCTCTTAAGTAAGGAACAAGCGAAACACAATCTGTACGCTGACGATACCCAGTTATTATACACTATCTCAGCTGGAAGAGTGTTCCCACAAGATCAAGTCTTGGATGAACTTAAATATGCTCAAGCTAAATGAAAGCAAGACTAAGATCAAGTACAAAGAACAACCTTGTTGTCCCAAAATATAAACTAAGCTCCACTGGAGTTCGCTCGTTTAGTGTTGTTGCTTCCAATTTGTGGAACTCGCTACCTGAAAATCATTAGACTCCTTTAAATCCAGATCGAAATCATATTTATTTGAGAAACATCTGCAAGAGTGGTTGTGTGTTTTGTAGCGCGATAAGCACGACTATATATGGAATAAGCGCGATATAAATTGACTTATTATTATTATTATCAAGTTACAATCTGATACATGCCAATATCGAAAGGTACCGAGATCTTTGGATTGGATAAAAACTGTGACCTGTAGAGTGTTCACAAATAATTGTGGACGGACGAACGGAGAGGGGCGACGACAATATACGTTCACATGAAAATGTGGGCGTATAAAAAAATAGAAAAACACGGTTATTTTCCACCAATCATAAAAAACAAAACTTGCTGCACACGCATATAAAAACTATCAAAGAAAAATGGGGAAGAAATTATATATTTATTTTTATCAACGATTTAACATAAATATAACGACTGTTATTCGTCGCTGTATTAAACAAAAATACCCCCCACCCCCACCCCCCAAAAATAAATAAAAACAAACCCCACCAACTCCATATCCTACAAAATACCAACAAACATAGCGATGTATAATTTCCTTTACATAAAATCTGATATTATTATGGCTAAGAAAGGAGATTATTTTATTAAGTCATATAAAATAAAATACATTAAAGCTCCAATAGCATTTTTTTAAGTTATATTTTTAAAATGTATTAAAATAAAGCCCAAAAATAGATTGAACCTATAAACAGTCCTACCTTGTTAAAGAATAATCCTATTAATCTTATAATTCAGTACTGCCAGTTGAGAAATTGGCAAAAATATCATTTTCAACTTCAAATTCAAACGTTTGAAGATGGCCGTCCATGGAGAGGAATGGGAAAACAAGGGAGGTAATTGAGTAACTATTACCTCAATCACCCTTTATAATGCCCAAAAAAATTTGCCCAGGACCGTATAATAGTGAGTTGACAACCTTTTGAGCAAAAGACATAGAAATAATTATGTTTTGACTTTGTTAGAAAATGTGAAATTGGAACTTTAAATAAAAGAGATTAGGGGTAGACCATAGTGCCGCTGTACGGGAAAAATGTCCCTCATAGCACACTGCGTCGCATATGACCCTCTTCGTTATCCCAATAGGAAGGCCCTGCAGAAAGGTAGACCATAGTTAAACCCCTTGTTTGTTGTTATTATTATTATTAGCATTATCATCACCATCATCATCATCATCATCATCATCATCACCGTCATCATCATGAGTGTCCAGTGAGGCCTACGTATTGTATTCGATTTCATAATAAATTTTCGGATTTCAATGTAAGAATAATCCTGACTATGGCTATTGTGAGGGCAACTAGACCTATTACCACGCCTACAATATTCAAAGAACGAGCTGTTTTTCCCTTGCCTTGAGCAGAGATCACATTTCCAGCAGCAAAGGCATAACGTGACTGAAATAGAGTTATGGTAGGCATAAATTAAACACCGCTAAATGGGTTCTAAAATGTGCAATTACTTACAAGACTACGGCTATCATTTACTTGTGGGCCTGGTACGTTGACCCGCCTACTTCCGTGCTACTTTGCTAACCCAAAGCTTAATACAAAGAGTAGACGGATCAACGTACTGCGCCAAAATAACTAAGGCTCTAACAATTGAAATACCATCGACACGCAATCTGATTAAAGAGAGAGAGAAATGGGGTTTAACGTCCACTTGACACAAACTAGGTCATTTCGGGACTAACATATGGTTTCAATTTTATTTCAATAATTTGCTTGCGCATAGGGGTCTTTAGCAGAGGCAGGAAACCGGAGTGCCCGGAGGAAACCCACGAGGTTAAGAAGGCGCCCCGTCTCCATGCCACATACGCTCACACCAGGGATCGAAACCACAGCCGCAAGCCAGAGGTGACCGGCCAGCTAGAGGTCGAAGCGGGGCACTCAGACCACTAGGCCATCCCAACCCCCCTATCTGATTAAAATACGGATCCTATTTCGTTTCGTGTTTTTTATAGTTTAAAATTTCGTTTTACTTGTTTTTACCACACTAGGATCAGGCAGCGGTGTTATCATTGACGTGTACTGGTCAATGTGAGGCATTATTAGCCAAAGAAACGGTCTGTTACGGCGAGCTTTGGGGCATGTTTTGCACGGAACTGTGGGTAAACTACAAGAAACGTCAGCGCTGATTGATCAATCCATGTCTGGCGGCATAGGGTCAAAAGCGGCTCGTTTGATCACTGACGTGAACTCCAGCTATAACTTATCAGATATTCATCATGTAGTGTAGTCCAGGCCCAATCTGTTTTACAGAGAATTACTTACGAATTATCTCTGTAACAGATGCCTGTCCATAACACGTGCGTTGACTTGCACGCGCCGGTAGTCATTAGCTCAACGGCTCGTGCAATGTTTACTTAACACCTAACTGCTTCGGGCAAAATGATGCATTTTACTCATTTTAATACCCATTTACACTAAATAGGAAATATTTTTTAACTACAAATACTTCAAACGTGTTTATTTATTTTTCTTTTACCTCAAAAAATTTTTTGAGAATTTAATTTGTCGGAGTAAAAAAGTTAATATGCCGTACTCGTTAAGCCTCGTCGATGTCATGCTTATCAGTGATTGTAGCGGCCAAGCGAATATTCACTGCGGAATCAGTTTGGCCCAGGCCATCGAAAGTATCAAAAAAAAACGTAAAGAAATATTGATCTGTATTTTAATAAGATGGATTGACAAATAACTTGGTATCGATTTTAGGACTTCCATTTAAGGGCGTTGATGTGATGGTCACAATTCCATGTTGTCAGCTAAATCAGATGTAGGGTACTGGAATCTGCTGAAGTTTGTCGAGTGCTAGGATCACAGCCTTTTATTAATCCAGGGAAGTAACTCCATTCACACAAAGACCTCAAGAAGGAGTCAGACCACTATTTCTTAATACCAATATGAATAAGTTGGTTTAGTAACGGAATATATGACAATACCTACCTCACATGAATAAATTATTGCTACTATACCAATTGGCCAGCAACAGCAGAGAGAGACAAAGATGGAGAACCCCAGATAATCACGGGGCTTCGTCACCGAGAGGTTTGACCTCTGTGGCTGTGTTACCTGAAACAAAAATAAACTTCCGGTCAAATAAATAATTTAGTATCATTCAAATGATCATCAGAGTCTGCTCCACTTTGATCGGGGTGGGGGGGGGCACGGTGGCTTAGTGGGTAAGACGCTAGCTCGCTAGCCTTGTGGTCGAGTGTTTTTCCTGCGTTGGTTGAGAAAGTTCATTCAGATTTTCTGGCATGGTTCACCGGTGATGCATAACGGAGGGCCTCACAAAGACAGCTGTCTTGTCGTTCGAGTGGGACGAAAAACCGAGGTCCCGTGTATACATGGCGTGCACATTAAAGTTCCAATAGCATTTTTTTAAGTTATATTTTTAAAATTTATTAAAATAAAGCCCCAAAATAGATTGAACCTATAAACAGTCCTACCTTGTTAAAGAATAATCCTATTAATCCTGTAATTCACTATTGCCAGTTGAGAAATTGGCAAAAATATCATTTTCAACTTCAAATTCAAACATTTGAAGATTGCCGTCCATGGAGAAGAATGGGAAAACAAGGGAGGTAATTGAGTAACTATTTCCTCAATCAACCAAGTGTCACCCTTTCTACCCCCCCCCCCCCCCCCAAAAAAAAATTTTTTTGTCCAGGATCGTATAATAGTGAGTTGACAACCTTTTGAGCAAAAAACATAGAAATAATTATATTTTGACTTTCTTAGAAAAAGTGAAATTGGAACTTTAAATATCCCGTAGCAGTTGGAATTCGATGTAAGAGTAAGCCAGCTGTCCGAGCAAAATTTCCCTCATCGCACACGGTATGGCGTATGCCCGTTTCCATTAGCCCAGTAGGAGTAAAACAGTAGGACGGTAAACCCAATTCATTTCCACTTTGATCTAAATCAGATATCAGCTACCTATTCTCCCAGTTCGGAACAGGGATCAAACAAATGACTGCAGTTTTATGATAAAGTATAACCCAGCAAAATGAAAGTAGATATATAAATACTATATAATGCATACTTACAATAACATTGCTACCGGCTGGGTATTGCCCTTGAAAATATCCTTGTTGTTGGGGATATCCTTGCTGGTGGGCATATTGGGATGGATTTCCTTGTTTCGGGGGATATCCTTGCTTATGAACATATTGCGGTGCATGTCCTTGTTGTGGATGATTTCCTGGCTGTGGGGGATATCCTTGTTGCGGGGGATATCCTCGTTGTGGGGGATATCCTCGTTGCGGGGGATTTCCTCGTTGTGGGGGATATCCTCGTTGTGGGGGATATCCTTGTGGATCCTTAACTGAAAGAAAATCATTAAGGATTATTTTTTTGCTATTTTTTTTATTTATATTCTAAACATCTTGCTAAGGGATCGCACTACCCGCATAATGCAGCATAGCACCTTGATTGCCTCTATTCATTATTCAAGTTGTTGTAATTGACTTAGGAGGGGGTGTATAAACACTTGGCTGTTTGTAATTGACTTAGACAGAGTGTATATGCACTTAGCTGTTGTAATGGGGACACCTCACTTTCCCCACATCTACAAAGGTGTTTTATAGCTGAGGCGCTGGAGGCGCCAGCCTCCTCGCGAAAAAAATCAAAGAAGTTGAACAAATAAAACGGGAGAAAAATGCTAAAACCGATGAGAAAAATGAACCGTACCCTAGTTAGGGAGGGCCCTAAAGTCAGACAAAAGGCCCCCTCGTCTGACAAAAGAGCCCCTCTGGCCATGGGAAAGGGCCCCCGAGTCCGAGTCAATCGTTTTCTTTACACTGTTACTGTCGAATCCACTACTGAATGAGAATGCAGTCATTGCACGGGTATGAAAATCTTCAATCACCCCCCCCCCCGGATCCCCGCGAAAGAAAGAGGGTCCTTACAATAGTATAGCCTCCGCCATGATAAACCTTAAAACGCCCCTGCACAACTATTGTTTAGAGTCTAGGTCCACCCGGCCATGACTAATTAACCAACAAAGGGAGTTTAAGGGGATTTATTTGACCCTAAATTCCATTCCAAATATGGAATAAAGCCTTATATTTCCCACCACTAAAATGATGTGATACACCTTATATGGTTTTCCAACCATAGGTCAAATAACAGGAAGAACTTGACGAATATTTTGACAGTGGTTAGGATTTTACCAAAACATCACTTGTTTTTTATGTGTAGCTTTTAATTCACGTGCACTATAAGGTACATGTGAATTTGACTTTATAAAAATAGTTGTTTTAATAATTTTCCCAAAGACACAATATGGTCTTACAGACCATAGTCTTAAGCCAGGCTGACACTGCACGACTTTTGGCCACGATTTTGTCGTGCCATCAATGTCCACATTGACATGAACTGACACGACGAGTTCACACATAGTTTGCGCATTGTTTACGCACTTCCCGCATTGGCACGACGAGTTTGCGCAAATCGGACGGTATCGTGCCGACTCGGGTCGTGCCAATGCGTGCCTCGGAATCGTGCAAGTGTCAGCCTTGCTTTACACTACATTCGCCAAGTTTCAGCAAGCAATAATCACGTTTAGCTTGACGATTGTCTTGTTTCTAGCGTCGCAAAATATCCGACGACGAGCTTCAAGTCGTTATTGACGCCACTGCCTGTTTGTACACCCATGATGGAGCGTTTAGTCGAACAGTTAAAGTTTTTAGGTTGCTGGAACATGCTTTTCAAGTAGGCATGCGATTTACTCATTTCATTTCAATTTCACGTTTTGATTTTAAAGATCAGAGGGAAAGTGAATAAAAGATACCGTGCTCTTTGTTTGTTGTTATTATGTCGCATTTATTTATTGTCTGTTTTATTGTATTGGTATGTTATTGAGAGATTAAAATAGATCACGAATTCTTGTATATTATTTAATGTAGTCCCTATACCACTCATTATTCATTTTTCGTTTGAATACAATATCTTGACACATATAGCAGGCCCGGATCCAGGATTTTGTCGCGTGGGGGTGCGTGCATTGGAGCAAAGGGTAATACGTTGCAACCTTGGATTGTTTGGGCGGAGACAATGAGTAAATCATGTTTATATCATCTATTAAAGCCCCAATAACACTCTTGTTGTAACTGAAAAATATGTCCCAATCTTCATTCTGGTCAACAAATCGTATTATTTTAGAATATTCCAATTAAATGATGATATAAATTTCATCTTAACACACCTAATTTAAAAAATTGGAAAAATTCAACCAATTGATTTGAAAAGTCTAACGTAAACCTTTTCAAATTTGACTTGGATTTTGAAATATTTTCGAACCCTCTGGACAAATAAAATAGGTTGTAATGGATAATTTACACAACAGGTAGGACATTTAAACATCTAGTACTTAGAATAAGGGTATTATTTATTTTCTGGACCTACCAAGCCAGCAAGAATGTTATTGTCCCTTTAAAGAACAGATATGTGAACGACAACATAGTAACAAAGCAAACGAAAATGAAAATCAACTATGTCACTGGGGCTGACGGGGCACGGCCCCCTCCCCCCCCCCGGATCCGTGCCTGTATAGGTATTAATTGAAAGAAGGGTGACACGTGTGACACGTGCTAATTATAGAGATGATCATTAATTTGCACCTTTTTTTGTGTGTGACTCTTTTCATTGGAACCATAAAATATGAATATATATGCTATAATACAACAAAGTTTTATGTATTGTAATCACTTAAGTCATTTTCTATTATTTCTATACAATTCTGTTGTGTGCAATATGTAAACAATCCAAATAGAACGACGTTCGTTTACGCATGCTTAATCCATTCACAAAGTTTGTTTTTAATTACTACTATTTTCTCGTTTGTGGTTCAACCATTGTCCGAATGCTTAGAAATACACGATGCGTATACTGATTAAAGCGGTTGTTATTCTTAGTGTATAACGTCCTCTTCTACCGAAAGTGATATCGCAGACAAGTCTTACTTTTTCATTTTTATTATCTTAAGTGTCTTGCCTGTGAGGGTAGAGAGAGAGAGAGAGAAATGGGGTTTAACGTCCACTCAACACAGCAAGGTCATTTCGGGACTAACATATGGTTTTATTTCATTTCACTAATTCGCTTGCGCGTAGGGGTCTTTAGCAGTGGGGGGAAACCGGGGTTATCAAGCTAATACAGTAAAACAAGAATTATGAGATAAATATAATATACAAAGAAAGGTTGCCAGGCAACGAAACATACGCCCACAGTAGCTAAATCGTCCGACAGTCAACAAGAGTTGTCGCATATTCTTATTTTTTACGGTAAAGAAACATTTATAATAGCCTACACTAAAATCTGATTAAGAGTAACAACTCATTAAGTCATTATCAGAAAATACGCTTAGTATACGAAACATTTAAAATCACGGATTCAGCTGTTCAAAATTCATTGAAAATCAATATCGAATAAAACCAAGTACGAACAATCCAAACCATATTTTGGTTATTTGTATTTAACATGTAACTACAAAGCTACTGGGTTTCAGGCTACCTCGGGGACAAATAATATCCACCTGTAGAGTAGCCCACCCAGTGGTATACACATTCGTCTCAAGACATTTAAACTCTGTATATCAATCTGAAGTCAATTGGATGATAACTTTGGCCTCTAGAGTGTCCACAAGATTTTTTGAAGTGATCAAGGGTCATAACTTTGGCACTAATTATCCGAAATCGCTGAAAATCAATAATCTTCTTCTTCTCATGACCCTAACACTGTGTATAAATTTAAAGTCAATCGGATATTAACTTTGGCCTCTAGGGCGTCCACGAGATTTTTTGATGTGATCAAGGGGCCACAACTCTGGCAGTAATTATCAGAAATCGCTGAAAAGCAATAGGATTCTTCGCCTCATGACCTCATGGAGAGAGAGGGAGATGGGGGGGGGGGGGGCTATCCTTTTCACGGATTAAGCTGTGATCGTTCGTTCTTTCGTTTCTAGGGTTTAACGTCCACTTCCACCTAGGGTGATATCGTAGACAAATTAAGCAGTGACACTACGGTGTCGTTAAATAGTTGATTTATGACTTTCTTCCACGTTGTGTATACGGTCCGTGATACTTGGGTGACACCAAGATCAATTACCACTGGAACACTGTTCACGGTTAACTAGGTTTATATCGAATACATCATCCTTAATACAAAGGTTATATACAGGATACTACACACGTGTTTACAAGCATAGATTATCATTAACATCATTCTCTCTAATTCTCGACCCCAACCATTTCATAGAACAATTATACTGACGGTACCCCAGTAACCCCACAACATCATATGGCTTTCCTACGATTTTACGGGGCCTTCTAATCCAAACAGTGTCTAAATGATGTCTATTTCGAAGTCTCTTTTAGCCGAGGGGCTGTGGATATGACGTTCCCATTGGAACCCATGGATGGTGTCATCCCTATCGTTTGAACATGTCTGAAATTAACCCTGCTCTTCTTATATAAAGAGGTTACGTGCACGAGTCATGTATTGTGGCCCGGGGAAATGGACCATGTGCTTCCTTGATCGGATTGGTCAATTACTCGGACACTACCCTGGATTTAAAGTTCCAATTTCACATTTTCTAAGAAAGTCAAAACATAATTATTTCTATGTCTTTTGCTCAAAAGGTTGTCAACTCACTATTATACGGTCCTGGGCAAAATTTTTTGGGCATTATAAAGGGTGACACAGGGTGATGGAGGAAATAGTTACTCAATTACCTCCCTTGTTTTCTCCATGGACGGCCATCTTCAAACGTTTTAATTTGAAGTTGAAAATGATATTTTTGCCAATTTCTCAACTGGCAGTACTGAATTATAGGATTAATAGGATTATTCTTTAACAAGGTAGGACTGTTTATAGGTTCAATCTATTTTGGGGCTTTATTTTAATACATTTTAAAAATATAACTTAAAAAAATGCTATTGGAGCTTTAAACTTAGTGTGCTAATATGGGCACAAGGTGGGCATTTACCTGTGTGAAGCATGTGATTACCAAAATGAAATGGGGTTTAACGTCCTACTGTTTTGCTCCGAACTCAGCCAATGAAGATGGGCGCCATACAAGAGTGCTATGAGGGAAATTTTGCTCAGACAGCAGCACTACGACCTACTCTTATATCCAATTATGTGTACATGGGACCTCGGTTTTTTGTCCTACCCAAACAAATAAGCAGCCGTTCTTGATAGGCCCTCCGACTACTCCTTGCCATGTACAACTGGGGAATCGAAACCACACCAGTTGACTTAATGATACAGCCCTCACCATTCCCCCATCCAAACCCCCGTAAAAATCTTGAGAGGAAAACTCTCAGTTGGGGAAATAAACCTGATGAACAAGCCATCTTCTTACTGAGTCACTATTGTCATTGTATGTGGTCTCCTGTAGCTCAACTAATCATAAACAACACAACAAGAAAACAAGCACATTATTTATAAAACTGATTTTATTTTACGTCTGCCCAAGTTGTGATTTTAAAGTCTGTATAATGGAGTCATATTTATCAGCTGTAAACACCATGACTGTTCTCATGGCTTCCATACTGTCCTCGTCATCCCAGCTACCACTCACTACATCATCTCGATCAGCTGCCACACTATAACTCACTTTTATATCACTTAACTACAATATACAACAAATACATACTTAACTATAAGATACACTTAAATACAAGATAGACTTAACTACAAGACAGAACACATATACACTTAAACATGCATTATGCAAGAGCTAAATCTGCCTATTTCTTTAGACCTATAATGTTTTCTAAAATATTAATTAGACATTAATTAACTGATCCAGGCCTTAATCATCTCTTGATGGCATCAGATTTCTCTGATATTAAATAGATTAGAATGGTTCAGCGATCCTTTGATTTAATCAAATATGGATGACTAAGACCTACTGTGGTTGAAATTACTACACACGTCTGTCAAACATTCAAAGGCTAATATCTTTGCTTGCAATAGAGTAATTTGAATGAAATTTTCAAATTATTCACTTTACATTATCTACTTTCGAACTATTATAGCAAGAATGGCTAGCTCTTTATCTAAATCTTACATATATCTTTAACTACAAGATACATTTAACTACAAGATAGAACTTATTTTTTTATATAAAGCTTTATGATATAATTCATCTGATATTACATATATTAATTAAAAATTATTTATTATTGTATATACTATTTCGCAATATTGTTTATATTAAATTTTGACTATTATTTGTATGTATGGAAAGGGCTTTTCTAAGTTTTCGAAACTTGTGATCAATCCTTTTGATACTTGTCAATAAAATATGTTTAATTAAAAAAAAAAAAAAAAAAAAGATAGAACAAATATACACTTAACTACAACATACACCTAACTACAAGATAAATTGAACTACAAGATAGAACAAATATACACTTAACTACAACATACACCTAACTACAAGATACATTTAACTACAAGATAGAACGAATATACACTTAACTACAACATACACCTAACTAACTACAAATACACAAGGAATGGGATGGGTTTAACAACTGCTTAACACAATATTGTGGTCATTCTATGGACATTTGTTATCGTTTATGCAAAGTAAGAGATAGTAAGACAAAGATTCATTGGAATCCTAATTTTGTGCACTAATCCATCCAATGAAGATGCATAAAGGCAATTTTGTCAAGAGGTCTTTAATGTACACATTAATGAATAAACAATATACCTTGCTAGG
The DNA here is from genome assembly GCA_948474765.1 of Patella depressa. Classification (NCBI taxonomy): domain Eukaryota; kingdom Metazoa; phylum Mollusca; class Gastropoda; family Patellidae; genus Patella; species Patella depressa. Next base: position 3,872,076 of record OX419717.1, read on the forward strand.
CCCTGGACCCTGAACCACTAACATGGGCAAAACCAGACTGAAAACTCCTGATACAGGGATAGAGTTGCACCCACCCAATCAATGTGGACCCCATTATGCTCAAAATGAATGTTGACTGACCGGAAGAGACGAGCCTGGATAAGATTTTCTGATATTAAAGGAAGAATAACTACAACTTACCTCTGATAATATTTCATCTTCTGGATTGCTATAAAATAACTGATTGCCTAATTTATTTCCCCCGTCCCCGGACGCCTCCAACTTGGCTCGATACGATTTACTGATTAAAATATAATAACCAAAATCATATTTCATCTTCTTATTCACAGCTTTCATCATATCTTTCCTATAAATATAAACACGATATATCCTGAATCACATGATAGATTAATTATTCAAGATAATAAATGAGGTTTAACATCCTACTGTTCGGCTCTGACTGGGATAATGAAGACGAGTATAAACCATACGGTTTGTTACGAAGGAGAATTTGACTGGAATGGTTCGCACTAAGGCCTCTTATATCATGTTTCATTTACATGCAGACCAATGTGTACACAGAATGTCGTTTTTTCGTCCCATCCTAACAACTAAACACTGTCCTTGTCTGGCCCACTGACTGGCACCACTGACATGGGGAAACCACTTTGGAGAATACTAAGGAGGTATCTCAGCTATCACCAAGACATTGTGGTTAGAGAGCCAGAGTTTGCTTACAAAACCACTGCATCTCCCCGACCAACACAATAAAGCATATACTAGTATGAGGTGTAAAGTTTTCTCAACAAAATACTTGTGCAAGAGAGAAGAGAGAAATGGTGTTTAACGTCCACTCGACACAAAGTAGGTCATTTCTGGACTAAAATATGGTTTTATTTTATTTCAATAATTTGCTAGCGCGAAGGTGTCTTTACCAGTGGGAGGAAACCGGAGGACCCGGGGAAAACCCACGAGGTTGGACAGGCGACCTTACTCCTTGGGATTCGAAACCACATCACTTAGCACAGTGCTAACCATTCAGCAATCCAACCCCACTAATTCAGGGTTCCTGCGGCTTCGTCAAACATTTTTTCAAGGATATTCAAGGATAAATATACGTCAAATTCCAGGATTTTCAAGGACATTTTTAACCTAAAGTTACAATTTTTCATCTTAAAAACAACCAAAAAATTACCAACTATCGTTACAATTGAAGACATAAACTGTTTTTTATTTTTACAGATCGACTTTCGGCACACCTGGGAAAACTCTCACCATTTTTAAAACAGAGTTATTTCCCTTTTCCTTATTATGCATTGTTTAATGTAATTCCTAATACAAATTTTGATTAGTCAGTGTAGTGGCTTCTAGTATGTTTATTGGGCAACAGAGTCACGTGAGAGTATTTGGTTGCCTAACGGTAAATGTCATCGGCTTATCTTGTTATTACGTGACAAAACACAGCTGTTTATTTAGATCAGTTGATTGACAGGTATACGTCAGAGGTATTGCTTAGTATAACCAGCATTACTTATAATCTAAACGTGATTTTCAGATAACTTACTAGTATTACCAACAAAATTAAGGATTCTCAACTGAAATTCAAAGATATTTTCCTATTTCCGCGAAATTCAAGGATATTCAAGACCTTGAAAATGAAATTTTAAATTTAAGGATATTCAAGGATTTTCAAGGACCGCGTGAACCCTGTGATTCTTAAGAAATATGAGGATAAGGATTAGTCGAATTAATACAAGTTTACCGTAAAGATTCATATGACGGTGCTGCTATTTCTATTGGTATATTCAAAAACCTTTCACTGATGAGAAACCCGACTTGAACATTCTCGCTGTTTACGATGTCAATTATTTTATTTCCATCTTCTCCGAGATTACTCGTCCGACATTTATCAACTAAATATGATATAATCTCTTTTACACACTCTAAATCTTTCTACAAAATATAAAAAATACAAAACTAATATTAAAGATATATTATCAGAGATTAGATAAAGAGCTGGCAGTTCTCACTACAATAGTTAAAGACTAGATAATAATCGAGAATTTAGCAATTGAATTTTAGGCCTAGCCTCGATCATCATTACTCAAGTCGGTACAATAAAAACATAGTCTTGATTATCCATTTAATGATTTAATCATCATTGAGTGTTGAGCACACATCGGATTCTAATTCAGTAAATATCGCAAGCTAGCATTGACATCAAGAGTTGATTAAGGCCCGGATAACCTAATTAATGTCTAATTAATAATTAAGATAACATTTGAAGCCTAAAGAAAGACGCGCAATTGGCAGATTTAGCTCTTGTATAATGTATGTTTAAGTAAATCTATCAACAAAATTTCAATTAGAAGAGTCGTTGGTTGGTTTACCTATATAAGACTAGCTATAGGTAGAATTACCTCTTACATATTGTATCTTGAAGAAAATGAAACTTTGCCCTAACCACGGAGGTTGTAAATTTACCTTAATTACCAGTCAAACAGATCAATTGGAGAAAAGAACGATTATCCAGTCAAGTGTGAGAAAAGATCAATTATCCAGTCAGATTAACGTTGAGAAAAGATTGTAACAAACCTTTCTTTCTGTGAGATTTACAACTGTCATGACACCAAACACCGGATCACCATCGTCAAAATCATCTTCACTATCATCATCTACATCATTTAATTGCTGAAAATATAATTTATATATATATCTGATCGGGGTTGGTGGCTATACTAGGGGTGCTGATAGGGTCCGGGAGTTGGTGACTATACTAGGGTTTTAAATGAAGTTGTTGTGTCAACCGCTGTCAGAACAAATTATTTAATCACAGGACCTAGTTTTTTCATTCCATCTGAAGAACTATACAAGTATATTTTCTCTTGCCATGCCCTGCGACTTCCAGAGCCACCATGGATCCCCCCCACCCAGTTAAGTCTTTATGTTAATACTTACCTTTATAACATTACCAACGTAATTCTGTGATATTATAGTATTAGCTAATTCTGATAAATTTATGTTGGCCTTCAGGAATAACTGTAAAAAAAAACAAACAAATATAATTAAAATTTCATCTCATTTCGGCATACAGTTAGTTAGCTTACAGCAACATGTCATTTGAAGAGAGAGAGAGAGAGAGAGAGAGAGAGAGAGAGAGAGAGGTTTAAAGTTCAATGACCCAAACTACGTCATTTAAAAAATTCGCTTACAGTAGGGGTCTTTAGCGGTGGGACGAAACTGGAGGTCTTTGTACCTTACAGTAGGGAACTTTTAACAGTGGGCGGAAAATGGAGGACTTTGTACCTTACAGTAGAGGACTTTTAGTGGTGGGCGGAAACGGGAGGGAGGACTTAAAGAAAATCTTTGATGTTGAACAGTGGACCCTACTTCTTGTCATGTACAAGCTAGTAATGGAAACCACGCCAGTTGACGCAATGAAATCCAGACTAGTGTTAAATTATTCAGCGACCCAACCCACCTCACCCCCTCATTTGAAACAAGAATAAAGGGTACACATCTTAAACCAATATTATAAATTCATCACATTAATATATAATAACAGACAGCTTGATGTCATTTTTCATACTGTAATTAGCCTACCTGTTTGAGAAGAGTCTTAATACCATGGAAATCTGAATCTTGTGGAATTCTCGCTTCAAATTCTACTTCCATTTCCTATAACATATGTAATGGCTTAGAAAAAACATATTTATGCTATAGTGAGTGACTCACATAAAAAAACACAATAATTCAACCGACTAGGCCTATTTCTAGGCACTACAATTTTCAACCAAACGACTATAGAGCTGTCATTGTCAATCCCGCTTTGGCCTACACCACTGACAAACAGAAACCACGTCGGAAAATCTAAATGAACTTTCTCGGTTGATGAAGGAATTGAAAAAGTGACCTCCAGGCTAGCGAGCCAACGTCTTACATACACATCTAAATCCGACTAACATTACATACCGTACCTATCTAAATCTGACTAAAATTTGCACTGACAACAGTCTAAGATTAAATTCAAGATGATATCTCCTTCAGTGAAATAGAGTAAAAGTTACTTGAATCAAATCCAATACGGTATGTTTACCTAATCAATGCGATTTAGCTCCTTCAAAGTAAAATCTTAATCAAGTCCAACAGAGTTATCTTTCCTTTGTTTACAATTTCACGACGGTCAAAACTTTACTTCAATTTACAGGACTAACAGCCGCTAGACGACCATAAACCTCATTAAATATTAAAGCTACCTGGTCCATCAATTCCTCGTCTGAACCACCATCATCAGAAACAGGGTCATCGTCGATCATTTCATTATTTTCTTCGATTTCAGTCTCCGCACGCTTCTTCTTGGAGGACGCCATTTTTATTATTACCAAATATCAAAATTTGGGGATGGAGAAGAAACGAAATACTTTAGAATCAAATAAATATTAATGTATGTTCTCTCATATTTTTCTTATTTACTATCAATTTCTAAAGTCCTCAAAATACTCTTAAACCAACATATATATAATAATTTGTACAGGTTATTGGTAAATCTGATATAGGATTAGAATTTCGTTGAGATTTATTTCCAGGTTCAAATTTGCATAATCACTGAAGTGAAAGTGACAAAGTGAAGCGGGAATGATTATTTTGGAAGTAGAAAGGGGAATTTTTGAGAATAAACACTAAATTGAGTGCACGATGGAAAAGTTTACATTTCCCCAGAAGGTTTTTTTGATTAAGATACTTAAATAAAGCCTAATTTGTTATTTACAACTGTCTAAACTTCTGTTGATAAAGATTTAGATATAATTTTCTAATAATTTCTTTGGACCATCATAAATATATTATATAAATTAAAATTATAAATAACCACACCAGAACAATATTTATTTATGTGTCGATTGTCAACCGTTGCTCCTATACAGATCATAAAAAATCGAAGAGTTGTCATAAAATTAATAGAAAAAAATTATCAATGATTCAATGTGTTCCCAAATAATTTGATTCTTTCTTGATTGAATGATGTTGCTGTTTTTATTTGTTGTCATTGTTTGTTTTTTTTGTAGAAATTGGACAGTTTGTTTGAAGACAAACAAAAAGAGCAACAGCAGACGTCAACTCTTCCGAAACCTAATTTCCAGAAGTGTATCCTTCATGTAACAGGTTCCCTGGCAGTTGGAATTGTATATAAGAGTAGGCCATAGTGCTGCTGCCAGGGCAAAAGTTCCTTCATATGTAGTACAGTGTACAGCTTATGTCTGTCTTCATTAGGCAAGTCGGAGCAGAACAATACATGTTCATTAAACTCCATTAAATTTCATAATTGTATCACACATTTGGCTACTTCCTGGATGAGTAGGATGTTAAAAACCATTTCAGTACATTTACTGGGCTATATTTTTTGCTATGAATAGGAATTCTTATTATTTTTTTTTTTTTCGATTATGAGATATATTTATCTTATGATACTTGCTCAGTTAATGCCAAGTTGAGGTGCATTCCCTGTTTGCATGGACTTGATTGTTTGGTTTGTTGTAAGTAAAAGAGAATTGCCCGACTCTGTGCAATGGCTTCTGAAAATCTTGATAGGGGAGGGCCCGGAGTAATAAAGGCTATGTCTGTTACCTGGAGTGTTTCCATCGTATTGAAATAAAATATTGTTTAAACAAAAAAGAACCAGTTTTAATATTTCTAAAGAATCATTGTTTAATGTTATCTATAATTTCTTTGACCTTGAAACAGCTTTGAAACTTTTAGATGAAGCAGTTAGCTCCCCTGTTTATTCCCAGAGATTTCAACAGACACCAAAATCGGGGATTCTACGAAATACGTCCTGTAAGTTGATAGCATGTAACAATTTTTAATTCCCATCATCAAGATTTTTAAAAATAAGAAAAAAATTCAGATTCTTGTCATAGCAATTGATATTTAGGCCTAATTTATCTAACATATGAAGTTAGAAAAAAGATCAGCAAAAGACAAATTTAAGTCTTTACAAAATGGCTCACATGCCCGGAGGTCGCGCATGTTTGATCTTTTAATTGGCAGAGATATTTCACTGGGATTTTCCGACGTGGTGCATGTATAAGTTCTTTTGGCTGTTTAATATAAGAGTAACTAGCCAAAGTGCCGCTTCCCAGGCAAAATTTCCCTCATCATGCGCTACATGGCGTCTGCATGTCTTTATTAGCCCAGTTCGGCCCAGTTCGGAGCAGAACAGTAGGACATTAAACCCTATTTCATTTCATGTAGGGAACACAAGTACAAACCCAATAGTATATTATGAAAATTACTGAGTTTACGTTAAACCCTATTTCTCTCTGAGATAATTAGCATACCATAGTATTCTTAAATAACTGGTTATTTTATGAGCCTGGCATGCTGTTCAAGAATTTGATTAATTTATATTTTTCAGTTACACCTAAATATGCTTCTCCTATACCCGGTCCTAGATTTGATTTATCAGCTATTGGTGGATCACCTGGTGGATATGGCTTACAGGTCAGTTTTTCACATCCAATTGTTTTCATGACGACACGATTTGTCATCCATAGGATATAACATCCTTTTTGATTCATAGACTTTTGTATTTATGTAATAAATCATAAATTATAATAACATAAACAGGTTATTTAAGATTCATAAATCAACAGTGGCTCAAAGTTCTGTTTCAATTCCTGAGTTGGCTAAGAAACTACCAATGTCACTGTTGTCAGTGTTGCACGGCAGAGTGGTGTCCCCTTGTTAGTGTTGCAGGACTGAGTGATGTCCCTATATCCGTGGTGAAGGGTGTCCTCTTGTCAGTGGCGCAGGACCGATAGGTGTCCCCTTATCGGTGGTGAAAGTCCAAGTGGTGTCCACTTGTCAGTGGTGCAGGATGGAGTGGTGTCCCCTTTATCAATGGTGAAGGACCAAGTGGTGTCCCCTTGTCAGTCGTGCAGGATGAAGTGGTGTCCCCTTGTTAGTGTTGCCCAAAGGAGTGGTGTCCTCTTGTCTGTGGTGCACATAGACTCAGCTCTGAACAGAGTTTCTAAAAAAAAATTCAAAACTTGCTTTTAGATTTATTCCCTCTATTTGTAGATGTAGTATGGACGACTTGTGGCAGTGGATTATAACTTGCTTGACGATTCTGTAGCTATGGATTTTATACGTTTGATCTTTTTATTTTTTAGAGTGACAGTATGATCACTAACTACATGTCTCAAGGTCATCATTCACAACTCAATTCTATGGTAAGTTATTGTTATAGATATTACGGGGCCCATGGTGGTTTGGTGAGACTAGTAAATTAATGTTATAAATATCTCATGTGGCTTGGTAAGTTATTGCTATAAATATCACGGGGGCCTCAGAGACTTAGTGAGAATTGTGTTGGCTCACTAACTGCGAAGTCCTGTGTTCGATCAGGGTTTTTGCCCTGTCAGTTTGAGAAGAATCATACTTTGACAACGGGCCAGCCACAACAATGTTTCAATGATCACGACGTTTTTGATTTTACCAGATAAAGTATCTCATGATTTTCGAGTGCCCCTGTCCATTCAAAATTTCATCATGGCCCATGCTAAGATTTAAGCCAAGTGAAAGATATTAGAATATTTTTATTTATTTTTTTCAGCTTGCCGATGATATAACAACTACTAATGTTTCTCTACTGATAGAAGATGATCCCGGGTTAGCAGGTAAATATATCATCTTATCTAACATATCATCTTTGATCTTTGTGTTGGCAAACAAGTTTGTCTGAGATTTTCAGTCTAGTTTCATCTTTGGAGGATCTTGACACTATAAATACTGTTGTAATAACAGATGTATTGTACACTCTTGTATCATTGTTCTATCCTGATGTACAACACATGGACTTGATTACACCAGTTTATAGCAGACCATTCAAGTTTGGAAATGAGTGCAATTTACGAGCATTGAATTTCCTACCCAATTGATTTTGAACTATTTAAACACTTGGATTGTCGAATCTATTCAAGGACAGTAAACTGGTTCTGTGTCTCTTTGAAGCATAAGTTGCAAGCAGTTTCGAATATGAGCTACAAAAAAATCACTTTTCTCGATTTTTAGAAGACACAATACGGCGAAATAACAAACTAACAGTCCAAAATTCTGAGTCGTGGGTGGTTTGAGGCAGTTGTAGATGACTAGAAACTATATTTCTATACCATCTGATTCAAACACAGTCTATTTCGTTTTGTTTTTGTAGTCCAAAATTTCGACGTACTTGTCGTTACTACACTAGGATCACAGTCATTGTTTTTTAAGGCGAGTAATCGCTCTTGAGCGCCTACAGCTCACCTGAATGTCGACAGAGGGGAGTTTTTTTTCCCTCCCCTTAAAATTGAAAATCACTCTCCTGTACAAAGTCATTGGGGGTTTATTATCTACCAACCACTCTCCTTAATATCAGATCACTCTTCTTAATTTCTAAATCACTCTCCTTAATTTCTAAATCATTCCTCTTATCGAAACTGTAGAACTTTTTAGGAGAGCCATTTTTTTCAAATTGTTAATTGAGGGGAGCTTTTTTTTGGCTCTTCTCTGAAATACAAAAAACAACGACTGGGATCTGGAAGAGTTGTTATCAATGACATGTTCTAAATGATGTGAGGCATTAGCCAATGAGACAGTCTGTTACAGCGACTTCTTGGCCTTTAAAAAACGGAATTGTGGGTAAACCACTGCAAATGTTAATGCTGATTGATTAATCAATGTCTGATGTCATAGGGTCAAAAGCCGCTCGTTTGACCTCTGACGTGAACTCCCACTATAAGTAGTCAGATCGAAATATAGATCTGTATTTTTATATTTACAGCATCATCAGGAGTATATCGGGATTTTTACGGATGTGTTAAATCCAACCCATCCAACATGCAGGTGTTCGAGCTAATGTCTGATTGCGAGACAGTTTGTACCGACCAGGTTCTTCTCCTTAAAAAACTTGTCAACAGAACGACCAGAAATACACAACAGAAGTAAGTTTTATTTACAAAGCTCCTAAAGAAGGGATTAATCAATAGCCTTTGGGAGTACACCATGGAGGGCCTTTACAGTTAAAATTTGATCAAGAGTAGACTAAAGAAATTAAAATAGAAATGGCTGGAGTGCATGTTTAACCCTTAGAACCCGAAATGCAGCAAAACCGGCTTGACATTGTATCGCATATACCCGAAATGTCGGTTTTGCGGCTTGGGGCGTGTCAAGCTCCAATTACCTTGACGTCATAATTAATGTGACGTCCTGTAAATCCAGGGAGGGACGTGCAACACCCCATGTATAGTCAGTGTTCAAAGGGTTAAGAATTGTTTTAGATGTTGGAATTCAATGCAGAATAGACCGAAGAAATGAAATTAGAAATGTTAATTTCAAAATGGCTGAATTGTTTTGTTGACTCATTCTCGTACCAAGACCCCGTGTGCACATTAGTGGTACGCAAAAGATCCCTTGACAGTTGGAATTCGATATAAGGGTATGCCGTAGTGCCACTGCCCGGGCAAAATGTCTCACATAGCAGAACAATAGGACATTAAACCCCATTTCTCTGTCTCTCTCTTAATACTCCAATGACCAAAGTATTGTTTTGATGACCTATTGAATGAATGACATTATTTATTGTTTTAGATTAAAGAAGACGTACGATACATTAGAATTATTGTACAGTGAGAAATGTACGTGGCAGCTATTACGATCTCTATATAAAGATAGATTATCAGATCATGATACTCCACATGAAGAAAAGATGGTACTAGATACTCCAGGAAAGGTTTGTCTCCCCTTTAGTTATCTCCCCTTTAATATCATACAGCAGACTCACTCGGCAAACCTCGGAAGATTTCGGGAATCTAAACTCGGCTGTATGATGAATTCCGCCATATTGGAACTACTTTAAAGGTCCCGGATGAAACATGGCTGCGCCCATTCCAAACACAAGTTGGCGACCTATTTGGCTAGCGACCTATTCGACCGATCCAGCTGTAAGATAATGACGAAATTACACTTCTATTCTGAGCTAAAGGAATGGATAAAAAATAATATATTCTACTTTCATTTGATAGACATAACGTTGGATTTTATTGGTTGATAAATAGAGACTGTTGTCTTTACTCTAATTATGTTTCCAAAGAACAGGTTGCAGCTCGATCGGTCGAATAGGTCGCTAGCCGAATAGGTTCCCAATTTGTGTAATAGCGCCAAGTTTTCCTGTTAAAGTAAACCGGTAGCCGCATCGCAAATGTATGGGCGTAGGTACATATCACTTACTGTCATACATCCGAGACTAGATGTAGTTTACGGAATCTGTCGAGATTAGCCGAGTGACAGCAGACTACCACTGTCAGGATAGGTTGCCAACTGGATTAAAATAAAGATATATATTTTGTTTCTGTTTATTGGCTAATCCCTCACATCATCCAGAACACGTCAATGATAACAATTTTTCCAGATCCTAGCGTAGTAAAGAGAAGTAAAACGAAATTTAGGACTATGAAAATAACACGAAATAGTATCTGTGTTTTTATTTCGATTCTTTCCTTGTTATCAGTATTAGTTTTACTCTGTCTTATAGAAATAAGGACTTATGCCCTAATTTTGTAATTAATATACTTGCATGCTTATAAAGTTATGACTACTACATAAACCCAACACGCAATTATTGAAATGGGGAAAAAAAGCAGAGATCCTGTGTATACTGTTAATAACGCATTAAAGATTTTGGCCGTTGAAAATCGAAATAAGAACAGGCAGAAACACTCCTTCATAGCACACCGACTGGTGGATACTCATCTGCATCAGCCCTGGATACCTGTCTTCATTAGCTGAGAGTCACAAAGGCTAAATGAGTAAGATGCTGGTTCGCAAGTTTGATCAAGTTGTAGATTGAGAAAGTTCATCTAGATTTTCTGACATGGTTTCCCCTCATCAGTGGTGCAAGGTGGAGGGCCTGAAAAGCATAAATGTCTAGTTGCTCCCATGGAATTAAAAAACCCCTTTGCTGTTGGAATTCAGTATCAGAGTAGGACATAGAGCCGCTGTCGTGGCAAAATTTCCCTGATTTCACATTGTATGGTGTATGTCCGGTTTATCCCAGTGGGAACAAAACAACAGGACGTTAAACCCCATTCCTTTTCATTTTCATTAGCCGAGTTGATGTTAAAACCTATTTTATTTGTTACATCTGATTGATAAACAAAATAACGGAATAATTAATGATGAATTATTTCAGATTGATAATAAGAGCGACCAGATGATTATTGATGAATTATTCGAGAAGACGCCATGGATACGACAAGCTCAGCTAGTCATTGATTGGTTAGAAAGTTCCTCACTGGATAACCTCGAGATGTTTTCAGATAATGTTCGTTTTTTTTCGGATCAAGCGGTGGCGTGGTAAGTGCTTTGTTCGGGGTGCTGGACCAGTGATGAGATTTTGCCCGTATATTCCGGACATGTTCTATGCTATTTTCCAAACGTCCTAAATTATCCTAGCAGGAATATGCCCAATCGGACATCAAGGCATGGTGAATAATATTCAAATTTCTAAAATGAGTATAGTGTACTGAATGTATAACGGTAGTTTTGGACGTGAATTTGATAAAAGTAAGGATTGACAGTAGTCGGCACACTTTCATTCTATCATATAACGACAACACGTAATTTTGTAGGAATATTACTGGTCTGTTATTTATTGTTTATATTTAAAGGGAGAATACTCTATATGAGTTAGACGGAAAGAAAGTAGGAAGAATAACCAGTACAACCAGAGCTTTTGTTGATGAACTGGTAAGTTTTTGTACTGACACTGTGATCCTATCGTGTTAGGTAACTATCGGGTTAGGTAACTATCGTGTTTGGTAACTATCGTGTTAGGTAACTATCGTATTAGGTAACTATCGTGCAAGAAGATAGCAGCTATCACAGGGGTTATTGTCGGTTATCGTGAAATAATGCCTTGATACTTGTGTTCAAACTTCCACCATGTTTTTCAACTGGTGTGGTTTTGATTCCCTGGTAGAATGCGACAAGGAGTAGTGTCTGTCTGTCCAACCTCATGGGTTTTCTCTGGCTCCAACGGTTTCCCATACTCCGCGCAGCGTTTCGTTTGATTAAAGGTAATCCTACTACACACTGCTATTATGAGTGGATATTGTTGTTTTAAATTTTGATTGGTCAGTAGTCTGTATACCAACTAATCACTAGCTGCCCTACAATAGCTTTACATTTAAAACGAGTGCCAATATTGGACCAAATATGTTTACATAACGTTGCGTCATGGCTCATGATTTTATTATGCCTAATTAACATGTGCATAGCAGAATACTGCAGTAAAACTAATTGCGTGAGAAACGAGGCTATCAAGTCGAATGAAATGTAAACAATACTGTTTGGAAACGAACATACTTTCACCGTTTCTAATACCTTAAATCACTATCCAAAGTTTTAGGGAAGACCCAGATTAAACGAAGGACTGTCATGTTGCTGTACTTAAGTGATAGCTTTCATTGAACAGAAAGAACAAACACACTCCCGCATAAATTGAAGAAACAGACGCTATTCCAGCAATGGTCAGAGAGGGATTTCTCGGGCCATTGCTTCAGGAATATGACGGTTTCCTCCCATTGCTAAAGACCCCTACACTCAAGCGAATTAATGAAATAAAATAAAACCATATGTTAGTCATGAAATGACCTAGTTTGTGTCGAGTGGACGTTAAACCCCATTTCTCTCTCCCTTCTCTGTCACGTATTTTAGATTTGAATCCGTAGTATGCCATCCTTGTAGATAAACCCTTTGTGTTAATTTGGGGATTCAGTTGTTAAGCCGCTTTCAGGGTATCCTGTACAAAAAATATATACCTACAGAGAATGACGATTATTATTAATTGTATACTCCAGGATCCAGATGCTCCGATACGTCAAAATAAAAGTCTGGATGATCTTGATAAAGAAGACGAGTTACGATTATTACAACATATGTTTGTGTGTATACGAGCAGGACAACTGGAAAAGGTGGGTCACCTGTTTTTATTTATTCGGTGTTATGCAAGAGGTAAATCTGCCTATTTTAGGTTTATTTTTAGGCCTGAAATGTTATAAAAACTATTAAATAGACATTTATTAACAAATCAAGACCATAATCGACTCTCGGTGTGATCCGATATTAGTATATTAGAATGGTTCAGCCATATTTTGATTTAATCTAAAAATGATGAAGCGAGGCTAAGCTTCGAACAACCAGTGTGGTGGTCGCACACATCTTGTCAAACCTTCAAAAACTAATATCTTTGCTCTCATTTGGAACAATATGAATTAAATTTTCAATAGATTCATTTTGCTATTTTCCGATTATTATAGTAAGAATAGCCAGCTATTTATCTAAATCTTACATAACGTATCTTTAAACCATTATAATATTACGTATATTACAGGCCCAGGAAGTTTGTCGTAATTATGGTCAATCGTGGAGAGCTGCTACGTTAGAAGGTTGGCGACCATTTCATGACAGTAATTACCAGAAGTTAGGGGAAGGGGGACAGGTGGAATCGGTCCAGGGGAATCAATATCGAGACATCTGGAAGTTGGTCTGCTGGAGAATGAGCCAAGAGGTAAAAATATCTAATTGTTAACCCGCTTAAATTTTGCGTCAAATAAATGACTCAAATTCAAACAAGGAGGAAGGGTTGTCGCACGGTCAGTATTAAAGCCTTATAGATATCTTCAGATCGTGTCTGATTTTAGTAAACACCGTAAATGAACACATGTAGTTGTATTTAAAAGAATATGTAGAATCAACCCTGTATTGTATCACTGTTGACTAAACTTCATCCCATGTTCGTAGTCTGACCACTGGAAAATTTCAAGAATTAATAATTGTCTCCAATTTTTGCCAAATAGTTCAGGAGAATAAAAAGGATTGTAATATCTTCCAAAATCTTGACCCACTGAAAAAAGCAAAAAACGTTAATATGAGGAGGGTATTTATGGTTTCTTTGGCTTCCTATTGTACAGAGATGTCGCTTTAAAATTTGATGTTTTACCTATAAATTGATTTTTGATCCTTCCACTACTGTGTATTTGAAAAAAACTTATTTGCAAACGAACACTGAAACGTTTAACAAGATCATAAGCTATCAGACTCAACTTGCCAACTATGAGGTCCAACAAAACATATGGGAATAGAGCATTTATGAACAGTGCACTGAAGGATTGGAATGAATTACCTGTTACACTTAAAAATATTGAAAAATATGAGTACTTCAAGTCGTTGTTAAAAACATTCTTGTTTAAAGACTATTACAATCAATTCTAAATGTTTAGTAATGTTAAAGTAATTTATTTTTTCGTCAACATTGTAAATCGCGTTGAAATATTACTTGCATATTGTAATGCGATATATAGGAATGAATTATTATTATTTTAGGGTAAATTTAGTCAATATGAAAAGGGTATATATGGTATTATGAGTGGTAATTTAGGGGCTGTATTACCTGTGTGTAAAACATGGCAGGATTATTTATGGGGATATTTTAAAGTTATGGTAGATACACAAGTTGAACGGGAAGTTAGAATGAGTACCACGTCTCCGCGTAGTTTTGAAGATTTACCACAAGAATACTGGGATAGGTTGTAAGTATTGATGTCTTCTACAACACAATCGGGAGAATATTTTATTACATGTTTTGGTTCACGGAAGGTTACACTGTCTCAGTAATTTGAACTTCCCAGCTTTTTATCCAAGTGTTTATGAGGGAAAGTTCAACAGGAATTCCCAGTCTGTTTCTCTCTTGTCATTGGTTTAAAATGGAGGGAGAAAGAGAGAAATGCGATTTAACGTCCTCTCGACACAAATTAGGTCACTTTTGGATTAATGTCATGGCTCAATTTTGTTTCAATAATTTGCTTCTGCGTAGGTGTCATTAGCAGTGGGGGGAAACCAGAGGACCCAGAGAAAACCCAAGAGGTTGGACAAGCGATACTAGTCCTCGTTAATGACAGGCCTTATGATACCGCAGACACATGCTAACCATGCGGCCATGGCAACCCTGATTAAAATGGAGGACTTGGCAGGCTGATGTGGATTTGATGGAACGAAAACTGTTCCAAAGTATGTGATTGGCAGCATGTTTAAATGAACCCTGACAGTAGGGATTTGAGTAACATGTTGTGGTTCTGTCAGAGCAAGATTTCTCTTGTGTCACACTGTTCGGCTCTGACTGGACTAATGAAGACGGGCATATACTCCTTACCGTGTGCTGTGAGAGAAATTTTGCTTGGCATTGGCACTACGGCCTACTCTTATATCGACTTCAAACTGTCATGGGTTCTTTAAATGCATGCCAATGTGAACACAGGACCACTGACAAGGTAAAACCATGCTGGAAAACACTGGGAGTGATTCTGCGAACTCGATGCTTGTGGGTTAGAGTCTAACTTACTGAGCCCAGCGACTCCCCACACTGCCTGGTATATAACCATGCATGTTATAGATAATGTTATTCATTTCATATTTATCTTTATTGACAGGATGAAACCAGAACAAGTTTTCTCAGAAATTGAGGCCAGTTTAGATGAGGTAAAAATCTGATTAAAACACAGATCCTATTTCGTTCAATTTTTCATAGTTCATAGTTTTATTTGTCTTTATAACATTAGAATCTGGAAAAGATTTTATATAATGTGCGTTCTGGATGGCGATTTTTTGGTTCAAGTAAACAACTAGAAATGTCAACCAATATATGATGTCATAGGCTCAAAAGCCTTTGTGCGACCTCTGACGTGACCTTTACCACAATGAGTCAGATCTTTGCTTTCAAAAGTATAAAAAATCGAGGAAATAAGATTTTTCTTAAAGTCTACCAAAAACATGACATTTTATCAACTTTTACCTGCCATAAACATGACCTTTTGTCAACTGTACCATTGGACATTCACTGTGCATTAAGTGTTATAGTTCTGGGGCCTATTTCACGAAATTTTAACTAAGATAAGATCCCAATTTTAGTAATTTGATTGTATAATATTAGATTGATTTTAGTGCTTAGCCAATCAAAATTGAAGTATCTACTAAAATTGGATTTTATCTTAAGTTAAAATTTCGTGAAACAGGGCCCTGGTATTGTTTATAATATACAAGCTGATGTTTTATCCCTGAGATAGCTAACAACAACTTACACTAGAGTTTCACACAGTGTTTCTTTCTATCTGTTTCAGAAAGTTCAGCGAGAATCTCGAATGTGGTTTAATATCATACAGAAATATATTATACTAGGAGATATTGGTAGTATGTATTAAATATATTATACTAGGGGATATTGGTAGTATGTATTATATATATTATACTTGTAGATATTGGTTGTATGTATCAATTATATTGTACTGCTAGTAGATGTTGGTTGTATGTATCAATTATATTATACGAGGAGATATTGGTAGTATGTATTAATTATATTGTACTAGTAGATATTGGTAGTAGGTATTAATTAGTCATTAACCAATTAGTTCAATCAGATACAATGTAAGCTTGATTTGCTGGATAAGATCTAAGTTTGTTTAGCTAGAAGGGGGTTCAATTCCTGAATGGTAAGCAAGTGTGAACTGTATCATTAAGTCTGTTATTACGTCAACTGCCATGGTTTCGATTCCCTCGGTTGTACGTGGTCGTCTGTCCCCCCCAGGGATCTTAATCGGCTGTTTTTTGTCGGCTTTAGCCGATTGATCTTTAATCTAGCAGAATCGTAAAACAATGAATCGGCCACTATGGTATCATATATCAATCTACTTTCGTCCGATTTACAAAGAGTGAATTATCATGCTGATTGATAAAATAATGAACAACAAGCCACTACGGTGTCATATGTCAATCTATTTTCGGCCGATTACAAAGAGGTAATTATTACTCGTCGATTAATTAACCCATCAAAGAGTCAATCAATGCAATGAATACCTTCAGTGTCAATCCTTCCCTCCTTTCGTGGGTTTTCTCTGTGTCCTGCGGTTTCCTCCCGTGATAAAGAACTCTAGATGCAAGCATATTATTGAAATAAACTTGAACCATATGTTTAGTCCCTAAATGACGTAGTTTGTGTCTCTGACTATTGATGTCTGTAAAACAATATATTTATTTATTGCAGGTTTAATCGAGACCATGTTTACATGGATACAAGCTGATTCTAAACGTCTACCCCAACATTTAATACGATTTATGGCTCATCTTGTTCTCGTTCTACGTAAAATAACAGATATACAACAAGTAAGATGCACAATTTTACTTCACCCACAAATATTTATTTTTACCTCCATATAGAGGGTGGCTAAGTGGACAAGGCGCTGGTTCGCTAGCCTGGAGGTCGGGTGTTCGATCCCTGCATTGCCCGAGAAAGTTCATCTCGATTTTCCGGCGTGATTTCCCCTTGTCAGTGATGCAGGACGGACGTCCTGACCATGACAGTTGTCTAGTCGTTTGGATGGGATGAAAAAGCCAGGCCTGATTATACATTGGTGTGCATGTAAAAGATCCCTTTGCAGCCGGAATTCAAATTAAGGGTAGGCCATAGTACCACTGTCCAAGCAAAATGTCTGTCATAGCACACTGCATGGCCTATGAGAAACCTTATAATACAGCTCCCGGGCCTCTAATGACACAAACTTCACTCATTGAAAACAATCAGGAATATAACGAAAAGAAACCAGTGTGTAATGATAGCATGAGTCATGATCTGCTTTATGTTACATGAAATATGAATGTAACCATACTGAGGTAAAATTCAGCTATACAAGTAACTGCATCAGTGAAATATATATAAAACAGGTAGTCGAAAAGTCAAATAAGAAACGTTTTAGTATTCAATAGAATCGAGGGATATTTAATACAGTTAGGGCACATGTTCCACCTATCAAAAAAACAGAGCAACAAAACAAACAATACACAAATTACCTGTATTAAATTCTTGCTTGTTTCATGAAAATATCTTTTTTCATATTTTTAACAGACTGATAAAGCCAACACAATTCTAGAAACTTACATAGAAATCCTCATCAAAAATAACAACAAACAACTTGTAGCTTTTTATGTTTCTAATCTACCCAAGAAATCACAGATCAACTGGTACGCTAAATTCCTTGAAGGTGAGTAAATTAAGTAATATTAAAATACACAAGTGACATCATCCTTTGGTGTTGGCGTACAATTATTGTGACAAAGTGATATGGAACTTTGCTAGATTTGACATTATATTATATTTGACGTTTTCAACTATATACAACTTCTGCTAATCTGTTCAATATGTTATTTACGGGCAACACACGAATGACCTCTGCTCGTTTTGACAAAAGGCACGATCTCATTAAATATCTTATTTATTTATATGTTATTTATAACCTACACATGATCTATGTGTTTAACACTCAGCAGAACTTCGCGACATTAAAGGGAAGATGCAGTGCAGTTATAGAAACTATACTCTCAATTCCAAATAAGTTAATCTGTCATGTATCATTATTCTTAATGGCTGTATGCTTTATAAAGCCAGAATTAACTGACATTAAGTCAGACTTGAATAGAGCTCCTTCCGATCTATGTCTATTCCATGTTCTCAATAAAAGATCTACAACCTATGCTGATGGTCTGTTATCTGTAGTGTTACATTATTTCACATAATGGTAAAGGCAATGTGCCAAGCATACATTATTTATACTAGTTGCAATATTGGACCTGCATGACATATTTCATTGAACTGCATGTGCTGGATAGTGTCTGTATTTTAAGTTGTTTAATGGTCTTGTGCAAGACATTGCGCAATATATTGATATTGCCCTCGTGCTAAACCAACTCGTACATGAATTACGCAATGTCTCTCACTCCACCATTAAACTACACTTTAATCCGTGAGTGGCATTTAACGTTTGAGCACATTAAAAAACACCGCAAATAAAAACAACTTGAAAATGATAAGAGAATATTTTCTGTAAAATCTAAACATTAGTCCTGTATAATTTAATGACATAAATTGTCATTATTAAAAGGCCTTGCTTCATTAGTCAACTATATGAGCTTACTAGTATTAGTAACATGTATTGATATATGATTTGTAGGTATAGAAGATAAATCCGAGAGACAACGTGTTCTACGTCTAGCTGAAGATGAAGATCTTGATATTCCACTCATCACTAAAACTGTTGTTGAAAATATACGACAACGGGAAGGCTCGGCATCAGCGTCGGGAACAGAAGTTACAGATGTAAGATTTACTTCTATTAGGGGCAGCGATAGTCTAGGGAACTCTCATCTAGAATGGCCCTGTTTCTAATTTTTAAGATTTGCCAATATTAGGGGTAGCTAAAGTCAAAGGGAGGAGTACTGGAACTTCTAACAAATTAGTTTTGAAAGTGATCAAGTTCCGGGTTGAAATCTTGACGTGACTAGGGCAGAACCATTGGATTTTTCAAGCATGGTTCCCACTTGTCAAAAGTATCACTTGCGGGACTGGGAAGTAAAGTGTTGCTTAGTTGTTTGGATGAGATGAAAAACCAAGGTAGGCCATAGTGCCGCTGTCCCTCATAGCACACTGTATGGTGTATATCCACTTCATAAGGCCCAGTTGGCCCACAACTGCAGGAGGTCAAACTCCATTGCATTTCTCTCTCATCTCAAAATAACTGAAGTATGGTGTGGACGAAACGGTTAACTCACTTACTATCCTCGCTTCTATTACTTAAATATTTTACAGGAAGATCGTGAGAAGATAGAAGCCATTGATTGGTTAGTTTTTGATCCGAAACAGAGAGGAGAAGCAGTGAAACAAGCCAATGCTGTGATGAGATCTTTTATTGGTTAGTTCAACATTCTTTCATCAAATAAAAAACTACTTTTATATTCATATTTGTTGTGTTTAAATATATCTATTTTTTGGTTATATTTTTTCATATCAGATAATTACATAATGAGTTGTTACTCAGATTTTAGTGTATTACAAATGTTTCATTACCAAAAAAAAGTAAAAATATGCGACAACCCTTGTTGACTGCCCGGACGATTTAGCTGCTGTGGGCGTATGTTTCGTTGCCTGGCAATGTATTTTTTCATATTTTGTTCAATCAGAGTAAAATACAGATCTATATTTTGTTTCGTTTTTTTTTATACTTTTGATGTTTTTACAATAGGTCACGTCAGAGGTTATACCAGCGGCCTTTGATCCTATGATGTGAGCAATTGATTAACCTATCAGCATTGATGTTACTAGTGGATTACCCACAGTTCCATGTATCACATGCCTAAAGCTTGCCATAACAGACCATTTCATTGGCTAATACCTCACTCACACTATTCAGAAAACGTCCTTGACAACTCTTCCCGATCCTAGTGTAGTAAAGACAAGTAAAACGAAATTTTGAAATATAAAAACGAAACGAAATAGGATCTGTGTTGTAATCAGAATGTATTTTATATTTTTTTTAGCTGTAAAGAAACATGAAGCTGCTAAAGAAGTGTTTAATAAATTACCTGCTGATACGATAGATATAATAATCAGACAACAAACTCAGGTAGGTTATGATAAATTATACGTTCATTGATAATACAAACTCAGGTAGGTTAATGAATACCAATTATATGCACCTTGCCTTTGATCATGTTGTTTTCATGCCTCTGATCTTGTCGTTGTCATGCATGGTTTCTGAATTGTTGTTATTGCTTGTCTATATATAATTGCCCTACACATTTGTTACTGTACTTGCTTGAAAATGTTGAGAGAATACTCTTTGAAACGTGGCCTAAATAAATCAGTAGCTGTTATTCCATAAGTATGTGTTATAGTTTATTCCTCTATCTAGTTACTAAATACCTCTCAAAGATCAATAAATGACCAGTTGATTGATAATATAAACTCGGGTAGGATGTAATAAATTATACCAAATCATTGAAATTAAATTGAACCAAATGTTAGTCTCGGACATGTTTGTATCAAGAGCATATTAATATTAAACCGCATTTCTCTCACTCTCTTTCGAAAATTCCTTGATTTGAATTGTTATTCAGGAAGTATATGGTACTTGTGTTAATGTATATTTTAATTTAATATATTATTGTTATTTTTGTACTATTTCAGACAGGCAGTGAGATGTTAAAACCAGAAGTTGAGAATGCTATTAGAGAATATATGTGTATAAAGGCTTACTTGGTAAATATATTTATATAAATATTCTGTATATTTTAAAGCACCATGGGTGGGTTACTACAATGACTTAATCCTTTGACAACTATTAAAAAAATAGTTAGGAAGAGATTATCCAAAAATTATCTATAAACTATTATCAGCAAATTATCCTTAAGCAATTGCCAACAAATTATCCATAAGCAATTACCAATAAATGATCCATCCATAAGCAATTACCAACAAATATTCCAAAAGCAACAATTTTTCCAGATGCAACAAATTTTTCATAAGCAACTACTCAACCTGAGTCTTGTAAATTATGTTTTCTTTAAATTTGGAACATCCATGTACTTTTGGGAAAAAATCGGAAACAAAATTTTGATAGATGTTTGCAAAGTAAACTAAAAATCTAAGTACCTCACATGTTGAATTTTTAATTAGGTTTTTTTTTTATCAGAGATGACAAGTTTATGAATCTTTTTGATTTTCGCAAATTTGTTTATTTTTTTTCCCAGGATGCAGTTGATGGATTCAATGATTGGTTTACGTTCTTCCACCATGCTAAACCACAGAAACCAGACTTGACAATGGGAGCTACATTTACAGATAAAGTGGCGTATGAACACAGAATAAGGCAGTATGAAACAGAACTGGAGCGATGGAGACACAACTTGACATCTCAAACAAAGGTACATAATTCTTATTCTCTGTAGAGATTTGGAACAGAAAACTAGGACGTTAAACCCTATTTCATTTTAGAGTTTCAATTCTCACAAGGGATCACAAAACATTTTGGATCCCTGTTCCTTTTGCATTTATAATATTAAACCATATGTTAGTGCCGAAATGACCTAGTTTTTGTCGACTGGACGTTAAACCCCATTTCTCTCTCTCTCTCTTTAAACAACATGAGATAAATGATACTGGATAATCCTACATTTAACATCAGATTAATCTGGTGTCTTGAATATGTGAGACATTTAGCCAAATACTGCAGTAGTGATCCCATGACAAAATACAAACACAAAAATGAAGCCTCCCATCTGCCATACTCCGCGCAGTGTTGCGTTTGATTAGAGGTAATCCAACAACACACTGCTATTCTGAGTGGATATTGTTGTTATAAATTTTGATTTGTCAGTAGTCCGTCTACCAACCAATCAATAGCTGCCAATATTGGACAAAATATGTTTACATGACGTTACGTCATGACTCACGATTTTATTATGCCTAATTAACCCGTGCATAGCAGAATACTGCAGTAAAACTAATTGCGTGACAAACGAGGCTATCAAGTCAAATGAAATGTAAACAATACTTTCACCGTTTTGAATACCTTAAATCACTGTCCAAAGTTTTAGGGAAGACCCAGATTAAACGAAGGACTGTCATGTTGCTGTACTTAAGTGATAGCTTTCATTGAACGGAAAGAATAGACACACTCCCGCATAAGTTCAAGAAACAGACGCTATTCCAGCAATGGTCAGAGAGGGATTTCTCGGGCCATTGCTTCAGGAATATGCCCATCTGCATCAGATTGTTAAAAAGGATTGTTTGTGCTGCAGACAGGGGTTAGGGTTTAATGGGCGAATGGTTAGCACGTGCGCGCTGCATCACAAGGTCTGTCATGGAGTCAACTAGCGTGGTTTTGAATCCCCGATTGTATGCGACAAGGAGTAGGGTCGCCTGTCCAGCCTCGTGGGTTTTCTCCGGGTACTCCAGTTTCCTCCCACTGCTAAAGACCCCTACAAATTATTAAAATAAAATTAAACCATATGTTAGTCCCAAAATGACCTAGTTTGTGTCAAGTGGACTTAACCCCCATTTCTATCTCTCTCCCAATCTCTCTCTCTCTCTCTCTCTCTCTCTCTCTCTCTCTCAGAACTAGAATATGTTTTGGTATTTTTAATTTATTTAGATAAGTAAATACTGTAATTATAATATTTTTATTTATTCAAATGAGTAAATTCTGTATCTTTAATATTTTTATTTATTTTTTTTTATTAGATCAGTAAAGAACGTATATATAATATTTTACTATTTACCGATGGAGGTTGGATGGTTGATAAAGCTATAGTGAGTTATCATGTATTTTGATTTAACATATCTTCAGCATTTTATCCCAGTGTTGGCCCAGCAAGCCCAGCTTGGTTTGACCCTGTTAGGATAGGAGGGGAAAAACATTGCCATGCATATAAATAGACCCTTGACAGTTAAAAATCGATTAATTTTGCTCATAGTATATTAGATGGAGTATATCCACCTTCATCACATCAGCTCGGTCTGTGCCAAAACAAAATGTCCATTTTATCATTAATTCCATTCTTGAGTCCCTTGGAAAACATAAACAATGGCCGTCCATGCTGAAGGAATTCCCGCTAGGTGACACTAGTAAAAACTTGCTCCACTTGTCCTTATCATTTGTTAGAGAACCGTATTTCTATGTATCGGCATTAAATTCCATTTTAATGACAAAAACTAATGTTTGTCTACACATCAGAACATAATGAATGTACATGCAAAATTGCTGTGAGGTCATGTGAGACAGTCTGCTCTATGATGGCATCTATGAATTATGCCCCCTTATCTGTAGCGAGGATGCCCATTGATTCACATATAGCTTGTTTTATTACTTGAAAGATTCTCAGCTGCTCAGTGGGTATGGTGCCAGGAGGTTTTCCTGCTGAAACACCCACAACTCCATGATAATCGAGTCGAGTTATAGTGTTAATGTCCTTGATGACTTTTTTTATGTTTTGATTTTAGGATGACACAGCTGATGATGGAAGAAAAGTACAGATGGAACGTCTACGTGAACTTCATATTCCTGGTTTATGTTTTAATCTACATCACATGTTACATTCCACGGAGATGTACGCTGATTGTCTTCAGCTAGCTGATTATATAGCATCCGAACAATACAGGTTATATAAGGTAGGTTCAGATAGCATCAGAACAATACACATATAATCTAGTATTATTAGAATACACATTGCCCAGCATTAGAACAATATACATTGTACATCATCAGAACAATGCATAGTATACAGCATCAGAATAATACACATATCATATAGCATCAAAACAATACACAAAGCATAGCATCAGAACAATACACATTATAGCATCAGAAGAAGCATAGAATATTGCATCAAAACAATACACAATGATAGCATCAGAACAGTATACACTTTATAGCATCAAAACAAGGCTAACTTATAGCATCTTCAGAACAAGCATAACAAATAGCATCAGAACAACATACACTATATAGCATCGGAAAATTACACATAATATAGCATCAGAACAATAAGGATAAAAGCCCACTTTGTTCAATGGTACTCTAGAGCAGGGGATGTCATCGTTTTATGTTCAAATATTAAGTGTGCGAGATCATGTGTCTATATAGCTTCTTTAGATTAGATTAGGATAAAATGTTTTTGAGGGATGTAAAATGTTTATAATATAATTTTTTTTTTTTTTTTTTCAGGAATTCAGTAGTGAAGATTTAAAGACCTTACTTCGTCATTTACAGGAATCCTCGTTAAAACTTCTGGATAAAAACAAAGATCCCCTTGGTTACGAACTTGTTTAATGTCATTTATCATTAAATTTTTGTTAATTTTGTAAATAATTGTATAATCAAAATAATCATTCATATTGTTTTTGTCTGCTTCATCAATGATACAAGTTGTATATCTCCCATAGTCCATGGTTCCAATGGTTCCAGTGTCCTGACTGGTGTGAGCGTTTGTGGCATGGAAATAGGGGCGCCTTCTCAACCTTGTGGGTTTCCTCCAGGCACTCCGGTTTCCTCCCACTGCTAAAGACCCCTACGCGCAAGTGAATTATTGAAATAAAATTAAACCATATGTTAGTCCCGAAATGACCTAGTTTGTGTCGAGTGGACGTTAAACCCCATTTCTCCCTCTCTCTCCAGTGTCCTGAAGTCCATAAATATGTTCGTTAGTCCACGTTTCCAATGTTTCCATTGTGCAATGGTCCTTGTGGCAGGTGATCAATATTGCCAATTGTCCATGCATCCAGTGGTCCGATGTTGCTAGTAGAGCTTGTGTCTTGTGGTCCATGTTGACAGTAGTCCATGAGTCGTGTTGTTAGTAGTCCATGCTGACGGTGGTCCATGCTAACTGTGGTGCATGCTGACAGTATTCCATGAGTCGTGTTGCTAGCAGTCCATGCTGACGGTGGTCCATGCGTCGTGTTGCTAGCAGTCCATGCTGACGGTATTCCATGAGTCGTGTTACTAGTAGTCCATGTTGCCAGTAGTCCGTGCTGACGGTATTCCATGAGTCGTGTTACTAGAAGTCCATGCTGACAGTAGTCCATGAGTCGTGTTGCTAGTAGTCCACGTTGCCAGTAGTCCATGAGTTGTCGTCCATGTTGCCAGTGGCTCATGTGGCCAGTTATACATGTTGACATTGGTCCATGTTGCTAATGCTACAAGTGGTAATGAGTCACCACGTTGTCAGTGGTTCATGTTGCCAGTGGTCCATGTTGGTAGTGGTCCATGTTGCCATTGGTTGCCAGTAGTTCATGAATCATGATTATTAAAGTGTGTACAGTGTGGGATATTTTACTATGAACCTGTAATGTACAGATTATTCATCACCATAACAACCATTGAAAAATGTAATCTTCACAACATATATTTGTAAGTATCAGATAATTTGAAGTAAAACTATTTTGTTAGGTGACGTTGGCTTGTTTTGGTGTTTTTATGGGTTTTTGGCTGCCTCCTTAGATGGGAAGGTGTGTCACTGAGTCAATCTCCAGCTTGTAGTGGGGGATCTGGTTTGTGTTGAGTGGAGGTTAAACCCCATTTCGCTATCTCTCTTAAAGTGCCAATCCCGATAACTTTTGGGGAATAAAACTGCTTAATTTTGTATTAAAATCCTTTAAAATCCATAACCTAAGGCCCACCTACTAACCCGATATTTGCGATACGCTTGTAAATAACTTAAACCTGACAGTCTTCATCTGGAAATGGAGACCGTTGTATTATACAGTATCGGGATAAAACCAGACTTTTTTGTATGAAAATAATATGTAGGTGAAAATTACCTATTGTTATCAAGTACAGGGCATGGATCATTCACTGTATAGACCTCTCAAGAAACATTAATCGATTATCAGGTCACCCAATGAAAAAATAGACCCGAAATCTTTAAAGGGTTATGCGTCCGGATAAGCAGTGTTGACGTTCACGTCCAAACGACTCTATATTTTGAGTTGAAATTTTGAGACAAGGTAAATACAGTAGAACTTGTATTAAGCAAGCACCCAAATTTAAAAATGCTTGCTTAATGGAGGTGCTCTTTGACTAGAGGTATCCAATATTGCCCCAACCCCTACCACAAAAAAATAAAGATATAGATTGCATATATTTGTTTTATTCATGTAGTAAAACACTAACAATACATGTACAATGTACTTTTTATCTAGTTGTCAAATCAAAGTAGTCGCGTATACATGTTTGTTTGGTGCTCGTTGAAGCAAGTGTTCGCTGATTAGGAGTGCACGCCAGAGCAAGTTCTACTGTACACCAAGCAAATATATTTTGGTCCTTAAACAAGGTATAGTCGTTTGGATGGGACGGAAAACAGGTCCTGTGTACACATTGTTTCAAGAGATCCCTTGACAGACTGGAATTTGATATATGAGTAAGCCGTAGCGCCTCTGTCCATGCAAAACCTCATAGCACATTGTATGGTGTATGCCCAGTCGGAGCAGAACAGTATAATATTAAACTTTGTTACATTTCCTCCCCTCCAAACTATTCAAAAAATCAGCAAAACATCTGTTGAGAGGTCAGGGGCAGCTGCCAAGTGCAAGGGAGATAATTCGTGTTCTGTTTGGAGGCAGACCACCATTAAATTTTACATCGTTCGTCTATTTATAGCAGTTCTCTCTCTGTCTCTTTTCTCCCCTTTTGCATGCCCATTTTTGTTGATTTTTTGGCCTAGGATGGACTAAGAGGGGTTGAATTAATATTTTCTGCTAGGTTTTGGTAAATATTCATGATTTTGAGGCGGAAGGATAACGGCGTTATGAGGTTGGCTACGGTGATATGTACGGCAACTTGATACATGTTTTGAGTATGCTTCTTCAAGTTCGTGTATCTCAAAATTTTGGTGGTCAACCTCATAAAAATTTTAGTGCAAAGACATGGCCATTTGTTCCTCTGTCTGTAGTGAAAAGCATTTCGCCCAACGAAAATTTGGGGATAAGTTGGAGGTGGGCAAAGAGTCCAGAATTAACATTGAAGTCAATGGGGAAATTAATGGTGGTCTGCCTCCGTTTACCCTGGGTATGTTATTGTTATCTCTTATATTAATTGCCTCTACTAGTTTTGTTTGTCCTGTCTTTCATTTGACGTGGCAGTTATCCTTAATTCTCAGTTTAACAATGTAAGAAACATTGAGAGACACAAAACTGGCAGTATATGCATGACATAAATTGACAGACGATTTTATGGGGGATATTTCCCTCAGTACCAGGGCAAAGTTTACTTCATATCTTGCAATATTTTTAGTCACAATAAGTGAGTTGTCTCCCTTACATCAAAGCCTGTGTTGGGAGTACCGTACCATACACACACAAAAAAACTGACGGGGTTTGGTTTTCACAGGATATTAACGTTGACACGTAACCTCTGTTTTTCACCTGACTATGGGGAAGCCACGCGGGAAATTCCCGAGGAAGACACATAATCCAAGTCATTGCAAGTAGGCTATTATCTATCGTGACTTTACTGACCACTTAGGCTGGGGAGCCACGGTGGATAAGACGCTGGGGAGCCAATCTGAGAAGCCCATCTTCGATCCCTGCGTTGGTCGAGAATGTACATCTGAATTTTCGGGCGACGTGCCTCCTTGTCATTTGTGCAGGACACGAGGGGCTGACAAGGGACAACGTATAGTCGGTCAATGGGACGAAAAACCGAGGTCCCGCGTGTACATATTATTGTCATGCATGTAAAAGACCCCTTGGCACTTGGAAACCACGTAGCAAAAACATGTTTAAGAGACTGTGGAGGTAACTGGATTAAAGGCGCTATTTGCTCTATTCTTTTGGACCTTTGAAAAAACCCAAATGGGTCTATAAGTACAAACTTATTAATGTAAAATGGTATGAATGTATATAAAATGATTCATATTCAATATTATTAATGTAATTTATGTTCGGTGAAATACGTGAACAGATCTGACCCCGAGTTCACAAAGAATTCTCAGACTTAAGTTAGGAATTGACTCAACTTTCGATCACTGTTTATGAGAAATATCTTTGATCCAAAAACACGCAACTTCGCACATAAGATAGTTTCTTATTGATGTGTTTGATACATTAAAACAACAAAAGTTTCACAAAGTGTTATATTTTAGTTAAAATAAGGCAAACAAGTTTGATTAAATTCACATGCATTATGCAAGAGCAAAATCTGCTTATTACAAGTCTTTCTTTGGGCCCGAAATGTTATCTAAATAATCAATTATACATTAATTAACTTATCCAGACCATAATAAACTCTCGATGTCAAGGCTAGACTTCGATGGTGGCTGGATTAGATTCCTAAATGCCGCTTAACGGCCATTGATAATTAAATCAAATAGTGGATAATCGATTCTATGCTGTTTATATCAATGATTTTAGTAATGATGACCGAGGCTATGCGAAAATTTCGCTCGCTTCGTTCTCGGCTCATAGTGGATCAATTTAACTGAAATTTTTAGCAAATTACCTTTATTTTATCTAGCTTTTAACTATTATCGTGAGAACTTTCATCTCTTTATCTTATCCTCCATAATCAACGCCGGATTAACCATGGGGCACCATGGGGCACAGGCCCCAGGGCCCCCCACGTTAGGGGGCCCCCCCACAAAAATCTCAGTTGCGCGCCTCGAGCATGGTCGGACCGAGGACCCCCCCTCAATCCATGGTGTGTTGCGATCGACATCCGATAATTCGATGTAATCCGGTGATAGGTGTAACAAATGGTATTTTATTGTCCTGAGATCTTCTATCGGACCGAACATCGTCTAACTCGAACAAATTACCCGTCCCCATCATTTCGAGTAGCGCGAATTTTGCCTCAGATTGACGTACGATTGTATATAAGCTGTAGTTGTTGTTGCTGTTGATATTGGTAGTGTGTATAAGCTGAATTTGATGAGAAGCACATCATGATCACAGGAAATATTCAGATTTCTTGATTAAATCTCGTATTACCATTTTGTTCGTAAAAAATCGAGTCCGGCTTGGTGGTAACGTTACGGCCTCCATTTATCAAATCATCGTGGGGGATATAACACGATTCCGAATCAAGTGACCCCATTATTTGTCACTGAGCGACTTCAAAATTAGGTTTGATGTAGCTCTGCTCACTTACAGTGGCGGATTTAACGGGATCAATGGACTCCAGTCCCCTCCTCTAGAAATGCCATCATTTCATAGCACTCGCATGGATTGGTCCACTGAAATAACGCCAGAATGCGCTAATTTTGTGGCAGAATTTTTTTTCTGGGGGATGTTCTTCTAAAGGCTCCGACACAAGTGCCTGAAATGCCAGGAAATCACGTTTCCTGCCTCCAATTTTTTGAAAATTTCTTCGGCGCTCGCGGTCAGTGATCAGGGGCCCCTACATGTTCAAGGTCCCAGGGCCCCCACCATGGTTAATCCGGCGTTGCCCATAATGTATCGTTAAGTCTGAGAACGCTTAGTGGGCCAGATTAAACAGTGGTCGTTTACTACAGCCAGATCAGTCTATTCTTGTGATAATTATTTTCTCGTTTGAGAAGCAGCTATTACTAATTGCCTCTCAATTGGCTTGTAGGATATGTTTTCTTATCTCATTACAAAATGTTAGCCTTCTCGAAACCATAGACATACACAACTCGTGTACAGTGTATAAATGTCCATTATGTCTCCAATACTGGATATTCGGGTGCCATATTGTCATTGCAAGCTAACAACATCAATATTAATTAAAATGGACCAATATTGAATTCTAATTCGTGTTTCTAATTTAGAATTTTATGGAAAATATTGAGGAAGGGGTTTAGTTCCTTTGCCGAATTGATATATCGTCTTCCTCATCTGTTATGGCCTATAAAAACAATATCCACGAAATAAGTAAATAGCCAGAAAAGTAGGCCATTTTAGACTTATTTTAATTATTTTGAATTGGACAGTGTCTGTGTTATATGTAAAAACATTGTAACCTATGTTCAACTTGGTTCCTCTTGGGCCTTGTATTTGCTTTTCATTCAATAAAAAGAACAGAAGACCCCACTTACATCTGACTAGATCTTACAGCCGAAATTATTCCCTGAGTTTCCACGCCACTCAGTTCTCCATACCACATCATATTCGTATCTCACACATCGGAACAATTACAATAATTCTATTTTAAAAACTTATCGCCCTTTGATTCCCATGATACCAGAGAGCGCTGTTTGTTGTCGCCATGGGGATAAGATAATGGCGTCGATCATACAGGCCATTAGAAATGGATGCTAATATCATTTTAATAGAGTAGACGATTCCTTTGTTGATGTTAAATAATTTGTATAATTAGTTCCCGTACTATCTTTTTGATGTCTGGGTCTCTAAGTCAATTCGATATCTTTAAATATGGAACGAGGTTACGAGACAAATGGACGTCAGTCACGTTGTAGCCTACATTGTTATTTAATGTTATAAAATCATGTAGGATGTGACCTCCATCTTACTTAAAGCGAGAATTTCATATTATCTAAGAAAGTCAAAACATAATTATTTCTATGTTTTTTGCTCAATAGGTTGCCAACTCACTATTATTATACGATCATAGGCATTATTTCCCACACTTAAAAATCATTCACACCGGCAATAATAACACAGTTACCTCCCTTGTTTTCATATCCCCCCCCCCATGGAATAGCTATCTTCAAATTTGAAGTTGAAAATGATATTTTTGCCAATTTCTCAACTGGCAATAGTGAATTATAGGATTAATAGTATTAATCTTTAACAAGGTAGGACTGTTTATAAATACCATCTACTACAGTTTAAAAATATAACTATAAAATATGAAATGCTCGCTTTAATGACGTTGCTAGCTATAAAACTGTTTAATGCGTTATATTCGTAGATGTCGACAATGGGGGTTTCCGGCCTTGTTTTCCCCCAAGAAACAACATCTAGTCGTTCGGGTGGTGCGGAAAATAAAAGACTCTGTTTTTGCCACAGAACAAAACACATCGCCTGTATGCCCGTCTTCATCATCCAGTACAGAAAGGTAGAACGTTAAACCCCATTGCATTTCATTTCCAAAATTTCAATAGCGATCGACGGGGTGATCTTTATTGGGTGAGACAAAAACCAATGCACCTAACCTCGGCTAATGGAAGACGGGCATACGCCATACAGTGTGCTATGGGGAAAATTTTGCCCGGTCAGCGGCGCTACGGCCTACTCTTATATCGAATTCCAACTGCCAAGGGATCTTTTACGTGCACTCGGTTTCTCGTCCCATCCGAGCGATTAGGCCGCTGTCCTTGTCAGTCCCTCCTTCTGCATCACTGACAAGGAGAAATCACGCCGGAAAATCGAGATGAACACCCGACCTCCAGGCTAGCGAACCAGCGCCTTATCCACTTAGCCACCGTGACCCCAAGACAAAAAAACAATATAAACTTTCACGGCAAAGCTTCTTGAGAGCAGATTGGGACAAACAGTTTTTTAATGTTTCATTAAAGAAAGCATGCAATCTGATTAAAATACAGGGCCTATTTCAAATTTTAACTAAGATAAGATCTGAATTTTAGTTATTTGATTGGACAATATTAGATTGATTTTAGTTCTTAGCCAATCAAAATTGAAGTATCCGCTAAAATTTGGATTTTATCTTTAGTTATAATTTCGTGAAACAGAACCCAGATCTAAATTTTGTTTCAATTTTTTTATACTTTCGATGACCATTTTTAGTGGTGCCATACATTGATTAATCAATCAGCATTGACGTTTAGGGTTGGGATTTGCGCTAGCCCTGTTTATATAGAAGGATAACTCCTGTTTTCCTTTGCTTTCGTCACTACCTTTTCTTCAAATCCTCATTACGCATGATCTCTGTGTTAAAATTAAAATTATATTTGGAACATGTGATAATGTTATCCTTTAACTTTGCAGTTAAACAAGCAATTCAATTCGGCTCAAATGGCGATCTGTGATTTTAAACGGCATTTTATAACGTGGCAGGTGACTATTTCTTGTCGACGATTCCACTTCTTATAACGTTGAGAGCATACTCTTTCATACGTCATCTTAAAACCAAAGTAACTGTTTTCCATGAGTAGGGGGGTGGGGTTGGATGGTCGAATGGTTAGCGTGCGCGCGCTGTATCATACCGTCAGCAAATGAGTCAACTGGCGTGGTTTCAAATCCCCGGTTGTACGTGACAAGGAGTAGGATCGCCTGTCTAACCTCGTGGAGTTTCACCGCGTACTCCGGTTTCCTCCCATTGCTAAAGACCCATACGCGCAGGCGAATTATTGAAATAAAATTAAACCACATGTTATTCCCGAAATGACTTAGTGTTTGTGTCGAGTGGACGTTAAACTCCATCTCTCTCTCTCTCTCTCTCTCTCTCTCTCATACTGTATCCTGTTAATGAATATCATTTACAGGAGCTACATCTCTAACTCAATATTTTTCATAATATTCTAAATTAAAAACACGAATTATAATTCTATATTGGTCCTAATATCCAACATTTTATAATCAGTACACGAGTCGTGCACCCTATGCTTCCGGTGCCATTTTGTAGTGAACAAATAAAGACATATCCTACGTGGAAGTAATTATTCACAACAACAAAATAACACTTCAAAACCTTGTAGAATGTAATAAGCAGACGTACACGATTGCCGTTCACTTTGAACTCTGCGTATTACACGGAACATAATCGATTTTCACAAATTGAATAAGCTCTTTACATTGTACATGTAGAACCATTTTTGTCTATTTCAAGATTCCAAACAATACAGCCACACGCGCCTTAAATATTACAAAAATATATCGTTCTATATGATTGTTTATAGTCTTCACTGGAATTTCTACTCCTGTATCGAGGCTTGACAATGATACATGTAAGAATATCGAAACGTTGTAATAAATCACGTCGTAAGCAGTGACTCCATTAATATTTTATCACTATTTTTAAACATCAACCCCATGTAAGTTTTTTGTTGTTTATAATCGTGTGTCATGATATATTATATGACCAGCATGTCTGCATCATAAAGAGATGTTGAGAGAATGGATCAGCTGGGGACTGGCAGGTCCGATGTTCTCTCCCGGGGTTGGTCGAGAGACTTCTGGGGATTTTTCCAGCATGGTTTCTGCAGGCAAGGCCTTAACAAGGACAGTGTCTAGTCGTTTGGATGGGCAAAAAAACCCCGAGGCTCCATGTACACATTGGTATGTACATTAAAAGAACCCTTGACATAATTTGAAATTAGATTAAGCCGTAGTGCAGCTGTCTGGACAAATTTTCTGCAATCTGCGCACAGCTATCCATCTACATCATACTTCTACATCATTGATCAACTTAGTATATTATTGTTTTGTAAAGCCAGGCTGACACTTGCACGATTCCGTGGCACGCATTGGCACGACTCGAGTCGGCACGACACCGTCCGATTTGCGCAAACTCGTCGTGCCAATGCGGGAAGTGCGTAAACAATGTGCAAACTATGCGTGAACTCGTCGTGCCAGTTCGTGTCAATGTGGACACTGATGGGCACGACAAAATCGTGGCCAAAAGTCGTGCAAGTGTCAGTCTGGCTTTACTCGTTTCACACCAGACATACAAACAAAGGCTACATAAACCTTTTCAATTCCATTGGAAACAGAACAAATACTTCTCAAAATTCTCTAAGTAAACTTAAGGTTTTCGATTAAAATCGTCGATTTAGGACTTAAAATGTCGGTCAACTAGCTTAGTGTCTGTGGCCCATTGGCAGTGCTTCACATCGGACGGTATTATGTTGTCTATATTGAACTTTAATCGTTCAAACATGAAAACGGGATGATTTTAAATCAACGTCAACTTAATCTATAAAAAATAAGCAACGTCACAGGTCACCTTTACAGTCTATTCTCTGTGGACTTGATAATGGCGACGCAGAGTTGGTTGAGTTTTTAATCTGTTTTTTAAGACAATATCAGACAAAATGTCATGTTTCGCTGTGCGTAATCATCTAAAGTTCTCAGACAATTCAAACTGTTTAAAGATCATTCGAGGTCGCAACTCATAACTTTTTAAATCTGATAAACGTTACAGTCGATGTTGATCTCGGGGTCGACTCGACACCTTTCGTCTGCAAATTAGCCCAAATTACCGTCTCCATGATTAAACGGTATTCGGCTAATCTGTGAGCGACATACACCGTCCCGCGATTAAATGTTAACCATAAAATTCTGACCGATTGACGTCTTATATTTAAAGACAGCGCCATCTATCAACTTAGTGAGCACGTTCCTTTAATGTCCAACGGCACGTGCTCTCGTGGTCGTCACGTGCTTACAATAGAAGATGATCAACAGCGAGGCATGTGCATGGAAAAAAGATGTCCACAAAATTAGGAATACAAGAAGAGAATATCGTCTGGTCAGATAATTAGGGCGGGAAATTACCAAATGTCAGACGAAGGGGAAGAGTGAATTATGTCCATTTAAAGATTGGAATAAGATCGATCGAATTTTGTTTTTTTCTTTCCCCTTAGCAACCGCGATGATGGTGTTTTTGTCATTGCTTCCGTTTTGTTTAGATAATTTTAAAAATAAATATTCTTCTAGGCTATTAAACGATAAAAAATCTATTTATATTGATTATTAAAAATTAAATTAAAAAGAAAAAAAAATATCAAAAGTTAGAGGAGGTAATTCTTTATCTCAATATCATCCACGGTCTTCGACATTGAAAACAGGACTTTTGGTCAATTTAATTCAACATTAATGTGAAAAGATGAACTTCGGAATCCAAATAGGCCCTATTTAATACAAAATGAAAATTTTAGAATTGACACACGAATCGTTTACCTGAACGCTTTCGAGCGCCGGTTGTATGACGGGACTCAATGAACGAGGCTACACATATCCCATCTAGGAGAATGCTACCGATGTAGACTGGAATAACCAGGCGCCATTCAATTCACACTCTTCGCGTATAACTGATTTGAAATAAGAGTAAAGACTGAAACGATTGAATGCAAACCTGTTTATATAAATCATACATTCATATTACATTATTATATGCGTTGTGACCCATTTGTAACAATTTCTAGGATCCAAGGAAGAGAGATTTAGTCCCTTAAATACAACCGAAATTATTATGTCGCTTGCTTGTTTATATCGCGTGGCATGGAGATAGGGGCGCCTTCTCAACCTCGTTGGTGTCCTCCGGGCACTCCAGTTTCCTCCCATTGCTAAAGACCCCTACGCACAAGCGAATTATTAAAATAAGGTTAAACCATGTGTTAGTCCCGAAATGCTCTAGTTTATGTCGAATGGACGCTAAACCCCATCTCTCTCTGTTTATATTGCCTGTACAGGATGCCGAATGATGCGATATTTTCAACTCATCATACCTTTATAAATACTGAACGGAATTAAACCATGGTGGGCTGATATTCCTTTCCAACCTGATTACAACCATGGAGGTGTATATATTGACTAGAGTGTATGGTGGTCACGTGATCGCGTGCCGACTATGGAGGTTGGCAGCCATTTTACAACCGGGAAGATTTAGCCTGCGTTGGCATATACCAATATGTCGGAAAGTTGTTATTATTTTGGTAAATTCAATGTCAGACGAAAAGGGAGTGGATTATCATTTCATAAGTAGGCATGATAAGTTATAAGTGAAATAGTGAATTAATAGATACGGTAAAATCATGATAATTGTGTAAAATAATTAAATAAACACGGCGAGAAGACGTTGAACACTCGAAGCTTGAGGCCGAAAACCCGGTGGGTCCATTCACTTAATTTATTAGTACTGATACTTTTATTATGTAAGGATTACAAGGTCCGTCTGTTAAGCAAACCTCCAAAATAATGTTTTATTTAATTATTCGAAAATTGCGCAAATTATAAATTATACACACATGCGGCTTTGTACGAAAAATATCGCGGGGAGTAAGTCTGTTTATTGGAGTGGAGTGTTTAGTCACAGACATG
This sequence comes from Patella depressa, assembly GCA_948474765.1. Lineage (NCBI taxonomy): Eukaryota > Metazoa > Mollusca > Gastropoda > Patellidae > Patella > Patella depressa. The sequence goes on from OX419717.1 coordinate 3,908,443, forward strand.
CACTCACTGGCCAGTAGTTGCTTTGTTATCTTTTAGTTTCACTCCTTCGGATTTAATTAATTAGGACGACATTGTGTTCACAGATGTACAGAATGAATATAAAGCGAAAGTTTCTTGCAATATCAGTTTATGCTTCTTTTATTTTCTTCAGAAAACCCGCTTTAAACCCCCGAACTAATTTTTAAAAAAGGAAGGTTAATTAATTATATTAAGGACAAATAAGTGAAAGTCTTGAAAACTTCATTCCCCGAACAAATTTTGTAAAAAATAAATTTTTAATTAGGCCTAATATTTTTTTTTTAATCGCTGCTGCTACTACGAAAATCTCATCAAGAGGTTTGTCTTTTTTTTTGTAAAATTTAATATACCGCCGTATTTTTCAAGCAAAGAAAAATCAAACACCAGTTCATGGAAATTGAAAACCATATAGGCCTACTAAGGCCTTGCTAGTCCTGTTTTTCCTTTTTTAAAAAAAAAAAAAAAAATCCCATCGGCATCAGATATTATTCTACTGGTAAATGATAGAAGTCCTAGATTATTTTTAAAATCTATTTTATTTCTTTATTCATCATCTGGATGACGCTATTTATTTTATAGTATAGTCAGTTATCTCTGCCAATCACGCAGAACATTCATTTCAAATCGTCCAACAAATTATTTAGATCTATCCAAAATAAAGTTTTATGTGAACTGCGGGTAGCAATGTTCAAAATTTTGCTGAAGACTCTATAGATATCTGGACATTCGAGGACGTTCACTTAGCTCAATTAAAAAAATAAACATGATTTCGTAGTTCTGCGCACAATTTACACATTGCCACGGTGACTCTTAATAAATAAAGCCCCCAAAATATGCCAGTTGACCAAAGCGATTTTGCTTTTAGGACTGTAAGGTAACCCCTTCAAATAATCATTTTTTTTTTTTTTTTTTTTTGGTTGATATTGTTGAATTAGAACTGCTTTTTAATGGACTTACCAACACTTCGTCATTCTATTTCCCTTTGTTTACATAGCGTTCATCCGGGCACTTCCGTCATTCTTTCCCGGTTGAAACATGGCGGCCGGTCTCCAGTGTCGTCTCACGGCGTTAACGTTACGTCAATGGGGATCACGTGACCACAATACACTCTAGTCAATATATACAGCTCTATGATTACAACACAGATCCTATTTCGTTTTTATAGTTCAAAATTTCGTTTTACGTCCTTACTACACTACGATCTGGTCTGTTAGGTCATTTTGGGACTAACATATGGTTTTATTTTATTTCAATATTTCGCTTGCGCGTAGGGGTCTTTAGCAGTGGGAGGAAGCCGGAGTGCCCGGAGGAAACCCACGAGGTTGTGAAGGCGCCCCTATCTCCATGCCACATACGCTCACACCAGGGCTCGAAACCACAGCCGCAAGCCAGAGGTGACCGGCCAGCTAGAGACCGAAGCGTGGCACTCTAGACCACTAGGCCAGCCCAACCCCCGATTCCGGAACGTACATCTAGCCTCGGCTGTATGACAGTAAGTGTACCTACGCCTATACAATTGCGATTCGGCGCCGGCTTACTTATCAGGAAAACTTGCCGCTTTTAGAAAGAAGTTCGAAAAATTATGTCGATCGAAGGGTGTGTAGAATTTTCAGTGCAAACTTATCCCTTGTCTAAAGAAAATCGGATAAACTAGAAAGAAAAACAGCTTCAAACATTGAAAACTTTGTATGATAAAACGTTCTTCAAAAGCGTCGTCATGGTCAACGCCGTTGGTAATCCGGGAACTTGAAAGTAGTTCTAATGGCGGACTTTATCACACAGCCGAGGCTAGATATAGGGTAGTGGAATCTGCTCAGGTATGCCGAGTGGGCGAGCGTTAGGCGTGTTTTGCACGGAACTGTTGACATCTGGTTTATCAAATGTCTGACGTCATAGCGTCAAAAGACGCTGTTGTCAGATCTTCAAGTAGTGTAGGTCATCGAAAGTATATAAAAAAAAAAAAAAACAAAACGAAACGAAATATAGATCTGAATTTTAATCAGATTGACTCCTTTCAGAAATTCACCATTCGAGATATTGTAGATTGAAAATCCCGTTGAGATACTGTAAAGCAAGCCGTGGAAGAAAATTTCCCCAAAAATGGATGATAATACAATGTATAATATTTATTATGAATCAGCTTGTGTACGTCATAATAAATGATTATTGTAGGCTGGTCCAGGGGGAATTACTCTATTATAACATCTAAAATGATTTATGGTAGTCGTAAAATCCGCCAACGGTCTCGACGTATTAGACAATCCTCATCTTCTTTCAATTTCCGTATGACCTTTTCTGATCTTTTGGCAATTTGGTTTTCATGTGATATTTGGTGTACAACACCCTCTCTGGCTTTAACTTTAGATTTTAATCTTGTAATGGAGCCAGTCGTCGATCATCAACATGGTGGTGGCGATCTGAGAGTGGATAAATGTATTTTTATTCTCAATTAAGACCCATTAGAATAATCTAATTAGTGGCATGCTCAGTGACGGGGTTAAAGATCAACAGATTTTTGTTTTTTTCTTTTTTTAGTTTCTATAATGTTATGACGTTATGTAAATGTTGAGAGCTATGTTTGATTTTTAGAGTGATCGCCTAAGCTGTCCACCATTTTTCTTTGTACAAATTGTAGTAATCAAAGCTTAGGCATACGGCTAATCTTAAAACGGTTCTACTACTGATATCTTCCGTCTTACTCCAGCCACAGTAGTGGACCGCCCTAAGGCCTTTCTTTACGCAAGTTTTTTAGTCATTTTACTACAAAAAATAATAATAAAAAAATACTGTCCAATAACGCTCTTAATTTCCAATATAGTCCCCCATATATGTAGGCCTAGCATATAGCCTCTACTATTAGTGGATGTTTTTTCCTTGGTGGGCTGTGGTCTTTTCAAACATACATTATCAAATTTGTCTCTCTCTCTCCCCCCCTCTCTCTCTCTGAACTCTCTCGCTCTCTCTCTCTCTGGATACAACTGTTTATAAAGTTGTCTATATTTTTATGGATCACATTTTGTTACATATCGATTAACATCCATTACGATCTGAGTAGTAGAAGAAACATCGGTAACTTAATATCAAGTCGTTAAATAGATAGAGAATTGAATTCCCCTACTTCTCATTTTTTACCGGGGTTATCTGTGAGTCGTCCCTGTGTTTGACACGAGTAACTCATGTCAATGACAGTTACATTAAACCCATTCTGACAATACCACGGATAAAATAATATCATTGAGATCTCTGGAGGACATAGACGCCATCTTTCTAAACGTTAGATTTACCTTCAAAGCTAAAGAGTTAACGTATTCTCATTTTTCTGCCCTCCATTTGACATTTTTTCTCTCTGAAGAATTGTCATAATTGAATTTGATCCATGGTTTCAATGAATTGAAATATAATTCTAGAACTATTCATTCGTTTATTTACTGATTTGATAACAAAACAATATAGATAATTGTAGGCCTACAGGCCCATTATAGCCAGTCTGCTGACTGCTGATGGGCAGTGAACTTTTAGGGTGGCAACGGGGCTGCAAATCTACTACAAATCGTACGGGAGCGAATTGTATGGACATGAAAATCTATAGTTCCAATTCTTAAAATATATATTATATCGTTAGTTAGATCTCAACACCGGGACTTCTGTGAAAACTGTTTTACACAAGCTTGTGTGGTTTTGCATTGCATTTATACGTCATACTTGTGTTCTTTGCAATACATTAACACCCATTTTTATACATGTAGAACATCGTATAAAAAAAGAGATTCTTGTTCAAGCAAGTAATGGGGGGGAAAAGGGAAGGGGAGATAATCAGTCAAACAAGGGGAGATAATTCAGTCTTAATAATTACCAGGGAAAAAAATGGAGATTTCAACAGTTGATTTTCAGCTAATCAAATCTTTCGTTACACTTCGCGTCGTCTAATTTCCGTTGTTTTCCCAGGTGACAGAAATTGCCGTGATAGTTATTAAGAGAGGAAGGAGAGGTCATTTATTACAAGAGACTCATAGGCCTACAAAATATTAATTGATACTAGCCATTTTTATCGGCGAAATACAGAAGAAAATACGAATGATTGGTATTCATTGGATCATGAGACCTGAAGATACGATTCCTTGGACGTGATTGACTTATGTGTACTAAAATTACAAGGTATTTTCGGATACTAATTGTCGATTTCGGGAAAAAATATTATTTTCAAAATGAAATAAAATGTGGTTTAACTTTGTGCAAGCCATACAGGGTTTTACATGGGTGAACGTTAGCCAGGACAACATGTTTCCACCCTCTCGTCGTTGATTCCGACTGTCAAGGGTGCTTTTGCATGCATGATGTGTACACTTGACCCAAGTTTTTCGTCTCACCCGAACTACTAGACAGCTGCCCTTGGTTCTTTGAGTACTGTCCGAACGACTAAACCGTTTTCTTGCCACGTCATACACCACTGATATTCTTACATCTATTTGTCAAAAAGAAAGTAGCAAATTTGATATTGTGCCAAAAATACAAATTATGACGAATGGTTACAAACTTGTCGCAGATAATGCCTGATGTTTAAAATTTAAAAAAAAAACGTCACAGAATGCGAACACATTTAATTTCCAAATGCGGATGAATAATATTTGTATATAATTTGATCTATGTATAGACACGGGGTCACGGTGGCTAATATAATAATAATAATATTTCTTATTTAACGCCCATTACATCAACATAGATCTCAATAGGCGGTACAGCATAAACATAAAATCAAAAGCAATAAAAATTATCACAGAGCATGCTGAATAAAAAGATGCACGTATATAATGAACATTTACGCTAAAAGTAAATACACGATTAAAAGAAAAAATTCAGAAAATAGTTTAAGAACAAAACAAAATTTTAAAGTTGCTTAAATGACTCAAATATAATAATTAAAACTGATAATATGCTATGCTAAAAAGATGAGTTTTTAGTAAGGATTTAAAAGATTCAAGCGATGGTGCATTACGGATGTTTAAAGGTGTGGCGTTCCAAAGACGAGGGGCGGCAACAGAAAAAGCTCGCCTGCCATAAAACTCCTGCTTGTATCTTGGCTCGAAAAGTTGTATTCCTGATGAAGATCTGGTGGTTCTGGTTGACTGACGATATGAGATAAGATCACATAAGTACAAGGGTGCTAAGTGGGTAAGATGCTGGTTCGCTAGTCTGAAGGTCGCGTGTTCGATCCCTTCATTGCCGAGGAGGTTCATTAGAGTTTCTGGCGTGGATTCCGTACGGAAGACCGCGAAATACCGTGTATACATTGACGTGCACGTAAAATATCCCTTGGTAGTTGCAATTCCCTCTGCGGCAAAATTCCCCCACAATACACTGTAAGGTGTATGCCCGTCTCCATTTACCCGGTCAGAGCATAACAGTAGGACGTTAAACACCATTTCATTTCATTTCTAAATCAGACACAGACACTTTGATGAAGATTATTATTTTAATGTAATTATCTACACCTACGTGTTAATCAATGTTTCAGCATGAGTGTATGATTGTTGTGTATTCTATTTAATCAACTAATAACATTATCCCGAATTATTCATAAATGTTGAATAGAATACCAGCACGCATCTCGTGCACATAAACACCGCCATATTTACTTTTATACTTTATTCATTTTTATCAAATTTATTCATTAAATATCCAGACTGTTATTATTATTTTGAAATGTAAAAATGATTATTGACGAACAATAGATAAATATGATAATTAAATCGGAATATTTTTGTGATTTTATTGTAGAAAAGCCATCTCACCAGATGTAGTATTTATTTATTTGTCTGGGTGAAATGTATAAAACGTGATTTTAATGAATAAAAACATGGGAATATTCTCAGTGGTATTATTACACTGGCTGACCCATCCATTCTATCTGTCCATATAGCCAGGCTTTTAATCTAACCCCCCCCCCCCCCCCCAAAAAAAAACACCACAAAATGATTGAGAATAAAAAATGAATTTGAAATATGAATTATGCCATTTAATTTTGAAGCAATTGAAATTTAAAAACTGATATTGAGATATGAATGCACTATGTATTCTAAGCAATGGAAACGTTTATAAATTAATTTATATATAAGTTATGCAATTTAATTTTTAAAAAATAAACAGAAATTAAAAATGAATATGAGAGATGAATACACTATCCCAAGACATTTGATTTTTAAAAAAAAAAAAAAAATGAATTTAGGATATAAATCATATAAATCCAAAATAATTGAAAATAATAAAAGAACGTTTGATATACACCAAAATGATTGAAAATAAAAATGATGTTTGGATGTGAATAATATTGATACCGCAAAATCAAAACAACTACCAAGAAAAATAAACCAAATAAATCCCAAAGCGAAAGAAAAATGGAAGACGAACTACATGTATGCAACTTTTAAACAATTGCATATTAAAGATGAATTTGAAATCAAAAACAGGTTTGGGATATGATTTTTATCACATTCAAAACATTTGAAAATAAAAATGAATTTGAAATATGAATTATACAATAACGATGAACAAAACGTATTGAATTCTGGGAACCGTGAAAAACGTGACAGGTTATTATTTTGATTTTAATAATAAAAAAAAACCCAATGATTTTTTTTATTTGAAAACTATAAAAAATTAAGATCACAAAGATGCAAACTGGACTTTAATAATTCAAAAGGGAGACATTTTAAATTTGACAGTAATTTTTTAATTAATAGGTTAACTGTTAGTGTCAACCACCCCCCCCCCCCCCCACGTAAATAGCGACTCCAGGAAATCAGAGAAATCTGCATATTGTCTGACTTTTTTAATAAAAGACTTTAGAAAAAAGAGAACTCGACGAAAAATGGCAAGGTAACGGACGTGGCGTTGGTTTAATTATTAAACTATAACAATCCGTGTAAAATTGACAGTAATCTTCAATTGTCAAAAATAAAACAAAAACAGGTTTTTTTTAAATAAAAGACAAATTGTATGAATTAAAGATAAGGAGACGACAACTGATCGAAGAGAAGCAACAACACAAAAATAATATCCGTTGTTTGATTGTTGGGGTATTTTTGGGTAGAAAATAAGAAAATAAATAATTTACATGTAAAATATATGATCCATGTCAGTAAGTTTATATTTTTAGATTTAAAACAGAAAAGACGACACTGACACCAAAGATGGAGAAGACTTCTTTTAATTATTCAACTTCTTGCACTAAAACGATCAACAAAACTATGACCCACTGGGACTACAACTTATGTTTTGCTGATAAAATTTGACAATTAGATGAATAGATGAATGGAGTGATGTCGATGAATATACCCGTTCGCTTGGTTAATTGATGAGTGAAATTACCTGGTTTTGTTGGGGTTTTTTACCTGACACCTGTCAAACAACTAGTTGCACACCTGGGAATGAGAATTACTCGGGTGTGGTTTAACGGTAAAGGTAGATTGGATCTTTTCAGTGTGAGTCTCATTTTTTTTTTTTTTAAAAACCCAACAAAATGTGTGAATAGTAAATTAGATATTTAAAATGGCGTAGAGCTTTTTTCAGTGAATATCAAATGTATCACCTATATTTTGTTGATACCTGGCGAATTATTAGTCATATAAATATATTTCTTTAAATGACATCTAGAAGCACGGATCACTATTCATAATAAAACACAACACAAGGTATATTTGGATATAAATAAGTTAACTAGATGGATATTTGTCATTAACTTGAAAACGTGACATGTATGTGTTACGAAACGTCGTTTTTAAATTATAGAGAAGTAGTTATATCCATATATACCTTTTGTTGTGTTTTATTATGAATATAAATACATGGAAGTAGATTAGGGTTTAACGTCGCGTCACCACAATACTCCGGTCACATGAGACTAACACATGGTACTCTTTGTTCTATAGTTATGCGTACATTGATGGGTTGGGCGAGGGGGGTGACAGGTCGGGGTAGGGCGAGGGGGGTGACAGGTCGGGGTAGAGCGAGGGGGTGGGTGACAGGGCGGAGTAGGGCGGGGGGGTTGACAGGGCGGAGTAGGGCGAGGGGGTTGACAGGGCGAGGAGGGCGAGGGGGTTGACAGGGCGGGGTACATTGATGGGTTGGGCGAGGGGTAGGGCGAGGGGGGTGACAGGGCGGGGTAGGGCGAGAGGGGTGACAGGGCGGGGTAGGGCGAGGGGGTGGGTGACAGGGCGGGGTAGGGCGAGGGGGGTGGGTGACAGGGCGGAGTAGGGCGAGGGGGTATTGTCCAGACAACGACGTTTCTACTTATTCATCTTCGATTACCAATAGATCGTTTGCGCGTGAACTAATAATGTACAAATACAGAGAAGTAAGTGGTCTTCAAAAAGTACCCCAAAAAGTCCATTGTAAGTTGGAATTCAACAAATAATAGGGCCGAAATGTTCATAGAAGTAAGAAGTTAAACGCCATTTTATTTTAATTTCTCACTTTGTATTTCAATCTGCCGTGATATAAATTTTATATATATATTTTATTTTATTACTTGTTATATATTGAGATTAAATAAACTCATTTACATATTTAAATCTATATTGTATATTTAGATTATGTATCATTGAGTCATGTGGCATGGTTTCGATTCCCCGGTTGTATGCGACAAGGAGTAAGGCCGGGCCGCCTGCCCAACCTCGCGAGTTTTCTCCTGATTCTCCCACTGCTTTAAAGTTGCAATTTCATATTTTTAAGTTATATTTTTAAAATGTATTAAAATAAAGCCTTAAAATAGACGGTTTCTATAAACAATCCTACATTGTTAAAGAATAATCCTATTTATCCTATAATTCACTATTGCCAGTTGAAAAATTGGCAAAAATATCATTTTCAACTTCATATTCAAACGTTTGAAAATAGGCATTCCATGGCGGTGAATGGAAAAACAAGGGAGGTAATTGTGTTATTATTTCCCGTGTCATCGATTTTTATGCCCGTGAAATAATGCCCATGATCGTATAATAGTGAGTTGACAACCTTTTGAGCAAAAGACTTAGAAATAATTATGTTTTGACTTCCTTAGAAAATATGAAATTCCCGCTTTAAACCTCTACGCGTAAGCGAATTATTGACTTAAAATTGAACCATACGTTTGTCCGGAAATGACATAGTTTGTGTCGACTGGACGTTAAACCCCATTTCCCTCCCTTTTGGGAAGCCGTGGTGGCTCTGTGAATGAGACGCTCAGAACATACTGTATGTCGTATACTCGCCTTCATTAGCCCTGGCGAAACAGAACCGCAGGATATTAAACACTATACCCATCGGCACATTGTTTGAAATTGTAATGTTTATAAAAATATGTATGGTAGGGGATTTTGAAACTTGTTCCTGACTATTTTAAAATGTTTTGTTTTAAATTCCCCTTGACTTGATGAGAACAGTCAACAATGGCGTAGAGATTTTATCTAATCAAATTGCTTCCAGGCAGTTAATTCGACACAAAACCTGACAAAATTCTACTCATTCATTTTTCTAACCAAATAATACTTTCCTCTAAACGCCTCTTGTTACACACAAATTTGGTTAAAAGGAAAAATTGACGGATTTATTTCGATGAGGCGTGAATTGCTTCTGATGAGATCACGTGTCTGTTTCACGTCTACTCGTGTCGTCTGCTAGAATGGACATTTGACGCCATATTGAAAAATGGAAGAACCGGTTAATTAAATTTGGTATTCAAATATTAGTAATTAGGTAAAATTTAATGGCGTTTCTTGCCAGATAAACGAGATTGTCATCGCTTGATAATCGACTCGCAAATATTGAAAATATTAAAATGATCTGTGCGCGAGATGAACTGATGTCTAGGCAATGAAGTAATAGCGAGGATTTACGAGAATTAGTTATCGGCTATGACGTTTTATTGGCCATTTGCTAAGATTATAAACATATCGACTTGATCAAGTTTGCAACTTTTATGAGACGTACAATACACGTGACAGGGTTAGGTCTAAATATTAAGGCAATCTGCAGATTTGAAAAGGGCTAGCGGTTACCCTTACCCTAGACAAAACCTCTAACCTACAATCTTGTCAACAATCACGTGCCGTAACCCTGTTCACATCGCGCGACCATGACAGAATCTGCAGGAGGCCTTAATATTTAGGCATAGTGTAACAAAGTTCTCTATACCTTTCATAAACTGAACATTTAGGTGCAAAGAACTGTATGACCTCTGTTAGTTTTGATATATATTATAGTGGACGTTTCTTTTACTCTCTAAACTTATTTAACGCACGATCTTATTAACTATATAATTTATTCAATATGTTATTTACAAGCTACGTATGATCTGTACAATACGCGGCAGAACTTCCTTATTTAATAATCCCTCCTGTCCATCTTTCCTAAGTGTTGGATGCTTTATATACCACCCCATATACAGTAGTATACTCACAGTTAGAAGACAAGACAAGACAACCAGACAGAGAGTAGACGGCAGAGACCGGTGCAGAATGGTAGATATACAATATAGTTAGATGTGTTCCTGTCGTAGCAATTGTTCCAGTATAGAAATAGTATTAGTTTCTGTAATGTTGATATAGACCTATCTGTGTACCTGTTTTAAATTCTGTTCCTGTTGTAAATAAAACCATATATTTACGAAGCTGACTCTGTAATAACTAAAATACTGTTACAATAGCCACGCAGGCTACAAAAGTAATTCATCTCTGCATATTGTGTGAGGGGTGCGAGAATAAAATGCGGTTTAACATTCTTCAGTACTGGACCAACCGAGCCCACGGTAGCTCCTTCGATTAGTAAGACGTTAGCCTGCAAACTCGAGGCCCCGTGTTCTATCCCGGTGTTGACCGTGAAAGTACATCGGATTTTTCTGGCGCAGTTCAAACTTGTCACCAAATAAATTCCTGGAGCTGGAGGACCGAGGGTGGTGTGGGAAGTGGATGGTAGTATACAATCTCTCATTGTTATCCGAACGGTTTTTTTAAAATAAAACTAAACTGAAAAAATAACGAAACCTCCGCCACCACAAGCGATTCTTGACTGGTAAGCCACGACTATAATGATGCCCTACCTGTAAATGGAGACTATAATGATGTCTGATACTTGTTGACTGCGGGAAGAAATAAAAACAAAACTAGAGACAGAATGAATCAAGAAAACTTGTCGGCGCCATTCTTTTTTCTTTGATTATCACCAGATACTTGTATGTTTGATCTCACCGACTACTCACCTGTAATTCTAGTCGTGTTTTATTAGTAGATGTTCAACACATTGATGCACCAAAAGCCTTGATTTACCAGACTTTACGTATATGGTAGCTACTGAAGTAAACTATTTGTTGTATTTCACCGAATCTCTGAACTTTTGGGTGGGGGTGGGGTGGGGTGCATTGGACGCTAGCTTACTAACCCGGTGGTCAGGTATTACACCCAAGTGTTGTTCGAGATAGTTCTCCGACATGGTTTATCCTTGTCAGTGGTGCGGAACGGCGACTCGATCATATCTTCACGTTATCTGTGCACGTAAAAGAACCCACGACAACCGGAATTCAATTGCTGTCCGGTCATAATTTCCCCCATAGCACGATCAATTGGGGAGTGGTGTCTTCATTTGTCAGGTCGGAGCAAAAAAGAAGGATGTTCGAAATCTAAGATGGCTGCTATGACGTTATGGTCGGTTTCAGGCTCATTCTGTATGTTCCTGACTGTTGGTAATTTGAACAAGATTAGGTCGTAGGGACGCTGCCTGGTCGCAATTTCTCTCATAGCACACTGTATGGCGTATATACGACTTCATAAGCCGATTTTCCGTCTTGGTTTCCCCTTCTGGTTAAGGACGGAGAGCCCGGCAAGGAACAGCCAGTGGTCGTTCGGATGAAACCAAAAGCTGAAGTAAGAGTATAAGACGTAGCACTGCGGCCCGCCATCATTAACCCGGATGGGGCAGAAAAATAGGACGTTAAACCCTATTTCATTTCATCTTTAGCCAGCATGTTAGGACGTTCAGCCCCATTTCCAGGATACCCTGCAATCTTATCAAATACAATAACACACCGTCACTGTGCAGCGCAGTGATCGTGTACAACATGCTCCAGGATACCAGGGGAGAGGGGGTCTAGAGTGGTCTAGAGTGCCGCGCTTCGACCTCTAGCTGGCCGGTCACCTCTTGCTTGCGGCTGTGGTTTCGAGCCCTGGTGTGAGCGTATCTGGCATGGAGATAGGGGCGCCTTCTCAACCCCGTGGGTTTCCTCCGGGCACTCCGGTTTCCTCCCACTGCTAAAGACCTCTACGCGCAAGCGAATTGTTGAAATAAAATGAAACCATATGTTAGTCCCAAAATAACCTAGTTTGTGTCGAGTGGGCGTTAAACGCAATTTCTCTCTCTCTCTCGCTCCAGAATACATTCGCGTGATTTGATATTTGTTTATTTTTTGCAGTGTCTATATTCTGTTTTGTAGATTTTTCATTTTAGTGTAGTGCGGTCCTCCTGCACTTACTATTGGAGCGATATATTACAGACAATCCATGACGGGTGAGGTGACGACTCAAGTCTAGATCTTACAGTCTCTCAATATGCTTGTAATCAGAAGTAGTTTAAGTGGAAGGAACGAGGGAATTATTTTATAGAAAGGTTGTACCAGACGTTAAGAGTGTGAATATTAGGTGGTACTAAATAAAGAAGATGTGTATATTTTATATCTTACATTAACGCCCACTATAATCGGCAACAGGTGCCCGATTTATATTTTTTAAGTGACTAGCTTCGACATCCGGTGTAGTAGGGGCGATAGTTTTGATTTTCCATCATGGTTTTTCTGAAAAATAAAGAGTTTTCCTGAATGAATAGTATGTTCTCAAATGTTTCTAATATCTACAATATAATCATTAAAGGTAGACCAAATACCTTTTACTCCGAGTCGACCTTATTTTTATTGTTTTATATCCGTTATGCCAAGTCGACCTTATTGTGTGATATCAGAATTTTGATTTTATCATAAATGTTAATTATGTTGAAGGAAATATCACTGTCTGCTAACCATAGATATGTTAGCCTAAATTGAACGAAATATTGAGCAGTCGGATTAAAACATTGATCCCATATCCTTTGTTTTTTTTTAATATAGTAATTCCTTTCACTTGTCTTTACTACACTAGGATCAAACTGATCCCGCAGTGAATATTCGCTTGGCCGCTACAATCACTGATAAGCATGACATTGACGAGGCTTAATGAGTACGGCATATTAACTTTTTTACTCCGACAAATTAAATTCCCAAACATTTTTTTGAGGTAAAAGAAAAATAAATAAAGACGTTTGAAGTATTTGAAGTTAAAAAATATTTCCTATTTAGTGTAAATGGGTATTAAAATGAGTAAAATGCATCATTTTGCCCGAAGCAGTTAGGTGTTAAGTAAACATTGCACGAGCCGTTGAGCCAATGACAAACGGCGCGTGCAGTCAACGCACCTGTTGTGGACAGTCGTCTGTTACAGAGATAATTCGTAAGTAATTCTCTGTGAAACAGATTGCACTAGGATTTGGAAGAGTTATTATATATACCAAGTTCTGGATGATATTAGGGATTAGCCAATGAAACGTTCTGTTACGGCGAGTGTTTGGCGTCAGGTGCACGGAACTGTGGATAAACCAATCGAAACGTCAATGCTGATCAGTTAATCCATTCGGACCTCATAAGATCCAAAACCACTCGTATGACCTCTGACGCGACATACCATTACAACCGGGCATGACCTCTGACGCGACATACCATTACAACCGGTCAGATCTTCATTTAGTGTAGGTCATCGACAGTATAAATAAAACGAAACGAAATATAGATCTATATTATAATCAAATTGTTATCGAGTTAATGTGACGTAAAACTAAACAATGTTCCCACATTTGGTTGTTATAATTGAATAGAAATGCTGCTTGGTAACGATTTATTCGTTCTGTGAGAACTGAATTATTGATAATGAAGGTGGCTGATCCATCGGCTATTACCGAACTTTAAAACCCATCAGTTGATGAGAAATTAAACCCCTAGAAATACATCGGGAATTACCAATATTACCGCTATAAACACTTGTCTGGTGGCCAAGACACTAGTCCGCATTGAATTAATATTTATAATCACGAAACCTGTCCGGTTAAACTTCCTTCGTCGCGTCTGGGTTCCAAAACAAGAGTTCACACATCTCGAGATAAAATGGCGGATTGGAATTCAACCTCCTCAAACAGAATTACCCCAGATTATTTTTAATAGAGATCTAAACAAGGGGAGAACACTCTGTGTGTTTGACGACGCTGATTAATGGCGGTAATGATAGTCTAATATTGACATATTATTATCCGTAATCAAAATTAATCCACGACGTCTGTTCCTCAACATTGATTTCATGTCGACAACACAGACCAGAATCAAGTGTAAACAAAATCTCGTCAAATCTCACTACATGTGTAAATATGACATCACAACTTTTGCTAATAACCGGACGTGACGTGAATATAAAATGACGATGTTTGATGGAATTGTTCAGTAGTCGAGTGTGTATTAGAATTTAATCAGATAAAATCATTGGAAAGCCGTCGGTTAAAATTCTCTGATGAACCTGGCCAAGCCGTGGAATAAAATGACAGACCTAATGATTATATACAATACGGTACATTATTCAAAAGGCCTATTAATATACATACAGTAGGCCTACTAATATAGATACAGAATCAATTAGGCATTATAATATACAATGGCATTATAATATACAATGCAGTATACATTATGCTTTGCAATATACAATACAGTATTAAGTAGGATTAACAATACACAATACAATAGGCCTACTAATATACAATATAGAATCCAGTAGGCCTAATAATATACAAGTACAGTATACTATGGGCCTTATACAGTATCTGATACGCCTAGCAATACACAATAGAATAGGCCTACGTATATACAATATAGAACCCAACAGGCCTAATAATATACAAGTACAGTATACTGTGTGCCTTATATACTATCTCATGGGCCTGATAATATACAATATATTATACAATAGGCCTAACAATATTACTCTACAGTAATCAGTAGGCCGAATAACAATTCGTATCACGGTATAAAGTTTCGGTTTTGTAACTAAAACGACTGAGGTATCGCATCAAATCAGATAGCAAGTCTAGCCGTGAAACGGGTACTGAATATTGAAAATACAAGAAAAGTGTATATATATAGTTGTTATGATGTGACAATATCTATATATTGCACCAGCGATAGTGGGAGGGGGTATGTCTAATCGCTGCTCCTGGGCGGATGCTCCGTCCTACACCACTGAAAATTCCGTGCCAAAACCGGCATTGAATCCGACGCCTCTTGGTTAATGAGCTAGCACCTTAATCGCTGTGTCACAGTCATTCCCAATATAATGTAAAAACTTTGAAATCGCTGTAAGACAATTCCAAATTCACGAAATCGTTGTAAGACAATTCCCAATCCACCAAAACTTTGCAATGCCAAATTGTTGTCATAAAACCAACCCATCAAAACCTTAAAATCTGAATCTTCAAAATGCGAAATCGTTGTAAAACAAGCCCCGAAAAGCCACCGAAGCTTTCATAAAATAATAACCGCACCGAAATCATTAAAATACGAAACGACGTTAAATAATTTTAAAATACAAAATAGAAGTAATGAGAACCAACAAGACTGAAATATATTTTAAAAATCAAAAAATTCGAAGTTGTGCTGTGTCGAAATAACTTTAATACTGTAGTAAAAAAAGCCCAACGAAACAGTTGCCCAACCCCTTCTAAAAAACAACAAGCAAACAAATAAAAAAAACCCAACTCGATCCTTTAACTCAATAAGTAAATCCACTTAATAGATTAAATTTCCCCCTGATCTGTAACTATTTAGAAAATATATCAATTTATACAGAGTAATTCCTTTATACGTGTTAAAATACGCAATTCTCCTGGTAAATGTAATTAATTTAACGTTCATAATGATGACTCGAGCAACCCATCACAACCACGAGCCCCAAGACACAACATTAACTTGCCCAAATTATATAATACATTGCTGATCTCTGACAATAGAATCACTTGTAGTAGTGGTGGCTTTTTTTTTCTTTTCTAATTTCTCTTCCCAACATTTGCTGATTTCCCAACGGAAATGACATCATAAATACTTCCATTATCGCCGCAAGTTGGTCTGGGAATTCTTATTTTCCCTCCCCGCGGAAATGACGTCATGAATACCAGCATTGGATTATGCCAACCAAGGAAAATGAAAACGCCGTTTAAAATATTTAGTTACGGTGGTAAAAGTCAATAAATTTCTTAACAACATTATTATTTGACTATTAAAATGACAAAACTAGCAATCAGCGTATCTCCGGTTTTTTACTCATACCTCCAAATATTGAAAGAAACAAACATTAAGTCTATTTATTCTTTCCGTAAACAAATATAAAAAGTTATTATATGGATATTAGTTTTATCCTACAATAATATCATTTTTATACCATAATTTCTATGTCCTATTTTCTAGTTTATAACATTTTATTTCTATTCGATCACCATGGAAATTGTTAATAATATAGGTCCCTGTAGTCCATTACATAAAGAAACAATACCGCGGATATGATTCATATTATTATTTTATTACTGTACAGTACAACTATATAATTATATAAATGGTCTTATATTTTTATTAGTCATTTATATATTATACCTATATTGTCTATATCGTAATGTGTCTTGTATTTTGCCGATTCAGTATATTCATGTATGTGTATTTATCGTCCGTTGTTATTATTGTATTTTGTAACACGAACTGTTATTTTGTGTTTATTATCATGTACTATAAGTGTTTATTATTATGTGCTTTTGGCGTTTATTATTGTGTACCTTTCGTGTTAATTATTATGTACATTGTACTTTTCGTGTTTATTATTATGTACTTTTCGTGTTAATTATTATGTACTTTTCGTGTTTACTATTATGTACTTTTCGTGTTTAATATCGTGTGCTTTAAGTGTTTATTATTATGTACTTTAAGTGTTTATCATTATGTACTTTAAGTGTTTATCATTATGTACTTTAAGTGTTTATCATTATGTACTTTAATTGTTTATTATTATGTACTTTAAGTGTTTTATTATTATGTAGTGTTTTAATTTTTATTATTATGTACTTTAAGTGTTTTATTATTATGTAGTGTTTTAATTTTTATTATTATGTACTTTAAGTGTTTATAATTATGTAGTGTTTTCTTTTCTTCTTTTAAAGAAAGGGTTCTCGTGATTATTAGTGTTTTCGTGTTTATAATTATAAAGTGTTTGCTTATTCATTATTATATCTTTTTTCGTATTAATTATTATGTAGCGTTTTCATGTTTATTATTATGTAGAGTTTTCGTGTCTATTAATTCATGTTTATTATTATGTACTGTTTATTATTATGTAGCGTTTTATGTTTATTATTATGTAGTGTTTCATGTTAATTATTATGTAGTGTTTTATGTTAATTATTATGTAGTGTTTTATGTTAGTTATTATGTAGTTTTTTATGTTAATTTTTATGTAGTGTTTCATGTTTATTATTATGTAATGTTTTATATTAATTATTATTTATTGTTTTATCTTTATTATTATTATGTAGTGTTTCAAGTTAATTATTAGGTTGTGTTTTATGTTAATTATTATGTAGTGTTTTTTGTTTATTATTATGTAGTGTTTTATGTTTATTAATATGTAGTGTTAATTATTATGTAGTGTTTTATGTTAATTATTATGTAGTGTTTCATGTTAATTATTATAGTGTTTCATGTTAATTATTAGGTAGTGTTTTATGTTTATTATTATGTAGCGTGTTCGTGCTTATAAATATTTAGTGTTTATTATTATGGTGTACGCCCGTCTTCATTATTCATTAGCTGTTTTGGTGTGTGTAGAAGTCTTTAGCAGTGAGAGGACACGGTAGAAACCCCACGGGGTTACAAAGACGCCCCCTCCTCTAAATATGATGTACATTTTTATATCTATGTATTACATAATGACGCAGAAATTCTATTTATGTTCTGTTTTGTTTTTATAACGGGTCGCTTTTTGATATATATAGCATACAATCAAATTTATGATTTCAAGAAAACAAAAAACCCAAACAAACCCCAAAACAAGCAAAAAACATTACTGTTCAAGATATGACATCTGAATTAATTGTGTTGGAGTAGAGAGATAAAATTATGCAAGCTTGTCGTACATGGAAGATGAAAATTAATGGCCTAGAATTCTCGAGTTGGAAAACCATAAACGCTAACAACAAGCATAGAAACGCGTACACTAAAGACTAAAATTATTAGCATTTCGTTTCCTTTCTTCTTACAGTTGTAATAAATTCGTTTCGTTTTTATTTCCCCTTGTTGGTTTTAGCAATAGGAAGAATTAAAGATGTCCGCCATGAGAATAGTATTTATTGGGTTGTATTCTCGGTAGAATTTAACGTATGTTTTATGTTGTATCTGTAATTTGTGTTTTTAAATAACGTCTCTACAAGTGTATTAATTTGTTTGAAGATAAGTGAGAATTTTATTAGCAGTGCTCTCGAATCCGGAAAATTAAACGACGAAGCGCGAGGAAGGACGAGTCTCTCTTTTGACAGTCTGATATTAATGACCGCTTTTTGTAAAATGGGACGAATAATTTCGGGGCTATTAACTCATGTTTTCAGAATGAAAAATTGGTCTTCAGGGAAGGGGTACTAGGAAAGCTCATTACCTAAAAAACTAGTTTCTTGTTTCTTCTTTTGTGCGCGAGACGTGAGTGAGCGTTTTGTCGATATTACCTCCCCTACTATGAACTATTATAAAAAAACACAGAAACTACAAGGCGACGGGGAAGACAGATGGGCGATACTCGCCTCCGGGCCGAGCTTTAGTAGAACTAATTTTTTTCTCCATCATTCATCAAAGATGAAGAAGGAAACGTTGTAATAAATATATCGCGATCTTCAATGGTTAAAGAGTCCCAAGGGGGTGACAACTCTATTGGATTTTAAGCCATCTATTTCTTGTCATGTTGCATGCCACTATATCTTACCAAATAACTATTGAATATTCATAAGTTGGGATCTTGTATCATCAATCACGTGACTCTAGGGATTCGGACGAGGGTATATGTTGGTGCTATTGTGAGCTACCAGTAATGAAATAACGTAGAAACAGACGATTTTATGATTTTATTATATGAATACCGCGGACAAGACGTGTAACCCATCCTATAATTACTTTCTGATAAACTCAACAACAAATATAACAATATAAATGACATTTTCACGATGATCAGTTTCCAATACACTTCCTTGTGGTCTAGTTGGTGCGAGAGAACAGTACGTCGGTACTGCCAGGCTTATTTGGCAGACAATTCTAAAAAATTCGCGATTTGAAGAACAACCCCAATAAGAAAAGAAATCAATTGAAATGGAAAGAAATGAAATGGATTTTAACGTCCTACGGTTCAGCCCCGAATATAGGTTAATGAAGGCGGGCATGCGCCATACAGTATGGCATACTCTTATATCGAATTCCAACTGCCAAGGGATCGTCTACGTGACCGCGGGATTTCAACCCATCCCAACGACCAGACAGCTGTCCTTGCCAGGCCCCAAAATCAACGGAAACAACAGCAACTTAGCATCTTTCATTTTAACTCTTGAGCGATAGAATCCAATTTTCTTTTATTTATCTTTTTTTTAAAAGATGCTTTACGTAGGATTAAGAGCTGATCGTTCTTGCTGGAACGGTTCCAAAATAGATGGTGGAAAATGAATATATCAAAACTTTCATTCAAATTAATTTATTCTGGACCCAAGCCTTCCCACACTTAAGTTGAGAATTCACTCAAACTTTTTCTACTTATTCTAACCAATATATAGCCCGTTATAATATTTTTGTTGTTTTAATGTTTCAAATACATGAATAAGAAACTATGTGCAACGTTTGGTGTCTCTGTATCAAAGATATTTCTCATAAACCGTGATTGAAAGTTGAGCAAATTCTTCACTTCAGCCTGAGAATATGTTGGGCCATGTGAATTAAAATTTGAATAATAATTTATATAACTTGCTAAAGCATAAAAAGTAGTTAAAAATAAATCTATTTAAATTTATAAGTTTAAGTTGCTGCTCGTCACATACGGGGTTAAAATCACGTAAAGGAACCATTAGCAGTTAGACTTCAATTTAAGATAATTTCCTTTATGAGAGTGAGAGAGAGAGAGAGAGAGAGAGAGAGAGAGAGAGAGGGGGGTAGGGGTTTAGGGTCCACTCGACACAAACTAGGTCATTTCGGGACTAACATATGGTTCAATTTTACTTCAATAATTCGCTTGCGCGTTGGGGTCTTTAGCAGTGGGAGGAAACCGGAGTACCCGGAGAAAACCCACGAGGTTAGACAGGCGACCCTACTCCTTGCCACGTACACCCGGGGATTCGAAACCACGCCAGTTGACTCAATTGCAGGCAGTATGAATTTCCCTCATAGCACACTGTATGGTGTATTTGCGTCGTCATTATAACTCCGTCGGAGTAGAATAGTAGGACGTCAAAACTCGTTTTATTTCATTTCAATAACACTCAACCGTTTATAAATTTGTTTAAAATGTGTAAAAGTTTGTGTCAGATTCGATCTAAATGTAAAACTGAAGCTGTTTTGTTTCTTGTATTTTAAACGAATCAAGCGAAGTAACTTAAACTGGTCTCCGCGGAGATAAATACTTAACGAACCAGGGGACGTTAAACAAAGGCTGTTGTGTTTTTAACAGTTCTTCAAAAACATCTTTTAGAAACGGGGACAAATACATCCTTTGGAACATACAGGCACTTAATACATATTTTATTGAGAATCAATGAGAAAAAAAATCAACAGCGTTAAATGACGTAAAGGATCACCTTTGTCTTTCAGATTCTGGTCGTTACATGGAAAAAAAATGTCGTAAAATATTCACAAGTCAGTTGCATGCTTCGTGAACCTCAACAAATCCTCTAAAAAACTTATCTAAAGCAAGCGTCTTTATATATTCCGCTACATCGAATCTCTTTCTCATTTCAAATCAACAATTTATGAAGCTGAAAATGAGCGCCATCTTTAATATCATTTTTCTGTCTCCCCGGTGACACGCGCTTTGTGTTCCGGCGGTGTCGAGGGATTTTGCCTCCGGGTTTTATAGCCTTGGAATTCTTAGTTCTTGTTAAATATTCTTTAGTCGTTATCGATGATGCTTGTCTTCTACTTATTTACGATTTGATGACAGTTTTTTTTATAACATCGAGAATTAATAGTCTTGTTTTTGTTCCACTCCAAGGAGAAATTTAGACGTTTTTATAAGATAAATTCTATATACTGGAGTGGTGTCAAAGAATTGTACTATAATGGACAGATCTCTCGTGCTCGGTCCACGGGAACTTGTGACGGTATCATTAATAATAATATTTATCAGCGCCGCCCATTTGACTGATACGTGGAATTTGCAATAAACAGATAAAAATAAAAATGAATAAAAATGTTCAAACCACTCAGAGGGTAGCCTATTTTCGATATAACTAATGAAGTTAGCTATTCAAAATCATTTCTCAAGTAAAAATATTTCCTTAAATGCCCGATATTGTTGTTACAATCATAACTTTTTGTGTGTTAAAGGATGAAGTTCATGTACATTTTTAAATGGCCATGTCGTACATTTCACCGGGGCTAATGGTTATTTCGTACATTTCTCCCGGGCTAATGGTCATTTCGTACATTTCTCCGAGGTTAATTGTCATTTCGCACATTTCACTGGAGCTAATTACACCGGGGCTATGTCTGTAATTCGTCGTGAGGAATATTTGCCCCTACAGCGCCTTTTCCCGACTACTCTTCGTCGAAATGCAACTCTCGATGGTGCGTGCCGATATGGCACTGGTACTCAAAAAGATTATTAAATTTTTAATTAATCAAAATATTATAGATAAAAAGGAAAACCCCTTTCACCTAAGATTTTAATTCATCGCATCTCTAAATGCTGAAATGAACCTTACTGGACGAATATCTCTATAAGAGATTGAACTTTCACTATGTTAGGCCGAATATCTCTTTTGGAGGTTGAACTTTCTCAATATTGGACGGATATCTCATTTGGAGATTGAACTGGACGGATATCCCTTTTGGAGATTGAACTTTGGACGGATATTCCTTTTGGAGACTGAACTTTGAACTCCGAGATTAAAAATATAATGAGCGGCGATATAATTATCAGTATTAGCCCCCCTACCCCTTCCTAACCACCCCCCCACCCCCAAAGTAAAGAAAATAAAATAATTGATAAAATAAATTAAAGATAGAACGAAAATATTAGAACATTCCTTATTCTTTATTTGTTGATAGATATGGTCATAAATCGAGACCTAACGATAGAGCAAACATCCAGAACGGTGAGAAATTGAGTAGTCTTGGGATTTGCTATACTTTTGTATAGAGAATTTTTCATAAATCCAAATCCGGTTTGGCACCACCAGTAATCGCCTTTAACATTGCTAACTGTATAGTTGATGATAGAAATAGTCATAAATCAACAATAGGTTGATAAATTTGGTTAGTCTTGCGTTAGTTTTTTTTTTATTTTGTCTTCAGTATTTGGTAAGATATTTTTTCATAAATCCTAATACGGCTTGGCACCATTGCTAATCGCCTTAAACACATGCGTGTGTTCAAGAACATAGTTTGTTTATCCGTAATGTAAATTTGACATATTGTACACCGTATGTCGTTAAACTTAAGGACATTTCGCCATTTAATCCACAAAACCCCGGTGATACGTCTTCTTAATAACCAACCCGCCCATTCTGTCAATAATAACCTCTCAATACAATAGAATAATAAAGTCTCTAGATACCTAACGGATCTTTATAATTAGAGAGCTAGATGGTTGAATTGTCCCCCCTTGTAATTACCGCCATTAGTTCGGCCATCGGTGTGTTTAGTGAGGAGAGCGAGGCGTTATAATTATTAAATACTTTAAACTCTTGACGACAAGACAAATTGTAACAATCTGCCACTTGAAGGACCGGGAGTAACCTTAGAATACCCTGATAGCTGTAATAAGATAATAGGGCCTATTAATACAGGGTCTATTATACAGGGGTTGTTAATAAAGGGGCCGTTAATACAGTAGCGTAATGGATGTTAAGACAATAACAACCAGGTCCGATATTAATTAAATTAGGGGTTGCAATTCTTGTTGCTACATATGGACTATAAACAGAATGAAATGTTTTGTTGTTACTTGAGGACCCTGTGAGATATCCGTTATATTCAATACCGCATTTTCATTGATGTGGTTACTTTTGCAATGCGACGGAAGCGGGGGTGGTAGAGGGGGTTCCATGGGATATATTCATTTGTATAGCTACGTTTGCAATGGGATGGAAGCGGGGCTGATAGAGCTGGTTCCATGGGATATATTAATTTGTATAGCTACGTTTGCAATGGGATGGAAGCGGGGCTGGTAGAGATTGTTCCAGGATATATTCATTTGTATGGCTACGTTTGCAATGGGATGGAAGCGGGGCTGATAGAGGCGGACGTAACAGAAATGAGTGCCGCGGCGGGGATGGTAGAGGGGGTTCGTCAGCAGTTTTATTTTTTAGCTTGATTTCCCTTTGTCACTGGAGCATGTGGCGTGGTTCGGATGGGGCGATAAACTGATGTACCGTGTACACTTAATAGAACTCTGGGCATTGGAATTGGCTATAAGAGTACGGCGAAGCGCCGCTGTCCGGCCACATTTCCCTCATACCACACTGCATGACGCATGCCCATTGACATTAGTTAGCCTGATCGGTGCATTAGAGTAGGACGTTAAACCCCATTTCATTTTATTTTCATTTACAAAATCATGAGTGGCCCCTTTCTGCACGACCTTGGTGAACGGGAAATTGAATCAGTTTGGTTTGGAAAAGTGATTTTGTTTCGATTTGCAGAACAAAAATCAAGGATCATTGTAACGATTTGATTGATTGAGATCGGACTTAGTTATTGGGAGGCTATGATTTGGGTTTTGGATTTCACGGACTATGACCTGGCCCCATATGGCACCACGGTCATCACCCCTTTTTAATGATCCCCGAATCCGCAAGTCAGATACCAACCATATCGTCTGCTCTCGGATCTGTCAGATCAGATTCCTGTCTGCTCCTAATTGGCGGGAAAAATTAGCAGGCGATACCTCGTGTCTTCATTGTCTCGTGACTTCATACACCTGCTACTGATACGACACGCGATCTTAAATTCTAAATAAACGTAAATTGTTTGACACTTTTACAATGTTTTTAAAAATGATCAGTTTTTTTTAATGAACAAAAGAGAGAGAGGAGAGAGAGAGAGAGAGAGTTTGGGTTTAACGTCCACTCGACACAAACTAGGTCATTTCTGGACTAACATATGGTTTAATTTCATTTCAATAATTCGCTTGCGCATAGGGGTCTTTAGCAGTGGTGGGAAACCGGAGTGCCCGGAGGAAACCCCCGAGGTTGAGAAGACGCCCCTATCTCCATGCCACATACGCTCACGCCAGGGATCGACACCACAGCCACAAGCCAGAGGTGACCGGTCAGATAGAGGTGGAAGCGTGGCACTCTAGACCACTAGGCCATCCCAACCCGCCGAGAGAGAGAGAGAGATAGATAGAGAGAGAGAGAGAGAGAGAGAGAGAGAGAGAGAGATCTATTTTAAAGATTACGTCATCCAGACATAGAGTCAGCAGTCTTCATCTTCAGTGTAACTATTTTTGTATACAGATACAAAATGTTTCTTATTTTCTCTAATTGGGCAGATCGTGGACTTTATAAAAATAGGATGAACATCTATCACCGAACTGTCGGGACAGTCTCGTTTTAGTCGTCAATATGTAGAACCAACAAACAGTCATTTGTTTTTGTGGGCAAATTCATTGGTTAAAGTAATTATTTAACAATGAGATGGGGTTTAAAGTTCTACTGTTCTGCACCGTTCGGGATACTGAAGAGAAATTTTGCCCGGGAACTCTTCATCAAACACAAATGCCAATTGCCTTTTTTTTGAAGTGGATGCCTTGATGTGCACGGGGCCCGGTGAATAAGAACCTGCCTCGCTAATCCAGATGTTAGATTCCTGCATTGGCTGAGAAACTTCATCGGCATTTTCCGTCGATGGCGGTGCACTACCGAGGGACAGGCAGGGGACAACGTATAGTCGTTCGGGTGTGACACACTGGCCTGCACGTTAAAGATCCCTTGGAATGATGCATTGTGATGGCGAGCCTCATTCCAGGTTTCAGAGCCTCCCTGTAGTTGGGATCACAAGAGACGATTCCTATGCCACCATGCAATATGATTTCCGGTTAGCAAGTCACACGAAATACTTTCCTATGACCGTTTGTAGAAAGTAATGAAAACTAATTTAGTACTCCGGATCTCAGTTCATCGTCCCATCCGAACGACTATACGCAATTCATTGCCAAACCCCACGTCCTACAACACTGAAAAGGGTCAACCAGACTAGCTGGGTAACTTTATCAGCGTGATGAAACCCAAGACCCCAAGGGTTAGTGACGTCAGTTTGGGGCATTTTTATTAAAAGTAGGCAACTCATTATTAACATCGGAATAATCATAAACAACTTTATTAATAATACGAGAATAATCATCAACATTTATTGGATAAATAGAATACATAAAATACAGGTATTATATTATTATAACAGATTACATTTCATTACTATTAAAAATAAACCCAAGAAACGCATTACCTTTGGAGATAAACACTTCCTGTTTCGCATATAGGGGGGTGTTATTGTCCAATAGACATGCCCGGGGATCATTAGGACAATAACACCCCTCTAAATGCGAAACAGGAAGTGTGTATCGCCTAAATATAACACAAAAAATAATAACGTAGCTTACGGTCAAAGGTGTGTGTAGTAAACGACAAAGTTACTGATCACGACCAAAAATCATTTCCTTGTCATATTTCCATCGAATCACTGAATTAGTGACGGTATATGTCTTAAACAGGTATTCTACTTTTTCCATCATGCTCCAATCAAATATCTTTACAACAAGACAAACAATTAAAACAATTTAACATAACAGGTGAGCTGGATAACCCGTTCTACAGAATACTGGAAGGTAAGACATACATGGGAGAATGAGACATTGAGAGCGTAAAATTAAATGGGGTTTAACGACCTGTTGTTCTGCTAATGAAGACTGTCATACAGCATGCTAGGGTTAGGGTTAACCCTAACCCTGCCATGATGTCAATTTTGCCCGGACAGCCTTATATCAAATTCAAACTGCCAAGGGATCTTTTACGTGTACATCAATGTGTACATGGAAGCTCTGTTTTTCGCCCCACCCGAACGACTAGACAGCTAACCTTATCAGGCAATCAACAAACAATAATTGTATCAAATCATTTAAAAAGAGGCACGCGTTGAATGTATTAGAATAATATCCAGTCTATTTATAAATACGCCCCCCTCCCCTCCCTCGGCGTTCATTAATTATTGTGTTCACTTGATTTTTAAAGAAAGAATTTAGAAATTTATAAATTAAATTAAATATAAATTATTCTCGTAATTAAAGTGAAACATTGCAGAATATTGATCTGTCAAATTTACCAAAAGTTATTCTTGGTCGGAAATGAATTAGATTGAGGGTTTCCTTTGTTTTTCCTGTTGGTGCTGAACTGTTTCCGGTTCACTTAATACCATTCTCCTAAACCATTTATTGGTTCCGGTACATCACGCGCTGACCTTTTATTTTCAATAATGCTTGGTTCTGACATTTAACAACAACCTGAAATGGAGCAAGACAGATTCATCATAAGAAAAATTATTTAATTTAGTTTGAATTAATCTAAAGAATGAATAGGAAAGAAATGGGGTTTAACGTCCACTGACACAAACTAGGTCATTTCGGGACTAACATATAGTTTAATTTTATTTCAATAATTCGCATGTCTTTAGCAGTGGGAGGAAACCGGAGTGCCCGGAGGAAACCCACGAGGTTGAGAAGGCGCCCCTATCTCCATGCCACATACGCTCACACCAGGGATCGAAACCACAGCCGCAAGCCAGAGGTGACCAGCCAGCTAGAGGTCGAAGCGCGGTACTCTAGACCACTAGGCCTCCCCCCCCTCTAAGGAATGAATGCATGAAATATTGAGTCAATCTGATTTAAAACACAGATCCTATTTCGTTTCGTTTTTTCTAGTTCAAAATTTCCATTTACTTGTCGTTACTACACTAGGATCTAGAAGAGTTGTTATATAGTAGGCGTTCTTATTGATATGAGGAATATCCAATGAAACGGTCTGTTACTGCGTGTTTTGCACGGAACTGTGGGTAATCTACTAGTAACTTCAATGCTAATCGGCTAATCAAATGTCTGACGTCATAGGTCAACAGCCACTCGTTTGATCGCTGACGTGACTTATCACTATAACTGGTCAGATTTTCGGAGAACGCTAGATCGGCGACGGTCCTACGCATTTTAGCACATATGACGTCATATATAGATTGTGGGTTAGGGTTAGGGTAAGGGCTAGGACCTGTAGATTTTGTCAAAGTCCCGAGATATAAACAGGGCTAGCCCTAACCCTAACCCATGATCAAGCCTAACCCTTACCCTAACCCACAATTCACATATGACGTCACAATTTGCGTAGGACCGTCTCCGATCTAGCGTTCTCCCAGATCTTCATGTAGTGTTGGCCATCGAAAGTATAAAACACGAAACGAAATATAGATGTGTATTTTAATCAGGATGATATTTAGCAAAACCATCTATTCCCAACGCATATCGTCCAGTCAACATAAACGACACCAGTTTGGTTATATCTCTATTTCCATTAATTCCTAGCGACGTGGAAAGGATTCCAGATGAGCCAGAGAAAACACACGTTCAAGCCTATGACTTGATGCTTATAAACTTATCATATCACATTGTAAATCCATATAGGAAAACCCCAGATGTTATGTTATAATTGTATGATCAACTCTTGTTTAAACTGTGTATGCTGTCCTTAAGTGGATGAAATGATACAATAAAATCTTATCTTATCTTATCTTAATCTTGGGGGTGCCCCGTCTCCGCGGTCAGTGCCCCCCCCCCTTTTCAAAATTCCTAGATCCGCCCCTGACTGGTAAAGAACCCTAAGCGAATTATTGAAATAAAATTGAAGAAACTGTTCTGTTCAAACAGCGTCTTACCGTTACCCTCGACACATATATATTGTGATTTGTATCAAATAGATTGATCGTTTTACTCTCTCTCTCTCTCTCTCTCTCTCTCTCTCTCTCTTTCTGTCTAAGTGTAAGTAAAAGAGCGAATCAAGACCACACACTGCAAAAACAATCGCCATTTTTTAAACACTCGATCGCCATTATTGTCACGTGGTAATTTTGTTGGCGTTAATTCAGTAGCTAATTACAACACCTTTTCGTATTGGCGGGAAACATTTTGGCGGCAAAGAAAAGGACTAATTCTATTTGCTCTGATCTCAAATCTCTCAAGATTTCAACATTTCTTCAATTAGTTTCACCGTGTTAACTTTAATAAAATCATAGATGTCTCTCGAGTCACGAGGTCACGCGCGCGCGTGTAATTTCCCTCCAGATATTTATAATTTTTGTAAGAAATCAGGCGAGAATTGCACGAGCGAGATCACACACATTTAGATATCCCGATAGACCACACAAACGCACCAATGGCGCCGAAAAAACGGTCTGACGTGAACTAGGTATAATTGTGTTCGTAGTATTTTTGGTATTATTTTCTTTCTGTGCCAACTTTCAATTATTGTCGACTTGTGACATGTAATTTTACTATAATACTCATGGCACAAGTATTATTTTGTGAAAACAAATTTATTTTAATATCATTTATGCTGAAATAAACGGAGAACAAGTTTCTGAATTGAAATGGTGTAAATGTTATACGTGCCGTTTCAAATTCCATGGTAACTATAGTTTGAAAGACACACACATGAAGATACCAGACCTTTACATTAAGGATGACCGCATATAGTCAAATGGGGAAGAAAGCCGATATAATGAAGTATCTTCTTAAAAAGCATAATATTTCTCTTTCTTTAATAAAAACATATATATGTTCAGGGGCGGAGCGGCCCCTTTTATTGACCGCGGAGCCAGGCCGGAGGGGGAGTGTCCGGAGGGCTCTCCCCCTGGAAATTTTTGAAAATGAATCCCAAATATGCGATTGGATGAAATCCAGAATCCCCATCCGGCCCAGAAAGTCTTTTATAACAGCCCATTCCAGACTCCAGTGATGGCGTGGCGGCCCGTTAAATCCACCGGCCACACACAACATGATCATCGTCGCTCCATGGCCCGTCCAATACCCCTCTCCCCATATAATGTTCAGCAGAAAAGGTTTTTTTTAAGATGAATTAGACAATATTATTTTTTTCACTTTTTGTCCGACCGGCCCTTTGTCCGACGGCCAATCCGCCCCTGTATATGTTACATTTTTGAAGTTATTAACTAAATTTATTTATTTTGAGGTAAATTAACAACGAAGACTATCGTTTTAATATCAGATTTAAAATCGAATACGCAAACCTTTAAATAAATTTTATAACAATATAACACGTCATATAAAAAATCACAATAGAAATAAAAGCAAGGCCCAGACAAAAAGAAAACAAATTTGTAAAATGAATTCTATTATATTTAGCAGAAAGACCTCTCTCTGTCTGTCTGTCTGTCTCTTTCTGTCTGTCTCTCTCTCTCTCCAAGGAAGTATACCACCATGGATGACGCATTGTCACCAGGTTCTCTCTCGTCATTCAAATAGAATTTATTATAAGAATATTATTATTATTCTCTATCTTCTTGACGTTGGGTACAATCACATAAAAAATACATATAAATAATTGATAAGAAATCCCGACATTGGGGATTAAAATATGGGACTTTTCATGATTTGATTGACTTATACAAAAACTAATCGATGATTATTTCTAAGGGGATTAACCAACATATTCCCCGGGACACGGTTTCTAATGTCTGTCGTGTGTAGCCGAGCGTAGGGATACAAATAAAAGGGCTGTTTATTGGGAAAGCAAAGAGCAATAATGTCTGACATCTTGTCAACATTAACGACGCTACATAGTTAATTCTGAGACTAACGTGTGACGAATATAATGACAGCGGACATAGGTGAGTGTTGTGGTGTGTGTTTGTGTGGGGCGGGGGGGGGGTATGGAATTCTAATTCTAACCTTAACTGAAGTTCATTTAACCTAAATCACATCAGAAAACATCAGAGAGAGAGAGAAGAGAGAGAGAGAAAGAGAGAGAAAGATGGTGTTTAACGTCCACTCAACACAAACTAGGTCATTTCGGGACTAACATATGGTTTAATTTTATTTCAATAATTCGCTTGCGCGTAGGGGTCTTTAGCAGTGGGAGGAAACCGGAGTGCCCGGAGGAAACCCACGAGGTTGAGAAGGCGCCCCTATCTCCATGCCACAAACGCTCACACCAGGGAATCGAAACCACAACCGCAAGCCAGAGGTGACCGGCCAGCTAGAGGTCGAAGCGCGGCACTCTAGACCACTAGGCCATCCCATCCCCCAGAATACATCAGACTTATACGCGAGGCCGCTTGGTTGTTATTCCCGTTTGAGAAACCCATCAAACTTTCAATGTCAGATCCTGCGACTTTGGAACCAAGAATTCGGCAATCTACTACCCCCCCCCCCCTACTGAAAAATAAAATGATGGAATATTCGTGAAATATTCGTGTCAATATTCTGAACTAGGTTGCGATGACAAATAATGCCCGATTTAAAAAAGAAAAAAAGGCTAAAATGCCAAGAATCACGGAACCAGATTAAACTTACATAACACAGACCTGACCCAGGGCGAGATGACAAATAATGTCAAATTTAAAAGATTATTTATTTTAAAAATAAGAAACATCACGTAATGATATTAAGATAAGTATAATAATGAATTATATGTTCCCATGACAACTGTCCAACAATTTGATGACAATTATAAAATTAAAAACTTTAATTTTTTGAACTGATCGTCTACAAAGAGATTTAAGTTTTCCCTAAGAAAATAGGAAATATATTACAACATGACATATAATATATCAACTGTCATCGCCATTAAAGCACATTCCAAATAAATCGTTTTTAAATATCTGTTTGATATTTTCAAATATATCTGATATACATGAAAGTTCACCTACTTGGACATGAAATAAAATAAAATGAGTTTAAGACCCTACTGATCAGGGTCCTGTTTAGTAGATACTTAAATTTTGATTGGCTAAGGACTAACATTAATCTAATATTATCCAATCAAATTAGGCCTACTAAAATTTGGACTGAGCTAATGAGGACGTACATAGGCCATACAGTGTGCTATATGAAGAAAATTATGCCCGAACGGTGGCACTTATGTCTTCCCGTACATCGAATTCCAACTGCCAAAGAACCTTTTACATGTGCCGAATTCCGTAGTTTAACACCTTTTTTCTGTTAATTGATGGATTTTTTTGAGAAATTGTGTTAAAAGACTGAATCATTTCTTCAAATTACGTGTTTTATGTAATTCTGTGGAATATTCAGTATTGAACTGGAAATTTCCGTAAAATTTAGGGATATAATATTTTATTCCCTTCTATAACGGACTTAATTCTGTTATTTTACGGAATAAACTGTGGAATGGCAGGAAAGTTACGTAAAATTTAGGGATAAAATGTTTTACTCCATTATATAACGGACTATTTCTGTTTTCAAATGCAACGATAAGAAAGCGTATACATATATAATCATTCCTAATAATTATCATTTTATAGTATTCATTTCAATTTATCAACCATAATATGAAGGATCATATTGTGTAAAGTTTGGTATATTAAAAGTCATGTATTGCTAATTTCCATTATTTATAAGATCTATAAAGTGTACTCCCATTCATCATACGGTAATCAGATTGTAAGTATTTTCATAAATGTGTAAAAGGTTGTAATATCTGGTAGCCAAGCACGCTTCAATCTGGTTAATATAACCTAATGGCCAGTGTAAGCCGCAAACTTACATTTGAAAGCATCTGAACGGTCCTATCACTGACCATTTATAGTTGTTCGACACGCCCTTTACTCGATGAGGGTATTCTTATATTAGCGGAAAGAGGTAAATTTCGTCAGCGATAGCACTTCGCCGGAAACCGACATTAAATAAAGCTGTTTCGCACACGCATACAAAGTCAATGGTTAATTCTTTGAAATTTTTATCATTTTCGAGTCTAGGGAACAAAAATTACCAGGATTTATTTTTCTGTATTTGAAAATGGAATTTATGTTAATTGAGGGAATTTCTGTAAATTACAGGAAAAACAAATACGGAGAAAATTTTCCTGGTAATTTTTGTTTCCGGAATTTTTTCCGTTTTTTCACGGATATTTTTGTTACAGTGGACTAGGGGAGGTACATTGAAGGACCTAAGCGTTATATATGATTGACGCCGATACTAAGTCTAGACGAAGATGTCGGTGATACTAGGTGAAATTTTGGATGTAAAAGCCGCTCGAGCTTGGGTCAGGTGGCGTTGAACAGCAAGTTCCGGTTTAGGAGTTATACGACTTCCGATTTAAAAGGCTAAAACAGTTATTAAACTGACATTATTATTACGTTACTTGTCTAAGACAAATAAAAATGGCAGTATTAATTTTCTTTTTATTCTAAAGCCCCAACTGCAATCGATTTAGGCCGTCTTCTTGTATATCTTTCCAGACAGAATATGAAATTATACAATTTATTATGTCCACGGTATTCATTTTCAAAAAGGACTGCGGGGTGACGATATTCAATCTAAAATAAATAGCAGTCTGGAAATAGTTCAATTCAGTTCAGTATTTACCCGGATATGATTTAACCGAAAGTTTGTTTATACTTTTAAATTATTCTTCAATAATTATTCCTTATATAGAGACACTATACGTCATTTGTATTTCCGTAACCATAAAATTTGTACACGGCCAGATCAACTATAAAATACACCAGAAGCAATCTCAGACTTAAAGCCCCAATAACACTCTTGTTGTAACTGAAGAATATGTCCCAACCTTCATTCTGGTCAACAAATCGTATTATTTTAGAATATTCCAATTAAATGATGATATAAATTTCATCTTAACACACCTAATTTATTAAATTGGAAAAATTAAACCAACTGATTTGAAAAATCTAACGTAAACCTTTTCAAATGTGACTTGGATTTTAAAATATTTTCGAACCCTCTGGACAAATAAAATAGGTTGTAATGGATAATTTACACAACAGGTAGGACATTTAAACATCTAGTACTTAGAATAAGGGTATTATTTATTTTCTGGAGTTACCAAGCCAGCAAGAATGTTATTGTCCCTTTAAGTTAAGAATTTACTCAACTTTCAATCAGTGTTTATAAGAAATATCTTTCATCCAGAAACGCAAAACTGTGCACATAGTTTCTTATTGATGTATTTCATACATTAAAACAACAAAACCTTTATAACGGGCTGTATATTAGTCAAAATAATGCGAACAATTTTGAGTAAATTCTTCTTAAGTCTCAGAATGTTTTGTGAACTCGGGGCCTGATCTCTTATTATTTAATGGAGAAAAAAAAATCAACGGCATTTTAATCACTGTTCAATATTTTTACTTTCCAAATAGACATTATCTAAAAATTATATACTGGGATCAGCTTACAATTAACTGATAAAACTATATGCGTTAAATTGTGTCAATATGTAATTTATAAGAGACGACAACCAGTTGATAATAGATTATAACAATAGAATATTCCCTTCTCTGGTCATCTAAATTCTCGTCTAAATCGCCTATTTATTCACGTGCTCTTGTTATAAGTGCGACGGGAGTATAGGACGGAATAATTTATTTGGGCAGTAAAGTCGAAGAACACCGTTAAAGAATGATTTGTGCTGTACGGGTATTGTTCCTGGAATCATCGGGGATTTCTTTCTTCCATTGTGAACCAAATAGCTCGCTTGTCTTTGCATATTTATTGGGGCTCTCTTTGGGTGGATTAAATCCCGAAATCATTTGTTCAATTCTAAATGAAGCAAGTTAATTATTAAGGACATAAAGGCCCTAATAACCCTTCTTTTAAAACAATTAAGATAATATATTTGATGGTAAAATCAGGGCCTTGTTTCTCGAAATCTTAACTAAAGATATCATCCAAATTTTAGTAAATACTTCAACCTAACATTATCTTATCAAATTAATAAAATTTGGATTTTATCTTATTCAAATTTCGTGAAACAGGCCCCGGGTTGAATTCTTGCAGTAAAGTAGGTTGGTGCCATATTAATTTAAATATATTTAGTAGAAAACTGAACGACAGAAGAATCATTGAGAAACATATCTTCTTTTATTAAATTCTATAAAATTTTGCGTAATATTTAATTTAAATAAATTCTTAGTGAAACGTTTATTTCTTAACCAATAGAAATACAGCATTTTAAAAGTATGTTACGTTTAGTTTTAGTGAATCGGGTATCTGATCTTTTGTAAACCGAAATGAAAAGTGGACTCCGTGCTGCAAAGTAGCGCAAAAATATATACAAATGATTTTTACCCCCACTCCCACCCCCACCTCACACACACTCTCCCGCAAACCTACACGCTCACTGGCTTAAAGTTTCAATTTCATATTTTCTAAGAAAGTCAAAACATAATTATTTCTATGTCTTTTGCTCAAAAGGTTGTCAACTCACTATTATACGATCATGGGCAAAATTTCACAGGCGTTAAAATGGCTGACACAGGCTGATTGAGGAAATGGTAACTCAATTACCTCCCTTGTTTTCCTATTCCTTTTCATGGGCGGCCATCTTCAAATTTGAATTTGAAGTTGAAAATGATATTTTTGCCAATTTCTCTACTGGCAATAGTGAATTACAGGATTAATAGGATTATTCTTTAACAAGGTAGGACTGTTTATAGCTACCACCTATTTTAAGGCTTTATTTTAATATACATTTTAAAAATATAACTTAAAAATATGCTGTTGGAACTATAAGAGCTTATTAGAATAACATTCAAATTGCAAAAGTACTAAACATACTCCGCAGTTAATAATGACATTCTTCATAAACTTTCTAGAAAAATATTTTGAAGTAAAAATACTACAAACGAAATGAAACAGATAGGAATAAAAAAGTCAGAACTATTTTCTAAAATAATGTATCTAATGTGTCTGTTTTATTTTTATTTATTGATTTGGATATCATTCCAGTTATATTATGTCACCATAGATATAGTATATGTTTTATTGTTTTCAGCATAACGAGACGGGATGGAACCTGCTGGATGACATCGCGCCTGGTACGTTCGTGCATTTTTTATGCGCGAACTCTTAGTTTTTCTATTACTGGCACGCGCACGGGCACTATTTTTTTTGTTTTCCATGTACCAAAATCGAGGGTTTTGCGCGGAGGTACTTTTGAGGTATTAGCCTGAGAAGCATAACACTTGCCACTGTACCTGTATATCGCTAATTATAAATCCAGTAGACGTGGTACAAGGGTTAATCAGTGAACTGGATGTATGAGATGTGTTGTTGACGTTTGGGAAAGTAGGTCGAGGGGAAATGTGTAGGGAGTGATAGTTAGATGTATTATGAATTGTTACAGTGGCTGTGGTGTTACGTTGAAATACTATGCCGCTACCGTAACACCACAGCTTTATGATTTGTTCGACAGGATTGATACCGTAAGTCCGACAATAATAAATAAACTATTTCTGATTTTAATGTTGTCTTTTCCCACCGGCACTGGCCGTACGCCAGCAACTGAAAATAGCTGACGAAACAGCTAGGGCGTCGATTGTTAGTTCGCGTACAACTTGAAAAACCGAATGTCGTACGCCATTGTGAAACTGAAAGTAGCTGACGAAGACAGTTAGGGCGCCGATTGTTAGTTCGCGTACAACTTGAAAAAACCGAATGTCAGTATGGTATTTCTGACATAATTGGTTATCGGTGACCTGAAAGCTGGTAATCTCGACTCAAAGCGAGTAATCTCGACTCAAAAGTATAGTGTATAACCTACTTACTGTCTACAGTCGTCGCTACTCATAGTTCATTCATGATTTTTTGTGGACGATTTACTACTCAGTAAGAAAGCCTGTGCCCAAAAAGAGTTCTCGTCTGTTATTATTAGTATAATGACTTCCTCATGTGCGGCAGGTTCGTTTGTTTTTAAAAACACTGTTTTTCGTTCCAAAAAATAGAAAAGAAATTTTTTACCAGATGATCATGGTTTTTCACCGAGACTAGATAATTTCTCTCGGTGTAAGGATATTATCGTTTATGAAAAAGTTCATACACTGTTGAGAAAATAGTCCCATTGGTTTTTTTAGCTGCAAATACAGCGAGAATAAACTCTGTACTGAAAAATTTTCGCGTGATCTATATAAACTGTCTTCACACACTCGATTTATAATTAGCGATATACAGGTACAGTGGCAAGTGTTATGCTTCTCAGGCTAATACCTCAAAAGTACCTCCGCGCAAAACCCTCGATTTTGGTACATGGAAAACAAAAAAAAATAGTGCCCGTGCGCGTGCCAGTAATAGAAAAACTAAGAGTTCGCGCATAAAAAATGCACGAACGTACCAGGCGCGATGTCATCGAGTGTGTGAAGACAGTTTATATAGATCACGCGAAAATTTTTCCGTACAGAGTTTATTCTCGCTGTATTTGCAGCTAAGAAAACCAATGGGACTATTTTCTCAACAGTGTATGAACTTTTTCATAGGGGTAATATCCTTACACCGAGAGAAATTATCTAGTCTCGGTGAAAAACCATGATCATCTGGTAAAAAATTACTTTTCTATTTTTGGAACGAAAAACAGTGTTTTTAAAAACAAACGAACCTGCCGCACATGAGGAAGTCATTATACTAATAATAACAGACGAGAACTCTTTTTGGGCACAGGCTTTCTTACTGAGTAGTAAATCGTCCACAAAAAATCATGAATGAACTATGAGTAGCGACGACTGTAGACAGTAAGTAGGTTATACACTATACTTTTGAGTCGAGATTACTCGCTTTGAGTCGAGATTACCAGCTTTCAGGTCACCGATAACCAATTATGTCAGAAATACCATACTGACATTCGGTTTTTTCAAGTTGTACGCGAACTAACAATCGGCGCCCTAACTGTCTTCGTCAGCTACTTTCAGTTTCACAATGGCGTACGACATTCGGTTTTTCAAGTTGTACGCGAACTAACAATCGACGCCCTAGCTGTTTCGTCAGCTATTTTCAGTTGCTGGCGTACGGCCAGTGCCGGTGGGAAAAGACAACATTAAAATCAGAAATAGTTTATTTATTATTGTCGGACTTACATGTACGGTATCAATCCTGTCGAACAAATCATAAAGCTGTGGTGTTACGGTAGCGGCATAGTATTTCAACGTAACACCACAGCCACTGTAACAATTCATAATACATCTAACTATCACTCCCTACACATTTCCCCTCGACCTACTTTCCCAAACGTCAACAACACATCTCATACATCCAGTTCACTGATTAACCCTTGTACCACGTCTACTGGATTCTCCATGGCAGTATCCCCCCTTGTCGTACAAATGTCATCATTGACA
Source organism: Patella depressa (assembly GCA_948474765.1). Lineage (NCBI taxonomy): Eukaryota > Metazoa > Mollusca > Gastropoda > Patellidae > Patella > Patella depressa. The sequence continues at coordinate 3,946,193 of OX419717.1, forward strand.
TACTCATGAAAGAAAGAAATAGGGGTTTAACGTCCACTAAACACAAACTAGGTGATTTCGGGACTAAGACGTGATTCAATTTTATTTCAATGTGGTTCAATTTTAAATCAATTCCTGGCGCGTAGAGATGTTTAGCGCAGTGGGAGGAAACATTGTAACAGTTTTAAGCTCACGTACTTGCGGTATTCCTTGAAATAATTGCAGTTCTTTATATTTCAATGACGTCATTCACTGTAAACAAACGTCATTTTGTATAAGGTCACTTGTCATTTTGGTAGCCTACCAATTTAAGAATTCGGGTTTTCAAAAAATGATATGATAAATGTGAAGGTTCGTAACATTCATTGGGCTTAAAGATGACAATAATATAACATATTTTAGCGCCTTCAAAGCTTTATTACTTAGAATATTACGTCATTTCCGAAACAAGCATTTATTTCCTAAAAAAATAATTCAAGAATTTGGTAAGATATAATAAGTTTATAGATGATATGTTTTATCTCCTTCAATGCCGCGACGAGTTTGGGTTGTATAGATTAATAACACTATCGTCACAGCATGTAAAAACTGGATGCGGTTGGTTTTAATATATTCATAATAATATTTCTATACTTTAACAAAGATAGAACGTGGTTCGTTTTCATGAATAACATGATTGATAATAATATCTTATTTTAAATAAAGAATTGTCCGGTTTTTATAAATTAATAACAATCAATATACGTTAACAAAGACTGAATGCATTTTCTTTATAAATTAATAACAATATTTCTATTTTAGCAAAGACTGAAGGTGTTGGTTTTGATAAATTAATAACTATAATACGTTAACAATAACTATATTGCTGGTTGTTATGAATTAATATAGTTATACGTTTAGCTGTTTTTTTTACAAACTAATAACATAATTCTCGTGATACATATAGAAGTAGGTTCACAAATTAAAAACATTTAAATGAATATCCATGTTAAATTCAGAAATAGTATATCCATATAAGTGATTTTAATTAATAGCATTATGCTGTATTTTAACAAAGACTGTTCGTGGTTGGTTATTATAAAGTAATAACTATGGATGTCGCTGTATTTTAAAAAGATAGCCAAACGTTAACAAAGGCTGAATAATATCATTATCATTTTAAGATGAAGTATTAAAATGTATTGAGTCGGTTATAACACCAACATCAGCAAATCGGTTGAAATTAAAGATGCCTTTAAAATCTTATTTGCCATGACTAATTAAAAATTAATTAGTAAATAGTCAGTTTATTCACAAATAACAGGAAACCCCTACAGACCCTCAGCTCGTCATCTGAATTTGAAAAGGGGTCCCGGTGGGAAAGTGCGGACAAATTATGACGATATGATATTTGTATTGGAATTTCAGACGATTGGAAATCGGGTTTAAGATCTGGGTTCAGCCAGTTGTTAGGTTCTGATAGAGATAGCTAACAGCCCGCGGAAATAATGGCCTCCATTCCTTAGGGTGTACATCACAGCATCAAATGTCAAACGGCGAAATGAGTTTTGGTGGAATCGGCGAATAAAAATACCCTATACACGTTCAACCATTCTAAGGTAATTATTAAAACTTGTGAAAGCGTTTTCCCAGCTCACGCGATATGTCCATTCTGTTTTAAAACAATTCTTCACATTTTGTCTCTAAGAAGATGATGACGATATCCACGCTACACGAGATGCACGCGACTGCCTCGTGACTTCTGCTCCCAAAATGTCTATCGCCGTCTGTTGCTAGGTTTTGGCGCGAATCCTCCCAGAGTGCCGATTACAGTAAATGAATAAAAATATAGAAATTTCACGAAGAGCAGACGACAGGAAGGGATGAAAATGATCGTTGTGGGTCCTGTTGTCTGTAATAAAGGGCTACCGTGGGAGTTTTTCGCTCGTGTCAACAATATAGACAAATTGAACAGCGAATACATCAACCAGAGAATCAAGGCCGTAGACAGCTTAAGTACGTTCGTATGTTAAAAGGCGGGGTTGTGGGGACACAGATTTCCCAATGGGATATATCAAGGGTAATGGCAGACCGTTAGTCGTGATAAAGGCCGTTCGGTGTCTTACGACGCTTGCAGTGGGTCCAGAGGGTGGGTGGCCGAACATTTTGGACGATTTTAATGTCGGAGATGTTTACAACTGGATTCAATGCATCTCCACCCACCCATCTGTCCCAACCCGTACTCACCCAGTATCTCCACCCATCTGTCCCAACCCAAACCCACCCAGTATCTACGGACCTGTAGAGTTGGAGGATGCAGCGGGGAGGCAGATTAACACTGTACTAGTGAAAATGAAACGGACAGTAGAATACGAAGAAAAGTAACAAGTAAACCTACAATTTGAAATCCTAAAAAACAGATGAGAGTTCCAAAATCAACAGAGCTATGCCACCGCAATCGCCATACCAAAGACACATCTCTTGCAGCAATTTAACAGTAGTGAGATGAAACGAAATGAAATTGGGTTTACCACCCTACTTATTATCTCCGACCGGCTAAAAAAGGTAGATATACAGGAAGGTAAATGAATTCCAACTCCCAATCGCTGTTTTATGTGCTCGCCATTGTGTCTTATGGAACCTCTTTTTTTAGTCTATCCGAACGACTAGGCGTTGTTGATTGCCAGACTCGTCGTCCCCATTAGTGAGATATTTCTGTTTATTAATTAAAGAATTATTATATGGTATGATTAAATCACAAGTTAATTAAACGGTAGTCATTGATACTGTGTGAGCTTACATCATCATCATTATCCGACATTATTAAACTCATTTCTACTCCTAATATTATCCAATCAAATTGTTACACGCCATTATCTGCCTAATGGTACAGAAGACGTAATCGCATAACGCCATTTTTCCGGTTCTAATTTGACTTCACGCGACATTACGTCAGCCTGCTCACGCTGACCACATGGTCATATGGAGATTTTAATTGTACCACTTTGGACGTTGATGATTGTGTCACGTTGGGTGATAGGCGACCTTTAATCCCCGTCGTTCAACTGTGTATAATAATTTATTTTTGATAATTTGGCACCGTCGAAATATAATTGTAAATAAATGCCTATTTCGTTTCGTTTTATGTTTCCGACTATTTTATTGTTAAATGGACTATAAAACGAAAGAAAACGGAGGGATAAATCCATATCAAAGCACATGTAGTAATATTGTTATTAATTTATGAAAACCAACCACATCCAGCCACTGCAGCACCGTAAAAACGATCCATAGTTATCTTGCCCCCACATCCTTCATATAGTAGACTCAAACGAAATAACTGCAAAGGTTCATCTATTTTTTTAGACACGTCCAAAAAAAGGAATCTTTAATCATTATTATATTGAAGCACATAGTATATAACTCAACTCACTATTTTTGATTATCTTTCAGTATCTTTTATGTTAAATAAAATTTTTAAAAATATTTTTATTGAAGAGACGTTAGAAAGACCATGCCTGTTTTTTTACAACAATAAATATTCATTTATTTGTCCGTTTGTTCTGTCATTTAATTTGGGGCTATGGCTCAGTTTTTGGCGAAATTCCGTCTTCGTTATTACAGTTTGTGCAGAACGGTAGTACGTTAAACCCTATTCAATTTCTATATTAGGACGCATGTATCCACCATTTGATTTAGGTGAAGAGTCGGGCTATGATATAATCTAGTTATTACAGAAATAATTGAACAATTTGACACGAAGCGCGTGTATGTGACCCGAACACCAGGGGGCACTGGCTAACACCACAACCACCTGACGTCTTCACATCGACATCTTGGTCATAAGCTGGTCTTGCATGTCGTAAAATGTAGTAAAGTCGTTTGACCCCCGGTGATGTCGTGATCTGTGGCTGACAGGCGACAAATTGAAGATCAAATTAAACTAGGGATTTGAAGAATCGTCTTGGAGGAATGTTATTACAGAAAAAACTGAACTTGACTTATGACCAGGCCATGTCGCGGAACAAGATGAAGTTATTATAAACACGGTTGCTACTAAATGAATGTATAGGTGTTGTTAAATAAACGTAAGCGTTTTTATCCATTCACTGGAGCCAGGTGTTATGACGTCATATGTGGATTGTGGGTTAGGATAAGGGTTAGATAAGGGCTGTGGCCTGCAGATTTCGTCAGTCTCGAGATGTAGACAGGGCTAGCCCTAACCCCAACCCTGGGCCAAGCCTAATCCTTATCCTAACCCACAATCCACATATGACGTCATAACACCAGGCTCCAGTGGATGGAAAAACGCTTACCTTAAATAACCGTAAAGGGGTTTAACGTCATATTTTCCTACACAAGACGGGGATGCGCCATGTAGTGTGCGATAACTTGTCGGACGATTCTTCATTTCATCGAATTCCAACTGTCAAGGGATCTTTTACATACACTCTAACTCGTACACAAGACTCCTGAATATCATCCCATCCAAACGACTAGACCGGGCCCTCTGTCCGGTATCACTGACGACTATAGACCAGGCCCTTTATCCGGTATCACCGCAAAGGGAAAACTACTCTGGAAAATCTAAACTTTTGAGTGGACCTTCAGATATTATTGATAGCCATTTATGTTACCATTGCCTTTTTTTTATATTTACTACAAATTTATTATAAAAATAACTCCAACAAAATAAATGATTAATAAATATGAAAATATACAATTACAGATTTTAATTATACAAGAAGTTTTTGCATTTAATTTTTTGAATTTCATTGGTAATTCACAAATTTGTCGATTTCCATGTAATTTAATGTAATGTTAATTCAAAACATATTCAATTTACACGATATATCTTTCAGTGCGTGTGGTGTTCAATCATTAAATACAAATCTAACAGAAAATAGGTTTTTGTTGTGTTTTTTTATGATGGATGTAATGATTTTAGGGATAGGGATGGGTGGCGGGTGGGGGGTTGGGGTCGCGGGCTATATCAATTATTAACTTCTAGAACTGAATGGAAAATGTTCGAAATGAAGGAAAACACAAAGTCCCATGTACCCGTTTTTTTATTTACCTGATCGGCGCAGAAAAATAAATGAAATGAAATGGTATTTAAAGGGACAATAACATTCTTGCTGGCTTGGTAGCTCCAGAAAATAAATAATACCCTTATTCTAAGTACTAGATGTTTAAATGTCCTACCTGTTGTGTAAATTATCCATTACAACCTATTTTATTTGTCCAGAGGGTTCGAAAATATTTTAAAATCCAAGTCACATTTGAAAAGGTTTACGTTAGACTTTTCAAATCAATTGGTTGAATTTTTCCAATTTTTTAAATTAGGTGTGTTAAGATGAAATTTATATCATCATTTAATTGGAATATTCTAAAATAATACGATTTGTTGACCAGAATGAAGATTGGGACATATTTTTCAGTTACAACAAGAGTGTTATTGGGGCTTTAATGTCCTGCTCCGAAAAGGCTAACGTGCAAATAACAATACGTTATTTCATCTCTGTGGGCTACTGCATGTATATTTAAATTGATATGTTCCAGTATTAAATAATTGCAAGGATATTCCCAGTGTGTAAAATGCTGTCTATATTATTGACATATTAATCAAGAAATCCACAAACTCTGTTCGGATACTAAACCTTCTTATAATCGGAAACTCCAATCTCCATGTCGTGTAAATAAATACTGGAACATATTGATAATTGTATTAAAATATTAGTTCTTTGTATTTTATTATAAGATAATCTATAACATCATTTAGACTTTGTCGATTCTTCATAATTTAGCGAATTATCGCTGGAAGGGGATTAAATGACAATACGGGTTATATCGGACGGGTATCTCGAGCTGGACGCCTGTGAACCTGATACCAACACCATGTGGTGTGTAACCGGAGACGCACGACAAACGCTTCGTTTAATCGCAACGACAATTAATACGGACTATTGTTTCTGTAAACAAAGAGTTGTGAGTATTAATTAGATCGGCATTACCAAGATCTGAAGTTACAATTCGACATCATTAACTTAATATAAAGCCCTTGTTTTGTCTGAGAAATGAAAATAAATTCCTGTATTTGTCTAGAAATAAAGACATGCATGCTGTCTGTTTTAAACTCTACTCAAACTACTCATATCACAAAAATATACAAAACATCCCCAGAAAAGAAATACCACAGCAACTAAATATTCAGCTCAAAATAAAAAAAAAATCCCAAGCAAAACGAAAAGTATTGTGAAGGTTCGTTTATACCTCACTTTCTGGATACATTAAACTAATCTAAATGAGAGAACAACATCAGTTGAATGGTGCAGTGTAATGTTTTTCATTTATTATCATATAGGTTTTGTAGATATTTTACTCTACTACAGTATAACTCCGTACACCCTAAAGTCATTCAATCTTCCCGATAACTGTATTCAAGAGACCCTACCCCAACCTAAAAAAGGGAAAAGAATGCAATATGATCCCGTCTATAATAAAAATTAAAAAAAAAAACTCCGAAAACCTCAAAAGACAAAAAATTGGATTATGACCGAGATTATTATCATAGTTTCACGACCGTCCATTTACACGATCTATGGAGCTTACCCTTACTCGTGCACGACAATAAGAATAAAAACGTACTTTATATCAAATCCAAACAAATAGTGAAAATAATCAACTTATCTTCGCTTTCAACCCAAATTTAAAAAAGGATCCTAAAAGAATTTAAAACAAGTTTGAATATTTTTTGTAGCGAAATTGACATCATTTCTTGTAGACAGCATATAACCAGAACTCTGACGTACTAATGACGTAAGTACTAAAAGTGACAATATAAAAGAAATAAGCCCTGATAATAGATAGACTTTTCCACTTAATCCAAATAATTTTGATTCGTGTTTTAAAAATTCGGAAAAATGTTTAATATTATTACAGAAATTTTATTTTGTCAAGATATGCACCAGTCGTGACAAATGAATACGGATGTGCTATGAGGGACATTTAGCCCAGACAGCGAAAATGAGTCACGGACAACAAGACACTATGACCGGAAATCACGTGGTACTTTCTCGACTAACAACGATATCGAACCCCGGATGTCTTGGTCAGTGAGCCAGCGCCTTATTCGCTGAGTCACCGCAACTTCATTGTTAAAACATTGCCGAATTAAGTCAAGGAACATAACCGAAGAGTACCGAATGTCTGCAAGAAAATACGTAGATATATTCCGAGTTTTTGCATGTTAAAAATTAAAATGTCAGAACAGTGCGAGGTTAAAGTCTATTTCATTCCATTTCAATTTCAAAGAGTAAAATGGGCGGTTATGATGAATATTCCCTCTCATGTAAAACATTATTGATGTTTGGAACAAAATGGAATTGTTGGAATTCTTTATTTTATTCAATCGTCTTTTGAAAAGATAATTTATCTATCAAACTGTTTTTGTTACAGGATTAAAACTAGTTCCACGCTTTAGCTAGCTCGCGCTATTAAGATGTTTAGCGCGTGTCCCTAGGGTTACAACAAGATGGATGACGTCTGCTAAGAACCGGTGGCAGAAACAGAATCATCCATCAATTCGACAAAAACTTCCACAAATTTTCGCTTTTCTCTCGAATCAAAGACTATTTTGGTATAAAATTAAGGGAAGGTTTGAATTTTCATAATTAAAGAACGAGAGTTTATATTGGTGATTGCAGCAATTCGTCAAGTAACATTTCTAAAAAATTGACAACTAAAGGTCGATTGGGAAATTATATCAGCGGAAATTTATAATTTAAGAATATTGAATTTTAAAATTTTGACAGGAAGTCTAGTTTCACGTAATCATTGAAAATCGAAATAAGGGCAGGGAGAGAGAGAAATGGGTTTAACGCCCACTCGACACAAACTAGGTCATTTCGGGACTAACATATGGTTTAATTTTATTTCAATAATTGGCTTGCGCGTAGGGGTCTTTAGCAGTGGGAGGAAACCGGAGTACCCGGAGGAAAACCACGAGGGGGGCCCTACTCCTTGCCACGTACAACAGTGGATTTGAAACCACGCCAGTTGACTTACGCACGATAACCATTCGGCCATTCCCCCATCCAGAAATAGGGGTAGGCCGGACAATAATGTCCCCATAACACACTGTGTGGCGTATGTCGTTTGTCATTAGCCTCGGTCGTTCAACCAAGCAGGTGCCTGTTTCACGAAATATCAAATTCAAAATCCAAATTTTAATATTTGATTGGATAATATTAGATTGATTTTAGTGCTTGATTAGCCAATCAAAATTGAGGTATCTACTAAAATTTGAATTTCATCTAGAGTTAAGAATTCGAGAAACAGGGCCCAGGGCCCTAAAATCCCTTTTATTTCAGTTAGTTATTACGGAAATCGCAGACCGGAAGTCCAAGGGCTTGTGTGTTCCAAGGTGTCGCGTGGATTTAGAGTCCCTCCCTTTTCCCTTGAAACTCCTAGACTGCGAAATGGACAAAATAATAGACCCAAATTATCAGTGAAATTTTATACCGACGCCTAAGGGCCGAATATTACCACTCTATCTAAACTTTCTATAGTAAAAATTAAATTGTAACATATTTCCTCGTCCTCTCCTATCATCTAGACATTGTTCTCACTGATTGATGAACGGGTTAATTAACATACACGCTAATTAACACTAATGGCCGATGATGGCGGCATGCTTTGAAATTTTTCGTAACGGTTCATATCACGTGATCAAACTGTTTGATGCAGGCCGTGGCCCATCTGCCAATGTTTAAAGGCGACGCGATAACGTGAAGCGACATCAAACTACCTGGAAGCGGACGTTAAATGACGACCGATGGACCAATCAAGAGAAATTTTATTGTGAGACACCGGGATCGAACCGGTTGTGAGTCAGCCCTACCCACAATTCGACAACGATATCCAGAGAGGACATACAAGTGTTACGTGTGTAAAGGGGGGAAACTGATGAATATTTGAAATAATTCCGCGTGGAGGGAGGGACGGTTGAGGGCTGAATTGTTAGCATGTATCATAAGGTCTGTCATTGAGTCAATTGGATGCGGCTTCCATTTCCCGGTTGTACGTGACATAGAGTAGGATCGCCTGTCCAACCTCGTGAGTTTTCCCCGCGTCCTCCGGTTTCCTCCCACTGCTAAAGAACTCTACGCTCAAACCGAATTATTGAAATTGAATTGAACCATGTCTTAGTCCCGAAATGACCTAGTTTATGTCGAGAGGACGTTACCCCCTCTCTCTCTCCCTCTCTCTCTCTCTATCTCTCTCTCTCTCTCTCTCTCTACAAGTCAGGGAAAACTGGTGACTATTCTAAATACGACTGAGAGAACGTCCCAATATTATAAAATACAATTACAACAAAACGATACTATGTTTTACAGATCATCAAGAGGATAATAAATTTTCTCCTGGTCTGTAAACCAAGAATCTCAGTGATTACATCGACCCGTCCCGTAATAAAAAAAAGGGTACGTCATTTAGATAATCTCAGAGATCCATATATTATTAAGAAGTAAATTTTATACTTGTTTTTAAAGTGTTTAATACCCATTACACTAAACAACATTTATTAGGCAGCAAATGTTTATAGAATGAAGACAGGTATACACCATACAGTGTGCTATGAGAAGCAATTTGCCCGGACAGCGGTGCTACGGCCTACTCTTATATCAACTGCAAAGGGATATTTTACGTGCACACCAATATGTACACGAGAACCTCGGTTTTACGACTAAATGGCTTAAATGTTTATAACTGTACTGAAATGAAGTAATAACAGTTACATCAACAATAACAACATATCTATATTATTAGAGGGTTCTGTTTTATAATTATTCTTAAATGTCGTTAGATTATGTATAATTGTTTTAAATGATCTAATAGCAGGAGATCTATTTACACGGAATATATATTATTCTATTATTGCATTTAACCGGCGTAATGTTTTAGTTGTTTTTAAATTGCGCAAATTAAATATATTTTAAATAGAGCACATTTTTAAATTGTTTATCAAATTGTATAACTTGACTATTCTTGTGTATTCTTTTGTTTATTTGTATGTACATGTATGTTTTTTTATAATCATATCCTCACACTGACTGTATGTTCAGCGCTATAGTAAACGAGTATTATTTTTACGTCGATTATCTTATTTCTTTTAATGGTGCAGATATATCATGAGGAAGTCAGTTTTACAATTGTTTTTAAAATTATCTAATATCAGTTATACCAGAATAACAACAAATCCAAGTATTATTAGAAAAAAAACCTTCATAAATGACGTAAACAATGGAATTAAATGACGTACAGATTGGAATTAAATGACGTAAAAATTGGAATTAAATGACGTAAATATAAAATTAGGTATGATATTAGGGGGTAGATGATTTATGTGACGTAATAGTAAAATGTGATATAAAAAAAAAAAAACAAACCATAAATAAGATTTCGTTTTTAAATTTCTAAATTTACTCGGAGAACTGTTAGAACCTTTTTTTTAAAATTTAATTATATGCCCATGGAAAGATGTTAAGTTTGTTCTAAAATACCCTGTACATTGTATCATAGCTTTATGGTCAGGCAGCGCCATTGCTTATCTTTTCTCACTGGTTGTATGATGGTCTGTCGAGTTTCTCCTTCCATGAAATATTTTCTAAGATATGAGTCTGTATGACAACGGATAGTAAATCCGATTCTAGTAGTAGATATCGTATGAAATGAAATGGGGTTTAATGACCTTATTTTCAGCTCCATCCCTTCTAATGAACACTGGCATACGCAGCTGGGCTACCGAACATATTCCACCTCAACTAAGACCTACCCTTTTTTCGAATCTAAATGTCAAGGGATCTTTTACGTACATGACAACGTGTACACAAGAACCCCGATTCTCGTTCCATCTGAAGGACAAGACATTGTTTCTTGTCGGATGCCACATCTTGCAAAACTGACAAAGGGAAACAATGTCGGATAACCTGTGAAACTTTCTCATCCAAATCGAACCCGGAATGTTAAGGTTAGTTCGCCTGCGCTTTATCACTGCGCCACCATGGCTACGCCGTATATATGTGTTTGTTATTGTATGTATGTTCTCAGTAAGTAAAACAACTAGTAAAAAATGTCAATAATCTGGTGACAGGTTGTAAAAATGTAGACTGTGAAGTTAAAACAGACTGCTAGAAGATACCCACACACCCGCCAGACACCGTGTGAAAAAAAACTAAAAACCAAAACCCACTGGAAGAAGAGCGTCACAGAAGTAAAACACTGAATAATATGCCAACGATTAGCAAATCGATTATAGTACCATTAACGACAAGCAAATCTAATGGTTTGGGTACAGTGGCGTATCTAGGAGCTAATCCCTATTCGACTTTTCTTTCTTTTCTTTTTTGTTTTGTTTAATAAAGTAATTCTGCAATACCAAATGGCAAGTATGCATGCTGTGGGGATGAGAACACGCCCACTGGCCACACCTTTCTATACGCCAATTCTACAGGGCAATTAAAAGTAACAACACAGATTCTACAGGGTAATTAAAAGTAAAAACACAGATTCCACGATTTACCTGAACAGCAACTGGAATGGGGTTTAACGTCGTACGGTGTCGAGGTCAATCTGACTTCGAGCTCACCCAGCCAAATAATAAAACAATATAAATTTGACACTAGTAGAAAGAGGCGAAATATTAAATCGACATTCACAGATACACTCCTTTAATGTTATACTCAATATTTGTATTTGAAATCAATCCAAATCATGAAGTCTCTTAACTTGACGTCATCATGGCAGCTAACCGGAAGTAAGTCGAATTCTAGTGTCGCGTCTTGTTGCTCTAGTTCCAGTATGACTTCCGTCGTGAAAACTTCCCAGAAAGCCACCGGAAATTAACAAAACCAACAAAAACAACATTGAGTAAATATGTGGTCAATGCCGTGTATTCTTTTTACACATGTTTTCAGGCCAACAGTGAAACAAAATAACCGGAACGAATTCCCGTTGTCGATCGTGGATTAAAACATGATGAGCACGTGGTAAAATCTGCGTCGTGACAGGAACACAGATAAATGGCGGGTGGAGGGTAGGCTACAACACTTTGGTTGTATCTGTAGAGCTGTCGTTTCCTTCGTGTGGGACAAAAATCCGCAATGGGCGGCACCGGGTATTAAATTCACACGTTAGTCACAAGTATTATAATGATGCATTCGACACAAAATGATGTGGGTAATTAACGTCCTCTTTGGAGCCACATTTTGTCCGGACAGCCGAGTATACACCTATCATTTTATTGAATTCAATAAGTACGACTAGACATTGTTCCTTGTATAGTCCCCCCCCCCCAGATCTTGCGGATCGAACCCGGTACCCCTATTTCGTGGGTCTGTATATGACACTCTGAGACATCCAATTCACACAGAACGTCTCCACGGTATATTCAGAAGTTAATTGTCCGTTAGTATCGACTGCATTGTATTCTTCTAATGGAATGGATAAATTTTTATATAAAATATTGAATTATGCTCTTGATTTATTTTATTGGGAATTTTATTCATTGTTAAATGATAATTAATTAGATAGCAGAACGCGTTCGTTCCTTCTTTTATAAACTGCAAATATCGTTTTTAAATTGTAAAAACAAAACTGTCTAGATTTCTTTCTTTATTTTAATAAATGAAATTTATGGTTTAGAGTATGGAGTCTTATTTTGCGTTTTAAAATTGTAAATCTCTTGATTTCGTTCTTTATTTCAATAAATGGAATTAATGGTTTAGAATTTAGTCTTATGTTGTAAATGTATCGTTTCTATACCGATATTTACTGGAAGGACACTTGTAGACGACCTTTTATTTTAATAATTATCGTTCATATGCCCATGAATACTAGAAGGACACGCGCACATTTGTAGACGTCCCTTTATTTTAATAATTACCATATACATGTAGTACAATAGTCACAATGCATCGAACAAATCTGACACAGTGTCTTGTTAAAATTTACAATAACGCTTTAAGAATGTGGTAACTCTACAAAACGGTTTGGATATTTCCTACACAATTTCCTTCAAAATTCCATAAATTGTTTTTTTTATATGATTATAGTAAATTAAATTATCATTAAATACAAATACGATAATATTTTAACGGGTTAATCTTTGAGATTATGACATGACGTCGTGTATGACGTTTAACCTGATATAACCCTGTGATATAAAATAAATCAGTCCCGCAGTAAATCCTTACTAATGCTACAACTGGTCCAAATGCCCGAATGATGAACTTCCTGTCAATCATTCCAAGTTTGCAATTGACACTAAAACGAAACGAAATAATAAAATTGTGATTATTTGTCAATTTACCGTGACTTTAATTCAGCTACGGGTCAGAAATCAAGATGGCGACTAGACAGTTGATTGTGTCGATGAAACAGGAGATAAAGCGAAACGAAATAGTAATGTATTATCAGAAAATGGGTCCTGTGACTCACATGTCGTGTATTATAACTTGTCGAGATCAGGTCCAGATTATCGACAAGTCTCGTTATTTCTATAATATGTTGAAAAATAAATACTTTTATTACAATCAGATTTTCAGATTTTGGTTTGATTCAACGAAGGACCAAAACATTAAAAAGAAACCTTTTCTGATCATCCTCATACAAAATCAACTCTAAAGTCTCGATAAAAAGAATAATAAACCTCCTCCGATAACACCCAATGTGGAGGAGGTCTTAAACTCATAACTATTATAAAAACAACAAACAACGCCATCATCTTCACTATTGTATTCTATATGATGGTGGTAGTGGTTGTGGGTGGGGTGGGGGTGCTGATACCAGTCGTACATGTATGTTTGTGTAGAGATACATACTACATTGGTCAGTTTCGTCCCCCAACCCAAACCCCACACATTATTCCGGCGTGGTCCCGCCTTGTCAGTGGTGCAGAGCCGAGGGCCTAACAAGGAACAACGTTTAGGACGAGAACCTGAAGTCCCGTGTACACATTAGCTTGCATGTAGAAGGTCCCCTTGCAGTGTGAATTCTAGATAAGAATAGGTAGTAGTGCCGCTGTCCGGGCAAATTCTTCCTCATAGCACACTGTATGGCGTATGTCCGTCTGCATAAGCCCAGTAGAATCAGAACAGTAGGACGTTAAACCCTATTCCATTCCATTTCAATTATACACATAAATATAACTGTATTTTATAGACGATTTAACGGGAAATATTCAATAATATAGACGTTTAAATAAAACTATAAAATTCATATCAGTTTGATTTATGCATCATTTATTTTCTCAAGAATAAAATCAGAAATGGATTTTTGACAATAAATATGTAGTAAATTATGAGTTCTGACAGATCGCAAGTTAAACTTAATTCGTGTAATAATTCAAGAGAGAGACATAAAGCATTTATAACGGTATTTTTTTCTAAGACCTGGCTTAAATTGAAAATACAGAAGAGACTGATATGTGACAATAAAATATTACATAACCCCCCCCTGTTCAGATAAAATTAACAAAACGTAGCAACATTATTAGGACATGGATCGATGGGAGGTTGTGATATTTATTGCGAAAATTCTATTTCGCTTTATGAGGATGAGCCCCCTCCTACCCCCTAAAAAATAAAATAAATAATTATTACTTTTTATTTATTCATTTTTTTCAATAATTTTCATTTATTCATTTTTTTATTAATAATTTTTATTTATTCATTTTTGTTTGTTGTTGTATCGCTATGATTTGTATTGCATGGGTTTACAGATGTTACAATTATCTCTATTATCAATTTGGAATGATCATATCATGAGCTAACACACTATGGGCCTTTGGTCTAATATGAATTGAAAATAAATTATTATTATTATTATAAACATTGGTTTAACTAAAATATAGGTCTATTTTAGACTCTTATCGTTAAGACAAACCCCTCGACATGATACAAACTACAGAGACATTTGGCTAAACAACAAAATATCAAATCAAGTATCCTATGCATTGTGAAATTGCGCATATCTTGACATTGTAAAATTGCGCATATCCTGACATTGTAAAATGGCGCATATCTCGATATTGTAAAAACGGGCACATATCTTGGCATTGTGAAATGGCGCATATCCTGGCATTATCACATCGCGCATATCCTGACATTGTAAAACGCGCATATCCTGGCATTGTGAAATTGCGCATATCCTGACATTATCACATCGCGCATATCCGGGCATTTTCAAATTGCGCATATAATATGTACAGCACATTAAGTTAGAGCTATCAATGGTTGTTTAGCGTGCACAAAAATGTGTACACCGGTGGGTGTCGCTTTTTGTCCCAAAAACTAGGCATAAAATGTCTGTCTTGATTAGCCTAGTCGGTGCAGAAGAGTAGGACGTTAAACCCCATTTTATTTCATTTCTAATTCTTTCTTTTCTACTATAAATTCTTCCTCTTAAAAATGTATTTTAGAACGCCCCTCCAATGTTCATGTTCATCATTTCAGCCTGTGTCGAACAGTAGGACGTTATAACCCCATTTCATTTCATTTCATTTTCAGTACTATGGTCGGTTGAAGACCATGACCCGAGGTTTTTTGTCAAGAATAAAATGGCCAATCCCTGATGACACATCTTGTAATAAAGTTGATTTACATTTCAAGTTTTCAGATTAATATTTGAATAATAAATGATCCGAAAATAATAAACTAAAGTAATACGAACTCCAACTTATCAACTTAAAATCAGAAATATAAAATCACAAAAAACCTACCTTCACAAATCTCGATCAATTTAACATTAAATTCAACAAAAAGTGGAGCTTTTACATTAAGTCACTTTTTCGTACTCAGTTGAAATACGTAAAAAGACAACCAAACAAAGGGCTTGACATTGGAATTCTTGAAGCGAAACGAAATAGGATAATAATACGCTTGTATTTTGAACAAGAGGATTTATGTTTAGAGTGATTTTTACGTTGCGAATCTCCTGATTAATTTTTTATAGTCAACTGTTCGACTGATGGCGACCAGCGCTAACCTCATTAGCAATAACAACCAGTCTTTTTGTCCCATGAGAAAATGCATCAATTATTCAGTAGGTATTAATCAAGTCTACTCGTTAGTCGCATTAACTTAAATATGTTTGACGTTTCCTAGTTCCTTGTTAGATTCGGGCTACTGAGAGAGAGTGAGAGAGAGAGAGAGAGAGATGGGGATGAGAGAGATACCTCGTTTTTCATCCCATCCGAATTACAACGTTGCCCCTTTCTAGGCCCGTGGCAGATTGTTGATCTATGATCTATTCGGAACAAACAATTCTTTAAACTGGAGTTTAAGGCCCATTGGACAGGGTCCTACATAGGCCTAGTCTTGTTCAAATACGACACCCGCTTGATAAATAAAATATTGTTAGATAAAAATAAACAAACTCTCACTCGACACACACCAGGTCATTCAAGACTAACATACGGTACTTTTTTGTTTCAATGCATGGGAGGAAACTCAATTTTATTTCTTTTTATTAGCATCTCTGAACAAATTCAATGGCATTAATGACCATTACGACCCTTATAATAGCCCTTCCGATCCCTTATAATACATAGACGTCCCCAGTCCCCACTCTCAAATAATCTAATTATTAGCAGACACTCGAACCGGTTTATAAACGATCAAAGATAATGATTATCTTCTTCAAATAATCATATAGTCTAATAAAATGCCTTGGAGTGGAACAATAACTCTATTACTGTCTATTAGTATTGAATCTATTAGCTAATGACTGGGACGAGTCCGCGCAATCTAATTAGACGCAACCATCCACCATTTTAAGCTAATTATGGCGGCGACACTTGAGGCGATGATCCTAGTTCATTTCAAGATGAATTTTTAGTTGCCTCAACGAAAACTTGAAACTTTTCGTTTGGGTTTAAATAAATCATTTTTGTGCATGTTGATTTGTTTCATTTAAAATTGAAGGATGGGGTCGGAAGCGAAACGAAATAGAATATTTATTAGTGATTTTATAGTTTTGTGGAGTGGAAGTCGGTCTTCGTTTAAAGTTGTGACTATATTTGAATATTCAAAATTTTTCAGAATCAATATTACCACTATTAAGATGGCTAGACGGTCTGTAATTGAGGTATCGTCCGTTTCATAGATTTTATACTTTGATTTGTTTTGTTTGAAGACGATAAGTGGACATTGACAATTTTACTAAAACTGGTATAACCGATGACTTGATTGGATCTTGGATGTTGATTTACTTAGTTTAAAAACAGAATGAATGAATAAAATTGGGTTTAATGTCCTAATGTTCTGCACATACTGGGCTAAGGAAGACGGGCATAAATACATTTCAAAATTCTTTAAGTATACTAAGTGTTTTCGATTAAAGTCGCGGGGTTTGGGATGGCCTAGTGGTCTAGAGTGCCGCGCTTCGACCTCTAGCTGGCCGATCACCTCTGGCTTGCGGCTGTGGTTTCGATCCCTGGTATGAGCGTATGTGGCATGGAGATAGGGGCGCCTTCTCAACCTCGTGGTTTTCCTCCGGGCACTCCGGTTTCCTCCCACTGCTAAAGACCCCTACGCACAAGCGAATTATTGAAATAATGTTAGTCCCGAAATGACCTACTTTGTGTCGAGTGGACGTTAAACCCCATTTCTCTCTCTCCGATCGAGTCGTCGATTTGGCAATTAAAATATCAGTCAACTAGCTTAATGTCTGTTCTCGAGTTCAGTACGTTTAATATATGGCATTATATTATACATAGACCTTCACCATAGCTTGTTTTTGTATCCTAGTTTTAAATGTTCAGAAATTGGATACAGTACTGTTTACACCAACAATTTGTCAACCATTGTTTATCATTATGTACAGTAGGACGTTAAACCCCATTTCGTTTCATATCATTATCCGTTAGATTCAATATGATTTCTATATTACTCAAGTTGCCATGTTAATAAACGTGAGTTCAATATACAAACTTTGCGCAAATCGGCACTGTTTAAATCGAAGAATTACTATGTAGTTTTCTTGATGGCTGGCGTGTCTTGTGTGTAGAGCGGTCTTCCTGAAAGTACTTTGAAATTGTATTTGACCTACAAAGTATTGGTGCGCTTTTGTATTTGACCTACGAACTATTGTTGCACCTTTGTATTTGACCTACGAACTATTGCTGCGCTTTTGTTTTTGACGAACTATTGGCGCAACTTTGTATTTCTACTACTATACTATACTTACAGAATTAGAATTGTATTAGAAATGTTAATTGAAAATAAATCATATTTTTATCAACTATTTTATTTTATTGGTAATGTGTAAAACATTCAGTAACAACAATACGATCTGTTCTTGATAGCATTTCCTTCAGTTCCGCACACTAATAATGCCTTATGGGATACTTATAAACATGGCGTCACAGACGAGTTCAACAATTCAGATAGCGGGCCTCGTGAGATGTCTATAATGATTTTGCACCTTTTCAAGGTTCACCAAGATCTTTTATTTATTGAGGTTTATATCTCTTGTGGTCGTCTATATCTGGGGGTATTTATTTTTGTAGTAATGCTGCTTTCATCTAACTTCTTAAATGAATTGCACATTGCATAGTGTTGTAAGTTCTGTTATGTAATCATGCATATATACATGTATATCGGTATATGAAATAGGTTTAACGTCCTACTCAGGCCCGGATCCAGGATTTTGTCGAAGGGGGGCTCATACATTGGAGCAAAGGGTAATACGTTGCAACCTTGGATTGCTTGGGCGGAGACAATGCGAAAATCATGTTTATATCATCTATTAAAGATAAGATGTATGTGAACTACAACAGTAACAGAGCAAACGAAAATGAAAATCAACAATGTCGCGGGGAGGGGGGGGCGGCACCCTGGGCCACCCCTTTGGCCACCCCCCTGGATCCGCGCCTGCTACTGTTCTGCTATGTGTGAATGTTTGGTCGGGCAGCGGCGCTACGGCTAACTCTTATATCGGTTTCCAACTGCCAAGGGATATTTTACGTGTACGCCAATGACCTCGGATTTCCGTCCCATCCGCACGACTTAACATCTGTCTTTGTCAGGTCCTACGTCCTGCACCACTGACAAGGGAAAAAACCACGCCAGAAAATCCAGATGAAAATTCTCGGTCAACACCGGGAGCAGTGTACATTTATATATATATTTATATTTATTTTTGAGTGAGTAAGACGCTGACTTACCCAATAGGAGGCACTGGGAGGTTTCTGGATGTCGTTCGGATGAGGCGATAAACTGGGGTCTCATGTACACGTTAGCGTACACCTTAGCAAAATCTTGGCAATTTTGAAGAGTATGCAAGAAAGATGACTAATGTTTATAAATTCTGTTGTCAATTTTTTAAACATTTTATGATTTTTAACTTTGAAAAATCAAATCGCGTTGTTTTCGAATTTTAAAGACTCACAGAAGATTTTAATCTCTTCTAAAATCTCTGACCTTTGGTTAAGAGCTAGTTGCCTTTTCTTGACATAAGAACATAAAAAGATATGCTGGAACGGAAATATCAGCGTTGGAATGAAAACAACAGAGAATTAAGTTCTCGTCACTGAAGATTTGTCAGAGTTATCTCCCCCGAGACCCGTCTCCACCATTAAAATTAGTTTAAGTCTGTTTTTAATGAAGAAAGAATAGCGTGTGCTTGTCTCGAGCGACGGAAGATTAAACTTTGTTGACATTAAAGCATCCAGTACTAATCCTAGTATCTTCTCATTCATATTCATCAAAGTCGCCATCTTGTCGTGTCTCGCTAAAACGGGTAAAGTAGCTAAATAACTAAACTTCAAATTTCGGTGTTGGCCTAGAAATATTTCTCTGGATTTCCCAGCCTGTGGCGTCTGGCATAAAACGGATAAAATAGGAAAATGTCTAAACTTCAAATTTCAATCAGTGACTAAATCATTGGCTGGCTAACCAGGGGGTTACAGGTTCGATTTTAAATGCTAACCTAGTATGTGTCTTATGTTTTTCCAGTCTGTCAAGTTCCACTTCAAACGGTTTGATTCCGGTGTAGGCCTAGAAAATTACTCGGAATTCTCCAGTTGACTTTCCCCTGCGAGTTCTGTGGGACATGGAACCAGACAAGCTACCACTGGATAGAATTCGAATTGTGTGTGACGAGAGAGGGTTAAGTCCACTCGACACTGACTAGGTAATTTCGGGACTAACATTAAATTTTATTTAAATATTGCGCTTGTGCGTAGGGGTATTCAGCAGTGGAAAAAACCCCACGAGGTTGGACAGGCGGCCTACTCCTTGTCGCGTACAACCGGAAAATCGAAACCACGGCAGTTGACTCAATGCCAGACCTTATAATAACCAACACAAAATATAAATGATTTCTAAATGGACTACAGTAAAAATCCTTATTAAACTGTGCCATATCAACACGTGTCGTCGTAACATTTCTATGAACATTTCAGATTTGAATTTTCTGTGATGACAAATGTTGAGTATACACCGAGTCACCCTCTCCAAAAGAAATAAAAGAAATATTTTCTTCTATTTAATTCCTGTTGTATTTTTATTGACAAAGAATCGCGGTGTCTGATTCTTCATCAAAACCATTTTCATAACATCTAAACATTCCACGAATACCTCTTTCTTTCTGTTGCTTTAATCGTGGTCGACGCCATCATCGACATGTTTCATTCATACATACGTCATGGAATAGTCAGAATTCACGACCACCAAGACGTTACATTGAGCATCGGTGATGACGGGGACTCGACCACCAAGACGTAACATAACGTGTCAGTTAGGGTTTCTGGAGCCTCGGCCACTACGATCAAACATTGCCCAGTTTGATATAGGAGAGACATTGGCAAAAGCGAAATATGTGAACAGAAAAATTCTGAGCCGTTCGTTTTTCCTCCCAGAAAACACGGCGCTACAGGAAATCATTCTTGTTTTTACATCCTCCCATGAGGGTTGACTACAATATTGTATTGGTAAAAGAAACGAGGAGATGAGACGTGGTTTGAATTATTCGGGTAAATAGCGCCATGTTAATGTTGACGAAAAGACATTGGTTAGTAGATCGTCGGCTTCTTTTCACACCCTTACAATAATATCAACACTTAAAACGCTTCTTTTGTTAATATCAGGAAATGAAATGAAATGGGGTTTAACGTCCTACTGTTCTGCCCTTGACTGGGCTAATGAGAGAGAGAGAGAGAAAAATGGGGTTTAACGTCCACTCAACACAAACTAGGTCATTTCGGGACTAACACATGGTTTAATTTTATTTCAACAATTCGCTTGCGCGTAGGCTTCTTTAGCAGTGGGAGGAAACCGGAGTGCCCGGAGGAAACCCACGAGGTTGAGAAGGCGCCCCTATCTCCATGCCACATACGCTCACACCAGGGCTCGAAACCACAGCCGCAAGCCAGAGGTGACCGGCCCGCTAGAGGTCGAAGCGCGGCACTCTAGACCACTAGGCCATCCCAAGCCCCCCTGGGCTAATGAAGACGGACATACGCCATACAAAGTGGTGTGAGGAAAGTTTTGTCTAGGTAGCGGCACTACGGCCTACTCTTATAGCGAATTCCAACTGCCATGGGATCGTTTACGTGCACGTCAATAGATAAACGGTATATCGTTTCTTCCTCCCATCCGAATAACTAGAGAACTGTCCTTGTCCGGCCATCCATGCTGCACCACTGACAAGAGGGAACCAGGTCGGAAAATCCTTATGATCTCTCTTAGCCAATGCAGCGGTCGAACACGCGACCTACAGATGTTTTACAGAGAAATAATTAAACCTAAGCCATACACTTTTAAACATATCGTTTATACATACAAAATGTCAGGTAAAAAGACCGCAATGGGTTCATGGGTACACAATACATAATATGTCATTGCTCACTTCATATTCGGGTATAATTTGACAACATTTGGGAACATTGGTGCGAAACTTTTCACCACAAGAGTTCTACAAGATATTGTATTTCTGAAAATAAATACATTCCACAAGATTTTCGACATAATAATTTTGATACGGTGTTTTGGGTCTGTGGTGTTTTTCTCCACTAGAATACAACAAGATTTTGGACTATATCAGAATTATTCAAAGTCGAAAATCTTGTGGAAAGTGGTATCACACAGTCATATAGGCGGTCTGAGAAGAAATGTTTGAAAGAAATATATTGTGGAACAATTTTGTAGAATATATTTGCCTCACACTCCAAGATGATAGGATAAACTATTATTGTTCCAAAAATCAAAAGAAAATGTTTTATAAATGTTCCACAATTCCAAATGCCCCCAAACCATGTCATGTCTAAAACCTATACACCTAATACCAATATAGAAGTAGGGAGATGTATATATATATATACTACTCGACAATTGTTTTTGTTAAAACTATGCATAAACAGTTTTACCTAATCTGCGGCTCATTAGAAGATAAATAGTTTCCACGATAAACGATACCAAAGAAGAGATATTATTATCTCCAAGAGGAAGCATTTCGTGGGAAGAACACAACTGAGTTATTCCAAGACTTCAAATAGGAATTGTTTCAAATTAGAGATCAAATTGTTTATGAAAATATTGTCTTAGATTTATTTTATTGAGGAAATCAACTTCGACCCTGCAAGTCGTCTTTAGACGGGAACGCGAGAATTTTGATATTCTAGCAGAAGTGAAAAAAATTAAATGCGGTTTTAAATTTCACGCAGAAAATTAAGTGAAAGAGTAAAGTTGTGTTGCGTTTTGTTTGTTTTGTCGGGATCGAGGATGAAATAAATTAAGACTCTCTCCAGACGTCATATGCTTTGTTTTACTCTAACTATTCACCAGAGAACATAGATGTTATACGTGCTTCTCCTTCCCTTTGATCTTCACCGCTGTAATGACAACCTCATGTCGACGCCTTGTTCTGTATCGTCGAGTTGCATAAAACAAACCAAGGGCGGTAACCTACATGTGTAACGTGGCGACCCCTACACTGATCTCGTAGTCTCGTGTATCAAGTTTAGTAGTTTGTAAAATATGGAATAGTTTTTTTGCCATTCTGCAAGTGATATAAAAAATAAAAGGGCAGCTATTACCAGAAAAATATTCAAGTAAGAAAGCACTGATCACCATACGTTATTGTATAGATGCATTTTCGTACTTCAGAAATGGAAGAGAGAGAGACACACAGAGAGAGGCAGAGGCGTTTTAAGGTTTATCATGGCGGAGGCTATACTATTTTGAGGGCCCTCTTTCACAGGGTGTGGGGGGGGGGTCTTGAGAGAGAGAGAGAGAGATGGGTTTAACGTCCGTTCCACACAAACTGGGTCATTTCAGGACTAAACAAACTGTCCAATTTTATTTCAATAATTCGCTTTCGCGTTGGGGTCTTTATTAGCAGTGGGGGGAACAGAATGACCCGGAGAAAATCCACGCGGTTCGACTCGTTGTCACGTTGAACGCGCTAACCATTCGACCACACAACTTCCATATACGCTGTCCCTTGCTAGGCCCTCGGTTCTGTACCCCTGAAAATCCTGATGAACTTTCTGGCCAACGCAGGTATCGAACAAGGGACCCCCAGGTTAGCGAACAAACGTCTCACTCACTGACCCGTGTTGGTCAGACAGCCACGTGTCCGTGTACTGGTCATCGCATTCCAACCTTCAATGTGTACACGGGAACTAAGTTTTCTGTCCGTCCGGACAACTAGATAATTCAAATAGGTTTACGTAATTTAACTATAGTTATCTGAATTCAGCGCCCCCGAGAGAAACCAATCCGTCCTGTTTCAATCGTTATGATTTATTAAATATGATGACTTATGTACTGGATAATCTATATTATATGGTTTAGATTTACCAGTTATAAAGATATTTTTGTAACAGTGTTTTATATTAAAATGACGGCTGGATCTGATCAAATGTTTCTACAACATTAGAAAGAAGACCCCCGTATATTGTTACCATAGAAACATATTTTAAACAAATGCCTAGAACAATACGCTATAATAAAATAAACCTTTATGTCGTATATAAGGTACACACGGACTTAAAAACACAAACGATAGTCCATGGATATCATAGATGTCGGAAAAACAGATGACCCCTGGACAACATATTTATATATTTTATAAAACAAATCGTAACAGAATAGAAAATGAACAAGTAACCAAACGCTCGTTATAACAATAAGGACATTTATAATAAAACAAAATACATCACGCAATTTCTATAGAAAACAATAACTGGTTTATACACATATAGCATGACGTTGCGATAAGTATTCCCTTGTTGTTTTCAAGCACAAAATAAGAGAATACTTACCGAAACGTCGTACACTTGCAAATGATAAACAAATAATTGTCGAAACGTCATGCAATATGTCTTTAAACGATTTATTATTTTCCAAAGAAATTGTTAAATGCCATTGAAGGATGACATTTATATGGTTTACATTTGCTACATCCATTAAAGCCCCAATAACACTCTTGTTGTAAGTTTGTAACTGAAAAATATGTCCCAATCTTCATTCTGGTCAACAAATCATATTATTTTAGAATATTCCAATTACATGATGATATAAATTTCATCTTAACACAACTAATTTAAAAAATTGGAAAAATTCAACCAATTGATTTGAAAAGTCTAACGTAAACCTTTTCAAATGTGACTTGGATTTTAAAATATTTTCGAACCCTCTAGACAAATAAAATAGGTTGTAATGGATAATTTACACAACAGGTAGGACATTTAAACATCTAGTACTTAGAATAAGGGTATTATTTATTTTCTGGAGCTACCAAGCCAGCAAGAATGTTATTGTCCCTTTAAATATCCAGGAATTAATCTATCTAAATCCCCCGAAATGCGTCAACTGAGTCGACAACAAGGCTTCCTATCGTCAAGGCCTGCTATAACCCAATACGATACTGTCTGCATCAATCACCTGGGCCCACGTTCACAAAGCATTCTATGAATTAAGTTACGAAATTACTCAACTTTCAATCTTTGCTTATGAAGAACATCTTTCATCCAGGAACACAAAGCTTTGCACATTGTTTCTTACCGATGTATTTCATGCATTAAAATAACAAAAGTTTTATAAAATGGCTATATTTGAGCTAAATTTTGAGAAAAGTCTTGACTGAAGTCAGAGAATGCTTTGTGAACTCGGGGCCGGGTCACGATTCTGCTCTCAAGCCACCTCTATATCCCGGTCTCGATTCCGTGTACACGTTTTGGACTGATAATCAAGCACCATCAAATATTCCATACATATCAACCAAATTTCAGCATCACCAATACGTGTGTGAAGAATTGGCGCCTTAAGCAATTATTCAAGTTGATAGACAAATGATTTTGATGTGACATTAGTTAATTATGGTGGTGTATAAGAGGTAAGAATATTGGCAAAATATGGGACACATAAATCTGTCAAGATTCTTGCATATAAGAGAATATTGAAATAAGACTATGTCTCGCCACCTCTCTCTGTCTCCCTCCCGCTCTCCTCTTTCTGTTCTCTCACCCTTTCTCTGTTCCCCCTTCCCATCCCTATCGCTCTCTTCCTTTCTCTCTACCCCCCACCCTCTCTGTCCCCCCCATCTCTCCCTTTCTTCTCTTTCAGTTTCTCATCCCTTTTCTGACCCCCACCCTCTCTGTTCCTTTCTCTATTCCCCCTTTCCACTCTGCCCCCCCCCCCCTCTCTCTCCCTCTCTCTCCTTGTGAGTTAAGTAAAGGGTCATCAAGTATGAAACAAAAACCACTAAGAAATACTCCAAAAAACTTGTAATATAAAAATGTGGTAGCTACAGCTGATGTTCATGTTGTCATGTTGACAGTAATAAAACACTCAAACCAACTTGTTTATTATCCAAACAAAACATCGAATATTCCCACAGGGTTGGAGAGTATGTCAAATTCCTGCGTGACTGCGCCACCTAGGTTATAAATAACTCCTGGCGAAGGGTGACTCTAATTTACTCTCTCTATCTCTCTCTCTCTCACTCTCTCTCTATGTTATAAATGTTACAAAATCTGAAGTAAATTATCAACAGTTGAAAATTCTTGTGATTGGTCTCGACTTCAAAACCCGGAGTACAACACTCTTAAATGTCTGACTATCGGGTTCCTGCTGTGGTCTAAACGTTCTACTAAATGCTAGCCGTCGAGAGACAACGAGGAATGGCGCTTAACGTCCTCTCAACAGTCGACACACACTTCAAGGGCCTTAGCAGTGGGAGCCTGTCAAGTGAAAAAAAAATGAAATGAAATGGGGTTTAACGTCCTACTGTTCTGCACCGACCGGGCTAATGTAAACGGGCAAACGCCACGCAGTGTGCTACGAGGGGAACTTTGCCCGAAAAGCGGTGCCACGCCCAACTATTAGGGGGTTTTACTGTGTGCAATGACCTCGGTTGTCGTCCAATACGAATGACTATATGCTTTAATCTTGTCAGTCCTCTGCCCTGAACCACCGACAAAGGGGGGGGGGGGAACCACGGCCGAAAGTCCCAATTGTCAACACCAATCTCGAACACGGGACTACCAGGTTAGCAAATCAACGTCTTACTGACTGAGTCACCGCGGATCCACTAATCTTTAAGACAGAGCGAAGGAATGGGGTTTAGCGTTCACTCGATACATACTTGCGCGCGGGGGTCTTTAGTAGTGGGATTGACGGATGTCGTGCACAAAGCAGACAATCTTACTTTTCCTAAATCACTTTACATCCCTTCTCCGTCAATCAGATTACGTCACAACCTAGGCCGTGTACACATTGGGATACACGTAAGAGAATCCGTGACGGTTGGAACTTGATGTCAGGGTCACGTTCATCCCCATAGCATTACCCGTGTGACCACACAAAGAAACATTAACTATGTATATGCTAATTTCAAAATGTCCAAAGTTATGTATTCAATTCAATTCCAAATTACCAAAACAAAAACCCAACTAAATAAAAATGGACTACGGGTAATAAAGTACTCGATTATTACACTTTTCAGTTATATTTAAGATAATCGAGACTATTTGAGATCAGGACTTGATTAACAAGTTGTATCTGTTGTCAATATGGTCATCACAATGAAATAAGTGAAATTTTTGTAGAAATTCAAACCGTTTGAATAACAATCAGATTGTAGAAATAAACACAACAGTTTCTTCATGGGATCTCGGGTTAAAATGTACCCATTTCAACTTCTACAATGAAATAAAATGGTTTTAACGTCTCATTAGTCGAGCGTAATGAAAACAGAGAGAGAGAGAGAGAGAATGGGGTTTAACGTCCACTAAACACAAACTAGGTCATTTCGGGACTAGTAGTAGTAATGAAAACAGACACACGCCTAACGGTGTGTTATAAAGTAAATTTTACAGGTCTATATTTCGTTTCGTTTCGTTTGTTTATACTACACTAAATGAAGATCTGACTGGTTGTACTGTGAGGTCAGGAGTCACACGAGAGACTTTTGAACCTATGACGTCAGATAATGATTTAACAATCAGCGTTGACGTTTCTAGGGGTTTACCTACAGTTCCGCACAGAGCACGCCAATAACTCGTAGTAACAGACCGTTTCATTAGCTAATTACTCATATATATTAGAACGTATGTTATGTAACAATTCGTCCAGGTTTTCGTGTTGTGAAGGCAGGTAAAACGAAATTCTGAACTACATAAAAAACGAAACGAAAGAGGATCTGTGTTTTAATCAGATTGGAGCAAACAAAAACTTAGCAAACATTGTTGGAATAAATTAATTTATTTGGCATAACTGTGTTACTCTTCTGCATTTTGTAACAATTGTTTTTACATGGTTGGGGTGGGGCTATGGCTGGAATTGGGATGTCTGGCAAGCCACAGTATTTAGTCGGACGGGTGGCACGAAAGTGCATACATCCGGATAACCCAACTGACAATTGGTTTCCACGACGACGAGGTGGAAAATCCGCTGTCCCATTTCTCTGTTATGCCTGTCTTCAATAGCCCAGTCGGAGCAGAACAGTAGGACGTTAAACCCCATTTTATTTCATTAGCCCACTTGATTCAGAATAAATAGGAGGCTAATCCCCATTTCGTTTCTTGGAGTTCAGCAAAAATTCCACATAAAACTAATGAGAGAATCTGTAGAATATATCAATTTATTAATTATAGAAAATGTCAGATTTGTTACCGTGTGAATAATTCTCCTAATTGGATACAACAGACGACAAGCGCCATTTGTAAAATACATCAAGGCAGCCATTTTGAATTTCTATATGTTAGATTGCACGCCCTGCACGTTCTGGGTCATGACGTCGACAGGTGCCCGTGATGCTTATTATCATATATAAATGTATATATTAAACAAGTGCGGGAATGGTAAGAGGGGAAATTCTAGGGTTATTTTTATAAAGTTTTAAACGATTTACCAGACTATGTTTTCTCAGTTTTTATATACATTATAGTCGCGATCGTATGAGTCTCTGTGTATAATGTTTATTTATTTTTCACGCATTCTCGCGTGCTGTAAGTTTATTTTGACATATTTATAAAATAAATATATACATACATTGATATATAAAAATGCCCAATTTAACACAAAATATAAATAAATATCGTTTAACTGAAATCTTCTTTTAAGTGTTGGCAACTTTGTCGTCATCACTTGCTTCTAGCATATCAATTAAATTCTCAACCCATTATATGTGGTAGCGAGAGAGAGAGAGAGAAATGGGGTTTAACGTCCACTCGACACAAACCAGGTCATTTTGGGACCAACATATGGTTTCATTTTATTCCAATAATTCGCTTGCGCGTAGGGGTCTTTAGCAGTGGGAGGAAACCGGAGTGCCCGGAGGAAACCCACAAGGTTGAGAAGGCGCCCCTATCTCCATGCCACGTACGCTCACACCAGGGCTCGAAACCAGAGCCGCAAGCCAGAGGTCGAAGCGCGGCACTCTAGACCACTAGGCCATCCCAACCCCCCTATATGTGGTAGAGAATTAGGGATCCCGCATAGGCGTATGAAACAAGGAGGGATGTGTGTGTGCGGAGGTGAGGGCAGTGTTGTTAAATCGAAGGATATGAATAGTATTAGGAAAAGGAATTCCTGATATTGGAATATCAGTCTTGGAGATGTTTAAATTGGTTCGATAAGTAATTGAACTGTAAATATGTAGGTGACAATTCTATAGAATAAATTATTGCTTATTACTGAGTAACGTTTCGACTAGGCTTCTCTAATCTTTATCAACCAGTGATAAAATATAACGAGACTAGACGATATATACATGTACAAATGTCGACTTATCAGAGACACACTCTTCATTATCTTGAAGAAAACCTAACCTAATTGGACTGCACCTAAAAGATCCCCTGGCAGATGGAATTCGATAGAAGCCTTTGTCATCGCGCAAAATGTCCCTTATATACAGAACGCTGCATGATGCATGTGCCCACCAACGCACGTTCAGTCGATGCCGAAAGGGTGGACGTTAAACCCCATTTAATTTAAAGTTGGAATCGTGTATCCGACATTTTTTTTTGATGTTTAACTACCCAGCCAGATCCAACCAGACGTGACGCGTTCGACACTTTTTCCACCATTGTGTAAGAATTTTTAGTATTTCACAGAAATTCCCAAGAGAAAAACACAACTCTCAATCTCTCATGGTGGTACTTACAATACCCTGATATCCGAGTCTATAATTATATAAATAGTTCCTTGAATAACAGTATCCCTGATAAACGAGACTAAACTCTATTAACTATTATGTGTAAACGATAACATGACGTCATATAGTGCCGTTACGCCCAATCGTTTGATTTAGTTTTTATGGAGAGTTAATTCCGACAAAATACCGAATACCACTAATACCTAAGTTTGACATTTTGACGTAGATTTCACACCATTTAATGTAAGTTAAACGGTTTGATGTGTTCACAAGAACTTATTACATATCGGAACATTTCACACGGTGCTTATTTGTATTTAACCGTTCTAACATTCAACGGTGTCGACAGTTTTCGTAACCCGCGACCAATGTCCCGTGGATCTGTTTAAAACGACCAGAGCACCTGACGGTTGTTGTCAAATTTAACTGATAATATGACGAAACGAATGGTTAGTTTATGGTTGAGACGAAAAGATTTGTTTCTTGTAAATTATTTTAACGAAAAAATTTTTTATCACAATTTTTTTCTTCTTTAACTTGTATGTTCTCATAACTTGTGGAGTTTTCATTTTTTTCATAAAATCTTTTTTCTCCTATATTGAGATTATTTTCCTTGCCAGAATTTGTAACGCAATTGTTTTGTTTTGTGTTATGAAGTAGGTGCTTGGTTTGGAGAATTATGTGAGAGCGTCGCTTCAATACAAATAGGACTCTGTTCTTTTACTAAGTCCGTCTTCATTAGCCAAGTCGGTGCTAGGACGTTAAACCCCATTAAATTTTATTTCCATTAATGAACAACGGTTCGATTGTTACTATTATTAACATTTATAGTGCGCTATCATCCACAAAACGTGTTCAGATGCGCTGTACAACACAATTCAAAAAACATGTAATAAAAATAAATATACATATAGGAAATCTAAATATAACTAAGATTATCCGAATAATAGACATTGCTTGTTGAATCTTGGAGATTTCTAATCGAAACGTTGCTCAATAATCAACTGTCATTGCTTGATAACGATTAAAAAATATTAGTCGAAACGTCTTTTAATAATAAACAGTCAATGCTTGATAAAAACTAAAAAATCGTTGTCGATAATAAACAGCCATTGTTTGAAATAATTGTATTCTCTAGAAGTTCGTTCTGTGTATATCCAGTTAAATTACTAAATACCATTCAAACAACTGACTTGGTTATTGATTTTGGTGACATTAGTCAATAACCCCGTTGCTGTAGAATTTTGTCATACTAAACCTAAGCTGTCTGTCTAAAGTTAGCTCGGTTTGGAAACAAACACTGAGCTACTTTTAAGTCCTAAATCAACTATTTTAATCGAAAACCCCTAAGATATACCTTGAGAATTTAGAGAAGTATTGATTCCACTTCTATTAAATGAAATTGAAAAGGTTAATTGGTATGTGTGTTTGACATTATGTAAAACCTACATTACAAAATTTTATACTAATATATGAATATGACGGGCATTAAGGGTAGAGGTCCTTCTCGAAGTATGAAGTATGTGGTTATAATATTCATATTCCAAGAACCCATATTGATATGTTAGAATGATTTGATTTTGTTATATTTGATTGACGTTTACCCGCTACTTAATGATGCATTATGTAAGATTTAGCTACCGTTGTTACGATGGTAACAAAGTCTCGATTGTCCATTTGAAAATTAGATTACTAAAGGGTGATGTGTTTCAATCCGTTCGAAATCACAACCATCTGCTGGTCTAAAAATAGATTATGGGCCACGTGAATAAATATCTAAATAATAATTTGTAAAACATTTAAGTTTAACAGAAAGACCTGCCATAGAACGTGTTAGCTCTTACATAATGCTGCTCCCAACCCTGCCCCCGCAACACTGGCCCTTTTCCCTGTTGAAACTCTCTGATCCTATCTTGAACATGAACTGGGAAGACACGGTCTATCTTCAGATATAACCTAATATTCATGCAGTCCTTCTTCGGTTCCGACCGAAAAAAAAACCCAACATTCAACGCATTAGAACTAACGCTTCTCTGCGATGACCCGCCAATCTCCCCATGTCGTGTTAGAACAGAGTCTGGAATATGTCGGCGATATCATGTCAATGGGAGCGGACGTTAAATAAAGCTATTTAACACATGGAATATAATAATAGCAATATAATAGACGGCGGTAGGTAGTCTAACAAATATTTCACTGTTTATAGTCTCGCTACAGAAAGATCACATGGAAATAACAAAACCCTCTCTTTCTTTCTCTCCTTCAAAAGATGTTTCATCTTAAAGTTGGTCTACTGGGGTTAAATGGAGGGTATAAAGTTACATTGTCCCATATGGCCGTGTTAAAATATTCTAATTGATGAAACGGGCCTCGTGCACTAAAACCGACAACTATGTTTGAATTTAGCTTAAAGAGACAGAATATATTCTCTCGTGGCACGAGATGCCTGATTGATATGCGCGCGACGTCGCGTGACATTTCCCGCGGATTTTCCATTCGGTCCCCCCGGAGAGAACAAAAGCGGGTTTTGCATACACCAGATGATAACGGGACCATGTTTATGATTGAAGTCGCGATATCTGTCCTCGTTCAACCTAGTGTTTAGGAACAGTGATACACACACAGACAGAGGCCTACCGCCGTATCACGTCATAATGACGTAATGTGTACATACCGCGTGACCCCATATATGCATTTATGAATTATAAATAGATCTCCCGGTACACATAGTTTATATGTAGAATAGTTAATACGACTATCCTCGATTTCAATGTCGGTTAGTAATCGAATTGGATGAACACAGTTATAATTATGAAATACCAGTGATATCTATTACTGAGGCAGTCGTGTTTTAAATAAACAAGAATTGTATTCAATCAAATTGTGTTTTGTTATTAACACTATTTACGTTGTCTCGTTTACTATGTAAATATTTCTATATTGTAATTAAATGTCTAGAATTTATAGTATTACAAACGCCCGCGGATTTATAACGAACAACCGAGGTCATATGTAAACGTTGGCATGGATGAGAAAAGTCTTGCAATTTTGACGGAACCGCTGGTGTCGCGGCAACATAACGCACTACACGTCTTCATTAGCCCAGTTGGTGCAAAACATCCGTTTTGATTGTTGCTATGCTAGGATTTTTTCGTCTGCTTGTCTGCCTGTATTCACTATTAGAACATTAGGGGGGGGGGGGATATTCCCGGTAGGTGCAAAAAAGTAGGACGTTAAATCCCGTTTTATTTCATTTGTGCGTTGTCGTGAATTTGTGCTTGTTCTTATATTGGTTTTTCCTTCTGTCTGTGTTGGATAGTGCCTCCCTGCATTTACTGTTATAAAATTACAACAATAGGAGAAATATGTCCGTCTTCCGTGGGACATGAAACTCCATTTCATTTCATTTTTGTGTTGTTGTGAATTTGTGCTTGTTTTTATGCTTGGGATTGTCCCTGTGTTTGTGCTGGGTTGTGTCCTCCTGCATATATTGTTATAGAATTAAAATATTAGGGTTAATATGTCCGTCTTCGTTGGGACATAATCTCCTTATCATTTCATTTTTGTGTTGTATATGTTTGCTTGTTGTTATGCTTAGACTTGTCCCTCTGCTTGCTGCTTGGGCGGGATGGTGTTCCCCTCTCTCTCGCTCTTTCTCTCTCTCCCTCTCTCTCCGTATTTACTATTATAAAATAACAATATTAGAAGGGATTCTTATCAGATGCTATGAGCGATAACAGGAGATATGCTGATGATTTACCACACGGTTGGCAATGAAGCGATTTGCACTTAAACACATTTCAACACGCTAAACCACGGAAAAATCATTTTCTGATAAAACTGAAAACTTTTGTCAAAATATATTTTAAGAGTACTAAAAAAAACAACAAAATAATAAATATAAACTAAATCGGAGATGTTAAAAGAACAAAAAAAATTAAATAAATTGTAGAAAAATATTTTGATAGAGAAAATGTTTATGAGAAGGCATTTTAATGAGCATATGTAATAAACATTTCACGCTCTTCGTGTATTTCGTTTCGCTAACATTTGCCGTCATCATCAATATATAAAACCAGAAGCATATACCCGAAACGAAAACCAGAAAATTAATCCGGAGCGAAATTTGACAGCAAGAAAAGTTAATTGGGAGAAAACTAGCAATAGATGTAGTCAGTTCTCTGGAGATTCATTGACTAAAACTCAAACAAGTCATACCCTTTAATATTTAATTCCTTTTATAGGAAAATGTGCGTGTTTTTATACAACGATAGACAAGATTTCGTATCGCATGACCAAGCTTGCTTTACTCTATCTCTCTTTCTAATTTACTAACATCGCTTCGTTCATTTTTCACCGACAAATTTCACCGATTGTCCTCCGTTATTTCCCTAAATTATTCAGTGACGATTCACATTAATGGAGGCACGAGTTACGGCTTTTAGTCCGCGATTTCCCGGAAACAATAAAACGTGAAATATACTTAGTATATATCCCAGGAACTACTTTGATTTTAATTACAATAATGGCTAATTGCTTTTGAAAAGCGCGTGATAATTCATATTATTAATTATTAATTATATCATAAACACTGATTAATTTGGCTAGCCTCCCGTTCTCTATCACAGAGTACTCTAAATAATTAGAAATTTATGGCATTTATTTCATAGTTTTTCATCTCTCGTTTCGGTTATCAGAATAATGTTTGGGATATTTTTTGATCATTTTTTAATTATTGATAAAGCAGACAGTTTGGATGAACTTTTTGAAAGATGTAATTAACAACTACAACAAAAAAAATATTGTCATTATGCTTATTAATTTTGATCAAATAATCTTTTATTTGTGTGATCGCCAAAAAAAGAACGTTGTTTAGAAACAATGTTTGTTGTTTTTGATAAAAGCCAGAATCGGACTTGATCATTCAATAACGGAGTTTTAAATTTGAGTTATGTATTGAATTGGTCGGAAACGTTTTATTCAGTATTAGACAAGGACGAAATCATATGAAAAAAAGAACAAATATTTTGATGTCGATTAATTAAAACACGTTGAATAAAACCAGACTTTGTTTCTTTTTCGTTTTATTTAATATATTTAATGCTACACGCATAATACCAGACATGGTATTATGGTATATTATTTATTTGATATTTGTAATATTATTGTTTCCGTTTAATCATATGTTTTACAAGTATTGAAATGTTTTAAGCTTTTGTGTCAACGGATAAAAATTATGTAAAAAGAAATATTAGAAAACTTTTACGTAGCATATATTTTGATATTATCATTAATATTCGAGAACAAGAAATTTGGGGAATGAAATTATATCAGGACAAATATTAAGAAAACTTATACGTATATCTATTTGGTATATTTAATTTCTGTAATGACTTTGTTCCGAACAAGAAAATCTTTTAAAGTTTTGTGATAAAAAAAACCCCACAGGTTTGGTTATACCGACTTCAATTTCTATTTCCAATGAATAAATTAATGACTGGATGAATACAATGGATTTTACTGTTCAGCTCCGACCGGGTGAATGAAGATAGCCACAGTGCCTTGTAGTGTATGAGGATCATTTTGCCTACACAGCAACTTCATTAAACTTGTGTACACGGGGGACTTCCGTTAGGTGACGGGATTGCTTAATGTGTGCGCGTTGTGTCATAAGTTCTGTCATTGATTCCACGGTTGTACGTGACAAGGATTAGGGTCGCCTGTCCAACCTTGTGAGTTTTCTCCAGTACTCCGGTTTCCACCCACGGCCGAAGGTCCCTACGCGCAAGCGAATTATTTAAAGCCCCAATAACTGAAAAATATGTCCCAATCTTCATTCTGGTCAACAAATCGTATTATTTTAGAATATTCCAATTAAATGATGATATAAATTTCATCTTAACACACCTAATTTAAAGAAATTGGAAAAATTCAACCAATTGATTTGAAAAGTCTAACGTAAACCTTTTCAAATGTGCCTTGGATTTTAACATATTTTCGAACCCTCTGGACAAATAAAATAGGTTGTAATGGATAATTTACACAACAGGTAGGACATTTAAACATCTAGTACTTAGAATAAGGGTATTATTTATTTTCTGGAGCTACCAAGCCAGCAAGAATGTTATTGTCCCTTTAAATAAAATTGAACCTATGTTAGTCCCGAAATGATATAGTTTGTGTCGAGTGGACGTGTAACCCCATTTCTTTCTTTCTTTCTTATTTTCTATCTGAGTTGTTTTCAAAACGTGTCGAGTAACTTCATATTTTTGTTGTTTACCAGCGAATGTAGATTTAGTGAGGTGGGAAATAAGCTATAAATTAATAAAAACAAATCCTCAAAATAATTTTGACGTTTCTGAACACTCGTGGTGCATTAATCATAATTTGTCTACTCTCTGTGTACTTGTTTCAGTTTAAATGTGGAATGTACAAAGTTGCTTGGGCTGCATCTTGGTGGTCTCCATATTCCGGAAGCCATAGTTATGGGCCTTATTTATCAGTACATTAACTAATAACAATACTTATTATTGTAAGATGATGGTTTTCATTAGTTATCGGTGAGTAACGTGTCGGAACTTCGCGGAGCTCTCCGTTTGATTTAAACAAGATTAATATTAAATACATGCATTGTTAAAAAGAAAGGGTTCAAAAACAAGCCAAAGGCTTATATGATTGTGTCTCATTAATAAATATTCTACAAAATACAATATGCACACTAAGTATTTAGCATCATGATGTTATATATTTGCTATTTTTTCGTGTCTGTAAGTAAATTTAATAGTTTGTGTCACGTTCAATGCATTACCATTTCATAATACGTTTGCTTCGTATTTTGAAGGCGTCAGATGGATAGGGACTGAGAAAGTAAATGATTCAACTGGTGTTTACAATGATTATTGGGGTCTTTTAGATCAATATATAAATTTGTGGACTGTATTGAACATGTACGTATTCACTATTCCGCCGCTATAAGAAACATTATACATATGGGTATCAATAAACCTAACCCTAACCCAACCAGGGGCGGATCCAGGAATTTTTGCAGGAGGGGGTTTGCCAGGTTTCTGTTACGGAAATCTGCCATCATCGTCTCTAAATTACATAGGCATACATACAAATTGAGCTTTTTAAACAGAGAAATCATTTTTATACTGATGTAGGATCACTTTGTGATGTAATTTCATTGATGCAAGGCATTATTTTTTTATGTAGCTGAGCAGGAGGGGGGGTGGGTGTTGGACCCCAAAATCCCCCCTCTGGATCCGCGCCTGCCAACCCTAACCGTAATAATAGATATCGATGGACTACTGGAAGGTAAACCTAAGCCACCCCAAATCCTAATATTAGACACGGCCGTTTAAAGAAGTCGCGGCCTAGTGAACCTGCGGACTAGAGAGCATTCTCTATTATTACTATCACCGTTGGTTACAGTTTGTAAATTAATAAAAAACAAAACAATATTTTGTAATTTATTTATAGTTTGAAATCTAAGATTGGTAAAATTTGGACAGTTTAACAAATAGTGTTCCATGTCCTCTATATAGTAACCAAAGGAACAGACTGTTATAGTTTAAGTTGTTTTTATTGTGACGCAGTTTAGTAGGGATTATTTACGATGGACGCTTTCCGGAGTAAAAAAAATATTTAGGTAATAAAATATCATCATTGGTTAACTTTGCTTTAAGGATATTTTACAGGTCTCAGTGGTACGGGACGGAAACCGAGGCCCCGTGGGAACTTTGGGCAGCACTTTGCAGTTGGAATTCGTTGAAGCGTGGGCCTATTTTCTGTTATACAACACAATATGGATTACCGCCCGCATTAACACCGGTTTCAGAATAAAAAATTTCATTCCTCGATGACCCTGTTTCTACAGGTAAGTTAAACTCCAAAAATACCGGACCTACGCTGCGATTATTGTTATGACACGAAAATTTCGTCTCCAAATTCCAACGCCTAATTTATCTGCCATCGCCGTTTGGAGTGAAATGAACTATATTTTTGTTGGTGGGAACATAAAGCACCAGGGGATTATCAACTATTGTGAAATGTTTAGATCAATGAAATCAACCAGCTATATTTGTTATCTTATGACAATGGTTAATAGGCTGATGTTTATGGTTTTCATTGCTTCGGGATTATTACACGGTGCGAGGGCTAGAGATTCAAAAAAAAAAAAAAAAAAAAAAAAAATTAACGGTAGAAATTATATATAAAATTAATGTCTACCCTATCTCAATTATCTATAGTGTAAGATAAAACTTCTGCTTTGCTTGGTTTATCGTTAAAATGAGTTATGTTTTAAAACATTCGCCGTGATTGAAAGGTTGTGGTGCATCATTTAAACCAAACGGTATTTTGGTATTTCATGAAAAGAAAAGCACAATCACAGATTTATATGTATATTGCCTGCTGTTATAATTTTTCAAATGATTATTAGGAAGAATTTACGTCCACTTCCACCTCCCGGCAATATCGCGGATAATGTCCTTTTTTATTAACGGTTTCGCTTTATTTGTTTGGTTTTTTGGGGGTTTGGGGGGGGGGGGGTAGTGTAATTTTGTAATAGGTAGTACATATAGGTAGTACATATACATATATGCATTATTCCGTTGGTCGAGGAAAAACATATAACGAATATTGTTTTGGGTAGGGAATGTGGGATATCAGGGACTTGGTGTTTTCTGTTTAATTAGTAGGAAATGGGTATGAGGTTTTTACCCCGTGTTAATTAAACACAGTGATTGACAGGACGGTATACATATACAGGTGTTTAACTCATTACAACTTATAATACACATATATACAAACATACACGTCAATAACACGCATCACGTGAAATAGGTGCAAACATGGCCGCGGTTCGGTAGTCACGTGTCATGTACGTTATACGCTTAAAGATAATATGTCTGTTAAATTTGGTTAAATTGATGAAATCATCTTAATCTTGTGGAGGCAGACCTTAAAGCACTGGGTAGTAGTCAATCTTGATTTTTATTTTATACGAGGTTTTCAGACACAACCGTCTTGCTACTTAGCACTTCCATTGCAAAAGGGTGTAAAATACTCTACTAAGGGAGGCTTTAAACTCCATGTCAGTTCTTTCCACTTAAAATGATTAAGTTTTTAATTTTTAATTCAAAACTAAATTAAAATCAAGCATGCGCTTAATCAAAACAAATTCTCACCACTTTATAGGCGAAAGACATCTACAGATAATACATTGTAAACTACGAAACTCAAAGCGTGACTTAAACCATCACAAATGTTTGATGCACATATCGGAAAATCCCTCTTGTTTTTGTGGTCAAGGTGTCGAAGACTGTGAACATTATTTCTTACACTGCCCAATATACAATTCTCAGCGAAAAACCACAATAAATAAATTAGGTTCTGAACATAGGAATATTTAAACAATACTCTCTGGAAACACCGCTATTTATTACTAACTAAACGCTTTAAAACTGCTTAGATCATTATTGAAATTCCCCACCCCCTCCAGTTGGCACCGACATCGTCTTATTGAATATCTATCGTTATAATTTACTTGTATGTGTACTGTATATGTTCCTTCCAAGGGATCTTTACCTTCTTTACTTTCTTTACCTTCACCCTCTGCACCCTGATAAATATGTAAATCAAATACACCCAGTCGTCTACCTTCTAAATGATCATTGTTTATGGAAGCGATTATATATAAGCAGCAATGCTTGTTATCGTATCCATATATTGTATGTTAAATATATCTGTGACTCACTAAGAAATAAAATATTGTTTAAACTAAGTTTAGTAGACGTGTAATATAATAGTTGGCTGGCATAATGATTTCGGTGTATCCAGGAAATGTGCAGAGTTCCGATCCCGAACAGAATCACTGAATTCGAAATTGTTTAAAGGCCTTTTATTTTGCGTATCTGTAAATGGAGATTGTTTATTCTGAAAGATTATTTTTTTTATTTTTTTAGACGATGACTTAACTAACAGAGAAATGCATCGCACTACGTATAATCTGAATAAAATGACGCAATGTCAATCTTACACTTTCCATTTGAGGATTTCAGACAGCTATTATGCGTGATCAATTAAGGCAAAAAGAAATTCATCAAAATACGTATAATCTATAATTCGATGCCATAGTTCTGGAAGGTTGTAAGTGCCACTTATGGCCCAAATAGGTTAAGGTAAGGTCATAGCTTCCACCAAAAAATTACTTTTAAAAAAGTTGTTATCCTAATTGCGTTATTAAGATTGGAATAGGTTTTCCTCTCATATCTGAAAAACTAAATCCGACAATTTTTGAGACTCAACACCTTTTAGAACTATGACATCGAATTTTCCGTTTGTAATTTCAGGCTCAACTTCCGGTAAAGCAGCACAGCGTATGTTTTGGATCTGCCTTTCCCGCGCAAAGCCTGTAGGACATACATATTATATACAGATAGGGATGAAGTTGAACATCTTAAAAATTGTGTGATGTCAGTAGTTGCGTGTGGGAGGCTACCATCGCTTTATAAGTTTTTGAAACGTGCCACTCTGTGTGTACGCCCGTTCATCTCGACTATTCGCACCGTCCTAACGACGAGATATCAATATCACAACGAATTCTATCTCACGTAACCTCAAATATAAAAATGAATAAAGTGTCCAAGAAGTGTGCGAATGTCTTGCGCATTAAACTCATTTGACAATTGGGATCTTTAACACGAGCAAGCACGAAATCGTCTTTTAAATCTGAATTATTTTTTTTTCCGGTGATTTGATGAGGAATAGATGATGGATATTTTGTATAATGGTCTTTTCACAGACGTATAGTAGCAAAAAATAAAAAATAAATAAAATAAAAAAAAAATAACAAATCAAAAGCCGAAGAGGAAAGCGCAGACAAATTATTATTCTATTTCTTTTTTCTGAAGAATATAAAAAATGTACTCGATCAAAATTTATTCCCAGATGACGTAACTCTGGGGACTGATTGAATAATAATGACCGGAGTTTTGTTTTTATGTTGTTTTTTATTTGTCGTGTAAGTATTGAAATAGGCCCGTGTGTTGTGCTTTACGTGTCAAGGCAACATTAAAAGTAAACATTTGTTTTTATAGAAAACAGTCGGGGTGCCATTACTCTAAAAGACACATTTATTTAAATTCATAATTTGAAATTTTCCGACAATATCTATGTTGACGGAATAAAACAGCTTAAATTTGTATTAAAATCCCTTAAAATCTTCAAGTCAAGAACCGAGCAACTATGATACCAGGTAAATATGATCCAATATTTTGATACAAGGTAAATACACCATTCCTCTATATTTTGGCGTGTAATTTTCATACATTCTCAGTCTTTTATTTTTGAGCCTCTGTTTAATTTGGGATTTTCCCTTTAACGGGTAAATGGGCTAATGAAGACGCACATACTTCATGTAGGGTGCAATAAGAAATATTTTGCCCGGCACGTAGTGCTACGGTCTGCTAGTGGTGCTATCGCATTCAATCTGCCAAGGGATCTTTTACGTGCACGCAAATGAGTACACGGGTCCGGATCATCAGCCAGTTGATTAATTTATTATAGTGTTTAGCCACGTGATTGATACTCAATAACAGTTAATCCAGATAAATACGATTACAATTTTAAGATTTTTTTCCCCCAGATCTAAAAAAGAAACGCCAGTACCGCAAAACTTTATCGCAAAAATTATCGCCAAAATCAAATTTAATCGCCACTTTCATATTTGCGATTTTGGCGACCGACAGTGTGAGCCCATGTCACGGGACCTCGGTTTTTCGTCCCATCAGTCCTGTTCTGATGAACTGCTCGGAACCGCTCGGAACCGCTCGGAACCGCTCGGACAACACGGGGATTGTGTACGGTACCTCCAGGTTAGCCAGCCAACATCTTACTCACTAGAGACTTTTGGCAAGCGTAAATTCCTAGTACGTATCGCGTATCCGTATGGATTTTGCGTGTGACGTCATCAATGTGTGTGTATTTCTCATACGTGTTACGGCACACGGATACGGCAGCCCGTATCGAGAGAGAAAGAGAGAGAGAGAGAAATTGGGCTTAACGTCCACTCGACACAAACTAGGTCATTTCGGGACTAACATGTGTTTTTTTTAAAATTTTATTTCAATAATTCGCTTGCTCGTAGGGGTCTTTAGCAGTGGGAGGAACCCGGGGTGACCGGAGGAAACCCACGAGGTTGAGAAGGCGCCATACATACGCTCACACCAGGGATCGAAACCACAGCCGCAAGCCAGAGGTGACCGGCCAGCGAGAGGTCGAAGCGCGACACTCTAGACCACTAGGACATCCCAACCCCCCAGAGCCCGTATCGAACAGCTTTCATACGGAGTAGGTCCGTATAACATTGTCGTCTTTTTAAACCAAAAATTGCTGTCCAGTCGAAGTCAACGATTTTGTAAATAAGATACGACAATATATATATGTATATTTAAAATAGCTCAGCGACTGTCGAGCGACTTCATTCACTCTGAGAAATTGCAGGCTAGGCACTTGACTAGTACTGATGGTGATCTTGGTAGACTACTGCCATCATGCTGTAATAGAACTAAGCTCAGCTCAGTGACGCATACGTACGCGACGCGAGAATCTGTCAAACTCTAAAACTACTCTGACGCAACGTATCACGTATACGATACGGCGTATACGATACGGATACGTGATACGAATAGGAGAAATGCCACTTGCCAAAAGTCTCTACTAAGCCACCGTGACTCCCATGTGACACGCTGGGCCCTTCTCGTGTTAAGATTCAAGATCATGTCGATGCTTTTTTATATGCCACGAAATGTTAAGGATTTTACCTTGGGAGAGATTTACATGTCTGGTTCCTGCTATAAAGATTTATAATTTTTGACTTTTCTGATAATTTCTACATTAAAAGATTTATAATTTGGTTTTGCGTAATCTTGAATTTTTAGTCAAAACAAAGGAATTTTTACGTCAATTTTCAAATTTTTTTTTTTACCTCAAGACGATCTAAACAACAAAAAATTTGATTTCTTCGCGGAAATCAAAAAAAAAAGAGACTCAAAATGTTCCTCTCAAAGGGACAGCACTCTAATGATGATTAAATTATAATGACTAAAATGCTGTAATCATCTTCTCCTTATAAGGAGTTTCATATTTAGATAACTTTAAACTAACGTTTCGCCATCATTAAATATCCATTAAAAACTGATGACATTCTCATAAGCTTATATTGTCTTTAAAAACGAAACAAGGTAACAAAAAAAAAATAAAAATTAAATAAGGTGAAAAAGAAATTTTAGAAAAATTCTGAGGTCATATCTTGGTTTTAAAACTGAAAAAGAGATAAGGAACATTGTGGGGATAATGGAAGTTCCGCTAAATGATGTAAATGTTGTCGATACCAAATATAATTGTATGATTATATTGATAGTGTATCATTCCCAAAAGGACGTGGGTTCATGTGGTCTAGGGTCTGTCAGCAGTCCTAACCGTGTACGTGACAAGGAGAAGGGGTCGCCAGCGCAATCTTTCTCAGGGTCCTCATGCCCCTTCTCCCATTGCTAAAGACCTTGTTCAAAATGTCTACGCGCAAGCGAACTATTGAAATATTGGTACCTAAATGACCTAGTTTGTGTTGGGTAGACATGAAACCACAAAGTGATTTAAGACTGATTTCTGGATTATCATTTTTCAGACGATTTAAATCAGAAGAAACTACAGTGGTACAATGGCCATACCTTAACGGGACAAGTTGCGTTAAAATAAAATACGCAATTTGTTTAATCGGTTGTGTTCTTGTGAATAGTAATGGAACAAGATTGTTATGATTAAAATAAAAAACATGTTGATTTTATTTTACTAATCTTAATTTTTTTTCCATTTTACTTAAACTGTCGACAGATGGAAATAATAAATATATTAGCTATGTGAAGCAATTAGTACATAATAAGTCAATTCCCAAATCATAATTTTTATTATCTTTATGTTAAAATTGAATTGTTTATATTTAAAGTAGAGGAATAAAAGGAGTCATGTCTGTCCTCCGGTCCCATTCATTTAGAATAAAATATTGTTTATAACAAAATGTCGCTGTCCGGGCAAAATGTTTCTGTCCGTGCAAAATGTCCCTCATTTGTCATTGCATGGTGTAAGTCCGTCTCCCTTAGGCCAATCGGTTCAGTAAAGTCTCATTTTATAAACAAAACAAATATTGTAAATTCGTCTATGGCAGTAAATTATTTGACTTACATTGGCTTGTTTACTCGGATAAAAGATAATCTCTCTCTCTCTCTCTCTCTCTCTCTCTCTCTCTCTCTGTCTCTCGCTCTCTCTTGTTTAAAATAAAATATTGTTTATAAAAAAATGCAACATTGTCTGTATGTGTGTCTTTCTTAATGTAGACATTTAATTATATTTTTCCTCCCCAAATCAAAGAGAAGCGATCAAGTTAGAAAGGATGAACTTGAATAATTTTCTGAAATGGCGGATATGAATAATTTTATAACAAGTTTTATTGGAAGTATAAATGTGTCGTCTTGAAACTCCTTTTTGAAATTTTATTGATTTTTTGTTCATGTCAAACTCCAGTTATTTATTTTAAATTTCAAGCTTACTCATGAAAATTCCAACTGGTCAATGTTCGTTTCGCGATTAACATACTAATCTTAATATCTGTAAACAAACCTCAATAGATTTCAAAACAAAACAAAATATTGAATCCAGATTCGATCATCTCAACAATTAAATT
This sequence comes from Patella depressa, assembly GCA_948474765.1. Classification (NCBI taxonomy): domain Eukaryota; kingdom Metazoa; phylum Mollusca; class Gastropoda; family Patellidae; genus Patella; species Patella depressa. The sequence goes on from OX419717.1 coordinate 3,990,558, forward strand.
GGGCATAAATCAAAGTTGTTTAGCTTCTTGAAATGACGTTCAGCAAATGAAACAATTTCAAGGGGAGTTTTATTTCGTGAAATGAAGCGTAAAATATCTGTATTGATATGACGTCTTCGATAGATATATAGAATACGGAATATCTGTATTAATGTCGTGTTTTAAAATTTCTTTGTTCAAGATAACTGAATTTTTAAAAAAAGAAATCATTAATTTAGAATATATTTGGAATTGAAATTACAGAAATACATAAAGTAAACATCAAATAAAAATAGCAACAGTTTGGATATGAAGGATGGAACACGAACACGAAGGATGATCAGAAGATTACCGAAATTATAAGTGACATCAGATGGTAACAAAGTGCCCGGCGACAAATTAAGAATGTGCTTGGACACAGATTTAAAAAAATGATATCCACGACAAACAAATATCAAACACTCTTAACACTGAAAATTTTAATCATCCCATAGCAGTTCAAAAATATCAGGTCATAAGATAACAGATAAAAATGAATATATATTTAACTGATTCAAATAAACCACCCCACCCACTCAACATACTGTGGACAAGTAGATAATTTTATCATTTCGTTCGACCGTAGCAAATATATGAATACTTGACAACCTTCCAAATATTTTATTTTGTTGATTTTAATGTACGTTGGTTTGATGTAAGAAACTATGTAAATTTAACAAATTCAACTAAATCAACCCCTCACCAAACAGTGGCCACCTTCTAAACACCACGCGCAAGTTAAACAAAAAAGCAGACAGCTTAATCAGACCGCAGCAAAACGATAAACTTTAGTCAATTATCAAACATTAAAAATATTTTGTCCTCGATCAGCGGCTAACAGTTTTGTTAATTGAAACATTTTAATTCTACTTCAGTCTCCGCAACAGAAATTTAATTTGTTTTTTTTTTAATAAGTAAAAATACCAACTCACCGTGTAATCACGTTTCCTATTAATCTATTTAAAATATATTTATAAAATACTCCAAAACATTAAACTAAGAAATGGTTTGAGAACTCGACTAGTGAAGCTACCACCAACAATTCTACACTCCTTAAAACTCAAATCTACAATTTAACCACCGTTTATATGCATAACCATAGAAAAACTATACCCCATAGACGAATAATCACGTGAAAACTGATTATGCTCGTTCAAACCTGCCTCCCCTCGGAACTATTTTCCGCGGTATCAAACCCCACGGTGACCGCTCTGTAAAGATGGCTGACGTTTCAGTCGTCCCGAAATAAAACGACACCGCCCTGGAGACGTTTCGGCGACATCATCAATTACCGCGTTTATTAATCATCGCAGGAGGGGAATCTCGAAATCATAAATATTCTCTTTTCGTCAAATTACTTGAAATAATCTGTAGTATAGCGATACGAGGCGATTCATTTACAGATAAGCTAAAAGTTTTAATATTGTTTCGTCAAATTCCAACATACACGCGCGTTGCCATACGAACAGAACAGCAGAACGTGCCAGATGTCAATAAAAGGTTAGAGGTCAACCTGTCACCCGGGTGCTGTCAAGTAGAGCCGGGTTTAATGAAGCCAGTGATTTTAGAGAAATTACATGGATTTTATGAGGGACATTAAAGAGAATACGTAAAAACTTTAATCTTCTAATGGACAAGTTATCGTGTTCATATTCTCTAACTCTAATACAACAACAGTCATTAACAAACAGGTTCAAACTGGTCGACAATGATTTATATCCCCGCCATATAATTTATGTCTATTGACAAGTCTCATTTCAAACGATTTCCTCCAATTTCATTTGATCAAAATTAGGAATCAGCGCATGAATACGCAAGTAGCCAGCCAGACAAGTTTTCCACAATGTAAAAGAATCAGATTTCTAAAATAAATGGCGACCGTCGTTTGGTATGTGTAACAAAATCATGTTAAAATGGAATCGATATTAAAATACATCTATGACAAAAACATAAACATACCTTCATTTTAAAATTACTGCAGTACTCAACTGTCTTGTTATTTTGTCTATAGAAGAGGTTTTTTGTTGTTTTTTTTTAAAATAGTATTATTTGCGATGAAAAGCCGCGAGAACCCGGAAGCACCTGAAAAATATTTTTTGTGGTTCTCCAAGAGTATTCATGTTCAAAGTCATCTTTCAAGCAGTCGTCATTTCTTCAGTTTTCTATGACAGATTCAATGGGGGGCGCGCCCCCCTAATTTTCGACAGTGCCCTATTTTACTACTGAAAGTGCCTTTCAACTAGCTTTTTTGCTCGATTTTGAGGCTCTTTTTCTACGATTTCCGAACGTTTAGACGAAAATATCAGCCAAATAGCTCTTGAATTGGCTACAGATGCAAGGAAATGACGGATAATTTTCTTGGGGCCCCACCCCCTCTCAACGGCGTGCCCCGTCTCCGCGGTCAGTTTCCTCATTTTGCGGCGCACCGCCCCCTTTTCAAAATTCCTAGATCCGCCCCTGTATGAATCCGACCAATTAACCAATCTACAAGCGGGAGTACAGGTGCACAGGGTGGTTTCGATTCCCTGGTTGTACGTGCCAAGGAGTAGGGTCGCCTGTCTAACCTCGTGGGTTTTCTTCGGGCCATCTGGTTTCCTCCCACAGCTAAAGACCCCAAGCGAATTATTGACATTACATTGAACCATATGTTAGTCCCGAAATGACCTAGTTTGTGTTGAGTGGACATTAAACCCCTTTTCTCTATATACATATCTGTTGAAGTGTTAAAAAAATCGTTTTGTGTATGATTTCACTTCTAGACAGAAAACGAACCTCTCTCCCTCTGTCTCTCTATCTATCTCCCCCCTCTCTCTCCCTCTCTCTCCGAAATTAGTCACGCGTTCAAGTCGAGACAGGGAATATGAATGGGAATGAAACGGGTTAAACGGCTGACTATTCTGCACTTCCGGTAATGATAAGTTTACTATGCGAATAGCTGCGCTACATTCTACACTTATTGCGATTGTCAAGGGGGGGGGGGGTCTTTAACCGGATGCCAAACTGTCAATGCTATATATGGGGCGTAGGTTTTTTCGGCCGACGCGAAAGACAAGAAATACTACTGCCATACCATGCGGTATTTTCTCGACTAAACATTGAGGCCACCTGCAGATGTCCTTAAGGTCGTGGGGTGGGGTGGATGAACGAATGGTTAGCACGCGAGCGCTGTATCATAAAGCCTGTCATTGAGTCAACTGGCGTAATTTCGAATCCCCGGTTGTACGCCTTAATATTTAGAGCTAACTTCCAACACCGGGAACCAACCCGGAACTCTGTGTGGTAGTAAGCAAGCAGCATACTCACCGAGCCACACGAACATCGTATGTCACTTCTGACTTGCTTGGAACTTTCATACAGATAATAATTTCTACACAGTACAATTTTCATTGGTCAGGTACTAAAACCTCCGCTAATATTTTACCTCTCCGCCAATGACAAAGCCGCTTACTTAAAACCCGTTGGTTTAAATTTTCATGAAGGACCCATTAGTAGGCTACTCTTAAAGCAATCTCCCTTTCCATTTCGTCAACTGATAGCGACGACAGAGAATCAAATCTACTTCAAAATTACATGAAGTGTTTTTGAGACAACTAAATCCACTCTTGTTTTATCAAGATGGCGTTTGTCGGCCATTATTATTGGTTTTATTGACTAGTAAAGATTTTATTTCTTTGTTGTGAATTAGAATAATGAGGAGGTAACTCTACAATAATGTAATTTATCAGTTTGTCGTTGTCCAGTCAATATTGTTAATATAATTAACGAGCGCGTGATATTTTGACTTGTGTTTTGTTGATTGGTTGAAATCAAATTAACTCAGCAAACACTGATTACAATAATCTACTCAAAGGGGAGATAATCAAATCAGGATCTGACGTCACGTTCATTGACGTCAAACAGGAAGCCAAACTGATGTTAAAACACGGATCCAAAATTAGCTGCAGTAAATGAAAAAAAAAATCAGTAAATTTAAAAAATTGGTTTGTGATTTGAAAGGTTCAAGTCTAGTGCTGTTTATCATCATAGGATTTTCTTCGAACAGTAGCCGGTATATGCTTACTCTTTCTGGACTTTCCTGGTATATCAAAACGCTAGTTCAGTTTGTTGCCAGTGATTGGTTGGCGTGCACGTAAAAGACCCTTGATAGTTAGAATTCCAATAAGAGTAGGCCGTAACAAGCTTTTCCCTATCATCCAAACAAATATTCTACGAATATTAGTCTGGATGGGTCCTCAAAATTTCACGGAAAGTAGGTCATTGTCTGGATTATCCAGTCTTTAATTTTACCCCGTACTGAATCTACCAAAACATCTCGTTTATGAACAACGACACTCTCTAAAATTATGTTTGTAAAGGTTTTAATTGAAATGATATTTTCTCTCGCCAAGAATCAAACGTATGGCTTCTCTCAATCTCCTTAAATCTTCATCGCGATTCATGCTTTATTCCTCGTCTCTATTTTGTTTCTAATAATAGATGTGTCAAGTGAATTGTGGGATATATTTCGAGACTTTAGCCAAAAAGTTTCATTGTCCATGCGTAACCGGGAGTTTGGTTTTGTATGTGGTAGATTATCCAGTACTTTTCGTGAAAAATTGACAATGGATCCAGATCCTCCGCACGTTGAAGGCTAGGGGGTTCTGAGTGACCGAGACTAGATTTTACCCATCTTTAAACTGTGGTATTTATAATGTATAATGTATTATATGACTACCGTGATGTATGGCTGTATGTAACTAACTTAGTTAATATATATGACCATAGATTACGAATGATTTCCTCATTGACTTAGTGTTAATTCTCATCTCTAAGACAGACTTTAACTGGAAAAATTGACATATACAAACTGTTGTTGTTGTTGTTTATTACAGATTTAACGTCCAATGCATTATACATGTATATGATATTATGGACAGGTTGGTTTAATTAAAATATTTACACTTTATGGGTTGAAATGTCTACAGTCTCCTTAAAATTGGTTAGCACACAAACTGGAAGCAGAGACATTTAAACATGCAAATTCCGCCCTACATTTCAACCTAACCAGACTCTTAATCCCCCGATCCTTCCGCCTCAAAATCATGAATATTCACTAAAACCTGACAATGCAAAAGGGGAAAGGGAGAGAAAGACTAAAAATAACTTTGGCCCCTGTGTCGTGGGCTGTTTCCTATGACTGCCTTAACTATTTGTAACGTCCAGTGTGATAATTATGCTGGCTATTGTTAACTTCCGGGGTTAAAATGATGCTGGCTATTGTTAACTTCTGGGGTTAAAATGATGCTGACTATTGTTATCTTCCGGGGTTAAAATGATGCTGGCTATTATTAACTTTAGGGGTTAAAATGATGCTGGATATGTTTAACTTCCGGTTTTAAAACAATGCTAACTACCTGATTTAATTGTTTTACTAGTCCATTAGTAGTCTCACCGGCTGGTCAATATAGACTAATTACGTCTGGTCAATATAGACTAATTACGTCTGGATATTCACTCGATAGATACAGACTGAGCAATTTTGGTGATCAAAGATCGTCACATTCTTCAGCTTTTACAGCTTTGGTTACCAGTGCACTACTTTGTTTTATTTTGGTTGAAATTTGTCACTCATATCTTTCCATGAGGCTCCGTCAAAGCCAACGCCAAACAAATGCTGGGCCACCGCCCACCTTGGACATCTGTGTAAGAGCAACATCATTATAAGACCATATAATATACACTACAAGACAATTATTGTTCCACAATATTTATTTCTTAAATAACTGAACTATGTTTCCTCGCACTGAACTATACTGAGCGCCATAGAAAACGCATCACTTAGTTTTTCGTATAACAAAATGATCATGTAAACATATCTTAAGCCAGGCTGACATTTGCACGATTCCGTGGCACGCATTGGCACGACTCGAGTCGGCACGACACCGTCCGATTTGCGCAAACTCGTCGGGCCAATGCTGGAAGTGCGTAAACAATGTGCAAACTATGCGTGAACTCGTCGTGCCAGTTCGTGTCAATGTGGACACTGATGGGCACGACAAAATCGTGGCCAAAAGTCGTGCAAGTGTCAGCCTGGCTTTACAGGATTTAACCATTTGTGTCGTACTTTTGGTTTTGACCCCTTTGACTTTGTACCGTTGATTACAGATTAAACATCCATAAGCGTACAAATGTGTTGTTATTGATGTGTTCCCATTTGAATATTGTTCACAATAAGAAGCAAAATAAATAAGATATGTTTACAGGATCATTTGGTTATACGAAAAACTAAGTGAAGCGTTTTCTATGGCGCTCAGTATACTACATAGTTAATCTTCTACATAGTTAATCTTCTTCTAATAGGGAGAGAGAGAGAAGTGGGGTTTAACGTCCTCTCGACACAAACTAGGTCATTTCCTCTCACTGCTAAAGACCCCTACGCGCAACCGAATTACTTATATAAAACTGAACCCTATGTTGAGACGACAGTAGCAAGGATTGTCGGAAGAATACCGGTCATGTGGACGTAAAATGCTGTTGAGTGTCATTTTGTTCGAGTTTATAATATCTCTATGCATCTGTTTCTGGTCAATCTCGACTATGTACAAATGTGGTTTCTATTGGTTACTATGATAGATAACCGATGAAACAAAACAATAAGGCGAAATGGCGAAACGGGAACTCCCTCGACTCTTCATCTCGCTAAAACACAAACAACCATCTTTTGATGTCTGGCGGCGGCTAATAATTTAAAACCATGTCGTCTGCTATTTGATGTGATAAAAATGGCGGTTCGCGCCTTTTTGTCTAGCGGTTCATGTTATTGAATAGTTCGTCTGCTGGTAGTAAATTGACCTTTCGTATCTTCGAAATGTTCCTGGAAATTCTTCTGAAATTTGAAAATATAGACAGTCGATGCCATCTTTATATGACTGGGGCCATGGTGGTTCAATGAGTAAGGCGCTACCTGGTTACCGGCATCGATCCTGGTGTTCACGAAGAAAGACTGTGTGATAGAGACTACCAATTCTACAGAATCGTGGATAGGCTGCATAACAGGGACCACAACGTCTACGGAAACGGTCACATAGTTAAAAAATGAAATGAAATGGGGTTTAACTTCCTACTGTGTCTGGTGGGCTAAAAAAGACGGGCATGAGCTCAGAGAGCCCCCCCCCCCCTTATTTTTTTTACTGTTGAAAGTGCGTTTTATCAGACCCAAATATGTCCGATCTGAACGTTTACTTAGACGAAAATATCAGCAAACAAGCTCTTGGAATGGCTACAGATGCAAGTAAATGACGGGTAATTGGCGTGCCCCGTCTCCGCGGTAAGCGCGTTCATTTTGCGCCCCCCCCCCCTTTTCAAAATTTCTACATCCGCCCCTGCATGCATTGTGCTACGAGTGCAATTGTGGCCGGACAGTGGTGTTACGGCCTGCTCTTGAATCGAATTCCAGCTGCCAAGGGTTCTTGAACGGTTATAAGTTGTCCCTTGTCAAACCTTGTCTCTTGCACCACGGACCTGGTTTTAACCTACTTACATACAAGACTGATAATAACGATCGTTTAGAAATGTCCGGGGTGTATAGTTGGTATCGTTGTTTTGTTGTGGGAACAGGGGGTAGCCCCTATGTTTGTTGAATGTTTCTTTCGAGGGGGTGGGGTGTTTAGCTAAATACATGTATATCACACACAGTGGTTGAGATTCTGACGATTTTTTGGGGAAAAAAAATTATGTTTCAAAAAAACTTTTCTCTTTATTTCATAGCAATTGATCATCGTGTATCGCAAATGGCTATATTTGGTTATTTGAGTATAAAATAATTCCCTATAATCTCTCGTTCGTGGAATTCATCTCTAGAGGTTTTAAAATAGATTTACCGTCTAAAGTTTTCACATTCACCATTATTAGAGAGTAGAGGGATGAATTTGATTATATTAACCTTTTCTTTGTTTACTTGGTTTAGGCCCCAATTTAACCTAAGCGGCAAAATTAGATAATTTGTCGCTCGTTAAGCATTTGAAGGTGAATAGACTGTGGGTATTTCTCGTGTCCAGGGAGACCCCAAACACCGGCCCGTAACAAAGATACCTTCAATCTAATCATGTCCAAATGTATTCCACAAATTCACTCTGTTAAGATCCAGTGGTCCCTAGATGGCGCTACTTCTCATACAGTTATCTCCTCCTAATTTAATAACCGTTAGAGTGGCCTCCCTTGGGAAACCCCAGCCACACATCTTCATGATAAAAATCCGTCTATTATTACGACCATAAATCCATTTCTATGAGAATAAAAATTTCTATTTTATAATTTGAGACGACATGTTCAACGTGTATTATCTAATGGCGGCGATAGTTAAAACTTTTACTGGGTTATGAAACGTGATAATACTGTCAGACATTAATTCAGTTAGACAAATTTTGTCGAATATCAGCTCGGATAAAACGGGTTATGTTCTCTCTGACAATCAGCTCATATCATGTCTGGCAAAATGATATTTATTTATATGTGGTCAGTGAGATTGCTTAGGATTTCAAAGTTGGGATTATGTAAAGAGAATTAAATGGGGGGTTTATTTGGTTCTATCTGGCGTATTAATACATTACATCATACATTACAGATCATAAATAAATGTATGATACATGACAATTAATTAATATAATATACCGGTGGCTATTGATTACAATAATAATAGAGGTAGCATACACTGTAACGGAGTTAATTAGCAAGAGAGAGAGAGAGAGAGAGTGAGCGAGCAAGCGAGCGAGAGAGAGAGGGGGGAGAGAGAGGGGGAGAGCTTAACGACACAAGCTTGGTCATTTCAGAATTACTTGTTTCAATAAGGGGGCTTAAGCTATTGAAGAACCCAGAGAAAATCCACGAAGTTGGACCGGCAACTCGATCCTTTGTCAATGACAAGCGGTGAATAGAATCCGCGCCCTTGACTTTAATTCATCCCCTCTGTCCGTTAATTAGCGACGGAATAACAGTAAATCGCTCTATTCTTGTGGAAGTTAAAAAACACTAAAATGGTAAAAGCACATAATAATGTAATATGTGTGTTGGTTATTTGAATTCAATGTTCGCATTATTGTTATGTCCAATGAATTATGTAAATATTGCTATTTCCAAATCTGGTATTAAAAAGCGTTTTGTATTTCTTTTATTTCGCGTATTCCGATAATCAAAATATTCCAATTTCGTACTTATTTAAAAATAAAGAATCCAAATTTTGTGTTTTATTTCGCATAGTTGAAGAATCAAACATTTGTCTCAATTTTTAAAAATAAACAGCTCCTATTTGTTTGTGGATTAATGGGAGAATCAAACTGCTGTACTGTTTAATCTCTGGTAGTATTTTAAAAAAGAAAACAGATCATTTTATCACAACAGTTTGATTGTCTCATTAATTCATTGAAGGGGAATCCCCTTTGAATTCAATAGTGCCTAATCCCCTTCATTAACCCTTTCAACAAGTAATAATGTATAGTAGTGATTTGTTTACCGTGATGATTAGCTGAACATGAGAGCTAAGGGGTTAAACACGGGTTTTATTGTTCGACAAACAAATTACATAATGACGTCATCTTATACCAATATTTACCTTTCAGCAGCACGCGACACCAATTGACATCGCGTGCACCTATTATAACTCCTGTGTAACGACCATGATTTATTTTTAAATGGTTGGAAATGGTGAAATGTTTTGTTTGCAATTTCCATGAATAAAATTATATTGTTTTTAAAGCTATATCGTACATTTAGAATAATATTTTCCTAAAACCAGAGGAGGATTAAGTGGGGGCGCGAATGGCGCCCCCCACCCTAATTTTTGACAGTGCCCTTTTTTACTGCTGAAAGTGCCTTTTCTCAGGCCCAAATATGCCCATTCCGAACGTTTACTCAGACGAAAATAACTCTTTGAATGACGGATAAATTTCTTGGGGGACGTTAAACCCCATTTCTCTGTCTCTCTCTCTCTCTCTCTCGCTCTCTCTCTCACACAAATAGAAACTGAATCGCGAAAAATAATTATATACCACAGGTTGGTTACCATTTGTTACTTCTAATAATAGATTTGACCTTTTGATTAAAGGTCAATATTTACCTGTCACGTGGTGGTAATCAGTGAGCAGGTCACGTGACTTTATTATGAGAAGAATTTAAATTGATTTAGTGTTTAAAGTAGAAATCAAACTAATTATTAAAATGGCTACCAATACACGGGAGTCGTCATTATTTGAAAATAATATAATTAGTGTTAGTGTCACATTAAACTCGACATAAGCTCCTCGGTAATTTGACTAAGAAACTTTCACAGAACGCTCCCTTTGTGTTCACGGTGGCGTAAAGTTGTATAGTTAAACGAAAAGTAAACAGAAAAACTGCTGCATGGGCAGAATTCTTTTCTCTGGCATTGCAATAAAGGCGATAATTCAAATAAAAGCTTTACTTTCCGAATCCACATCATATTCTTAATGTTGAATTGCCGACAATATATTTTTATAAGAGAGAGAGAGAGTAAACCGATCAGTCTCTAAACATTTGATGTAATTCACAATATATCTATATATTTATTTATTGTGTGGAGGGTTTCGATAGGTCTTTTCTCCGCGTACTGTGGTAAAATTTACCTACGTTAAAGCTAATTATTAAAATAAAATTGTATCATACGTTAGTCTCGAAATGACTCAGTTTGTGCCATCTCTTTTTTGTACAATTTAATTAAATTGTATTTACGTATTCAACTTTTCTACCAAACAACACACTCGTGTCACTCCGCTGATTTAAAATAAATATTTATTTTAGTCCCTGATACTCGACACACGGATCTACGTATTTTATTTTAACAAACACACGACCCTTTCTTCCTATACTTAATATTGTTTGTATAAATTATACCGCGAAATATATACCCTTTAAAAACCCTTTAAACCCATATACCCCTTGCCATGACACTTGGTCCTATCTTTAACTTAATTAAGCTTCAAATAAACCCCTAATATAAATAAACCCGCGCTTAGAAGGTGTAACATTTCCCGTCATTTTGTTTAAAACAATAGTCGCCACTGTTACATTAATTAACGTCGTGACTAATTATTTAAATTAGGTTTATTTGATACTATGTTGTTTATTATTGACGTCATTCTGTCAGCACAATCTTTGACACGTAATACGCAGGTTTCTGGTCAGAAGCTGAGTTCTTTGTTGTTATCACTCCTTTTAAGAAATGCACACCCTGTCATGCATTCAAATGGGATATTTTTGTAGTTTTGTGGTGTGTTTTGTTAAAACAAATTTATAACTGTTAAATAATAAATGATTAAATTATCTTTAAAAAAAAGACAATTTTGCTTTTCTCTCTAAGCATAACAGAAAAACGTAGGAATAAAATGGGTATGTTTTCTTCACCAACCGGTGCTTCTGTGGGATTATTTGGGCCACTACATACTATTCTTAATTCGCATTCCATCTGACATGGGTTCTTTAACGTGCACTACGTTTCGGTAAGGAAAGTGACGTTATTGTTAGAATTTCATAATAAAACCAGATATTCAGCAATTAGTACGTTTTAAGGCTAAATAAAGGATATAAATTATTTTGAGTTGCACAGACTTGCGGTCCTTTAGACAGAAGATACACGGGCTAGGTGGTGTCAATGATTGTATTTTATAGGCTAGTTTTAGTTACTGGGCAATAAAATAATTTAACTATACGTTTTATTCATCAATAACTAATTGTTGGTTTACATTGAATTAAACAACAAAAATGGCGTCTTGGTTTATTAATGACGGACTTTCTGGGTAATAAACTAATAAATAAATAATGATAAACTTCTAACCACTAGTTTTCATCACCTAATTTAATTAAGAAACAGATTAATTTTATTAGAGATTAGGCGATGAGATTAAGGATAATCTTTGATCCACGCTAATCCAATCATTTCATTAAGTCCAAGTCGTAAACTTGTCATTTTCACGCCTTCTAGAAACCTTTCAGACCATACGAAATTTACGCTCTCTCTCTACAAATAGCTCAGCCCGATAACAGACACGAACCTAGTTAATCGACATTTTAATTCCTACATCGACGACTTTAGTCGAAAGAATAAAGTATACTTCAAGAATTTGGAAAATTTTGTTATTCTGCATCCATTATCATATTTAATGAAATTTTGTGCATAAAAAATAGTAAACGGACTAGATCCGCAATAGAGTTACATGTTCAACATGGCGACCATTCTGGGCAGAGATCGAATCACAAAGTAGAGAGATCCCTGTGTGCCCAAAGCTTTAGACCTGTAACAAGGAAACTGCGACTTTGATATTCTACATTCCAACAGGAATTACAACAACAAGCGTTTATATCCACGCTAAATCTATAAAATGAAATATATTCGCAAAATAACCATAAATATTATGTTTTGAAGTTTTTTAAATATGTGTGATATGATGTTACAGGATTACAGATAAATTATTTAATTACACCGTGGTACAATCAAAGCCAGACATTTCTCCGATAAATTAAAAATACCCGGATAAATATAAAATAGCTAGCTCATTTATTCAGCTTTTCACTGGTCTAAAATCGCCATTTTCTAACACCCACAATGATCATTTTAATACTGCATTCAATAAAAAACAAGTAACACCACCGATGTCTATTAAAACTGGTTATTGTGAAGTTATTAAATATTAAAAAGTTTGATTTCCTATATTAAAGATATATTATGGGAGATTAGATATAGAGCTGGCAGTCTCACTATAATGGTTGAACACTTAGATACTGAAAATGTCGGTCAGCTCACTCTGAACCGCGATATCAGCGATTGAAGTTTAGGCCTAGCCTCGATCATCATCACTAAAGTCGGTACGATAAAAAAACCCAACATAGTCTCGATTATCCATTTTAGGATTAAATCATCAATGAGCGTTGAGCAGCAGATCGGATTCAAATCAGTGGAAAGATGGCGCCGTGAGTTGATCGTGGTCTTTCCATGGTAATAAATTTCTAATTAATAGTTTATATCTAAGCTCTAAAGAAAGACCTGAAATAGCAAGATTTACATCTCGCATAATGTTTAAACAAACACACAAAGAAAGATCTCGTCAATGTATAAATGACCCACGGTATAATAATTGTATATTAATAATACTTTTTTCATCTTCAGGTCATAACAAAAACTTGAAATCGCTGACAAATCGCCGAGAAAAATAGCATTCATTATATTTTCAAATTGTACAAAAACATGCAGTTCCTCAATTTAAAATATATTAAGACATTTTACCTATTTAACGAAATAAAATTTCCATGTTTAAAAAGTCTACACCGTGTTTTTAATAAATTCAAAATATATATCTTGTAGAACGTTATATATATCAGCCTTTTTGTTTTTCAACAAAAAGAATAGCCCATATTTAGTTGCCTAGAAACTTACGTTTATACACGTAGAATATTTTTTACTGCCTTTTAAAATGAAGGCTCTCATAAATCAAATGCGATAATTTTAATAATATCATCATTATTCTTTTCAGTAGGTGAGGATAGCATGGATGACGGGAAAAACATATTCGTCTTGGAATAGGTTCTGTTGTTAAAAAAGCTTGTTTAACAATACTGTTTAAGCAACATATACATGTAGTATAGAATACAATGACAATGGTCTAATGAATTATCTGACCCAAATACCCTCATATAAACCCTTGTCCACATCACCGATACAAACACACCTGATAACAGCTCGCATTCATCTCTTTTCGCGTTTATATTTCATGAATTTTATTTAAATTTGCCACTACGGCTGTATCTCATACTGATTTCACTACGATATTCCACAACACACCGAATAACAGCAAGAACAATTTAATTTTAATTTTCACAAATAAATTGATAAATAGATTTTGAAATTGCTCCTAATGTAAAGCCAAAGAAAAGTATTGCGTTTAAATTTCCAGCCGACTCAGAAGCTATTAGACACATGACGCAACGTTAGTGACATACGACAAGCGAGATCACCCAGAGGTTATGTGACGTAGCAATGTCGGAACAATATGCACTCTGAATCCGACAAGGCGAATTTTGTTTGGTTAAAAAATTCCCCATGCATAAACAAACTATGCAGTACGTTGTGACGTCATAAAATGATATTGCGTGGACGTATTTTTTGCACGTTCTTGAATATTGGAAATTTTTATTTCCCCATTTTGTCGTCTTGAAACGTTATTAAGACCCCAACAACCCTCGCCCCTTATGGTTTTGAATAAAATATGCTGTACAAAATGATTTGACGTGATATTTTGATGTATATAATTTACACATTCCTAAATATTTCACCATTTTGTGGTGTTGAGACGCTGACCATACGACATTGCCTATAATTACTTTAGCCGCCATTTTACAACTTAACTGCATGTCAAATATACCAATAAATAATATAAACAAGTTTTAATCTGGATAATAAGGATAATCCACCGTAATCCTTTACACGAGCTGTTTTAATCCGGTTTAATCTGCTGAGTTTAAACCGGGTAATTAAGTGCCGTGACAGGAGAACATCATTTAGGGTATCAACAAGAAAATATGAAGTCGCCATCTTATCCATCACGGGTCTAATTATTGGGTTTTAAACCAGATGATAATTTTCATGTCATCGAATTCTTTTTTGTAAAGATGGCGACAGTTTCTACCGGATGCCGTCTGCTCATTAAATTTGTTTTCCTTTTGTTTCAATTCGCGCAAGCTTTGCCATTCTGTCGTGTAATAAATTTTGATATGTTTTGTGTTGCAGTATCCGATAATACCCTTGGTTGAAGTGGACGTTAAATTCCAGAAACGAATGGACGAATTTTGTGGAGTTCGCAACCAAGGCTATATTTTCTCATTTGTTTTTTTTGTGTTATTAATTTGTTCCGGTATTCTATTGTGCAATTCCCAACTCTGTCTACTGACAATAATAAATAATATATATATTATATTGTTTCTCCACTTTTAAACAAATACTTTATGTCGAAATTATTTTACCTTTCTTTTAAATTAATATTTTTGAAACATTATCGAGTTTTTAAGATAGTTTTTGTGCACGATTTATTTTTCATTTGTAATGTTTGAAAACAAAATCAATTTATTCGCCGTTTTGATTCAATATTGAATGAGAAAACTAGGGGTATAATAAAACTAGAGACCAAGAAAACTTTTTAAAAAATAATCGGCTACCACAAAGATGTCCATTGTTCATTTATCTTAATTAATCGAACTCGGATATTGTACTATACTATTTTGAAATTGCAATATCGTAAAGTGAAATTTCTGAAGAAATTAAAGAATTTTTTTTTTAATTTAAGCTATTGCTATAAGCGCTATAAATCCCGTTATTTGAATGCCCAGTAATTAGTGCGCCCGTGCGCCTGTCGGTAAATTCGTGTGTTCGTTCTACCGTTTATATGACATTTGGTTGGCGGGTAAAATGTAGCCGAATCGCACGCGACTGAATTTTCTCACCCGTAACGTTTCACTTGTCGTCTTAATGACGTCACGCCCCTGACCTTACAGAATAAAATGGCTATGATTAGGTTTTGTGTGTAGATTAAAGAAAGCCAGTGAATTGTTATACACCGTGTAAGTGATCAAAAATACATGTAGGGGTCGTGTTTTCACGGATCAGTAAACACGCACGCGCCATTTGAAACATCTATCAATAGCAGAACAATAGCACCAACTATATTTGCAAACAATTGAAGGGGAACCGTCAATGGCTCCCATCTGTCGTAAAATTCTTTTCTCTATCGTTTGTTTGACGAAGGTTGTTTTCCACTTTATTTTGTCTTCCAGAAATAGCGCCGATGACTTTATTCTTCCAGTAGGCCTAACTAAATATTTAGTTTTAAGCATTATCTCGAAAAAGGCTTTCAATGAAATTGCTAGCCGATTGGCTCGTAATTGACATGTTGGTAAGTTCCACAAAAGCATAAAAATTGGGGCCTATATTGGCCTACTTATTACAATCAAGACATTTTCTGTGTCATAGATTAAAATATTTTATCCATGACCATAATATCACCACCCTAAACGATCCGCCCAAATTTTGTAATTTGCCGTAGGTAGGACGTAGCGTACATGAATTTTGAAGATGGCGTAGAAAAAGACTCTAAATCACCCACTGTCGTATTGATTCGAGTCCCCTTGAAATAGTCAAGGACAAATAAAAAAGGGGAGAAATCGAGCTGGAGATATGTCTCCTTGAAACTTTCAACAATAACTTGACGATGATCGCGTTATGTTCCTTTCAATCAATTCATGTCCTGTAAATGGCATAAATATGAAACCATATGGCGGTTGGATGAAAAACGTGGATTGAATATCAACCATTGATAATTTAATAAAAAGAAACGAAAATCATCCCATGTTCAGTAATCCCGTTATTTTTCTCTCCAATCAAACATTTACCATTTATTGTTTATTTTGTGACGATATGAATATTTTATTTTAATTCCGTTACCATGGAAATATTGAATATTGAAAACACGCAATGCATGTGCGTATTATTTGTTTATTGACGAAGGTCAATATGCCGCTCATGTAATTCGAAATTGATTTTTAAAAATATCGCTAAAATACAACAAGGAGCAAAATATCTTAACAACTTTGTAAATCAAATAAAACGGGGTTTAACGCCCTACTATTCAGCGCTTCAACAATTTTTGTTAGCGTATCATTAAAATTATCAGTATTCTCAAAATGATAGGCCTATAATTACTCATAGGCCTAGATCTTCCACTATTTACCTCCAACGCCCTCTTAAAACATACATTTTACATATGACGAACGTTGTTCGCAAAACGCTATTTTGTTTTTAATAATTCATGGCTTGTTTGTTAGGTTGGAGGTGAAAGTATTTTAGCAAAGATCAGAAATATTAAAATGAAAATTGTCAACTATTAGAACAGAAATGACGACTTTAACTGTAAAAGTTCAACAAAAATACCTTCCGTGTTCCATTCTGCTGACTGAAACTTTTACCAGACAATATTCCAACACAGCTTAAACCACGTGCTTCTGTTCGAATGTAAACATGACGAGGGCGGGGCTTAATGAGTTGTCATCAAGCTCGTGGTCTCATGACAACAAGACTAATATTCATTCTAAAGCCCTCGTGTTTCTCATGTTTCAATTTCAATTATTGTCTGTGATAGGTTTGCCCAGCACACACATCAAAACGGCACTAATTCGCTGAAATTACCGTTGACCTTTTGAGCTGTTTGATTGGTCTAACAATAAAACGACTTCACTCCTACTAGTAGCGGGGCGGAGCCACGAGCCTACTGGGAACAAACGACAGATCTGATTGGCCGAGAGCGCAGCGCGTGTGGTACCGCCTACCTCCCGCGGGAGCTGAAATCGTCTGATGGGAATAACTGTTCGGAGGAGGGCAGAGGAAGGCAACAAAAGCCTTTACCCGGGAGAATCAGTAAGCAGACGTGTGGAAGACGTTGGGAGGAAACTGTCCCAGGATAAACAATTCGCCTATAGCTCATTCGAGTCGACTATCAAGAGTAAACATCGTTACGAGTAAGAGGGGAACTGTAGGGATCTAAAGCTGACAATAATTCGACCCTTTTCTCTCCAATGACAGATTAATACGCACCAGTTTTTACCAACAGTCGCCATATCTGTTTAACTGTTCCAGGAATTTTTGTTTTGTGTGGATTTTTTACTCTGTTTGTGTGCTATCATCAATGTGAGGAGTCGGTTATTAACTTGGTTTTTGCGAATTTGAGGTGTTTTTTGGGGTGGTGTAGTTTTCTGTATGTTCAATGTTTGTGACGGAACAAGAACTTACCAACCCAATGAAAGAAGAGTCTTTATCGTCACAGTTGTCAGCCGTCAGGAACTGGATGCAGCCGACAGTACTGGATCAAGGTGGCAGGTAAGAAAATAACATTTACGATTCTCTGTTTGAGAGGTCCGAAAATTATACAGGAGTTTGACAATTAACGGAACGAATATGATAAATTAGCTTTACGTTATATAGAAATCTGTAATCGCCATGTTAGCTTCTTGCTGCAACCAAAAAGAGGTTATTGATAATACCGTATTACCTTTAAACATCGCAATAAAATCGTAAAAACTCCATTAAAACAAATCAAAAACGATATAACCGAACCATTTAATTTGTGTCTGCAGAATACGGCAGCTGGAGATTAAAGAATATATTTATTCTAATCCTCACGTGCAGTCGCCATGACTGTACATCAACCTGTCAATGGCTGGGATCAGATGGGTTGTCCCATAGTGCCCGGGAATTCCCTACCCACGGGCTTCTATCATTACTAGTATTACCGACCTGTGATAGCCTTATTCCCCGGGGTCCTCATTAACTGCGTTGTATTATTCATAACGGGAACCTGCGTCCCCGATCGCGTATAAAAATTCCAAGCTCCATAAACCTGATTTACCAGTCAGCTTCCCGCTGTCTCTCGCGATTCCTGAAACATTATCAAGTTTTAAAAATCGAGTCATTTAGTTTAAACATAGGCATTGCATATTTTAGAAGCCAGGCTTTTAGTTCTTGGTAATGATGAAGGAATGAGAGATTAGACTTTTGAATTCGTGGATCAATTTTTAAAGCTAGTTTGTTCTTGTTATGGATTAATTTTTAAAGCTGCCATTTTTGTTACGCTCGGCAAGATGCAGGTATGTCATTATAACAGTCTGATTTTCAAATCGAATTTTCTCTGAGAATGCCCCAAAACCCAATTATCTGTGGAATGGTCTCCGTTTAATATTTCTGAGCAATTTAGGATCAGTTTTTCCCGGATTCTTCTCCACGTAGATTTATAATTATCGAATTATATTGTAATTGATTAATCCTTCCGAACGCTAGAGTTTATATGGTTATATTTATGTCTGGAATTGATATGTAATTAGATAATATTATCATTAACGCCGGGAGTACATATTCTTCACACATTTGGCTAAAATAAACACATACAGACAAATTACTCTGAATTATTCCGTCCCCCATTTTTTGATTGTAAACGGGAAATTTGTTCTCCGAAATATATTATCTTTCGAAATCATTTACTGTCCAGTTTAACCTTATATCGACTCACTTGTTAAAATGTTAGAAATACGGTTTACAAAACGAGTAAAAGCCTTGAAATAATAAATAATTGACGCGTGGATCGCCGATTGAACAACCTCAAAGCTTTCATTAGGTTTCTCAATTTAACAATTTTACAATCTTTTATTCTGCTTGGTTGACTCGTGTGATTTTAATTTAAGATATTGGAACAGAAACGAGTTGATATTTTCCTTTTTTTAAAGAAACCATTTTGAATATTTCAACCACGAGTCAGAAAGGACATATTATGTGGTTAGTTTGGACCATTTTCTTGATTTTTGTAGCGACATTCCATTCTTTGAAAAAACATAATTATCTGAACAATATAGATTAATTTTTAATCCAGAAATTGTTTTGACCTTTTTTTGGTTGTTTTATAAATTGTAATGTGTCTGGTTTTCTCGCTTGTCAATCGATGTATTTGAATAACCTATAGATTGTATATGGCATACAATAATCTCAACCCACAGAAGGCTAATTATTGCGGATTATTGACTCAATGCATTTCGAAAATTTTATCTTTTCATTTTGACTAAGATAAATAGATTAATTGAATATGCTTTCATTATCGGAATAACATTATATTCATGTGTCTGTCATATTATAAGGAAGTTAATATATTTAATCTTTCCGGTTCTCGGCATATCATTTTCATATATCGGCCAAAGATGAATAAATTTCGACAATATCTTATTTCATCTGTCTGCTGCGTAAATATTTAATGATGGCGGCGGTCAATGCTTGGAGTGATAAAAGCGGAAACGATACAAACTGGGTAGATAAATGGCACCGTTAAAAGACTCATCGGCCATATCCGGGAAACTGTGTCAAATTGTTTCCGTGACGCCAATAATATATTGATGTTTTAATCCGCGAGAGGGGAGCGGGTGGGGGTGGGGGAGTAAAATAAATGGGGTTTAACGTCCCACTGTTCTACTCCGACTGGGCTAATGAAGACGTCATTTAGTAATTGACTTAAATAATATAATATAATACTAGACAACTTGCACGGTACGGATACATTTACTACAACGTTTCGACAAGATTCTACATAAAAACACAAATGTTTGTTCTTTATAAAATATCTGTACAGTTTTGTTGGTTACTTACTGAAGTTATGAAGTTATCGACGCCGTTCCTAAAATTAATGACACTTCTAAGCTTAATTTTACCGATATAGAAATTAATTTTCATCTATTGTCGATACTTAATACGAAGTTAGAATAGTCCTGTCTTTCGTTTAAATTAAAAGATTTATTATATTTTAAGAGTAGATATATTAGAACAGCTAAACGATGCCCCAGCACCATTTGGGATCCATCTATATATTAATTGTTTTTGGTTATAAATTCTTTGGGTTGAAATGAAATGAGGTTTAACGTCCTACTGTTCTGCTTCTAACCAGGGTTAATGAAGACGGTTCCGAGAGTTGACAGTGTAGAATAATTCCTGTGACTGTCCACTGGTTCAGTTCATCTCAGAAATTCTAAAAACAAAACTGAAACAGATATAACATAATTATGAATTCTACCTTGAAACTTATATGTTGCTTTGTTTCTTATATTAAATCATATTTTGGATTATTAAACGCAGTTATTAATTAATATATATTCCCCTGAAGGTTATTTATGTATTGTTTGTATATATTAAAATGCATTGTCTCTGCAACTTGTTCCAATACATTCCACTGGATTCTAAAAATTCCCTGTAGACTTCTCCTTCGACAGGTGTAGGGCGGAGGACAGAACAGGGAAGGGGGTTCAGTGTACCTCTTGGCTTGTCCGTAAAAAGTTAACAATCTTCACATTCATCAGATATTGGTAAATACGGAATTGAACATTTTTCGGACCCAGTAGTGTAGTTTATATCCCAAACAGGAATCAATGTAATTAAATTTTTACCTATTTATATTTTTCAGCGTTGGGTTGAGCCGCGCCCACTTTGAGAAGCAGCCACCAAGTAATTTAAGAAAAAGTAACTTTTTCCATTTTGTTTTGGCTTTATACGATCGTCAAGGCCAACCAGTAGAAATAGAAAGAACGGCTTTTATAGATTTTGTTGAGAAGGATCAGGTAAGCCGACATTTTTATTTTTGGTGTCGTTTCATAGGAAGAGGGTAGGGGAATAAATGGCATGGGCGGGGGGGGGGGGGGTGATAGGTGCGGATCAGAATGCTTTTTCGGGCCATAATCTTGGCAAATTCGAAGATTTTGATTAAGCAAAAGACGCAGGTCCGTTTTTTTTTTAATTGACAATTTTCGCTTTCAAACTGAACTGATCCAAAAAGTTCTGTAAAATGAGAAAAGTTTGAGAATCAGTTAGCAATCCTAATCCAATATTCAGCCATTTACTATCTGGAATAAAAATATTGTTTTTATTTTATATTTAGACGAATCGCTCGTTCGTTTTAACTTTACTTTATAAAGAAGATTGTTGCCATGGAAACATATTTGATTATTGAATCGACTGAGTTTATGGCATGACGTAATTTAATATGTATATATATGTATGTATGAACAAATTAGTAGGAACGCCAGGAACTAGGAGAGATAATTCAAATGTTCTATCCTACGGAATTGCTATTAATTAGAAATACTTTAGATAGTTAATTAATATATATGAAATATTCACCACTTAATCGAGGACGCCATCTGTGTAGTTAGTAACCTGTTGTTCCGAAACACTTTATTATATACAATTATTAGTATCCTGTCTTTAAATGACAAAAGGAAAATGAAATATTCGGCTCCGACTGTACCATTGTGGAATAAAACACAACATATAGTTAAGGTTTTGTAGGTTATAAAAGGATTTGTCTAGAAACATAGCTACAAATATCTCGGATAATATCAAACATTTTAGACTATACACTGTTTCCTATTTATTGTCTGTTGTTCTTGTTCTATTAGTGTAATTGATTTAGAATCTATCCTATTCACCACGGCTTGACAATATATTTACCAGCGCGTATTTGTTGGCCAGGCATATTTACCACTTTATTACGATTGGACGTAATACAAAATATTGCACAGGTGATAATTTAAATTTTAATATAGTTGAAAATTATGTAAAAATTTTGATGATCGGTATTTGAATGTGAATTCCCAGAATGACCCAGTTCGAGGCGAGTGGGCGTTACCCCCCCCTCTCTCTCTCTCTCTCTCTCTCTCTCTCTCTCTCTCTCTCTCTCTCACTCACACACACCGAACGTTGGCAAAACCGTCGAATTCAGACATACATTTTGGACTGAAATTTGTTTTATATTATATTCATGAGTATATGCAGGTGAATGACTTTGATGTGGTATTGATACAGGTGTCCGACATCTTGTTTACCTGTATTGTACCAGGTAGAATAGGTGATTAATTCCTGGTTTTATAAGTAATTAAAGACAATAGAAACATAGATATTAAACGATTTATCGATATATTACCCGGCAAATATTACGTGATATTTCCCGCTATTTACACAGAAACAATTAATTCCATCAAATTACTCAACTGTAACAACTTCTAATAAAGATATGGATTATTTTTTTCTGCACGTTGTAAAAGTTGAACAGGTTTTCTCCGCCATATTGTTGTTGGTAGTTTATTTATTCATGAAGTCAGCGGTTAACAATAGAACTGGCTGATTAGAGTCGAGTTCTGCCCGGGCTTTTAAACGTCGTAAAATTCTTTAGATTCAAGGGAAATATCGCTGAATGTTTTTATGTTTAATAAATATGATTTTAAATATATTTATTAACTTTCTCTCACACGGTCATTGCCTTATGTATATTTTTAGTAACAAATTAAATAAAAAATAAATAATAGAACCACCATCATTCATTATCTTATTAATACGAACCAACAAGGTCGAAATTCACACTTATCTCCAAATATTATATTTAATTACCCACAATTGCATAGATTAAAACGGAAGAGATTCTACCACTACATTCGTAAATGGATATTCCGCTGAAATAGTGTAGTTGGGGTATTTAGTTGAAATGTAGAACTAAATTTTAAAATATTATTTTAAATCATAAATATCTTATTCTTATAGGCAACTAAATATAAGTAATATGCTATGTCTTCCTTTTTGGTACTGAGGTAACTGGATTGGAAATATATTATACATCGTCTGGTAAAACATTTCATTCGAAAGGAATTAATTTAAATGGTGTCTCGGCGAAATGTCTCATTAATACCTTTATCTATATTAACTACAACGTTCCTTTATTTCGCTGTCATCGATCTCAATTTTTTAATCAAACGGAAGATCATGGTTAATAGAGAATTAGAAGTTTCCAATAAACGGATACATGAACCGGAAATATTCAACTCCTTGGCTTTGTATTATTTCCCATATCAAGAGCAAGGGGATTTTTTTTTTTTGCTTGAAATAGTTTTTGACTTAAATAGTAGAATGGCAGTGTTAGAATTTTAATGTTTAAATGGCTGCGATATTGATCATAGACCCATGACGACAAACGCCGATGACGTAATCACTATATTTTGAAGCCGGTGAATATCATTTGAATTTTATAGGGGTATAAATCCACCCCGGAATGTAATCAAGCTGATGATTTAATATCTAAATAAAAGCCCCCCCCCTCATCTCCCAATAGAGACTGATCGAAATATTTTAATGACGCTGATTTGCTTTGAATGCTTAACGTTTATAATCGCCTCATATCTTTGTAAATAGTGGACCGAATGGAATCAATTTTGGATTAATATTTCTATTAGATATCCAACTTTCTCAATATTATACAATCTCCTAAACGATAACCAGAGAAATTATTATTCCACTGATTCCAAAAGAACTTTAAATAAGTTGACTTATTAACAAAAGGATTTACCGAGATTTTTCTAAAAGTTTTAATTGATTTGTCTTCAGGAACACGAATCACAGAAAACCAACAATGGAATTCATTACAGACTACAGCTTCTCTTCGCTAACGGTAAGACATTCATTTTGTAATTTTGTTGATTTCAAAACCAATTTATTGTTCCTTTGTCTTGATGCAACTTAGGGTCTATTTGTTGATTGTTTTCCTTTTGTAATCCGGTTATTTACGCCTGTAAAACACTCGGCGTGGTTGAATAACTTAATATATCCTATTTACATTTACAATAACATATTGAAACTAACCTACGTAATATTAATTGTTTCACCTTACATTAAAACTGAATGATAGTTTATTTTATATACAAAACACATTAATTTATTATAAAAAAATAATAATACTTAAACCGAAACTGATCACAAATAAAGGCAATGAATTTATGTAAAGCGACCATTCGGTTCGGTTCGGTTCTATTCGAGTCAACGTACAAATTAGTCTTTAACGAATGATTTTATATAATCTATTATCACCATTCGATCGAATTAGTCAACAACATTGATAAGAAATCTGTTTCTATAGATATATTACAAGATTTTAATCTCGATTATTCTAGTTGATTGAATATGGGCGAGGACGTTTATAAATGTAAAAACTGGCAGCGATTTATTCCGGAATATATTTTAATAATTCACCAAGACTTATTTATTTCAACGTCATTTTCTCTCCACGCTTCTTAACATAATTGTTTCTTGTTTATGCTTTGTAATTTAAAAGAAACGTGTTTTGATTGCGTATTTTTACCCAGATTTATGACAAAAAAGGAATAATGTCTGGTTTTGTTTAAATTAGTCAGGTTTGTCCTCTACTTGACGTACTGTGATTTTAAATTTAATATTTAATAATACAAAATTATCCAGCATGCAACAATAACAGTACTATATTGTTCATATGATTATCTCGAGGACAGTAGCTATGATACTTATATATGCAAATTTCAATAAAGTCTTTTCGGGTGACAATGTACAATATAATAATACAAATACAAAAACCTTTATTCAAAATAATTTCAAGTCGATAAATAAAAACATAATAGTAATAGGATGAAACTAAAACCAAAAAGAATTCAAAGATAGAAAAATAACAGATTCTCAGTTTATGTGAAATCTTCAAATGAAACGTGGTATCTTGTGTTTTACAAAGATTAAGCAGACACTGTATCGTGTCCGACACCCAACACGACTTAAGCTAGCCAGGTGATTCTTTATGAATAATAGTTGATGCGATCGTATAACAGCTTTATAGTAATTATTAGAGAGAGAGAGAAATGGGGTTTAACGTCCACTCAACACAAACTAGGTCATTTCGGGACTAACATATGGTTTAATTTTATTTCAATAATTCGCTAGCGCGTAGGGGTCTTTAGCAGTGGGAGGAAACCGGAGTGCCCGGAGGAAACCCACGAGGTTGAGAAGGCGCCCCTATCTCCATGCCACATACGCTCACACCAGGGCCCGAAACCACAGCCGCAAGCCAGAGGTGACCGGCCAGCTAGAGGTCGAAGCGCGGCACTCTAGACCACTAGGCCATCCCAACCCCCTTAGTAATTATCAGATATCGTTGGTTCAGAAGGGTGGGCGGGGGTGCACTGTCACCCACCAAGAGTGGCCCCTTTTGGGGGGATCAGCTTGGCGTTGGTTCCTACCCCAACGTGTAACCCTTATTCACTCCCTGGACTTATGATGAACTGTGACTTTATCTTCGCATTTCCACTGTTTTGCTTTTACCATAAAACTCGACGAGTTTCATAAAATCACGAATTAAAGATTGAAACTAGTTTGTTAAAAGCTTTCCATCCTAAAATCTTATTTTGTTTTATTCTATAATCACTAAAAACCATAATAACACCCGTTTCACAACTAATTGACGAGATTTTCCAGTCAATTTTTATTCAATTAGCCCCCGGTTTCCCGATCAACCAGTCAATATTGTACTAATTAAGATCACGTGCTATTGTGTGTGAAGGATGTACGATGTTTACTCAACATGCACGTGCTATATAATTAGTGACGGTGACCAACTGTCGTGTAATGTACGTGCTGACAATAGTAGTTACCGATAGATTCCTTCCTCTCATAAAACAAAACCATTACAACCGATTCCTAACCTATTGTTATTCTGTACAAAATAATTCATATAGCATTTAGGATTGAAATTGTTATTGATTTGAAGGTAGCCATATTGGTATTTATTCATGAAAAACAACCCAACCTCGTCGAGTCATTGAACGAGTTAAAATATGTCATCTATGGACTTATTACGGCATTTGAAAACTCTAATTCTTAAATTGGTTGTTCGCGAAATTGTGGTCGCCTGTCCAAACTCGTGGGTTTACTCCCGGGACCTTCGGTGTCCTCCCACTGCTAAAGACCCCTACGCGCAGGCGAATTATTGAAATAAGATTAAACCATATGTTAGTCCCGAAATGACCTAGTTTGTATCGAGTGGACGTTAAACCCTATTTCTCTGTCTCTCTCTCTCTCTTTGCGAAATTATGGCTTGTTTACGGAAGTGACGTAATACTCCAAGTAACAAAGCTTTGAAGGAGTTTAAATGTGTTATATTATATTCATCTATAAATTTATTATATCTTACAAATCTACAGATTTATCAATACAAGGCTTAAAAACTCGAATTCATGAATCGGTTGGTCGCGAAATTAATGCTTGTTTACGAAAGTGACGTAAGAATATTGTAAGTAACATACATGTAGCTTTTTTTAGCTGTTAGGATTTCTAAATTAATTTACATATTCAAAATGTTATTTATATCAAAGGCAAATAGATGACGTATTCCAAGTTACGTAGACTTATTACAGCTATATAAAAACAAATAATTTGCAGGATATTACAAGTTTCACCCCGATTTCTTTACAACAGAGAAAGTCGTATTAAACCCGACAGATGGATATAGTCAAACTGCTCTGTTATTATAATATAACCATCTTTCTAAAGAACTAAAGACCCCCATGCCTTCCACCACACCCCTCACTCCCCCTTTCTCTTATCGTCTCGGTAATTATAGCACGAGACCCAGTACCATTAATAGGTCTCCTATACTAAATATAGACGACCATTTGGCACAGGGGCATTATACAATTACCATTTCACGATAACTTCCAAGAGTGTTTAGGTTTTATTCTCGGATATCATGTCGATGGAAGTAAGAAAGGTTATCACCTAATAAGATTTAGGTCTGGATAATCGTCGACTGATGAAGCCATGCCACATTATTCAATAATGATTTAAAGCGTACACATAAGACCCCCCCCCCCCCCCCCAACACTCTAAAAGATAAATAAAATAAAATGCATTTGTAATACTCAACTTTCGGCGATTTGAAATTAGGAAACGCACACCATTGGAGAGAAACCTACTAAATAGATATAATAATAATAGTAAGTAAGGAGGACCGCACCACACATTAAAACTTACACAGAAACCTACTTAAAAAATGAAATTAAAATAATAAGTAAGAAGGGCCGCACAAAACATTAACACTTACACAAGACAAACCCATGGACACGACCCTGACATTTGAAATAATAAAGGTATATATGAGAAGAAAGCTCTAGTACTAGAAACCTGGTAGTATCATACTGTACTGACTCTATGAGGTTGAATTCTATAATTTACAAGTCAACTTCTGTTAGTGATAAATGATTAATAACCTAGTAACTGGCTCACACAGAAATTTTCATCAAGCTAAAAGCCTGCTTCGTTCCGCTTCAATTCAATTCAATGATTTTATAGTTAGAATGCGCATGATGCTTACACCGAGGTTCGCTATGTCAGTGTCCGTTAATCTAATGATGTATTAATATTACAATAATAGCAATATGGGAATTAATATTATTTTACTATAATAATATAACAATGGAAAGAGCTTTTATATCGCTCTTGTATCTCATAATTACCACAGAAATACGATCATTAGAAAAATAGACGCGAGGTAAATGGCGATATTGAATAGCAGGCCCATACCAGAAAATCATTCAATAAAAATAGAATGGACTCGTATTTGATTTGATCCTCAATAGATTTATATTTTGTAGGCAAATATTAAATGTATAACTACCATTAGATTATATAAAAGGTAGGCGTGTACCACACATCTAGATGTAAACTAATATAACATGAATATAATAGCTACTTTCCCTATGCTTATCATTTTTACATTCTATTAAAACATTGGATCTGACTATGAAAAAGTGTTTAGTTGTTCGAAGGGGACAAAAATTCGAGATCCACTGACGTCCTCTGGGTATGATTGACGTCTTGGTGTGATGTCACATTTAGAAAGTTGTCATCTTATACAGAGTTATGACGTATGACAGTGGCCTTTATGTCAGTTGGCACAGCAATGCAGAGGGTTGAACCCTATTTATTTCTACTCAACAAACAATATGTATTCTAATAATAAAAACACTCCTTAGACTAGAACACGTGGTAACACTTCTAATCACGTCACACGAGACCACAACATTTATTTAATAAAGTTTCCCGGGAGTCTAAATGTTACACAGAAGAAAAATTGTTGAATAATATAGCTTCCCAAAGACGTATGAAGTAAGTTCTTCCATGGGTACGACACTGGTGTCTATTTCAGTTATAAAGTAAGTTCTGCAATGTGTACGATTCTGGTCTGTATTTCAGCTAATTGTCATATGAATATCTTTATATTGTATATTATATATTTACTGTGTTATAGGTGTACGACAAGAACAAGATATATACGTACGACTTATTGATTCAGTTTCTAAACAGGTATGTTACCATGGTTACAGTCGGCATCTCTTTCATCTTAATTCTTACACAATTTATCATCATCTATTGTTTTTATCAAACTTTCTCACGATTCTACAGAGCTGACTTTACAACTATCAATTTAAGACTTCTTCTTATATTTTACTGTGAAGTGATCAAAAAGGAATTTTAAAGGGCACGGTTTCTAATTATAACATATATTTGATTAATTGAAAAAGAAATCTAAATTATGATAGATAGTAAACATTTTTTGTCTTCCTTGCATTTTGAAAATTTGATAGATTAAATAAAACAGGTATTAGTTAAACATTCACCTTGACCGTTGATAATTCGATAAATTTATATTTGAACTTTCAACCTTGGCCTTGGACTTTAAAGTGACCTTTGACCTTGTATTTCAGGCTATTATATACGAAGGTCAGGATAAGAATCCAGAAATGTGTCGAGTTTTATTAACCCATGAAGTTATGTGCAGGTAAGTTTTATTATTTTACTTGTATTGAGGAAAATTTAACTTTAAATGGATGTATGTTGCAACGCATTCTGTGGGACACAGCCATCTATTCATGGTTTCTTTATGTTGCGACGCGTTGCAGGAGACACACCCTTCTATTCCTGTTGTTTTATGTCGCGACGCGTAGCAGGACACACAACATTTTTAAAAACAACCTTGTTTTTATTTTCTAGCCGATGTTGTGACAAGAAAAGTTGTGGAAACCGAAACGAAACCCCATCAGATCCAGTTATCATAGACAGGTAAGGTCCATTGATTTATTTCTATAAAACAAAATTAATTAATAAACAGGCCTGTTTCACGAAATTTTAACTAAGATAAACTCCAAATTTTTGTAATTTGATTTGATAATATTAGATTGATTTTAGTGCTTAGCCAATCGAAATCGAAGTATCTACTACAATTTGGATTTTATCTTTATTTAAGACTTCGACAAAAGGTTTGGAATAAAGGGGGACTGCATCACACACAATTGACACAAAACAAAACATAAATGCAGGGTGCCCCAGTGACATTGTTTTACTTGGATTATAATAATCGATCCCGTAGTAACAACGCATGCGCACTTCACATCTAAACATCAAAATAAATCTTTATAAAGAAAACATGTCGCTTAATTAACCTTAAACGCTTTAAACATTGACTTCTGTTGTAGAATACTGTCGACAGGTGTCGCTATTCTGTGGGATATCACGACCCCTGGTGGTAGAGTCGAACAATACAGAGTAAGATGTGTGTTCTATTAAGACCGTGCTTATTGGACTGATAATTCCTAGAGCCGAGAGGTTAATATCAAATTATTCCGATCGAGACTTCCCACCAAGACTGATAATAAACACCCATTAAATGTCCGGATATCCGAGAACCGTTTGTTCCACTCCATTTACAATGACTAATTATTGTTTTCTTTGTGTCTGGATAACCGGTTATTTAGCGTGTAAATTATGGAGTTTATAAAAGCCAGGAGAATGGCGGTTAATCGAGATATTTGGATGTTAAATTAGATATTTTCTCATCAAAGTCTGCTTAATAATTTCCTTTAGAAGAAAATTTAACGAAGGAATAACACATTAATGACACAGAATTCATTTGACATTCGGCTTAAAGTTTCAGATTTCTTTTGTGTTTTTCAAAATTTTGTAAGAGGAAAAACTGAATCTCTACTTAATTATTAATCTACAAACTAACTTAGAAACTAAAAATCATAAATGAGTATTTAATAAAAAAGATTTATATCCTCAATAAATTATTTCAATACGGTGGACACAATTAGCCCAATCGGAGGAGAAAAGCAGGACGCCAAGCCCTATTTTATTTCTATGGTAACAATTATTAATCTAAAAATAAAAAACATCGAAACTGAAAATTATAAATTAATTTTTTAAAGAAAAAAGTTTTTTGATATCCTTGATAAATTATTCCAATGGACACAATTCTGTGGGTACACCGTGTTTATTAGCCCATTTCATAAACCAAACACAATCTTAACTACACAGAACGGACACAATTCTGGACTTGCGTTGCATAAACCAAACACAATCTAGACTACAAAGAACGAACACAATTGTGGACTTATTTTACATTTAAACTATCAATCAAAAGAAGCCTTATTTTCAAGTTTCTTCGGAAATAATTGTCGGCGATATTCTCCACAGGGAAACCAGACGAATGAATGTTTTTGTTTTTCTCATTCGCATAGTTGATGATTTGTCCCGTTGTACTGTTTTGACGTAGTTCTATATTGAAACAGTAGCGATACAAGTTACTGGGATATCCCCGTGGGTGGAAGTAGAACTACCCTCTCCCCCGACTAGAATAATGCCTGATGTATGTTGTTATGTTGCGATGATGATATGTTTATAATTACTATTGGATATGTTGAAATAGTAAAGATGTAGAGACAGTAGAAATGTCGAGAATAATAACTGGTGAAACTACAAGTACCAGGTGGTTCCAACAGAAATAACGACATGCGTCATTTATACGTCACAGCATCCAGACGTTAATTCTTTACTTGAAATTAAACCTAGAGTATTAAACCAACCATCCCTCACTGTAAACAATTATTTGAGTTTTCAGACATTTTATTCGAGAAATGTGGAATTTTCTAAGATTCTCTAAAGAGAGAGAGAGAGAGAGGGCGGAGAGAGGGAGAGAGAGAGACACACACACACACACTAACACATGGTTTAATTTTATTTAAATAATTTGCTTGAGCGTAGGTGTCTTTAGCACTGGGAGGAAACGGGAGGACCCGGAGAAAACCGATAGAGTTGGTCAGTCGACCCTACGCCTTGTGGCGTTTAGTAAGTTTATAGACGGTCGTAATATTTAACGTCATGCAAATAAAGTAATAACAACAATATCGACACTTTTAAGCGTTACAAAAATGTCTAATCCATCTCGTGTTGTTGACCAACTCCTTACAGCAATGACGTGTCATTCAACGGTTAAGAGTTAAATAATGTAATAGGTTAGATGTTAATAATAGAACCTGTTAACCGAGCTTGTTGTTCATATTAAGATCTGTTAACCGAGTGTGTTGTTCATAATTTGATAAGTTAACTGAGTTTAAAGTGGGATGACTACAAGTGGTGAGCTAAGTGAATCAAGTAGGCTTTACCGTCGCTTTAAATATTATTACAAGCTTCAAGTGGTCTTACGTTCACTCACCAGGCTATTTAATCGCTCATCATTCACCACTTTCTATCAGACTATCTCATTGGTTCAAATATCTCTGAATTAACCAACGGAGTATACTGTTAATTAATCCAAAAACGTTTTGTAAATTTGGCATCCGATAGACGTATGTTTGCCAAATAGAATAATCTATTAATTAATTCAAAAACAGTTTGTAAATTGCGCATGTTGCGTTATTTAATTCAAAAACGTTTTTTTAAATTTCACATATCACTACAAAAGTAACTGTAAAGGTTAATCGAACGAAACAATCTCAAAAAATGCAACCGCACTTGCATCTCACCAACAGTAAAAAGATAGATTAGTTATTAAATGTCCAGCATGTAAGAAATCTTCCGGCACTTCGGATAAATTTCTATTAAAAATTTCAAACATTCATAATGGCGCACAAAATATGAAACTTTCTATATATTTATATTTTATTATCTATTTTTAAAAAACTATCTCTTCATCTAATCTTTAATAACAAAATATCATAGCTGGAACGGCCATCTCTTAATCTATAATGTTTCTTTAATTAAAAAGAATGTTATAGCTAGAAGGGCCAGCCAGCACTTCGACTAAATCTTACAAAATGTATCCCTGAAATACCAGCGTGGTTTCCCCTTGTCAGTGGTGTGGAAGGGCTGGTGACAGCTTTCTAATCGTTCAGATGTGACGAAAAACCTAGGTCTCTTGTATATATTGGTATGCGCGTTAAAGATCCCTTGACAGTTGAAATTCGATATAAGCGTAGTCTGTACTGCCGCTGCCCGGTCACCATTTCCCTCATAACACACTGTATGACGTATGCCAGTCTTCATTAGCCTACGTTAGGAGAAGAACAATAGGACGTTAAACCTCATTTCGTTTCATTTCATCTTTAAAACAAAAGAAAATAACCATTATTTATTAAATCGGTATTGAACAGAGGACGTAGATCTATTTTTCATTCATTAACTATTCACTGATTGTGAACTAAGTCTAATCCTTTAGTCGGCTGATTGTAAAATATTTGTAGCCGCCATTCTCTTCAGCCATCTTCAGGGAATTAAATATATAGGCCATCACTTGCCTTATATAGAACTAATCCACTAGAGAGATCCGAGTCTAAGATTGTTACTATTCTTATTTCCCACTCAAGTTGTTTATAAATATTGACAGGAGACAGACTCAAACAAATAAACGTTATTTAAAACAGACGACAGGCAATGACGTGAACAAGAGATTTATTCACACCACAAAAATAAATCGCGTTGATAATTAAATTAAAGTTTATTGTAAGGGTTATTTAAGGACGGTTAAATAACCGGAACACGTGATACCACTTGCTGCACTGGTTTAACAGAACTAGCATCCCTTTTAGTTATTTATTCAAACTTTTTCGATATTTTATCAGACTGGTCCCCCGCCTTTGCGAATTGAGTGTCTAGTTGGTTGGTTAGAAAGAAAAATTGTTTATCCGTGTAAAACATTAATGTCACCTTAAATATTCTCTGACAGTAGAAAATCCAAATAAAAGTACACCATAGCGGTTCTGTCTCCGGACATAATGCCGTTGACCATCCTCTGCCCGGTTCATGTAAAGAATCAAGTGGAAAACCTCAATTGATTCCCCTGTATTAATATCGTCCATAGGATTCTGTTCGTGCCTACGTACCAGTGACTCTCCGTTGTACTTAAAGGCCCAATCCCGATAACTTTTTGGGGAATAAAACTTCTTAATTTTGTGTTAAAATGCCTTAAAACCCATTACCTAAGGCCGACCAACTAACCCGATATTTGTGATATGCTTGTAAATAACTTAAACCTGACAGTCTTCATCTGGAAATGGAGACCGTTGCATTATACAGTATAGGGATAAAACCAGACTTTTTTCTATAAAAAAAATATGTAGGTGAAATTTACCTTATGTTATCAAGTACAGTACATGGGTCATTCACTGTATAGACCTCTCAAGAAACGAGAATCGATTAGCAGGTCACCCAATGAAAAAATTGACCCGAAATCTTAAAAGGGTTACGTGTCCGGATAAGCAGTGTTGACGTTAACGTCAAAACGACTCAATATTTTGAGCTGAAATTTTGAGACAAGGTAAATACACCATGCCTCTATGTTTTGGGCCATAAATTTCATAAATGCTCGGACTTCAATTTTTGAGATTCTGTTCTTATCGGGATTGTCCCTTTAAGTTTATTATTGACTTCATTTAAAGTTCATCCATTCACGTATAATTCCTACTCATTTTTTGTCTTCAATCTGCAATAATCGCCCCCAAGAGACCCCGTTCAGATTGATAATTTCTTATTGTTTACTACAATGACTGGTCCCCTGTGGTTATGAAGAAATAATGCGTAGAATAAATAGAAAACTATTTACTTTTATAGCACATTTCTCTAATTTACGGAGTGGTATAGAATATTATATTATATTAGATAAAAATAAAATATTGTAGAATAACATGTTTATTTCTGATAAAAAATAAAACAGTGTTCCAGTGATCGTAAAGAGCAATTACATTCCAAATCGCTAAATCTTTCTATCTCTTGGTGTGTAAGAGAACAAATTCGAAGGGGATAAATACTTGTAGAAGCGTTTGAATTTCGCATTTAATCTTAGAAGCGGATTCAACCCTCTTTTTTTAATTCTCTGAGTTAAACATAGCTTTACAATTTATTTCTAAACGTTGGGAATATGACCGTGCGATATCACACTAGGGGGGAAGTGGACGTAAAACCCCATGGACGAACGATATGAATTATGAGAGTAAAAGTTTTGAAATTAATGTTCTCTTTATTAAGTTGTTTTCATCCCTTGGTCTTCAAGTTCACTTCTTTCTAAAAGAGTCAAAAATGTCGGCCTTCACAGAAGGTGTTCCCATCCCCAGGCTGTGTGTTAGTTCTACTCCTCAGAAGGTGATCCCATCCCCAGGTTGTGTGTTAGTTCTACTCCTCAGAAGGTGATCCCATCCCCAGTATGTATCCAATCGTACCTCCGTTTGTGAGATATCTTCCTCAGATGGTGTTTCCATTCCCAGAATATATCCAGCCTTAC
This sequence comes from Patella depressa, assembly GCA_948474765.1. Taxonomy (NCBI): domain Eukaryota; kingdom Metazoa; phylum Mollusca; class Gastropoda; family Patellidae; genus Patella; species Patella depressa. Next base: position 4,025,582 of record OX419717.1, read on the forward strand.
CCAGGCTGTTTGTTAGTTCCCCCCGACTAGACCGAGTCGTGGTAAACGTTTATACAGAGTGTATTACTGTTAATTGTTCCTAGCATCGTATCAAATACTGCTAGTTAGATTAATCTTACAAATTACAAATCTTCCATCAAGTTAATCGTACACAATATCTCCCCTTAAATGGTCAGTTAGTGTCCAGATGACCTCGACATCAGAGGTCAAGCTTGTCGCTATTGTCCGTGTAATCTGTTTAAAGCTGGGATAAACACCATAATAAAGTTGTAGTGGTTCTAGAAAGAGTTAATATAGTCATGTTGTATGGTCGTGACAGTCATGTTGATGTTATTATTCATTCACTTGATCAGTTTATTAGATTCAACACAAATTGAAATTCCTTGTTTCTATAATTTGTTGTTGCCGGTCGTTTATCATCTCATTTGAAGAATATCAGGAACTGTTAGAATACCGGTAGTAGATACAAAAAACAAAAACAAAAAAAAAAAAACAAAAAAAAAAATACTCGGCGATTTTACTTTGACTCTGGAAATAATGTATTACTTAGAACATTACACGATAAAAAATTAGAAAAAAAAATACTCGTTATTTACTCTGAAAAATGATAATATTGATTTACACCTTGAATATTAAACAAATAATTAAAGATAGAAGTTCGACATGTTAAGAAATCACAGTCTCATCCCACCCCTCGCACCGGTAAACGTTTTTTTCCGGCCACCGGAGCCTGGTCTTATGACGTCATATGTGGATTGTGGGTTCGGATAAGGGTTAGGCTTGGCCCAGGGTTAGGGTTAGGGCTAGCACTGTCTACATCTCGAGACTGTGACGAAATATGCAGGCCACAGCCCTTATCCTAACCCACAATCCACATATGACGTCATAAGACCAGGCTCCGGTGGACGGTAAAAAAAACGCTTACCCCTCGCACCACCACCGCATGAAACTATCCAATATTAATACGTCACGACCCTTTGTTGTTGTTTGTGCTTCGAAGAATATGTGTCCCACCCCACCATCTCCACCCCGAATCTACCCCATAAGGATGATAGAACGCGGCGATCATTCAATATTCTATCCTATTTAAGTATACTGTGAAGAATATGTCGATGAGGATAATGTATTATTAATATAAATCTATATGCAATATGGCCGTCGTTCTCGCGAAGGTTTTAATCTCCCTCTCACAATAGAAGATGAAACCTATAAATAATAACTCCTAGTTTCATATTTCTATCAAACATTAATTATTAAATATATTAATTAGCGTCTTGTTGCTATAATTAGACAAATGGCTTTATTGACATTTTTTATTGGTTTCTTTCACATGACGAATTGCTTGCTTAACGCGAAACACATTTATAGTTGATATTAGACGTTTTCAAAAAAATGCGGTTTTCATTTAATAAATTTTTCTATTTTGCATTATTTTAATCGTGTTCTGATTGAACTCTATGTTGTTAAAAGATAAATTAAACATAATTAAATTATAAATTTGTGTGAGATACATTCATGCTGATATTTTACGTTTGTTTACAAGAAATGCGGTTTTCATTTAATTCAATTTTCACAGATTAAACATATTTTATATTCCATGGTGTAAATTGAAAATATTTTAGTATAGATTAAAAGGGACTAGCACAAACAAACTAACACGAATCAAAAATGAAATAAGAACATTTTTATTCCAAGTAATTTTGAATATATAACCCAAAGCGTTTTTGGCGAAAAATATTTTATTAGTTTTTTAGTCAGATTTTATTTATGTTTGTGCGCATTAGGCCATAAGGTCTGGCATTGAATGATATGGCATGGTTTCGACTATCTGCTTGTAAGGTTGCCTATCCAGCCTCGTGGGTTTTCCTCGGGTCCTCCCACAGCTAGAGACACTTATGCCTCAATGAGTTATTAAAATAATATTGGCCTGATTTATGTGGAGTCGACGTTATATAAAATAAAACAATTATAATGGATGTTGATTAACTGGGTCGTGGTGTCTGAAATATAATAATTATAATCATGATCTATAAGGCAAAGAGAGGTGTGAATGACTCACGTACAAAACTGAAACCCCAACTTGTCGTTTTCTTTATTTAATATCGACTCCATTTCACCATCTTCCATCCGTTATTACCAGTTATATCGCAACAGAAAGACCTTAAATCACATTCATCCATATTCTTCTCCTAGCCACATATGGCGTCTTTTTTCACGTGCAATCACCAAGCGACAATTCGATTCTACGACGCCATCTTGCCCGGCGTCTAATTTCCCTCCATTTTACGGACGAATTGTGGCGATTTGTAGTATTGGGGCGACGAGTGTGTGACTTGACTGGCGCGGTTTAAGTGTTTTATTCCATTATTCGCCTTGTGTAAATATGTTAGGTATTAGAAGGACTAGAGATGGTGATTTTACTCACCAAAGTACATTCAACATTTACCACATATAAAACCCTATAAATACCCAATAAACATTATCTTTTTCATTGATTATCCCCCTGTTGGATGAATCAACCTTCAAACATAAAAAAAATCATTTACCAAAACAAAAACACACAAATTAGGCGGGGAGAGGGGGAGTTCGAATGCCGATAGCAGTCTACATTAAGCCTTGAACGTTCTGTGTTGGGTTTTTGAAACAACAAAAAAACAAGTGATGCCCTCGTGTTCAAACGATAGAACGTCCGGTAGCTGAAGTTGGCCAATTTATGTTGGTCAGGTTTGTCTAATCGTGTTGTGGACGCCATTAGATTCCCCTTTCTATGGGTTACATGCAATTGTGGCTCCAATTCATGACAAAAAGATAGTTCTTTTTAAAAGTTTATCTCTTCCCAGACCGATTACTTGGAATGACCCGTTGATCTACGATATATTTCTGTTTCTCGGTCCCCACCCCACCCGTTACGATGTCTATTGACAAGTTGTGGGAGATTAACACCGATGTTGATGAGAACGTGTTCTTGTATCTATAAAGACCCGATCACTTGTTCTCCAGCTTCTGTTTGTTTGTCTAGGTGTAAAGTGATCTGTTCGTAGCGCCACCTGGTAACTGTCAAGTAGTCTAGATGACATGCAGATCTCGACAAGGTACAGTTACTATGTAAACTTGCTGCATCGTTCATTTCAAATCACACGTAACAATTCCTACTAAATATCAAACCACATTCCCTTTGCGCTGATTCGAAAGAAAACAGAAAATTGACCGCTGTCTGGCCCCAGTATATTGTTACAACTGAACGTTATAGTCAGGTTTTGATAAAGAATGTCTTGTTTGTAAACTTATTTAGGAAAATCTAACGAAAGATTTATTCAATGGTGTCAATATTTGTTTACAAGAATTCCAATATACCCTATGGTGATGGAATGGGGTTTAAAGTCCTACTCGATTTCCAACTGTCAGGGGTTCTTTTACGTGCACGGATCCTCATAAATGACGTTATGAAAGGCAGTGTTAAAAATGGCTAGAGTACCAAGATGGTGTTGACAGTGTTCTGATTAAATGGCAAGACTAGAGAATATTCTGAAACCCGACTTGTAGGAAATTTGTCGCGATTTTTGAAAGATGAAAGCTGAGCCGATTCGTGTGTGTGTCACTGGTGTTTATTTAACCAGAGTTTATAACGACCAGAATCGGTGAGAACCTGACCCAGACCAGAATTCCTCAGTTTTTGATGTTCTTCTTCGACATGATTCCAACGATTACCACTTGTGCTCGAACAAATCTTCTAAAGACTTTTACATTCTGTGATGGTTCACCTCTAAACAGCCGTTCTCCATTCGTCACAGAATAAAGATCAGATCAAGTTACTATTGAATCTGTAACAAACTCCTGTCCAAATATCAACATGTTTTCAAGATGGCCGTCAACCCTCCCGTACTGTCACGCACCAAATCTATTCCGGGTCAACGATTGGTCAGAATAACTTGTATTAATTGTTGATTATTTTGAGAGGGTAGCACGTGGCAGGTGGCAGGAGGCTGGAAAAGGCGATGGTAGCCAATATGTTTAATTTGATTAAAATTTTTAGTGAACCTGACTAAAACGGGGTAAATCTCGTGCAACCTTTCCGGACAAGGATGTAACCCCCTTTTCTGTAATTATCTAACAGATTAAAAGTACGTACAGGAGGACCACACATACACAATGACATAAGACAAACCCACAGACAAGACACACAAGAGAGAGGTCTTTTCGAAACTAACATATGGTTAAATTTTATTTCAACCAATCGCCTGCGCGTAGGGATTTTTAACAGTGGGGGGGGGACCGTAGGACTCAGAGAAGACCCACGAATATAGATAGGCAACTTTGCCCGTTGTCACGCATAAAAGTGGGGAATCCAAATCCAAACCACATACTTGGGTCCGTGACAGACCTTATGACAAACCTGCGGACACCACAGACAGACATTTCAAACGAAAAAAACAATAAGAGAAAAATATAACAAGTCAAGTTGTATTAATCAAGGAATCACAATAAAATGAGTTTTTTAAAACCTGTTAATATCGATTGTTGAATGTATGTGAAATGTTTATAAATGTACTTTAATTATTGTAGTAGAATGATGGATGAGGAACTACCTTCCTTTCACATTGCTTAGTAACTGTTGTTAAGGATCATTCAACAATCTCACATATTTATAAATAATTAATTACAACAAATAATCAAATGCTGTTTTTACCGTGCACCTTGTCACCCGATAGCGTGTCACCTGTTTATCGTCGTTTTTCTTAACATCTGGACATTTTAGTTTTAAAATTTTTCGTTTCCCAACTCATTTAGATATTGACAATATGATGTAAAACTGTTTTAAAGTTAATCTAATACCTAGAGGTAATAACATTTACAGTTAATTCAATACCCCAAACGCGGTTTCACTAAACTCTCCTGGTCCCCTCAATCCCTGTTTAATGTTTTTGAATATGAAATGGTAAACGTCAGGATAAGATATTCAAGTTATATAGCATGGAATACAGCATCGTGGTATATTAGTCACTACCGTTAGTTATAGAGCCTTATATCCCCGCTAGTATTATCATTATTCCCGTCTGACTCCAAACACCGTCCCCAGGGAGTTCCCGCCATTTTCTGCTATACGTCAGCTCGCTTTATTGTTGTGTTGAAAAGCATTATTTATTAATGGCGCTAGATCGATATCCAGTTTATTGGCAAGTCACGGCGGTTTTCAACTAAATAACACTTTCAACCGCCACCTAATTACTAGATTGCTGCCGTTACCTCAAACTATCTCAAACATTCACTACCAATCTTCTTATTACTGACATTTTTATAAAATGTAGGGAATCCTGGACCCGCGTTCCACATCATTCAATCAACTTATGCTGTGTTCAGCACAAGCTAACCTGCAGATGTTTACCGTCTTTCGAACACTCGATACCACGTCCTCATTAGGGATTTAACAGTTCCAGCACAATCTTAATTGATTGCCCGTCCAATTACAAACAATTAGGCCATTCAGGCGAACTGCTTCTTGTAGGGCCAGACTGTTTATGGTTTTGGTCAGAGATACACTTAACGAGTAAGTGCATGATGAACCAACCAGATACAACAAACTAAAAGTCTCTGCGACAAACACGGGGACATTAAGTGCCATAAGTTTAAATTCTCTATTTGAGTGGCACAAAGGCATCTTTACCGTCACTGTCTATTAATGTGTTGATGGCCGAATCGTGTACTCTTTTAAATCATGACAGCCAAATAGTTCGTGAGTCGAGAAATCATCTCCTCGTTTCAGCATATCCGTTGCCTCTGCATCTTTTTAAAGGGTGCATATTGCTCTTGGCAAATCATCTCTTCCGTTTGGCCTATCGGATGCTCCTTCATCGTTTCAACGGGTGCATATTGCTCTTGACAATCACCTCTTCTTATTGACCTATCGTATGCCATTGTACATGTATGTAATTAACTGACATGGTTACATATTGTCTTTTACGAATGTTCGGATAATACCACGTTGTTGCGCTATGCTATGCTCTTTAAAACGTGTATATTTTAAAGTCTGTTGGGACGAATGCTGCCTTGGTCAACGATATACATCTCGGACTTGTTCCCAGACTAACAATCGCCCCTGCTTTACAGCCAATTTACAAGTAAACGTAGATAGACATCGCCTCTTTACCCTTCGCCATTTATTTCTATTGAAAGCTAACATTTACATTTTTTATCCCGTTTCTCGCTCGCTTTATCAGACGAATTCCCCAGACAGCCCACTAGCGGGTTATACATGCTTTAATTGAAACAGTAAACAAGTGCTGTAGCTTTTCTCCGAGGTGTTCTTTTGTGATTAAATTTTGATGTAAGGCAAGGCGGCACATAATAGATACAGAACTATCGCTTAGTTTTCCCGTCAAACACTCAAATCTCGCGAGACCTACACTACAACACGTGAACAACAAACCTCAATCTGATTAGCCAATGAAACGAAGGCCCCTGAGGATTAACGGTAGCAAGAAGCGTAAAATAGTCTTTAATACATCGTTGAGAAAACTCCATTGATAACTTCTAATTCACGAACTGCGGTAAAGAGACGGGGAATTCCCTAGGTTCTTCTTGTTATACATCAGAACCATTTTAAAATCTATTTGTTCAAATGATTAAAGGCATAATTTACACAAATACGGGAGAATTATTGCACGGCATCGATCAAGCATTTCAATACAAAATCTATACAATCAAACAACAGCGATAAGCATCGATTATTTAGATATACAATTAATTAATAAAAGTGTTTTCCGACGATTATTACACGGGTTCGATCACGCTCTTCATTCTAATTTTTTAGTTTACAACCAAAATTCTTTTTTAAAAACTATTCAAATAAATAATTGAATTATTTCAAAGAATATGAGGTATCTGTTTTAGTCACATAATAGGAAATTATCAAATAAGGACCGACAATCCGTTTATTTAGCTACAACGGTAGCGCTTTTACTCAAATATTAAGACATTATTATATACGGCTGATCACCCGTTTTACTCTATGCTTTAATTTATAATGAGGAAAAAATAAATATGACAGAAATCGATACAGAAGCCATTAGTGTAATTACAATGTTAAGTTGATTAAAATTATTTGATTGTTGGTAGATGAATAATAGAAAACATGATCAATTTCCTTTGTTTATCGTTCGCACATATTGTTTTTTTTTATTGTTGTTCCAATCCTTTTTTGTGTTTTTAAACTTGGTTTTATTAGTTCTATTCTAACGGATTAAAGTGATTAGGGCTTGTTTACTTTTTCTATGGAACACCTGATGCCATTTATCATTTATATGTAATGAATTATATCTCTGCTCTGTCTAGTCGTTTGGATAGGACGAAAACCCAGGGTAAAAAGTAGGACGTTAAACACCATTTCATGTCATTTATATCTATATTATTTCATGGATTATGTCATATATTTATTGTCTTGATGTTTACTTTGTTTTACAACTTCATCTAGCTACAACTGATTAAAGGTTCGTTGTATTTACAAGATAGACGGTTGCTAGGATACCGACTCACTTCGGAACATCTTATACCGATTCTCGTGAATGTTTAGAATTTAGTTTTCCAGTCAGTTGTTGCGTATCTTTAGGAACTAGTGTTGCTATAGGAGATTATCGTGAGAAATGGCGGTTTTTGTTAGTTCAGAATATAGAAGGCTTATAGTTACTGGCAGTTTTAGAATAATGATTGTGCGTTTTCATGAATAATCTATACCTGTCGGGCAGCACAGTTTAAAATACTATTAGATTTATTCTCTACGGTGAAATGAAAAAAAATGAGGTTTAATATTTTAATGCTGTACACCAACTGGGCTAACAAAGATATAACAATGACGAGCTTTAAAATCAGACAGAGTGTTTAAACTACAGAAAGTGTTTTTAGACTTCAGTGTAGAGTTAATGATGGCCGTCAAATATCATCAAACTTTCTTCAAGTGTTGCTGATTTTCCTCTGGTCCGCCGTTAGAGGTCGCCATGGGTTCCAGCAAATCGTTTAATTTTCGCCCTCGATCGATACACGCTGATTAATTCATTACCTTGGCTAATTCTGTGCTATTCAGACTGGCTCCTGACTCTTTTAATAAACTTTTATAGTCGTTTCGCCTTTTTCTAATCTCTGGGTCTGGTTCAAATATAATCACAGATAACATGACCTGGCTTTCTTCTTCTTTTGGAAACAGCCACCATTTAATGTTTTTTATTTTCCTATTTTCGTCAAATTTTAAATTAAGAATTTCTAACGTTTATTTTAGAATAAGAATTTGTTAATAATTTGCAAGGTTTATCTTAAATTAAGAATTTGTAACGTGTATTTTAAATTAAGCATTTGTACCATTTATCTTAAAATTAAGCATTTGTACCATTTATCTTAAATTAAGAATTGTTTATTAAATTGTATCGTTTATCTTAAATTAACAATTTGTAATATTATGTTGGTCTAAAAGGTGATGAAATGTTGTGAAGACTGTAGGAAGTAAGGGGATCTTAGAATGTACATGGAGACGTATTACCTAATGACGTATCATCTATACGCAGTGTAAAATAATTAAACGCTAACAAGTGCCCAATGAGTCCACTTAGTAGTTTCAAACAGCTTTGATTTACTGTGAATTATTCTAAATTTAAAAGATACCCCAAGCAGTATAGATGACACCATTTTTGCTTTACCTCTTTGAAAAACTAAAATAGATGTTTAAAAACCACCAATTCTTTAAATAATAATGATGTTTTAGTTTTCTATGATATAACGGGATTAAATGATAAAAAAAATCGTCAGGTTGTCGAAAAATGAAAGTTGTGTGTGAAGTTTTGATGAGAGAGTGAGAGAGAAATGTCTGTGAGTCACAGAGAATGCCTTCTGCTGTCATCACAAGCAATAATTCTACGCACGACCTTCCCGCCATTTCTTTATAGACTAATCTTCTTGATAGAATAGTCCAGATTAAAGCACCTCCCCTTCTCCTTTCCCTTGAATTTAATTTACTACGCGACTTCGCGTTTTACCCGCAAGGTTGTTCCGGTTAAAAAACCCTGTCGTTTGACTTTGACGTATATTTCCAATTAATATCATTTTTAAAAACGGAACATACATGTACATGTATCTGAAATTCCAGATGAGATCTTCCAGTTTATTTTGTCGGCATTCAAATTTTTTCACCAATTGTATTTTTAAGCGGGTTGTTTTAAACAAAAATAAAGAATAATAGGTAAAATAAAGTAAATCGCTATCAAGTTTTAAATGCAAAATCATTTCGTCTATAATGACCTATACCATATCCTGATAAGTTCCGGTTAACTCAATGTCTCTTATGTTAAAGTATGGGTATGGAAGTTGGCCCCGAGAGACGCCATAACTAAGTTTGTAACTCCTTCTGTAGTAAATGGTCTGTTACTAGATATTCATTCCCTTTATTAGCAAATAAATAACCAAATCAAACCAAATAACTTTCTTTGTGGTCTAATATCTTTCCATGAATTGCTGGGTTGAGATAAATTTAACCGTCATTATTGCAAGTATTATACTAGCTTGATATTTGATATTTTCTCATTTTCCCTTTTATGAGAAATAGAAATATCTTCCGATATCAGAAATTTGAATTATTTTATAGTATATTATTTTATTACCACTTTCTTACTCTTCACAAATTTAATTTAGAACTTTGCCATTTAATTAATTAGCATTGCATTTTTAAAACTGTGCAGTTCGTTCTCCATTTTGGAAGATACGTCATTTGGAAATACGTCATCGTATACGCAATGTCACCATCTGGTATCTCTAATGCCCCCTGAACATTTAATCGTCGGTAGCAGATAGTTCAAATATGTTTGAATATAAAAAGGCTGGGTTCATAGAGTTAATAGTTTTAATATTGTGAAAGTTATCGCTATGTAGATAGAACCCGCTAAGCAACCAGCAGTTCGAAGATGGTTCATATTTGTAAGGTGTAGAATTTAAATGGCAGCCAATTACCCTGGCACCGGCAGCTGGTCTTCAAGTTGTGTTATCTAAATAATTAGTTTTTATTTGATATAACCTAATTTGTTGATATTTAACTCAAGTGTGTGTTGATATATCCCACTAGGAGTAAACACAGAGTTATGTAACCTGTTGCCCATTACTCACCAGGGGGCGTTATTGATACATTTGGTGTAGAACTGGAGTTAATTAGTTGTAGATAGGTGATTGGATAAATTGAAGTGTTTAACACCTTGTTAAAGTAACATCACGCCTACTGCTTACTTGTCTCGGCGACTCTGAAATATCATTTAAAAACACTTTCACTCGCTTTATATCTTGAATATACCTATGGTTGTATTTTCCTATTCGTCAGTATTGCCAAAAATATCTTGTCAGACGCGCCGTTTATTTATATATTTGATATATCTATCCGCAACTTGTGTTAGAAAATTCTTGAGCACATATAAGTCGAGATGCAATCATTTAGTCGAATCTCTCTCTCTCTCTCCTCAATTATTAAGGCTCCCCGTGTTAGAGCAAAACAGTAGGACGTTAAACCCCATTTTATTTCAATTTATAACTCCAAGCAAGGGGTATTTTTCTATTTCTAACATTTAAAAACCTCTTTGTGTCAAGTTCTACTTTTTGTAAAAAAATAATGTATTATGTTATTGCACTTTTTATTGTGTATTTGCCATATTTGTGGTGGTTTGATTTGCCTTCTGGTTGCTGTTTTATTATAATGTTGATGTGGTTAGTATTGGCTTGACTTGGTTATAGCTGATTGTATCGCACCAGCGAGAATTGGGTGCGAGATTTGATTTACTGAAACTGAAAGCGAGGTCATCTTTAATAATCAACCTATCAAGGCGGCTTAATATCATTTTATAATACTCAATAATAGTCCAAACCCATCAAGATATTCTCACTTCGTTTCCCTGCCATTTCCCGGTCGTCAATTGATGGCTACCGGTCGCCATGTTTCATCGACTGACGTCTGCTTAAAGGAAAAGATGAATAATGTGACCGGGACGATCCTCACAAACGTCAATAAGGACTGAAGGGGTCAGTAAAGGGCCTTTGAGAGGTTAAAGTCGCTACTCTAGGGTCAGTTTCGCGGTAAAGGAGTTAACGAACCCAGTAACTAGCTCCGAAGATGACTAAATTAATGTTGCGTTTATTTCGGCAATTATTGAACGAATTACTTCTTGAAAAAGGCGACCATATTGTTTTTTGTTTGGTCTCCGGGGTGTGTTTATGAAGTTCGTTAAGTAGAAGGAATAAGTCATTGAGAACGTTGAATGTACTTTATACTATCGATTTCATTGGTTATCCATTTTATAATTTTAATTGCAGCATCCTTTCTTAATATCTACCATACTTTAGTTTGATTTGGGGATTCCCCAATCTTAAATGGCTTTGTTTACAAAGTGAGGTCAAAAATAACTACTGAGGATTAACAAATAACAGTTAATTTAGGGATTCCCCAATGCGTCTGTGTACAAAGTGAAGTCAATCTTCTACGTCATTTTGAGTCTACTAGGCCTGCATGTACATAGAACGTCTGTTGTGGATGCTGCGTTCACTGGGCGAGTCACTCGATCATGCATTTGCTAGTTGAACTAATTTCAAACTGATATATGAAGCGCCATCTAATTTTGACGAGTTGACATCTATTAAATATTTATCAGACTCAATTTTTATTGAATAGAAAATAGGAAAATGATTTTATCAAAGCTACGTTCTATATCCCGTCATTGAGTGACAGCCATTCTTTTTTGGGGATTTTTGTAGCGGGCCGTTGCGGTATTTTATTTAATTAATGCCTCAGTCATAAGCAATAAATTTCATCTGGAAGCAAAAAAACAAACATATTTTCTAGCAATGATCGTCAGATATTTTTATTAGTTTATAGTATATTCCAGATGATAAAATGAAAGTTCCATCAATAGAATGTTTTCATTATTTCTTCATGTGGTTGTCTAGGTGATAAAGTCTGAAACCTTGGCACTTTCTATTCAAGATGAAGATGAAGGATTTTAAAACAGCACACGACTCACGTCACAAAATTGATAAAAATGAAGCATATGATAACATCAGGTCGGTCTGTGATTAGACTTCTGCTAGTATCGGTAATAATGGCGGGAAAAATGATGCTTGTTTCAGTTTTCACTGATAATGGTCGTCTGCTTGCACCAAGTTTCATTTCCGTTTAACGATATTTATCGCTTTGTTTCTGCTGATATGTCGCGAGCCACGCGGGAAAACTCATTTTTCCTGGGACTATTTATGCATTATATCAATTAAAACATGTGCTTATCGCGGGTAATTGCTCGTGGAATCATTCATTTCTTTTGTTCACGTGATGGAGAAAGATTGTTTAATTCAAGACAAGATACGTATTGTCCAATATGGCGGAGATGACGTGAGATACTGTCAATTAGATAGATTATAGCCAGAAACAATATTCTAAATGTATAAATCTATGTCGACCATATTTATCTGGAAATATATTCCTTCTGGTCATACGAACATATTAGGTTAATGGATTAATGGGTGTCATGAAGCGAGGCGATGTGAAAGACATAATACCCCCACCCCTCCGCTACACACAAAAACTACCCACCCCCATTCTCAAAATAACAACTAATTACAAAGACAACGTCTCTGTAGTATTATTAGCCTAGCCCAGTCGGACCAGAAAAGTAAAATGTCTGAGGTCCACTGAGAATAAATGCAAATTTTTTAGACCGTTTATCCTGATAAGGATCTTAATCTAGATTTGGTCTATTTCATTTTACTTACGATTTCTTTAAACTACAACTAAAACTTTAATGGCTGTCATGGTTTATTTGACAAAGGAGGTGTGAAATTTGTTCAAATTACCTTGTAAAGATGGCGTTTAGATACTTTCAAACGTTTCAAATCTGGCGGAAAGATTTCTTCTACTGATCAAATGTTAGAAAATCTTGGGTTTGAAGACCTCCCCGTGTTTAACAAGTTGGTCAGACCGCTTGAAACAGTTTTAACTTCATTTCCGCTTCATTTCACACATTGCCAACAAGATAAATGTTGCACTAATTACGTCATCAACTAATTATCGACGTAATGAACATGTAACGTATCACGTGAAGACAAGGTGATATTTCCCGCCATATCGCTGTAAAAGAGGCGTGATGGTTACAACTGGTCAACTGCAACCAAGGATCAAAAGCAAAACAAAGCAATAGATTAATGTAGATTACAAAGATCAGCTTGTTTACTAAATGTGACAATCCTCGAGATTAATAAAAAAAATTTAGTTTATAGTTAAGTTATGTGAAATCCAAAGAATTTAAATAGCCGAAATAAAATAAAATGGGTTTTGGGGTTTTCTATGTCCTACTATTCTGCTCCGCGCTCACTCCAATTTCATACCATACCTATATAATGATTATTGTTTTGCAGCAAGTGAAATTGGTCCTCTTTTTTATTTGATATTGAATAGTTATTTTATTAACTTCATTAGAAAAGACAGATTGTAAAAATCCAATATTTGACTGTTTTTATTATAAGCTAAGTTTAAACACTGACTGACATTAAACCGATCGTGTTTGTGTAAATCGAACCGTCAAGTGAGAAAATCGTCTCATTCCTAAAAACTCATAAATCTACCGATAAATCTCGCTACTTCTAGCCAAATCTCGCGGGACTTAATAACCGCCATTTTTATCTAATCTTGATCTGGAATCTTTTGCCCTCACAAATCATTGAGTATATTGGTTGGTTGATAGGCAAATACAACAACCTGTATTCTAGTCGACTTATCTCTATAATAGGGCGACCTGTCGCTAACACATTTTGTTTATATTGGCGACATGTCTCTGAAATTGAACAAACGCGCCTTGGATGTCATATCAACAACCTGCGATCTCCGTAACAGCAATTGATTGTTTTAACGTACCCTGGGGTTGGATGGCCGAATGGTTAGTGCGTGCGCGCTGTATCGTGAGGTCTGCCATTGAGTCAACTGGCGTAGTTCACACCATCTAAACGACCAGATGATGGTGTTTGTCATACACTTCGTCCTGTACCACTGACAAGGACGAAAACTCACAGGATCGAACCCGGGAAGTCCTGCTTAGTGAGCCGGTACCATAATCACAGATACTAGTGTTTTACCGTAGACAAGTACTTCCTAACAAACAACTCAGGGATAGTGATATAGTTGTTTCTATATACGCCATAGCTCTGCCACCGATCTTCTTGTATGACTTCACTTCAAACTTTAACTCATCATTCAGGATTAACTAATCCTATTGGCTCAAACAAACAACTGAAGGGATTGTGAGCCAATAAGAATGCTCGTAAAATACTTTACTGTCACTAGTGCTACTCATGTTGTTAATGTGACCCTAAGCTGGATAATCTAGTCTCGATAAAAAGGGGTTTATGTATGAATAATTTATGTCTGGACATAAAAAAAACAGGATTATACATTATAATGGCGATGCAGTGATCATTCATTCATTCGTATGATAATTCCTTATTTCATACTTTGCGACGTTGAACCCTGTTCTTCTCATCCAACTGTTCTTACTGCCAAATTAATTACGAACCAAAACGAAAAACTCGAGTGAAATTGCACTTTCAATCCTTCTGACTTTCCTATTTCAAAAGCAAACAAAATCCAAGTGAAATTGTGCGTCAAATTCTGCGTTTAACCACCGAATCTTTCGGTCAAATTCATTATGTACAATGAAAACAGTGAAAATGTTTCTCTTTTAATGGACGTTGATGTTTTATTGTTGATGCCGCCAAACGTTCTAGTAATTATCACCCGATACAAGTATAAAATAGCGGCCATGTTTTGATAGTATCGCCATCTTCCTTCCACCATCTCGGTTTTTTTTCTCACATCATTAATTATTGATGGAGATTTGACAAGAATTAATACACCATTAAACATTATCTCAGTGTTCGTCCACTCATCGCCATTTTATTATTTTAGTTCAGACGAAATTCAGGCCAATTTCACCATAAACATAACATTTCCCGCGTTTTTATTATAGCACGTCTGGTCAACTAAGACCTTTCAATACTAATTTATAATGGACAGTGTTTTAATTGAAAACACAAATGAAAATAGCAGTGGGTTCGGTAAACTAATGAATTGTCTTCGACTGGAATTCATTCCATAACCATCTACTTCTATTTTGTTACGTGCACGTGCACGTGTATACGAGTGAGAACCTTAGTTTCCTGCCCCGTCAGAACCAGAAGACACTGGGCCAGTTTTTGTTTGAAGAAACCTAGGGCCTATTTTAGTGGTTTATTATAAAAGTTAACATCTAGAACCAAACTAGGTCTAATTCAGTTGACTGACAAAGGAATAAAAACGGATGTACTACAAAATACGTGGGTAGAAAAAACCAAAAAAAAAAACCAAAAAAAAACAAGAGTAGGTGAAAACGCCACTGAGCGAGCAAATTTCTCCAGTCTTCATCAGCCGGTTGGTACAGAAAATTAGGGCGTTAAACCCCATTTCATTTCATTTCAAAAACTGGATATAATTTCAACTGATTGACCATAGAATAAAAAGGACCAAATTGCAAAAATAAAACAATGAATTATTTGTGTTGGCCTGTTTTATGATTCTATTAGTTCTGGTTGAATTGACTGATGGACTGACACACACAATATTACTCTCGTGAAATCCACGTGCATTCTAATGTATTTGTATTCCTTTATTTGGTAATAACAGACAGCTCTATCTGTCAATACGTCATAAATCACTCCACGGGACAACTCACTCACTTCACCTCACATAATAGGAACTATTTACATTAGATGACTAGCGTATGAATACAATATCGCTAATGAAGATATAAATGAATTCACCATTTTGATTAATAGAATACCATGTATACAATTTATAGCAATAGACATATTTTACAGGAATAACCGGATTTTGTTTGCGATACCACCCAGGGTAGAAGCAGACGTAAACAACTAGTTACTACTACAATTTGTATATATAACACAGGAGGAATGGGGTGGGGGTATTTGATGCTACCAATCGTCTAAATGACAGGGAAACAAAGGGTCATTATAAAAATCCACACCGTTTTCAGTAGCCCAGTCGTTGCAGAACAGTAGGACGTTAAACACGATTTCATTTGATTTACAAATCCAACATGCCTAATTAAGTATCAAGATTTTGAATTTACAAGTAGACGTTATAAAACTTCCATGTCAGTTTCATAATCCAAATTGTTTCAATGTCAGTTTGGTTTTTTGTCTTTTATGAATATAAATTTAATGTCGTTTTGTTTCATTTTCAGATTCTTCCTCAAGTTTTTTATGAAATGTAACCAGAATTGTTTAAAGAATGCTGGTAATCCACGAGATATGAGAAGATTTCAGGTAATTTATTTGTTGATATTTTTTGGATTGGGCCTCAAACGCCACTTATCTATTTATCGTTCTTTATTGTTCTTCATCGTTTATGGCGTATGTCCGTCTTCATTAGGCCTTTCGGTGCTGAAGAGTCGGACGTTAAACCCCATTTCATTTTACGTGGCGGCGAGATCTTCGTCGTTTATGGCGTATGTTCGTCTTCATTAGGCCTTTCGGTGCTGAAGAGTAGGACGTTAAACCCCATTTCATTTCATTTTACGTGGCGGCGAATGTCTACGAAAATCACATTTTTCGGATTTCTGATATGACGTCATAATTCCAAGGTGGCTTCGATGTCGTCATACTTGGTGTCTGGTCCACAATACGCCCGTACTTGATTTACTCGTGTATTTTTCAATATAAGTTAATTTCAGGAATTTGTGTAAATTACAAAATGAATTTTCCGGACGTACAAGTCATGAAAGTAAAGTTTCTTTCAAACAATTTCATATAAATATCTTCTTCACCTGTTTGTTCTAACTTGAAAATTCGGTATAATTCTTGTGATTTTCTGTTATTCAACTAAAAACCACAAAAAATATCTGAATTTAAACATGTGTTTTCTTTACACCTCATCGCTCTGCTGCCCTGAACAGCCTCGCGTTAAGATAAGCTCCATCATTAAACTCCTCACAGCGTTTAAAACACATCAACATACCACTTGGAAACATTAAAAACATCGTTATCCGACTTTTATTAACTTAAAACAAATATCACAAGGATATCGATAAAACATATTCACACCGTGTTTTATATCAAATCGTTTTAACATTGTTTTAGAAATGTTGAAAATGTTGGTTTGGGTTTTTATTTTCTAAAATTGCTTGTTTAATGATAGCCAATAATTCTGGGCCCCACAATGACATTTTCAAATTTCCCGACATCATAACCTCTTCTTCAGGCCTAATCAGCTATGGGCCCTACGTCAGCTGCCGTGGTTTCGATTCCCCGGGTGTGCTTGGCATGGAGTAGGTTCGCCTTCCCAACCTCGTCGGTTTTCTCCCACTGTTAAAAGACCCCAGCGCGCAAGTACTCATGAATATGTATGGTTACGTCACCTCCGTCATTTATAATATTACAGTGTGTAAATAAAACGTAATTATAAGTTTTGAGAGTTTTGGCGAGACGGGTCGAAATCATACTCGAGTAAAATACGAAACAAAGTGAAATCAAAATTTGTTAGCTAATGTTATCAATATGGCCTCCATCACGTGCGACAGGAATTTAATCTAAGATACATTTTGTATTTTCTACCGCCTGTAACCAGATTATTATGAAGCCATCAATTGAAGATATCGAATCAAAAAAACTTAAATGAATAAATTTTGGCAGCCAATCTTTCATAATGACGTCTCCATCAATTGTTGGTTGACTGCTGTTGTGGCTATTCATCACTCAAGATGGTTACGTCACGTGTCGTCAATGGTATCACGTGATATAGTCACGTGTTTACGGAACTCTGTGATGTAAAATGATTTGTAATGAGAAGACAGTGACGATGAATTCTTGTAAAATATGAAATGGTTTTTATTTGATTATCAACCTTTCACATCATGATATGGAACCATATGATAATATGATAATATCAATTGGATTTTAGTACTCTTCCAGATTTTGGCGTTACACTTATAGATATTTATAAAACTTTGAAAAATAAAGTAGCTTTCATTAAAGTATATATAATTATCTAAGTACTTCAATGCCCGTGTTAAATTTCAATGCTACACATGTATTCTCTGTTACGTTTTTAGGTAGCTGTATCGACGTCAGTAGCTATAGATGGACCTCTATTAACAGTGTCAGATAATATGTTTGTACACAATAACTCTAAACATGGTCGACGAGCAAGACGTCTCGATCCTACAGAAGGAGGTGAGTATTTATAGACAAGTTTCAGAGAAAAGATGACGCCATGATTGATGTGAAGATGAACTAGCATACTGACGTCAACTACAATCATGACGTCAACAACATTTATGACGCCACAGATTAACTAGCATAATGACGTCGCTTTTACTAGAATAATGACGACATAGATGAACTAGCATATTGACGTCAGAGTATTGTGGCTAATCTGAAAATCGAGAATTTGAATTATTTTATTTACAACGTGAAGACCATATTGTTAATGTGTGTGAGCATGGTTTGAATGGATTCGGTATTTTCTTTTCTTTTCTTTCATTTTGTACCTACATTTTAGTCTTGCCAGTCCTTTAAAACTCCGATATATAGCAGAAACGCCCCTTTTTTATTTTATTTTTTTTTGAATTTTTTTATTTTATACTAAATAAAATAATTATTTACAGCAAAAACACTAATATTAACGAAATTGGTTCCAAACTTCAAAACGAAAATCCTAACAAAACTAATGACTATATAGTACGTTAATCGGAACCCCTATTAAAATAACCCTAATTTCTAAACCCCTATCTTATAAACCTGTTTTCTAGGGGTCGCTGATCGTATCTTCTCTAATAGTTCCAGATTTTATTTTACATTTTTCTAGCTCGACTATTTTGTTGTAGCCCGATCTCGTCTTACCGAGAACAATTGAACGGCCATGTTGGATTATTCGTTTAATTAGAATGACAATACAGGTCTATCAAAAAGCGCGGCAAGCCAGCTGTTAGAAAGAAAAATTGTCGTCTGCCCATCTGTTAGCTTCCTTCTGCTAACATCTGGGAGCGCGTGCTCTTCTTCTTTATATTCTTACTAATATAACTCAGTAGAAGTCATCCCTTGATCGATATTATTATGATCGATATCGATCAATATTAAAACATGTCAATCGATTTAATATTCTTCTTACATATATACAAAAATTACTTTTTAATCTGAAAAGATAGACACAGAAAAGAAAACATTTTAGGGTTTCGGGTTTATGTATTTTTGTGAAAATATCCAAAAAATTAATTTGATATTTCAATATTTTTTTTATTATTTCCCAAACCGAAATTTTAAAATTCATCGTCCAATTTTAACAAACAATAAGCCAATTAACCTTTCTTTCTATGACGGTATCATCCTATTTAAATCTTCATTCACGCGCACTGCACGAGACAATTTAGTATGGGAAAAGTGATATTAGTAGAAGAGGATATTGTAAAATATTTCATCTTAGAACATGATGGCGACCGAACTGAGAAGAAGAAGAAATACATTATACTTGACGTGTCGCTGGCTTGTCGGCCGACGCATTCATTAAAATTGCAGTACGCTAATTAATACCAACGGCCCGACCATCTGTGTCTCTATTAAAAGCCCGCTACAAACCCAAGTAAACGACTTCTGTAAGACCACCATATTTATATTGTGCTGAAACTGTCGTCTGGGCGAACATTTCGCGCCCTTTCTGCAGACGTTATATTTGTAGTTCACTAGCTGAGATGTTTATTTAACGTCAGTGTGAGAAATAAGACATGACCGCTAGTTATTGTTTATTACCCATAATTATAATTTAAGCGACCCCAAGACAAATATAATATATAACCACGTGACGTAACGAACATGAAGTAGTAATTTATCTCTCTGGTTTTCTGTATCATAATAATAATTTGTAAGATTAAAATAATACTATTAAAGAGAAATTAATGCGCAGACACGTGACAAATCGAACATGAAGTATTATTTTAGGTTTCAATACTTTATAATGATAATAATACTGGAACGTTCCCTTGTTTTTCTGTAGTAATTATCCCAGTTCATTGGTCCCAGTCAACTAGGCATTGCCCAAATGCCCGTATTACCATTCCTCCCTTCCTCATCAAAGTAGTCAAAAAGACTTTTACGAAGTTCCTTAAAGTTTAAATCACAAGATATGAAATCTGGCGGAATTTAGCCCAATATCAAAAACGGTTGGCGACCACCTATAACAGTCGATACATTCCTTAATTAACCCATGACCTTATTGTTTACAATTTATAGAGATTTGAAAAATAGTCTAATTCCTTTCGAACTCAGAACTCTAAACTGATGAATATCAAAGAGTTTGTGACATTGCCAACAGAATCGAGACTGTTTCATCACAAAGACACGGGTTCCCTTTCTGTAGCAAGTCAAAGACTTTAGATATGTTGTGACATTGTGCGGTTCATGTTAAAGCCTCTTGTATGAACTAATAATAATAATAATCGTAATATTTAGTTTAAAAATGTTTTCGCGAAATAATAATGGAATTGGTATCAGATGATCCTAACATTTCGTTCAAAAGATTTTTCAGAATTCCAACCAAAGCATAGTAAGTTTCGTGTTTGATGCATTGACAAAGGTTAACGTCGCCGATGTGAATTGTGCATTTTCGGACATCTGCTTTCTCACAAATTAAGCATTTGCCTTTTATTAAGAAAATAATATTAAAAAGAAGTTCATCAAAATGTTTTCTCCCTACACTATTACGTGATCCTGTCTTGTTTAAATCGTCTGCATTGGATGTCGATTGCTGACAAATTTTCAATTCATCACATCTTTGTAAATACTGAACGCAATTGAACCATGGTGGACTGATGTTACCTTTATGGAACCATAATACTTTTAAAGATTCAAGTCTCGTTTAAAAAGGATCCGGTAGCTTCGACGTCTGAGGTTTTTGGGTTTTTTTTTTTTGAAACAAGTGAAAATAGTTTCATCTAAACAAGTTTTTATTATTTGCCTGTGTCATCTGAATATATCCAGCCCCTTTATTTTCTCTTTTATTTGAAAGTGTATGGAGTGAAGTGTGTGCCAAAAATGACATGATTATGATTATTCTAATTTTGCTGCATGATTGCTTCCTGTTATTTGTTCGACATATTATATTTTAAGTGCTTGTTCGCCATCTTCTTGGTTTTCAATCAATCAAATCCCGCCATTTCCTCATTTAATTTCGGGGTTTTAATTTGATTTCAAATTCTCTTTTTGTCATTGTGAACAGTTCGATTCTTAATGTGGGATTTTTATTTAAGAATATAAAACAAAACATTATTATTTCTTGATAATCTTGACTAAATTTAAATAATTTGGTTATTTTTGCTAGGTTATCCAGGTACTACTTTGTATTCCGACCCGATGTATCCTAAAATACAAAGCCCCGCTAGAAACCAAGATGGTTGGTAATCCAAATTTTAGTTATATATTTTATTTTAACTTTTAATTACTTAGTTTTAAAAATTAGAAAAAATTAAAAACAACACATGTAAAGTAATCAGAAATAATCTACGGTTTTTATTTTTTGATGTTAGTTTTAATGACTTCAAATGTCATATGTTTGTTTAGATTTTGAATTATTTGCTTTTGTTTGCCATTTTGTTCAGCTTTACATAAATCGATGCACGTGCATGTATTTTGTTTCTGTTGCCTTGTATTATTTATTTAATCATATAATCAAATCCGCAACATTTTATCAAAAATTAAATATGTGTTCTATTTTTGTACTATTTGAACAAACAGTACGTTTATATTTGTTGGGGCGTTATAATATATCAGATACAGGTTTTGTATTTCCAGCTACTCCATGTATAAAAGCTATCTGTCCCAGCGAAGGGTGGACGAGTGGTGGAACAACCGTTATTATTATAGGAGATAACTTCTTCGATGGTTTACAACTAGTGTTTGGTACCATGTTAGTCTGGAGTGAGGTGAGTTCAAACTTTTATTACGTTTTCTGTTGATTACGTAATACATTTTTGTGTGTCACTTGATGCACTTTTTTTATTACGTGATACACTTCTGTTTATTACGTGATACACTTCTCGATTATCACGTGTAACACGTTTGTTGATCACGTGATGCGTTTCTTCTTTATTAGAGATACAATTTTTACAACAAAATCATTTTTGTAATTTTAAATGTTTTGTCGGTCTCAAACTATGATCTCTTAATCGAATATCCAAATACAATAACATTTTTGAATAAATAAATTTTGGCTATATTCTTCAAAATACTCTGAGATTTTATTAATTCTATATTTTACAATTTATTCGTTCTTTTATATTTCTTTCCTTTCCGTCATTACTCGTTCTATTTTACCTCCTGTAGGAGCCGCCTTCTGTTGGCAAATTCATCCCGCGATTGATTTATATAATATTAAACCATTAGCCAGTCTAATTCGGGAAATTTACGCCCCTTTTATAAACCCCTTTATCCTATTTGATACCCCTTTCTTCTGCACGAGACTAAAAGATCCATAAAAGGAAATTTAAATCAAGTTTAAACAATGTAAACAATCGGCATGTCGGCATCTTTGATGTCGGTCATCACGCGTTAATCTGTTGTATTGTATTCACCGATTGGTTGTTGAGAGTCGAGTATTAAAGGCAGTAATACATGTAATTATACCCCGGTACCAATATCCGGCGGATTGCCGCTCAATTATAACCTTACACGCTTACACGCTACATATCACCTTTTACGACTTCGCGAATAAAACTTTCATACTGTGAGGCTCTATTAGGGTGATATTATTCTGAAATGGAATGGGGTTTAACGTCCTACTGTTCTGATCTGACTGGGCTAATGAAGACGGTCTATTATTCTATCACAAATCATGTAGTACAAAAGGAAATCCATATTTGCATAATAATTTCATATAATGCTGATCCTAAAATAACTGTTACGTAAAAAGCCATTTACAAAATTATCAGGCATTTCGTCATCACAATAATCGTAATTGAAATATTTAATTCAATGGCTACAGTTGTACATTCTTTTCTTTTCAAATATTGCTCTACATTAATATTCGGAATATAGTTTTAAAAAAGAAAACTGGTATTGAAAAAATATCGTGTTGGATATTAATATGAATTGTTTGTCGGTGCGCGTGGTCTTATTCTTTTTATAACACCTGATACCATTTCTTGGATGTTAGGCAAGTTCATATAGTTAACAAGTTCTCTTATACCTTGATTAACGCAACCAATCGGAGAAATGACGATGGGCAACTAGGGCAAGGGATTTCAGCTACCCATGACTCTTTTAAGTGCACGACAACCAATATACCTTATAATATTTTTGTTCAAATCTGAACGAATGCAAGCTTTTTGTTTCTTGCCAAGCCCTGCGTTTTTTCGCCAGTCACGACGAGGAACATTAATCGTTTGGTTGTACATTTAATTTGTGTAAACTGCCTAAAGACCATTTGTTAGATCCCGTATAAAATTTCCATGGAAGCTTTAAATAAAATATCCCAATAATCGTTTGAATTATTAGATGGCAAGAAAATTGACAGAAGATAAATTCACGTCCTTTATGGTCGGCCATGTTTAGTATTCACCCACTCCGCCCCTCACCTTCTGTCACATATAGACTCCTACATACAGGTCTTTTATAAATTAGTCCCTGTTAACAAGACCTTATCAAACAATCTCACACTTGGCCATTTATTTTATAGCCTCGAACAGTAGTTTATTTTATGGTATTTTGATGATGAGTTTCGTGACATCAGATCATAAATCGTTATAATTAACACTGGATAGTCTAGTCTAGTCCTTTGATCAAGACCGGGAGTAAACAACATTCGCGTTTTTTATCGTCTGTCGTTGACGTTTGATTAACCACATCAAAAATTTACAAAACTCATAAAAAATATTCTCCCTTTTTTTTCAAATAATTTTTGGACTTGTTATTAATACATGTATTGTGATAATGGAGCCCGTATTTTCTTCAGATAGGTAAATGTCGTAAAATGGGGTTTAACGTCTCACTGTTTGACACCGACTGGGATAATGACGTCGTCCATACGGGTAAAATTTCAGCGAGCATAAACGGCTAAACTCGGTGAAAATTTCTCTCACAGTGGCCTCGGCGATAAGATACCTACTTATTGGAATAATGAGAATTTAAAGGCCAGTCGATTCTTAAATTGTCAGTGTTACTAATTTGTATATTCCCCGATGGCTTACTGTTGGGTTTCACGTCGGCTTGTCACCTTATTCTCAATTATTGATCATTATATTGGTAGTGACCATTCCATTTTATTTCAGCCCGACTGTTGGTTTTTTCGTCAGCTTCCAAACTGTGGTTGTTATTTAATTCTCACTTACATAACCATTTAAAACCCCAATTATAAGGAACCAACTCGCGGCGTGCGGTGTAGTAATACACACTATTTGTGGTTTATTTATATTATAATCCCAGCGGAGTGTTATTATCTCTACTAGACGTGATGTGATGATATATAGTGCGGTGGTATTTGGGTTTCCAGGGATTAGAATCAGAGAGTACGGTTTGTTTTGGTTTTCCCTAGATACCACGGCTCGTCGCTAACATAACTAATTATCACAATTCACTTAAATACGAAACTATTACAAACAGTTTAGCTTCTGAGTGAAATCTCGCACCCTGCTGAGATCTAGCGAGATTTGTTACGATTCGTGTTATGACTCTGTTTTTATGACTCGTGGTTTGTTTTCACGTGCAGTGACGTGAAATTGAAAAGTAAATATTCTTTATTTATTTTGTAAATTTCAATAAATAAAACTGGCTGTGATTTGTGTACGGGCTTCAGAAAGCCACAAAAGTTCTTCTGGTCAATTACATACGATTTTCTTTATTTTCATTTTCGTGTCAATAACTTCTCCCCGTTTTGTTATTTTGATACTGATATAACTCATGTTTATATTTTTAGTTATTGACGTCACATGCTATACGTGTACAGACCCCACCACGTCACATCCCTGGTGTTGTGGAAGTGACGTTATCCTATAAATCGAAACAGTTCTGTAAAGGTGCTCCTGGCAGATTCGTATATACAGGTAAATATATAATACACCTTGCAACCCCCCCCCCCCCCCCCGCCCAACAAACCCACAGAAAACAAACTATTTATTCATTAGTTGTCACGGTTCATACCGACTGCAGAATATTCGAAAATAGATTTTAGCTTTTCACCAATTCAGGTTGCATTCTTGAAACATTTTAATTTGATTTTTGTGAATAAGATCCATGACCCGTTCAACTTATACAAGAATGAGTGAATTGGGTATTAAACTATAGAATGGCGGACAGAATAATTAGATTAAAGTAGAAAATGTGTGAAATGTAAGACATGGAATAATGTAGAATAAGATGTAATTTTAGTTGTTTTATAACATATTTACCCCATCAAAAACATCACAGCAATAACAGAACACGTGTTAGATACCATCATATAACACTATACATTACAATATGTAAATATAAAACAGTCATACACTGTCATACAGCTTATACTGATGATGTAATCAGATACATTGATACGTCATCATTTACTGTGTATTGCTATATCAAACCATGTGGTACCACGCCCCCTTTAACACGTGGTCCTAACCCCACGACACATGTTCTTTAAATTCTCGCAAATAATTCTTGAACTAATATTGAAATTAGTCACACATTGTTGTTACATACTTTCATCTTTTGTACATTGATGATCGAATTACATCTGAAATCTTTTATCGTTTTGTGCCTAAAACAGTATCATAAATCTCCCTCGAGAGATGAAAGAATAAAAAAGTACTTATGGTGATAGAATTTTCACATCTTTAGATTTATTCCAAAATATAATCACAACGTTTAAAGGGACAATAACATTCTTGCTGGCTTGGTAGCTCCAGAAAATAAATAATACCCTTATTCTAAGTACTAGATGTTTAAATGTCCTACCTGTTGTGTAAATTATCCATTACAACCTATTTTATCTGTCCAGAGGGTTCGAAAATATTTTAAAATCCAAGTCACATTTGAAAAGGTTTACGTTAGACTTTTCAAATCAATTGGTTGAATTTTTCCAATTTTTTAAATTAGGTGTGTTAAGATGAAATTTATATCATCATTTAATTGGAATATTCTAAAATAATACAATTTGTTGACCAGAATGAAGATTGGGATAAAAATATTTTTCAGTTACAACAAGAGTGTTATTGGGGCTTTAAAAATTAGAAAAGAATAAAGAATAACAATGAATAATAACTGATCTAAATGTCAAAAAGAAATATATATGACGTCCTTCCCTTTTCGTTTCTCTATAAACAGTTTTCAATCACAAATATGGAATTAAGAAAGAGAATGAAAAATAACTACTCAAAAGTCCAATAGGAATATCTATGGCGACTATTTCTCCCATGTTTCGTTCGACTACCGAGAGTTTGGATCGTGAATCAGGCATCCTCACTTTCAATCACTCACTAGACAACAGTCAACCACCCCAACTAAACTTGAATGGATTGGAAACAATTAAGCACGAGCTCTCGTGCCATTCTAGGCTTTAAAGAAGTTTATCGCGCGCTTGGGATGTCGACTGTTATTGACCTCAGATCAGACGTGAAGAAAATCAGGTCACGTGGGTTAGAAATCTTTCTCGCTTGTGTCTTTTGTTGTCAGGGTAAATGGTCAGAATCCCAGATGCTTCGATTTAACACACGGAGTCTCTGGTATACAATATTTAACAAAAGTAATGGATACAAAATATAAAAATCCAAGTCAATCTTACAAAAGATAAATAAGTCGATAAAATAATATCCAATAGATCTGAAATAATGTAAAAGTTTTACATCTTATAAATGGAGATAACAAAACAGTTGATTCCCAGATAAAACAGATTAGAATGAACCAACGCCGGGTATTATTGCAGACTGTCCCCTGAACTTTAACTCCCACACCTGGGTCATGTTTTAGACTGTCACACCCTGATCCCCTGGACGCCCATGTTAGCCTTCTACCCAATCAGATGCATACAATATATCCAAAACCACACACAAACCGGGATTTAAGTCCACAATTAGTCAGGACGGTATTTTTATTTTTTTCTGTGTTTGA
Source organism: Patella depressa (assembly GCA_948474765.1). NCBI lineage: Eukaryota > Metazoa > Mollusca > Gastropoda > Patellidae > Patella > Patella depressa. The sequence continues at coordinate 4,052,759 of OX419717.1, forward strand.
TATTTTCAGCTTTAACCGAACCAACGATTGATTATGGTTTCCAGAGATTAATGAAATTGGTTCCACGACACCCGGGTGATCCAGAAAAACTACCAAAGGTATTATAATAATATTCTAATTTTCAAACAAAGATTATCGATTATGTTTTAAAAAAGGGAATTTCGAGTGTCTATCTAGCAAACCCTGATCGAAAGACATTGAAAACTTAAATAATTGTTTCCATGAGTGTTTACAGTGTTTCAGACGTCTTTCTCAAAAACAGAACCCTTTTTAAAAGATAATGTGATGGGCAAAGAGTTCTTCCGTATGCAAGTTAAAGATAAACCACATTTTGTTTTTCTCAAAGCTTTCAATTGACAGTTTTTGTTTTTTGCATTTGAAATTTATCCATTTTTCTTTTTTTCTTTTAGGAAATTATTTTAAAAAGAGCAGCCGATTTAGCGGAAGCACTTTACTCGATGCCGAGGAATCACAATCAATTGTCACTTCCGGCACCTCGATCACCTGCCATCAACAACACCTCACCAATGTCAGGATTCAACGCATACCCAAGTCAGCTAGCCGTTAGTGTCGGCAGTGTGGCGGATTCAGCTTCCGGTCAGTGGGAGGAAGGTTGGTGCTCTCACCCAACCTCCAGCAATTACTTCCCCTTAATAAGTTGTCTCCCCCTTCTTTGAAGTTGTCTAATCTGTCACTGTCACCTTTTGAGCTCTTGCCTATCTTTACTGTGCCTAACACTATCATAGCTTCTTGTTGCTTGTATGGCTGTATCTCACTTCGTTCGTGGTTATCCCCGTTTAGTTAGGCATATGTGCTTGTAGTATAAGCAGGTTATGGTGGAATATTATGCTCATGTGCGGTCCTTAGTATATAAATAGCATATAGCATCTTTTGTAACTTGCTCACTGTTAAGTGCTTAACCCTAGAATTCGACAATCCCGCACTGTCCTTGACACCCGAGTATGATAGAGCTTTTAGTGTAATTACGTCATGATGAATATTTGAATCTGCATTCGATACCCCTTCAGTGACTTCCCCAGCACCCTTTCTGTGTTCTTGTTCTATCGTAAATGCTGGAGTTATTTATATTGTGGCTTTTTTTTTTAAAAAAACAAAACAAACTTTCTGTTACTGCTTATAATGCGTGTATTGTATGAATAATGCTTATTGATAACTTCTACTAATAATGTATGTATATCAGCAATAATCTGCCTTCCTCGGGGTATTACGGCACCAAGACATGGACTATACATGGTTAAATTTTGCGATGTAAGAGCAAATCGCGCTGGTTTCATAAACATTTTGAAAAAGTTCGAAAACGTCGTTTCTTGTTTTAAAGTTGTAGTCCATTTAAATGTCTCCATTTTAATGTCTCAATTTTGAAAGCAATAACACATGTATCAAGAATATTATTAAAATACAAAACACATAAAATGTGTTCCAAATTTGATGGACCTGAATGTGGAAATTAAAACAAATTATTAAAATTTTCTTACTTGGTATAATTAGATATTATGACCGGAAGTGGAAGTTAAATTGAATAACACTATATCATTCCATTTTACTGATATATTGAATGTGGTAACCGGAAGTAGAATATATATTGACTGTTGCTATGGTGTTGTTTATAGGTTATAATAGGAGTCAGAGTTCCAGTGTTTCACCTCGAGGTTACGGTTCTAACGGTTCAACACCTCACAGTAATGGCAGCTATACGAGCACACCGGGGATGAACGGTTATCACCATGGTGGCGGTGCGCTAGGGAATATGGGTAAGTTACCATTACGATAAATATAAATCTACGCCTGTCATTTCCGTTCATTTTCAGGTGTTTTTTTCTCCTGGAGTAATAACTCCATATTAGGGGTGCGGGTTATTGTTCTATATAATAACCCTATCAGGGTGTTTTCGTTACCCAATAACCCAATGTAAGGTCTCTATTCTAAATAAAACAGTTTGGGATACGGTATTACAATAACCCAGTGTCAAGGGTAAATGAACCGAAGTAGGGTTTAACGCCTTACAGTACTGTGTAGAGTAGGCTTATGAAGATGGCGCCAAGGGTTCTTTTACGTGTACGTCTATATCTACACGGGACTTCAAACTTTCGTCCCTTCAGAACGACTATACATTGTCCCTTGCTAGCCCCCCCCTCCCCCGCCCTGCACCAGAGGAGCCATGGAAAATTCCGATGAACATTGGGGTCGAACACGGACCCTCAAAGATAGCGAGCTAACGTCTGACTCATCGAGTCACCGCGGCTTCCTCTATTTAGCCTATAAATGTAGCCAGTTGTCCTATGAATTATTTTACAATCAATGATGACAACTAGATACAATAATTACCACGTTTATAACCAAGTTTCCTGTCAACCTCGACACAAAAATTAATCTATTTTCAATTTATCAGAACAATAAACCAAATTATAGCATTGATAGGAATGATGGAAGGAACGAGAGACCTATACAGATAAATGGACGAATAATAGTCTTGATTATATGAGTTGTATTGCTGTATGATTGATAGTATTTACACATCATAAATTATCATCTGTAGTCACGCATATCAAGACGGTGTGTTTGAGATCGGATCGGGTGGACTACTCTCGCGGCGAAAACAACAACTTAAACAACAAATGTCATGTTTTGACGATTGGCCCGATTATTTAAATTTAAACGATCTTAAAATGCACAGAAAAGCTCTTTTATCTTATTATTTTTAAATCTCTGTTGAAATAATCTATGAATTTAATGAATTGGTGCAGAAGATGTTACCTTACTTGTCTGTACGAAGCAGACAGATCTGTAAACGATCTGCTATATTTGACCTTTTAGGATACGATTGAAGGCGGTCAATGTGTAATCGTGCCAATTAAAGTCTATTCAAAATACCAAGTTTTAAGGAAACATCCTTCCTCGATTGAAAAATACATACACCAAACATCCCTCCCACTACCCAGATGAAATGACTTTCTGGGAATAACGACAATCGACGCCATGAATAAATTCCATTTTACGGTGAATTAAATATTCTGGTATCGTAATCAGAATGTACATATATAAATATATATACGTACAAATCATAACGCAGACTTCATTCTTGTGTTGAATCGTTGTAATTGACTTGCTAATCCGGACTCAATTCAATGAGTAACGATCATTCTGAACAAATATATTAACACCGTCGTCATGTTTACCTAGTCATTAGTGACGTCAAACTAATGGCTCGCGCGAACAAAACCGAAACGAAATAAAGTTATTTTATTTGCTGGATGTCGGTTGAAGTGATTGTTGGCTATGTCGTATAATTAATAGAAAGATTCTATGTTGTTATAAGCCGGTCCACAAAACATTGTAATTATCTCTCTTTCGTTTCCTTTATTCTTCCACCAGTAGAAAATATCGAATTTTAATCAAACCGTGTTTTGAACTGACAGATGGAAGGCGACGCCCGGTTCACTTGTTGCCAACTCTTTTGTCTTTTAAAATCATGCTCTATGTGTCAGACAAGGCAATAAAACGACAGTGGTCGATAGTTGGGGATTAACGGACTTTAGTTGTATTTATGAATGAATTATTTTAAATACAGTAGATCGAGTGCACTGAGAGAATCAATAATTTGTTTGTATATAAATATCACATGCAATGGTTAACATGTGAATTTGTTTGTATATAAATATCACATGCAATGGTTAACATGTGACCTCACTTCTTCATTAGTGTTTAACGTCCGCTTCCAACGAGGATATGATACGCTTAGCGTTGAGAAAGAGTCTTCCTCGTGGGAGTAGCCTAAACACAAGAGGTTGAGAAGGCGCCCCTATTCCCAAACCGCATTAACACGCCACAAACCATGCATAGGTGTCCAGCCAGCTAGTGTGACACTCTAGCCCACTAGGTCTTTAGCAGTGGGAGAAATCCTGAGGACCTGGGAGGCCCCGGGGAAAAACCACAAGGTTGAATGACTGGTTTAGGTCATCTACACGACCACAAAACAACATTTTGTACGTTCAACATTTTTGCAAAATAAGTGAATATACCCGTATAAATAAATCTTCAATTTCTTTTTCAGGTTTAGACCATTTTTTACGAGACGAAGCCAGTAGATTAGGAGGTTAGATCCCTACTTTATTCCCTATATTATATGTATAGTTATAGTTGTTCTATCCACTGCTTTGGTTCCTGCTCAAATATTTTATAGCTTTTATTTTATTAATGTAGTCTTTCTTTATTTTTAAATGTTTTCTTGTTTTTATTTCAATATATGTTTTGTAATTCATCTTTTCTTATTATTTAGTTTTAGTTTATGTTCTTTCCTTTTCTGTCTGTAATTTTTGTTTCCACTTTTTTCATTTTCTTCAGTTAATGCCCCACATTCGCCACCTATGCACAATATGGCTGCCCAGGGTCTGGGGAGTTGTACGCCTGGTATATTCTCCTTCTCACCGGCCAATATGATTACCGCCGTTAAACAAAGAAGTGCTTTCGCTCCAGTGCTAAGGGGGGCAAACAGTCCCCCGCCCTCCTTTCCTGGTATTCAGACTGGGGGTTGGACACACCCATTTTTACACGTTAGTACATATTTCAACATTTTCAATCATAACAACTTTCTGATATCCGTACAAATTTAGATTTTATGGTTTTTTTTAGAAATTATGTTAATTTGAACATTTGGGCATTGTTGTTATTTTTATTTATCTCTATCCTATTTCTTTATTGTATTTTTTTAAAATAAATTTTACGTTTTTGTGTTGCCGAGGAAATGTGCATTCTTTAAATATTGTGTGTTTCTTATAAAAACTTATTTTTCAAATTAGTTTTTAAGCAGTTATGTTTATTTGTCTTTTCAGGAATGAGTTCCATAGTGGCGTCCCCCTTTACAAGCGTGAATCCATTCGCTCTACCCACGTGTAACTCACAGGCGTACAGTGGTTCAATTGTCTCCCCTGCCAAATGACCGCTAGATGGCCGCCATATTGAACGGACCACAGACACGTATTAAACGACGTATGATTGGTTGAAAATCAAAATAAAGTTAAAGTGGTGGCGATAGTTGAAACTTTGTGCTGTGAACTGAGACACGAGACTTTAATCTGTTTCAGTTATGACTCTATATGATATAATCTCTTTAACTCAAGAGATCATTTACAGTATTCTACTTAAAACTATCTTTATTATTGTGATACCCATACTTCCTCTCTTGCCAGGAGTTATCTCCTCATGTATATATAGTCTCAATTAACCAGCTCACGCGTCATCTTGCTCAGAGGACTGGATATCTGGGACACCGGCGATCGCGATCTACAGGTTGAATCTCCATCTCGAACCAGGAATCGACGTGAAAACCGGAAGTAATTGAACTATGAAACATAGTTCGTTTTTTGTGCTAGAACAATAGTATTACTACGCAGGGATGGTGAAGTGAAACGTGAGTGAACAGTCATGAATACAAAATCTTATACTGACAAAATGGAGGTGTTTTATCTGCTATTTGTAAATGACGATGTGTTTTAATGTATATTGAAGTCACGTGCTATGGACTAATTAATTAATTATGATATTATATATAGAAAGTTGTAAATATTCATACTGTTAAATGGTGTTCATTTTATTTATCAGTTTAAAAGCTGATCTTTATATTCAAATATTTTATTGTTTTAATTAAATCAAAATGAGATTTCTACTTAAAATCATAGACGTTTTATTTCAAAGTTTAGTTTATTGTCTTTTTATGGTATTTTTTCAAATGAATAATTTATATAAAACCAAAATACCCACGAATCCCAGTCATGCGGTTGAAATAAAATGTGGTTTGAGCCACGATCTTTCTGCATCAACTGGGATAAAGAAGACTGGTCAAATGTCTTGCATAGTCGAGATCATTAAGACATAATTATATGTCATGATTTTAGTTTAAAAATGGAAAATCTGATTTTATATATGAATTAAATGGACTGATTTTGTCACGAAACCAAGAGACCGATTCATGAAAACTTAAGTTTTCGTGAATAAGGCGGTCATAGTTGTATGGAAAGCTATCTCTGCAAAAAATGTATTATAATTTATGACACTGCTGAGACCATATTTCGTTTCAATACAATATAAATTGATATACGAATAGTCTAAAGTAAAATGTCTGCGGTAGCACCCTTGTTGGGAGCGGACGTCAAGTACCGCAAACAAAAATACAGATTAGATTAATAGACAAGGTTATCTAGTCATAATAATAGCCCCGATTATTCTAGTCATATATAATTTGTTATTCATGATATCAATTGTTTATATTTTGTATGTCTACTTTAAATTGTGTGTTTTACATACACGCCATTCACAAAGTTAAAAACAAAACAACTAGTTAGCTCATATTATATTATTGTATTTAATGCAATTTTTACATTTAGGATAAAATTGTTGTTAAATCAGAGTTAAGTCCCCTAATGAATACTTGTATGCCTATTCAAAACGGTTTATATTAACGAAAATGTCGCTGTTGTTAAACGAAGAGTTATCAAAAGTCCCCTAATATATTAATACATATTTAACAGTATGTTTCAATAAAAAAAAACAACCATTCTTTAAATGGAAACAGATCAAATGTCCCATATATTATAGTATGTTATTGCATTTAAAATGATTACATTTTTACAAGTAGTCACGCACTGCGTGCAATGTTTTAAAGAGTCCCATATTTTTTATCTAGTCATTGTGTTTATAAATTATGATTAGATTTGTTGAAATGAATGAATGATTCTAGTCAATTCCATATAAATCATTCTTTAAATACCAACATGTGCTGTGTTAATTGTTCGTGTATGAGAATTCGTAAACAATTATTCATTAGAACTTCATCCATTTTCCATAATACTCTAAACGTTTAAAGTTTTTAAATCCTTGTAAACTGTACATAATTTTATCTCATGAATATTCATTAATTAGTAGTAATGATGTCATCAGATTTTGATATAAAATGGCGTCATAAAAGGAAAGTAATGTGTGTGAATTTAATGACGTCACTAATGACAGGAATACGTCATGATATATTGATTAAATGACGTCACATTATAAGGAGATGTGCAATATGTAAGTTTTTAAGTAATTCTGTTGAATTATAAATTTGTTTATTTCTGTATATGATTTAAAATACTGTCTCAAATACTATTTATTCTATGATAAAAGACTGTTTTTATATTAACAAGTTTTCAGATCCAATAAAAACAATTTTCCTCAGGAATATCACGCTGTTTTTTATTATTGGAAGTGTTCATGCTCCCATCCGCGCCCACTATTCAAGCGCCATCTTCCAAGCCGTGTATATATGCAAATTTGGGAAAAGTTCAAATTTAAAGTATCACCTTTCAGCCAGGAAGTTGCAGGTGATATAATGTTAAAAGGATTTTATACCACAATCCCTTCCTTCACCTCTGTCTTTCCCTTCGACATCTCTCGAAAATGAATTAAACTTGTATCAAATACTACGCAGGCTTAGCCCCCCTCCTCCCAAAAAAATATTTCTTAGGAGTGTTCTTAGCCGACCACATCCTCAGCCCCTCCAAAAACATTTTGTAGCCCCCCCCCCCCCTAGTTTTATGAGCTGGCTACGGGCCCGAGTTTAAGGCGGTGACTAAGTGAGCAAGGTGCTGACTCGCTAGCCTGGAGGTCGGGTGTTCGATCCCTACATTGGCCGAGAAAGTTCATCTCGATTTTCCGGCGTGATTTCCCCTTTTCAGTGATGCAGGATGAGGGCCTGACAAGGACAGCTGCCTAATCGTTCGGATGGGACAAAAAACCGAGGTCCCGTGTACACATTGGCGCGCACGTAAAAGATCCCTTGGCAGTTGGAATTCGATATAAGAGTAGGCCGTACCGCCGCTGCCCGGGCAAAATTTCCCTCATAGCACACTGTATGGCGTATGCCCGTCTTAATTAACCCAGGTCAGGTGCAGAGTGGGACGTTAAACCCCATTTCACTTCATTTCATTTCTTTTACGCGCATGTCAACGTGTAGGCTACTCGGTGCCTCATCCAGACTACAAGACAACATTCCTTGTCGGCACTCGGCCCTACACCACTGACAAGTGTGGAAACACGCTAGAAAATCCTGATGATACGAACTTCGGGACATTGTGTTTGTCCACTATCTTAACCCGTATCTCATATTTTGGGGGGTAATATATCATACATCAATTATTGTTTCTTGTGTAATCGTAAAATTACAAGTTGCTGTTAATTACAGTTGTTATAGCAACGTCTCTCGTGGTTTCACTTTATTCTAGGAGGCGGTAAGAGAAACACTTACTAGAGAATTTGAAGTATGTTGTTGTATCGTTGTTAAAGTCATTATACGCTGGAATATCCCTGCTTCCCTCATTATTATTATACGTTTTATTTTTCTTTCCCACGAGTCTTGTAAGTAGTTCCGGGTCAGTACGTCAACAGGTGACGGCGTATCGGTCACGTGCAGATTGGAAGTAAATCCCCGGTGCCACCTGTCGGGGAGATAAGTCTAATCAAGTGCAGAATTAAAGATAAGCAGTATTATGTTTAAAACAGATATAATGTAAAAATACAAGAGAAATTGATAACTGTGTAATATTAGCTTTGGCCCTTGGACATCTATTCATACTCCTGTTTGATAAGTCTACACCCAATGCATAACGTTTGTGTTTTAATTAGCACGACGGTTGTCTGTGTAACAACGGGTTATGTAACAACTGGATGATAAAGACGGGGTATACGCTATACAATGTGCTATGAGGGACATTTAATAAAGACGGGGTATACGCTATACAGTGTGCTATGAAGGACATTTAACCCGCTAGGTCAGTGGTTCTTTTAAAGACACACCAATATGTACACTAGACTTTTGTCCTGGTCAGGCGCTCCGCACTGCAAGAACTTTCTAGGTCAACCTCGGGAGCGAATACGAGATCTCCAGGCTAACGTCCTACTCACCGAGGCACAGCGACTCCACGAAGGTTGTCCATTCGCCAACTATCCTTAACGGGAACCCCCCTCCTTGGGTTCTATTCTGATGTGAACCGTGAAAGTACCCCCATGTCGATGTATGTGGGAGGGCCGGGAATAATGTCGAGTGTGGTTTGAGTGGTCTCCAGTGAATGATAGAGTGGTGCGGGTGGTCCCGGATGGTTCGAATGGTTCGCATGGTCCTTGGTGGTTCGGGTGATTCCGGGTAAGTGCTAGTGTGGTTCGGCTGATCCCTGGCGGTTGGTGTGGTCCCGGGTAAGTGCTAGTGTGGTTCGGGTCCCTGGTGGTTCGGGTGATGCGGGGTAAGTGCCAGTGTGGTTCGGGTGATCCCTGGCGGTTGGTGTGGTCCCGGGTAAGTGCTAGTGTGGTTCGGGTGATGCGGGGTAAGTGCCAGTGTGGTCCTTGGTGGTTCGGGTTATCCCGGGTAAGTGCTAGTGTGGTTCGGTTGAGCCCTGGCGGTTCATGTGGTCCCGGATGAATGATGGTATGCACCGTAGCTGTCAGTCATATCATAAACAGAAGTCATAAAATGGGATCGATACGATGTATTGTCAACACGTCATGCGGTACAATAGTAAGCACACCCTGCATCGTGTACATCACTTGTCAGTCAATGGTAACATACGTCCATAGCATAAAATAATTCAACGAATTTGATCAAGCCGATGTTCTAAAAAAGAATAAGCATATCCAACACAATGTACAATATTGTAGAGAGAGAGAGAGAGAGAGAGAGAGAGAGAGAGAGAGAGAGAGAGAGAGAGAGAGAGGGATGGGGTTTAACGTCCACTCGAACAAACTAGGTCATTTCGGAACTAACATATGGTTTAATTTTATTCCAATAATTCGCTTGCGCGTAGGGATCTTTAGCAGAGGGAGGAAACCGGAGTGCCCGGGGGAAACCCACGAGGTTGAGAAGGCGCCCCTATCTCCATGCCACATACGCTGGCACCAGGGATCGAAACCACAGCCGCAAGCCAGAGGTGACCGGCCAGCTAGAGGTCAAAGCGCGGCACTCTAGACCACTAGGCCACCCCAACGCCCCGTGAAATATTGTAGCAGCTAGCCATAACAAGTCTACGAATGAGATCAAGCCAGTGTTCTAAAAAAGGAATAAGCATATCCTGTATAATGTACAACTTCTGTCACACAAATGATCGCTATGAAATATCGTAGAGGCCAGCCATAATATAAACCAAGTGAAGGATCAATACGCTATATTGTGATGTAGCCTGCAACAAGATTAAACCCTGTGTAATAATTTATTAATAAAGCAGTATAATGAAGAATCGTAACGTCACGGTAGGTTGTCACGACAGAAACTCGTTCACTTTAATTCCTATCTTCATGTTTTTTTGTCTAGTCGTGTTGATACCTGACCGGGTATTCATCTATTGTTATATTGCCTGCTGTTCACATGGTTTTAAACAATAACTTATTGCATTCATAGAGCGTCTCTATTTTATGTATTTATGTATTTATACAGAGAGAGAGAGAGAAAGAGGGAGAGAGATAGAGAATGGGGAGGGTGTGGGGAAGAGAGGGAGAAAAGGAGCGAGAGGGAGCATGAGAGAGAGAGAATGAGAAAGAGAGAGAGATAGAGTGAGAGAGAGAGAATGAGAAAGAGAGAGAGAGACACAGAGAATGGGAAGGGAGAAAAGGGGGAAAAGCAGAGCAAGAGAGAGAGGGAGAGAGAGTGAGAAAGAGGGAGAGAGAGTGAGAAAGAGGGAGAGAGAACGACAGAGTGTGAGAGATAGAATGAAAAGGTAAGTGGGATTGAGACACAGAGAATGGGGAGGGTGTGGGGAAGAGAGGGCGAAAGAAAGAGGGAGCAAGAGAGAGAGAGAGTGAGAATGAGGTATAGAGAACGACAGAGTGGCAGAGATAGGAAGAAAAGGAAAGTGGGATTGAGACACAGAGGGAGTGGGAGAGACAGTACAAAGAAGGTTGAGAGACAGAGAGATAGAACGAGAGACAGTGGTTTCCTCCAACTGCCTACAGTTCAGCCATCTTGAAATTCAAGTGGCTAACGGGACTTTCGCAATAAATGAAATGAAATGAATTGGGGTTTAACATCCAACTGTTCTGATCCGACTGGGCTAATGAAGGCAGCGGCGCCGTGGCCTAACATTATATCGAATTCCAACTGTCAAGGGATATTTTAAATACACGCCAATATGTACACGGGACCTCGGTTTTCCGTTCCATCCGAACGACTAGACAGCTGTCCTTGTCAGGCCCTCCGTCCTGGACTAACTTTCTCAGCCAGTGTAAGGTTCGAACATCCGACCCAAGGCTAGCGAGCCAGCGTGTTACCCAACTTAGCCACTTGAGCCCCTTCTCAATAAATGACCCTAATGGGACACCTATGCATTTTAGTGTTTGTTAATGTTATTTTCTGATATACAAGCTTGAGTCGGACGAATGGTTCACGGCTGTAGATCGAAGATCACAATGTTAGCTATCGTGCACTCATCTTATGAATGAGAGTGACAAACTCTTGTCGGTAAAAATACAAACTGAATAAGTTTACATGGAATAATGGGAAGTGGTACGCAATGTTCCGGAAATAATAACATATATATTGGAGAATGACAAGAGAGAGAGAGAGAGAGAAATTGGGTTTAACGGCCACTCAACACAAACTAGGTCATTTCGGGACTAACATATGGTTTAATTTTATTTCAATAATTCGCTTACGCGTAGGGGTCTTTAGCAGTGGGAGGAAACCGGAGTGCCCGGAGGAAACCCACGAGGTTGAGAAGGCGTCCCTATCTCCATGCCACATACGCTCACACCAGGGCTCGAAACCACAGCCGCAAGCCAGAGGTGACCGGTCAGCTAGAGGTCGAAGCGCGGCACTCTAGACCACTAGGCCACCCCAACCCCCCGGAGAATGACAAGGAATCTAAACAGTCCTGTTGGATGACAAAACATCAATGGCGTCACATGTATAGACACAGTAAAAGGTTTATTAACAATATCTAATTCACCGAAATCAGATTTATAAAACGCTTAGAAATAATTAATGCAGTATCAGCATATTACCTTTCTTGTACAATTAGAAAGCGGAAGTCCCAGGGGACCGGAAGTAAATAGAACGGAGTGAATAAGAAAAGATATTTACAGCGGGATTAAATATTTGAAGTGGCAACCTCTGGGGACGAGCTATAAATGGGCGTGAAGTAGATGTTATTATTATAGTTAACTGTTAAAATCTTAATCTTTCTATTTGGTCTTGTTTCACGATCTTAACAAATCAAATCCCCTGGGTCTAGTTCGTGGTAACATTGAATCCTGGGTAAAATGGTTCCTTTCATCGATCTGTTGGCTGTCTCTGGAGATCTGTAACAATAGTCTTATTCTAAATACAGTTAAAACGCGATCTTACATATAGGATAACCCAGATGTTATAATTGTATGATCAACTTTTGTTTCAACTGTGTATGCTGTCCTTATAGTATGGAGGAGGGGGGGTAATTTCAATTTTTATGCTTTTCAACATAAACCCCTGCTTACAATATGGAGAATATAGTAAAAAACAATAATAAAAAAAAGAAATGTTGTTTCCGCCCATATTAACCCCCCTGTACATGCCCTCTGAAAATTTACCCCCCGAATTTAACAGATTTTTTTCAATTTTGTGCTTGAATTACATCAAATAGTGGCTTATCCTGCAACTGTTTAATGGTTTTTGACGGTGCAGAGTCCAAACATGACCTCAGAAATAATCTTTGAAAATCCAATTTGGCCGAAATCCAATATGGCGGTTAAAATCGACCATTTTCTGTCATATATAACCAATACAACGCAATAATATGTTTGTAATATGTCTTTTTAAAGGTTTTCGAGGGTGCTGATTAAGAATATATGGTCAGAAATAGAACAGGAACATCCAATGCGGGGGTAATACCATATGGATCTACACCTGATACATCTGACCAACGGTAATGCCAGGTCTGATGAAATGTTTTACTCATGTATTTCCAGACTGCGACTAAATAATGTAGGAAGCCGATCACAACACGCCCCGCAGCACAAAAGCAGCTAGCATCTAGGCTGTACATTGAAAAACCCAGTTTTCCGAATGGTGTTCTTCCTACAAAAACTGTTATAGTGAAAAATATAATCAGCACCCTCGAAAACCTATAAAAAGACATATTACAAACATATTATTGCGTGGTATTACCCCCCTAATTTAACCCTATTTGCAGATTTTTTTCAATTTTGAGCTTGAATTACATCAAATAGTGGCTTACCCTGCAACTAGAGGGCATGTACAGGAAGGTTAACTGGCTACGGGAACAAAATTTCAATTTCTTTATTTTTTTGTTCTGCATTCTCCATATTTTGAACAGGGGTTTACTCAAAATTGTGATTAACAACCCCCCTACTTATAGTGGATGAAATGATATAATAAAATCTTATCTTAGTACACAATTAGCAGATTGGTTTGAGCGGAGTGGGGTAGGGGTGCACAAGATTAGGGCCCCGAAACATGTCCAATGAGAGGGATGTGCAGCTCGTGAAGTACCAGGAGGCTATAAATATCCAATTATTTTTTTTTTGCATACGCCGGCATGATTGGTATTCGTGCCACAGAACCCCCAATCGAATGTCCTACTATGGCTATGAATGGTTAAAGTTTGAACCACCATTTTTCATACCCCTTGCAATCTGTATAAATACACAAGTTAATGAATGGAGTACCCCAAGGTTCCGTACTTGGACAAGTGTTATATACTGTAAGTGTTGCCAGTATTCTAAAAATCTGATTGAAACAAAGACCTATATTTCATTTCGTATTATCATCCTTTCGATGGCCTTTACTCATTCAAGCGGCTTTTGAACTTATGACGTCAGACAGTGTTTAATCAATAAACGTTGACGTTTCTAGGGGTTTGTTTACCCACAGTTCCGTGCATAGCACGCTAATGTCCCACATCAATTCCAACGCGAGTTATATAACAACTTTTCCAGATCCCAGTGTTGTGACAAGTAAAACGAAATTTTGAACTTTAAAAAACGAAACGAAATAGGATCTGTGTTTTAATCAGATTGGTATTCTAACGAAACACAATCGCCTGTATCACTGATATGAAATAACCAATTTCACAGTTGATTTAAAATCCCGTATAACAAATGACTTGCTTAAACTGAACGATGTAAAGACAGAAGTCATGTTATGAATCATCAAATTAATAACTTCGGAACAGAAGTCAAAAACAACCGCAGACTGCATCAAATTGGTTGATGCCCTGAAGCATCTTGTTGTGTATCTTGATCCAGAATTCAGCATGGAGAAACAAGCCAATCATAAAAGATGCAGTACGTGCGCTGGTTCGATCTTTAATCTTATCCAGACTCGACTACTGAGTTAGCTTTCTGTCTGGCATGAACAACTGTCTTATACACAAATTACAGCTCGTGCAAAATACTGCGGCCAGAATGTGGGACAATCCAGTAGAATTTGCCATATCACACCGCCGTTAAAGGGTTACCATTGGCCTCCAATGGAAAGCAGAATCAAGTTGCAACTTCTGTACATAGCTCTCAAAGCTTGTTTATTATGTCCTCAAAGAAATCGTCGATCCCAACATGAACTGCGTCTGGTGATTCGGCCACTGGTGCTTCTCATGTACTGTACCAAACCTATGGAATTGACCATAAAGAATTCACAATCGTTCGGCTATTTTAGGAAGTAGTTAAAGACTCATCTTCATTAAACTGCTAACTAACATTAAGTATGCATTTATTTCGGGATAAGTGGAGAGCTAAATGCGCCCAGAACTTTATGTTTGATCTAGCTATGCTTTATATAAGAACTCACCAGTATTATTACATGTATATGAAGGAGTGGGAAGATTGTCTAGCTCCGACACATTAACATTTACCTCGTCGGCCCTTCTCAAGATAACTGGTATTGATAATATTAGTGAGATTCATGGTGGTGCCAGAGATTGGAGTGCAACTGTTGTCCGAATATGAATACTGAATATGAATATTGAATAATGAAAATGAATATATAAATACTGAATATGGATATTGAATATGAATATTGAATATGACTGCCGAATATGAATAGTGAGTTATATATGTTGGATAAAGTATTAAATACGATCAGTGGAGAATCTATTGTATAGAAGATAGGGCACGTGCACTGAGATGTGCTTGCAGTAAGACCATTCTCATGTGCAACCAGTCTACATCAGCGATTGTAAGGTTGTGGATTGCCGAATGGTTAGCTCATGCGCGCTGCATAATAAGGTCAACTGGTAGGGTCACCTCGTGACAACGAGTAGGGTCACCTGTCGTTGGTGTCCTCACACTGCGAGTTATTGAAATAAAATAGAACTACATGTTAGTCCTGAAATGACCTAGTCTGTGTCTTTGTGTCGGGTGGGTGTTAACCGTCTCTCTCTCTCTTCTCAGATTTACACGAATTCCACTCTTATGTTGCTAGAGTCGGTAGTAAATATCCAAATCAAACCAGCCAAAATCAAGACGTAGTTAACGACTTACTTTTCCATCTCTCTGGATGCGATTTGTGTCGTTGGTTTAAAGTTTTTTCACCCCCCCCCCCCTTCCCCGTCTCATATGAGAACATTACATGGCTCCAATGCGTAGTCAATACTAACTAAACTCTTCTCAACCTAGACACCTCGCGGTGTCTAGGACTCTTAGATGGTAACCCTCTGGAATCTAATCGAAGTCTGCTGAATTCTCACGAGTATCCTAATTTTGTATCAACTGGTTTTGGACATTCAATTATCTAATTGGTCAAACATGATGTAAATAATTAGAGAGATTGGTTAATTGAGCCCAATGACGTCAAAACACACCCTTATATGGTTATAGAGATATCTGTTATCATGTTGTTGACATATAGAAACAGCTATGTTTTGTTTCTATAACTCTTTTTTATATAACAATATGTCAATCAAATGTTAGTTGATTTCAGTACACACTTGCATATATGTGAATATGTTAGAAACATAAAACTATATCTTATCTCCTCATTCCTTGTCTATAATCTTTAAAAACAATGTCACCACGACTATATTGCTACATGCGGTCTATTGGCAGATACCGATCTACCTTACCATTGCCCAACTTTTGTCAGTTATATATTGCTGCTCCGATATGCTACCCTTCAGCATGTTCCACAACAATCGGATTTAAACACATTCTGGGGGGTTGGGATGGCCTAGTGGTCTAGAGTGCCGCGCTTCGACCTCTAGCTGGTCGGTCACCTCTGGCTTGCGGCTGTGGTTTCGATCCCTGGTGTGAGCGTATATGGCATGGAGATCGGGGTGCCTTCTCAACCCCGTGGGTTTCCTCCGGGTACTCCGGTTTCCTCCAACTGCTAAAGACCCTTACGCACAGGCGAATTATTAAAATAATCTTATAGTTCACAATTTTGTTTTACTTGTCTTTACTACACTAGGATCTGGAAGAAGGGTTGTTATCATTGACGTGTTCTAAATGGTGTGAGGGATTAGCCAATGATACGGTCTGTTACGGTGAGTTTTAGGGGTATTCTGCACGGAGGTGTGGGTAATCCACTATTAACACCAATGCTGATTGGTTTTAACCAAATGTTTGGCGTCATATTTCAGCCGCTCGTATGACCCCTGACCAATCTCACAGCGAATTACTTACGAATTATCTCTGTCACAGATGACTGTCGACAACACGTGCATTGACTTCACGTGACGATAGTCATTGGCTCAATGGCTCTGCTTCGGGCAAAATGATGCATTTTACTCATTTTAATACCCATTTACACTAAATAGAAAACATTTTTTAACTACAAATACTTCAAACGTTTTTATTTATTTTTCTTATACGTCAAAAAAATGTTTGAGAATTTAATTTGTCGGAGTAAAAAAGTTAATATGCCGAACTCATTAATTCTCGACGATGTCATGCTTATCGGTGATTGTAGCGGCCAAGCGAATATTCACCAGACGCTCGTATGACCCATGACGTGACCGATAGCAACAACCGGTCAGATCTTCGGAGAACGCTAGATCGGAGACGGTCCTACGCAAATTGTGACGTCATATGTGAATTGTGGGTTAGGGTAAGGGTTAGTCTTGATCATGGGTTAGGGTTAGCCCTGTTTACATCTCGGGATTTTGACCAAATCCACAGGTCCTAGCCCTTACCCTAACCCATAATCTATATATGACGTCATATGTGCTAAAATGCGTAGGACCGTCTCCGATCTAGCGTTCTCCAAGATCTTCATATAACGTAGGCCATCGAAAGTATAAAAAAAACGAAACGAAATATAGATCTGTATTTTAATCAGATTGGTTCCACGCAGAAATGTAGGCGTCGGTAAAAATAATGATGGATCGGTCAAAGGGAAATAACTCCACTCATCTTACTTCAGAGAACACCCACGCCACCCCTATCATCGCCTTTCTGTAGTTACATGTGATAACAAGAATCTCGTTAAACTGTTCCAAATATTTAGCTATTAGATATCTTAGTTTCAGTAGAAAATTTCCCTGACAGATGTACATTTGGTAGGTTGGGTTATTATTTTACACATGTACATGCATAAAAGACCGGGAACTAACGATTTGCAAATTTAAATTGCCTCGCTTGAAAGCGAGATATATAGAAAAAGAATTGGGGAGGGGGGTAACGTCCACTCGACACAACCTAGTACATTTTGGGACTAATATATGGTTCAATATTATTTCATTAATTCGCTTGCGCGTGAGGGTCTTTAGCAGTGGGGGATGGGGGAGGGAAGCTGGCAGACCCGGAGAAAACCCACGGGGTTGGACAGGCGACTCTAATCATTGTCACGTACAAGCCGGTAATTGGAACCACGCCAGCTGACAGCAGTGTGAAGTTGAATAACGAGAGATACACAACCTTGTTATTCGTTATTCAACTTGTTATTCGGGATTCAAATATACAACTGGCCATGACTATTTGATGGATGCCAAGTATCGCACAGCAGTATTTAGGGCGGATTGGAGCCGGGAACCGGCCCGGGCTCCCGTGTCGGAGCGGCCCCCTTTACTGACCGCGCAGCCCCTGGAATATTTTTGAAAAATGAACCCCAAATATGCGATTTGGTGGCATATCTGATTATAATCTCTGTCAAATAATATATCCCGACCATTTACAACCATTAACCTGTGAAATTATCATATGGTCATATTATTAATTAACGTATTATCATTGTATCGTCAAGAGAATGTAACTGGGTAAAAAAAAGGGACTAGTTGAGAAAATTTTGACCATTTGACGGATGAAATTTCCGGATGAAATTCGGAATCACCAATGATTCCGAATTCCATTCCTCACCCACCACACCAGGCCCAGAAAGTATATTATACCAGCCCATTCCAGACTCAAGGGATGGCGCGGAGGCCCGTTGAAACCACCTGCCACACACAACATGATCATCATCGCTCCATGGCCGGTCAAATACCCCCCACCCTATAATGTTCAGCAGAAAAAGCTTTTGGTTTTTTTTAGACGAATTGGACAAATTTTTTTTTTTTTTCATTTTTTGTTCGACCGGCCCTTCGGAAAATCGTCCGACGGCCCAATCCGCCCCTGGCAGTATAAAACACAGCAAAACTAACTCTGGACGAAAACAGTCCACATCGTTAGTCAAGCAGCGAATAAAGAGCTGTTTGTTTTTCATCTCGTTATTCATTACTCAGGTGTCTTTAATGAGGATATTTCAGGATTTAATTCAAAACGATCACTTACTATATAACAATAGAATAATGGATAGCAAAGTATCCCCAAGCAGTAGAAACCTGATTAAAAGACGTATTGTCGGTAACTTCGGGACTAATGTTTCAATGTTATTTTAGCAGTGTAGGTAAATGGAATTGAATCATTGTGGGGCTGGCAATCCTTCATGAGATTCGATAACATTGTTTACAAGGGACTTATGGAGCGCAGTGGGTAAGGAGACGGTAAAATCTAAAAAATAAAGCCCCTTGCAGATTTCGACACAAGTCCCGAGGTGTAAATAGTGTTTGTTGGAGCATGTAATTGTTGACGAGGTTAGGTTAAATGTAAGGGTGAGTGCCTTGCACTGTTTACATCATCTGACCTATTGCCCAAATGTGCCTTAAGTTTATGGGGGTTGGGATGGTCTAGTGGTCTAGAGTGCCGCGCTTCGACCTCTAGCTTGCCGGTCACCTCTGGCTTGCGGCTGTGGTTTCAAGCCCTAGTGTGAGCGTATGTGGCATGGAGATAGGGGCTCCTTCTCAACCTCGTGGGTTTCCTCCGGGCACTCCGGTTTCCTCCCACTGCTAAAGACCCCTACGTGCAAGCGGATTATTGAAATAAAATTGAACCGTGTGTTAGTCTCGAAATGACCTAGTTTGTGTTGAGTGGACGTTAAACCCCATTTCTCTCTCGCCTTAAGTTTAAGCATGGACCTCATTGGTTCAAACCTTACCGTCAAGGCACTTGCTAGTTGTGGAATGGTTGAAGGGGAATAACTCCATTCATTTGTACTTTGGAATCAACCCACACCAAATTTCAATGATATATTGTGTTTAACGTCCTACATGTCTGCACTGACGGGGATAATGGAGACGGACATACTCCAAACCGTGTAGTCGGACGGACATCATTCAAAGCAGCGATACTGCTTATTTTATTTCAATTGCCAATGGTCAAGGTTGTTTTACGTTCATGCCAATGTGTAAACAAGACCACCGTTTTCACATGAATCCTCGTCCATAGGCTGGACAGTGGTGTAGCAAATGGACTTGGCGTCGGGACACAGGTATTGAACGTCAGGGCGAAAATACACAATCGATCTGTTTTCCTGATTTTTTAATTGCGTGACAAAGGAAGACAAAACAGTAAAATAATTTTAGTCCTCATATAATTATTACTTGTCAACTGTGACATTGCGATAAATTAGTTTCAACAAATTAGTTTCAACCCGTGTAGGGTACAAGTAATAATATTGTTTTTTTTATGACATTAAGAACATTTGTGGCATAAATTTATGCTTTCTATTTTTTATTATCAAATTTTCTTTAACTGAGAAGACATATCCCTTTAATTTATGTATCTGTAATGTACTGTATGTTTGTTATAAATGTAATTTATGTGTAATGTATTATGTACTTAATGCATGTGAAATGTAATGCAATTTATGTCATTGATGTGTCTGTAAAATGTAATTTAAGTACATGTATAATGTCAAACGACACATCAGTGCTTGACTACTCCGAGATCAAACACGATAGCAGATGGCGGCCATCTTGTTTACTGTCGCACTACTTTTAAACTGATCTATTTAACCACGGTAAAAGTTGGAAAATGAGGCTTTTTCCATATCCTGTAGGTAGTATAGCTATACAATCTTCTCCATTATATAAAGCTTTCAATGTTTCTATTTGTTTATCTTTAAGTTTAATCGTAGTGACGCCTAAATTAGCTTTAGAAAACTGTACAGCTGCTAAAAAACCTTCTTCCATGGGCGCAGCCATCTTGAATTTGTTACTATTTTCATTTCACTCTGTGACGAGTCTGTGCTATTTTTATATATAAATAGACTCGTGGGAGTTATGCGGATGTTGCAACGTAGAACTTTGAGTAAATTGGTTGACCCCCCAGTTTCAAATATTTATACTGTTTCTTTTGCAAATTTTTAGCAAATGTTTATGTGTAGAACTATTGTAACCTAACAAAGGTAAATTTTTTTACAATTTATAGCGAATTAAGTTTTCGTCTCTGAGAGACGAGCGTAGTATTAAACATGGCGGCTATCTGCCATCATGAGTATTCTTGAAATAGGTACACATGATGTAATCGTATGGTATAATGTATGTTCGGAACTGAACTCGTGAAGATACCATGTGTATCATTAATTATCCTGATTTTGTCCATTCATTCATTATTTAACCTTAATCTTTTTTATTGTTGCTGGTCATATATCAAGGAGGGGGATGTGTTCAGAATTAATGTCCACTGTGTAGTTTTTTTTATCTAAAGAAAGTTGGTTGATATCTTTTTCAAGTGACGGAATGTATAGATAAGTCTTCATGTTCGAAATCATACAAAATGCTACAACTACGCCAACATTTAGAGGGGGATGCCTTAAAAGCCATAGAAGGATTTCCAGCTTCAAAAATCGGCTATGATGCAGTCATCAAACGTTTAGATGATAAATTTGGAGGTCAACGTCGATCAGTATTGATACATTTGGACACAATTCAAATGCGTACAGTTAATTTTAATGATTTGAAGAATTTCGAAAATTTTGTTGAGAGATTAGAACTTAGTATAATCGCACTCCAAGAGAGTGGTCGAACGGAAGAATTTGAAGCAAATTCCATGTTTTTTTGTGTAGCAAGATCGAAACTTTCGCCTGTAAACGTAACCCAATTCAAACGATGGGCCGCTTTAGAGAAAAAAGAAGAAACTTTAATGAATCTACACATATGGTTAGCGGGAGAAATTAGATATCGCATCGAAGCCCAGGAAGAGATAGATGGTTTTCAGTCGAGCAATAGAGCGTCTTCGTCATCGTATTTGCCGTCATATAATTATAGATCGAAATATCCTCAGCCAAACAGTAGAGCCAGAACTTATCATTCGGATTCCAGTCAATACTCCTCGTCGTAATTGTTGTATCGTATGTGATCAAAATCATAATTTTGGTCTTAATAACTGTCCGATGTTTAAATCGTTCACCGTACATCAACGTTGGAATTGTGCTTAAGAGAGACGGTTATGCTATAGATGTCTAAGTCCTACACACCCAGGATGGAAGTGTCTCAATTCAAAGATGTGTTCTGTCGACGGATGTCCCAAGAACCATCACTTTTTATTGCACGGAGGGGGATACTACACAAATAACGCTCCACAAGAGTATGAAAATGCACGACAATCATCGTTCGGACAAGTAAAGCCCACTTCGGTGAAACTACCCAGCAAGCAAAATACGGACGATGCACGTTGTCAATATCCAACCGCGCGTACTCATACGCAATTTAACGAACACGACAGAGTAGCTATGCGTATTATTCCAGTTATACTCCAGAATGGTAATAGAAGGCTTTCATGTAACGCATTGTTGGATGAATGTTCAACCGATAGCTACATTAACGAAAACATCGCTGCAGAATTAGGACTTCGGGGAAAATTAACGCAAACGAATGTCAGTGTTTTAGGGGGGAAAAGGGATAGACTTGTATGTGCATCGAGTAACTTTAATCGTAGAAATAGAACAATTCATTTCGCTCGTACATATTTTATAAGTGATAACCAAGAGCCACATGTGGACTCGTTACTTCGAAGCATGTGGGAATTAGAATCGTCCGGGGTCGTGCCCAATGTTAAGTCGAATACCAAGTCGGAACAAGCAGCAATTGATTCTACAAAAGATTCTCTAACTTATGATACAAACGCATCTCGATATACCGTGGGTATTCCGTGGAGACCTTACGAGCCTCAACTCGAAACAAATTATGCTCTTGCCAAATCGCGGCTCATCAACTTAGAGAAATCATTAATTAGGCGTCCAGTAGTAGCTCAAGAATATCAACGAATCATGAATGAACATTTAGAGAAAGACTACATCGAAGAAGTTTCCACCTACCACACTTCGCAGTTGTTCGTATGGATAAGTCTACAACTAAAGTCAGAGTTGTAATGGACGCTGCCGCTCGCTGTCACGGAAAGTCCTTGAACGACTGTATTTACCCGGGACCCAAACTTCAAAGAGACTTGTTTGATGTCTTGCTTCGCTTTCGCAAAAATCCTATCGCTATAGCCGCAGATATAACCGAAATGTTCCTACAAATTAAGATTAAACCGGAAGATCGGAAGTTCCATAAATTCTTGTGGAGGGACTTAGTTCCAGATGCGCCTATAAAAATATATCAATACAAGCGACTACAAGCCGTTGTTAGAAAACATTGTACATTGAACATTTAAAAATATCCAGCTGGTGCGAACTCCGTTCTTAATTCTATGTACATAGATGATTTATTAGATAGTGTGGATGACGTATCTACGGCCATAGAGTTGCGCCGAGAAATATCTGCAGTTTTATTAAGTGCAGGGTTCAAGATTCGTAAATGGTTGTGTAATGACCCAAGGGTATTAGAAGAAATACCCATACAAGATCGTGTGGGTCATCTTTCAATTGAAGATAACAGTTTACCTTCACTAAAGACTTTAGGCATTTTGTGGGATGCAGCAAGCGACGTTTTTAATTTCGAAATTCAAGAGCCGAATGATGTAACTTTAACTAAAAGACATGTAGTTAGTCGAGCTGCTACGTTATTTGACCCATTAAGTTTTCTGTCGCCCTTTACTATCGGCATCCAAAAGACATGGGTCCAAGGCCTTCATTGGGATGACGCATTACCCGAAGAATTAGTAAAGCCATGGGAGAAATGGTTTCGCGAATTACCCCAACTGCGCGAAGTGAAATTTCCGAGGTGCTTAGTGAAGTCGCATTCGAAAATTACTCGTAAATCGATTCACAGTTTTGCAGACGCGTCTGAAATGGCGTACGCAGGAGCTTGTTATTTACGTTGTGAATATGAAGATGGTAGCATTTCTGTCGTTTTAATCGTTGCTAAAACGCGTGTCGCGCCATTAAAGGTGATTTCAATTCCTAAATTAGAATTATGTGGGGCTGTCTTAGGTCTTCGTCTAACTATTACAACATGTGAAGTATTAAACATTTCGAAAGACGAAGTGACATTTTGGTGTGACAGCCAAAATGTTTTATACTGGTTAAAAGGCGAATCTCGTAGTTATAAACCCTTTGTTTCGCATCGAGTCGGAGAGATTCACGAGAATTCGTATCCTAATCAGTGGCGGTATTGTCCAACTAAACTTAATAGTGCTGATTTAGCAACCCGCGGGATATCTGCAGAAGATCTTATTCATAGCGATATTTGGTGGTACAGACCTAACTTTCTTCATGAAGATTCGTCGTCGTGGCCAGATGTTCTCATAGTGTCAAGTTCTGTAGAGACCCAAGAAGAAGTTCGTAGTCATTGTTCCAAAACTTTTGTTATCACCCCTGTTAATCAAGAATAAGGTAGATTGTGCCCATCGAGATTTTCAAATCTTACCAAGTTATATCGGATAACTGCTTGGATCTTTCGATTTATCAATAACATTCGTAATCTAGACAATCGTGTAACTGGTAATGTACTTACATCGTCAGAGATAGATAATTCTGCAACCTTTTGGTATAAGTTCGCACAGCGGGAAGCATTTCTTGAAGAAATCAGGGACTTAGAAAAAGACAAGGATGTTCAGAACAATTCGAATTGTTATCGCTTAATCCGTTTAAAAATGATTAAGGTGTTCTTCGCGTTAACGGTCGTTTGTGTCGTGCAGAGACTTTATCTTATAACGCGAGATATCCTATTATCTTGCCTACGAAGGGAGACATTACTCGTCTTATCGTTTATAGTTATCATGAGAAGGGAAATCATGAAACAGGTACTTATCTACTATCGGAACTTCGAACTAAATTTTGGATTATTCGTGCTTAAGTCGATTCAACATAAGTGTAATACATGTATTCGACGTAGGACAAAACCTGCCCAACAAATAATGGCTCCTTTGCCTAAAATGAGACTTGGTGAACCTATGCGCGTAGATTATGGGGGACCTTTCCTAACCAAGCAAGGAAGAGGAAAAGTTCGAACTAAAAGATATATGTGCTTATTTACTTGTTTAGTAACGCGCGCCGTACATATCGAAATGGCTTGGAGTTTGGATACCGACTCTTTTTTATGTGCTTTCAATAGATTTGTAAGTCGTCGTGGAAAACCGGTTCAGATGTTATCGGATAATGGCACTAATTTCGTTGGGGCCAACAGAGAACTGGAAGAGTTATTACAACGGTTAGATAAATATAAAATAGGCAACTCGATGTCAAATATGGGAATAGACTGGCAGTTTAACCCACCTATCGCGCCTCACTTTGGTCGAGTATTTGAAGCTTTAATAAAGTCCGCTAAACGTGCAATGAAAGCTATTATCGAAGACGCAGATGTCACAGATGAGGAGCTCATGTCGGCAATGGTAAACGCAGAAGGTCTTTTGAATTCTCGTCCATTGTGTTACCAAGGAGAAGATTCGACTGATGAGCCAGTGTTAACGCCAAACCATTTTCTTATAGGGCAACTTGGTGGAGAATTGGCGCCAGAATCTACAGACTTAACTCCACACAATCTTCGTAATCGTTGGCGTAGGGTACAAGATCTAGTATTACAATTTTGGAGACGTTGGTTGGGGGAATTCTTACCAACTTTAAACGCTCGTAAAAAATGGCGTACTACACACAGAGACTTTAAAGTAGATGATATGGTTATTTTAATAGATCCGCAAACTCCAAGAGGAAAGTGGCCATTAGCTCGTATTGTTAAAATCTATCCAGGAAGTGATGGACATGTGCGCGTGGTCGATGTAAACACAGGAAAGAACACGTACAGGAGAGCAGTGACTCGTCTCTGTCCTCTTAATAACGAATAATCGTATAATCGGTATAGGGACATCGTTCGTGTAGATTAAATTAAAGTGACCTTTTATCGAAATAGTTTTTAAAGACAGTAATGGTTGATAGAACTTTAATCGTGGTTCATAAGTTTCATTTATTGTATATCGTTAACTTCATCGTTTTTGTAGATCTTAGTCGTTTTTGTTGATGTTCAATGTATTTCTCATCAAGGAGGGGGATATGTTCGGAACTGAACTCGTGAATCATTAATTATCCTGATTTTGTCCATTCATTCATTATTTAACCTTTATCTTTTTTATTGTTGCTGGTCATATATCAAGGAGGGGGATGTGTTCAGAATTAATGTCCACTGTGTAGTTTTTTTTATCTAAAGAAAGTTGGTTGATATCTTTTTCACGTGACGGTGTCAAGGTAACGGCCAGGGGTGACCATTATTTAACTGTATGGAACTGAGAGAGTGCTTTAGTTATTTAGAAGGATAGGGTCGTATTTTGTTCGCTGTTAAAATCGTATAATATATATAGATAGAAAAGAATAGTTGTGTACTGTTTTGTGTTCATATTCGGAACAATGTAGTTGATGACTAGTGTAATGAAATTTATGTATACTGTAATTGATGTTTAGTGTAATTGATATACATGTGTAATTAATGTATCTGTAATTTCTGAGATGTATAGTGTACCGTAAGTGAAATGTATGTGTAATATAATTGATGTATCTGAAATTTATGTATATATATAATGTATCTGTAATGTAATTGATGTATAATGTATGAGAAGTTTTGTTAATGGGAATTGTTCATGACAGCTGTTGTTTGCAGTTGTTCGAGTGAATTTCGAAATTACACTCACAGTTAAAGGATTTCCGACACTTGGGACACATAAAGGGCTTCATGTCATCGTAGACTTCATAGTGGAGCTTCAGATTTGTCAGATGTGTGTACGATTTATCACAAACGTCACATTTAAACGGTTTCGTTGATCTGTGAGATTTCTTGATATGAATGTAAAGATCTGGAAAAACGGTAAACAACTGACTACAAACATCACAATTAAAAGCACTATGACTCCTCATATGGTCTTCAATGTCTGTCCTATCAACAAACATTTTTTCACATATATGACAGATAAAAGCTCCGTGAGCACCTTTCATATGAGTATGAATATCGGACGAACGACTAAAAAAATGACTGCACACGTGACATTTGAAAGGACCATGTGTTTTGGCATGTTCTTTTAAAGAACTGTAATAGGCGAACGTCTCCTGACACACATGACACTTGTATACCTTTTTACGTTTACCTTTTACAGGTTTTTTGGGTTCCGTCTTCATCGAAAACATTTTACCACAATTTACACAAGGATGAACCCATTTCTCTTCCAGGGATGGGTTCGTATTCTTACTGGCTATCTCTTGTTTAACGGTTTTGTAACATATTTCATGAAATGTACATTCTGTCTTCCCTTCCTCCTTAATGTGTATTTTACAATGTTCTTCTAAGTCTGTGTATAATTCAAACATTTTCTCGCATAAATTACACTCGTGGATTCTTCCATCATGATCTGTTTTCTCTTCTTCAACGTGTATTTTACTATTATTTTCTACGTCAGTTATTTTTTCTCCATCAATTTTCTCTTTTTTAACATGTATTTTACTATGGTTTTCTACATAAGTTATTTTATCTTCAAGGTTTATACTGCAGGCTCCATCTAAATCATCAGTTTTTTCCACTTTAGCATGGCTCTTGTGGATGTTTTCAATATCATCAGTTTTTTCTACTTTAACATATATGTTGTGAAGTTTTACGATACTGTCAATATTTTCTTCTTCAACATGGAACCTGTGGAAGTTTTCAACATCGTCATTTTTCTCCATTTTAACATGTATTTTATTGTGGACTTCTAGATCTCTGTACTCTTCAAAAATCTCATCACAGACAACACATTGATGAAAGGTTATAACATCATTAGTTTCCTGGAATATAAGAAAATCTCATCACAAACAACACACTGATGGAAGGTTTAACATCGTTTATTTAGTTTCCTGGAATATAAGAAAATCTCATCACAAACAACACACTAATAGAAAGTTTTACAATCATTTGTTTCGACTAAATTTTAAAAGTTATAACAACATTAGTCTAATTTAAAAGGGCAATATCAAGAGTTAAAAACTGCATAATATGAGGGAAATTTGCTTACAATGTCAGTCGAATTTCTCCAGTCTGAACCGCAATATTAGTTTTAGAATTTAAGGCCTAGCCTTGATAACATTACTAAAGTCTGTACAATAAAAAACAAAGCCTGGATTATCAATTTTTGGATTAAATCATCAATGAGAGTTGAGTAGCACATCAGATTTTAATCCAGTAAATATCACAGGCTAGCAATGGTCTGGTTAAGCTAATGAATGAATGTCTTATTAATAATTTAGATAAAATTTCAGGCCTAAAGAAAGACCTGCAATAGGCAGATTTAGCTCTTGCATAATGTATGTTTAATAGTTTGAAAGTTATAACAATATTATATTTCTCAAGGGGGGTGGGATGGTCAAAGGGCGTGGTTTAAAATTCCCAGATGTGCGTGACAAGGAATAACCCACTGGTTGAAATAAGAATAGGACCATATGGTTAGTTCCGAAATGACCTAGTATGTTTTGAGTGGATGTTAAACCCCACTTATCTCCCCAGTGTCATCGCCCTTAAAGACCCTCCCCCCCCCCTGGACACTACTACGTCTGTCAAGAAACTCCATAAAAAATTTCTAGCATTCTGACCTCCATATGTAATTAGCAACTATTAAACGCAATTTAATTAGTAACAAGTGGTTGTCAAAGATAAAAAAGTCATTTTTCGTACAATCAGGGGTTATAATCCAGGTTGCTACGTACCTATACGAAGAAATATCAGAATGCACCAAGAACATTTAGTTACAAACATAAATTTCAATTTTCATCAAAATCAGATTAGAGTGTCCACAAGCTACAAAATGATTTTTCATACAATCCTGATCCATTATCCTTAATGTTACATAATGCATATTCCTGAAGCAATGGCCCGAAAAATCCCTCTCTGACCATTGCTGGATTAGCTTCTGATTCTTGAACTTTTGCGGGAGTGTGTCTATTCATCCCTTTCAATCAAAGCTATCACTTAAGTACAGCAACATGACAGTCCTTCGTTTAATCTGGGTCTTTCCTAAAACTTTGGACAGTGATTTAAGGTATTGAAAACGGTGAAAGTATGTTCGTTTCCAAACAGTATTGTTTACATTTTATTCAACTTGATAGCCTTGTTTGTCATGCAATTAGTTTTACTGCAGTATTCTGCTATGCACGGATTAACTGGGCATAATAAAATCGTGAGCCATGACTTAACGTTATATAAACATATTTGGTTCAATATTGGCACTCGTTTTAAAAGTAAAGCTTTTGTAGAGCAGCTAGTCATTGGTTGGTAGTCAGACTACTGACCAATCAAAATTTAAAACAACAATATCCACTGATTACAGCAGTGTGTAATGGGATTACCTCTAATCAAATGAAACACTGCGCGGAGTATGTACATTATGATACATGCCAATATAAACAGGAACAGAGATCTTTGGGAGATAAACTTATATTTTAAATTTTGTGAAAATCGGAATAAAATTGTGATCTGTGAAGTGTCAACAAAGGAATGTGAATGGAAGGAAATGAAATTGAGTTTAACGTCCTACTCTTCTGCTCCTAAACTAGGCTAATGAAGATAGACATAAGCCAAACAGTGTGCTGTGAGGGAAATTTTGCCTTGGCAGCTGCGCTACGGCCTACTCTTGTATTGAATTCCAATTGCCAAGGGATCTTTTACGTACACGCTAATGTGTACATGGGCCTTGGTTTTTCGTCCCATCTGAACGAACTGAATCACTGACAAGAGGAAACCACGCCGGAAAATATGGATAAACGGAAGGAGTGACTGATCAACATGAAAATTGTAGAGTATTAAAATATCCTGTTTTTCCTTACAGGTAGTGATGAGTTATTATGGAATGGTATTTTCGTTGAACTGTTTGCTATTGACACTGGTCGAACTTGAAAAGTTGGAACACTTGCATTCTGAAAAATTCTGCTTGATAATACATCTGTAAAAAAAATTTAGAAAAAAGTTTACTTAAAAGGCGATTGGGTGCTCCTCATATTACATGTTTATGGTCTGTCATGAAGTGAAAGAGGCGTGGTTCAATTCCAAAGCGGTGCGTGACAAGGTGTAAGGTCGCGTGACAAGGTGTAAGGTCGCGTGCCCTCCCCTGAATGTACTAAAGACCTCTACTTTGACTATAATGAATCCAGCATTTCCAGTTTTAAGTGCGACACCAGATGCGATGGTTTGTGATAAAGGTGATACTGGGCTCATTGAAATTAAATGTCCATTTTCAGCTTTCAGCAATACCCTGGGATGGCGATATATCACAGGTCAGGCGATATATCGCTTTATCGCGATATTTTCATTTTTAATCAGAAGTCACGTTAAATCTGCAAAATGATGAGGAGTATAAATTGTCTCAAAACCACATTCACCGGGTCCAAGTTCAGGGACAACTTATCGTATCTTGGGACTTGATTTTGTGACTTTATCACTTTTTCTAGACAGGATTTCTACATAGAGTGCATTTACCCCACAAAAAGAACCATGCAGAAGGTTCTTTCACTTAGTGTTGATAACTACAAGCCATATTTTATAAAGAAAATTATACATAGGGCCTATCTTCTTTAAAATTATACATAGGGCCTATCTTTAAAATTATACATAGGGCCTATCTATAAAATTATACATACATGTAGGGCCTATCTATAAAATTATACATAAGGCCTATCTATAAAATTATACATAAGGCCTATCTATAAAACTATTCATAGGGCCTATCTATAAAATTATACATAAGGCCTATCTATAAAATTATTCATAGGGCCTATCTATAAAATAAATTTAACTAACCCGTGGCAGCTTCAACAATATTCTCAGTCTGTATCATTTTACTATTCAAGGTATTTTCTTCACTGGTTTCATCTTCAACCTGCTCTGATTTTTTACAAACTCTGTCAAGAAATTCATAATTAAATAAAATTTGATTAGATTACAGATCTAAATTATTTCGTTTTGTTTCTTTATACCGGTACTCTTGATGGCGCCGTAATGGGAGGTTGTGTCAGGGGTCATATGAGTACGAGCGACTTTTGACTCTGTGATGTCAGACATTTGATTAACCAATCAGAGTTGATGTTTCTAGTGGGATACTGTGCACCAGATGTCAAAAAATTGCCACAACATTTCAGATTTATATCATTTCGGGTTTTTTTTTTTTTATACTCTCGATGGCCTCCTAAACATGAAGATCTGACTCGCTGTAATGGGAGGTTGCGTCAGGGGTCATACAAGTGGCTTTTGACTACGTGACGTCAGACATTTGATTAACCATCAGCGTCAAGAAATTGCGACAACATACGATTTCATTGGCTAATAAATCAAACATGATGTTTAATGTCTACTCGACACAACCTAGGTCTTTTCAGGAAGATTATATGGTTCAATTTGATTTCAACAATTTGCTTACGCATTGTGGTCTGTACCACTGGGAGGAAACCCGAGAACCTGGAGAAAACCAACGAGATTGGATACTCGACTCTACTCCTTGTCACATACAACCAGGGAATCAAAACCATGCCACTTGAATCAATAACAGACCTTATGATATAAAATACACAGGTTACTCCATTTTCCAACCCAATCCCTCATAATGGTGATTATGGACCTCTGTATATAGGCTGCACATGCGACAGGTAAAAAAAAAAATCAAGCTTAAAGATTTTTTCTTTAAAAACAATATTTTTGTTCAGGCTGCTGAATGGGATTGGACCACAGGCTTAGCCTATGTAAAACACTTCTCACTTTCTTAAAGCTGATAAACCCATTGTTACCTTGAAGTCTTTGATTTCTTAGAAACTTTACTTCTGGTTTTGCTTGGTTGTCTTGATCGTGTGACTTGACTATAACGTGGAGCAGAGGTCGGATCTTGTTGACCGTCTACAAAGTGCTGAAAAATGAAAAATAGAATATGAATTATAATAGACCTGCAAGTATGGGACTATATAATTCTGGAAGATAATTTCTACTTGATACGAGTATCTGACTTGTCTATCGCTTTAAAATTTTTATTAACTTTTTGCAGTTACAGCCAAACAAGAAAGAGTTCAAATTTAATAAATATTACAAAAAGTTTGTTTCCTGATACCAAGCCTGGGAATAAGGCACATGTCACAGGTCAGGCTTTGTCAGGCACTAAACCTCTTCTTGTCATTTTGTCAGGTACTGTTTTGTCTTTTTTAAATGGTATTATTAATACATGTCCAGCACTAAGTTGAAAATGTCAGGTACTATTTCATATTAGTGTCTGAAATTTTATTCGGTATACCTAAAACTGTTATTTCCAGGCCTGCAACTAGGCTACTTGGCAGTTACTTTTGCTATTAGTGCGACGGGAAATACTGACATTAATCACACATTTTACCATTGGTACACGAATCGTGTACCAGTGTCATTTGTAACAAGTAACCAGAATGAGGCAAGACATATTCGACAACTCCTGTCAAACGGTGATGCAATATGCTTATGCAATAGACTAGAATAACAAACAAGACGCTAGAAATTGCCATTTGGTTGAGACTTGTGTCATATTTCTCTGGACATAAGTGATTTGAAATTAGCGTCAAAACGGAATGAATTGAATGGAAATCAGTTTGTTGCGCATGCAGGCCCTAAATATTAGCGATTTAGCTCCTTTAAAGGGACAATAACATTCTTGCTGGCTTGGTAGCTCCAGAAAATAAATAATACCCTTATTCTAAGTACTAGATGTTTAAATGTCCTACCTGCTGTGTAAATTATCCATTACAACCTATTTTACTTGTCCAGAGGGTTCGAAAATATTTTAAAATTCAAGTCACATTTGAAAAGGTTTACGTTAGACTTTTCAAATCAATTGGTTGAATTTTTCCAATTTTTTAAATTAGGCGTGTTAAGATGAAATTTATATCATCATTTAATTGGAATATTCTAAAATAATACGATTTGTTGTCCAGAATGAAGATTGGGACATATTTTTCAGTTACAACAAGAGTGTTATTGGGGCTTTAATCATTAATTTGACATCAAGTAACATAAAAAGACCATAATCAACTCTCATGCCATCTAACATGTATGTGTCTGATTTTCATTGGTTTTATACATGATGATTAACTGCAAAAATTGATACTGAAGATTTAATTATTGTAACAATGTTAGTATTAACGATCAAGGTTTGCTTAAATTAAATTGCTAATACTAAAATCTGGGTTCAGAGTGAGGCAATTTGACTGAAAATTTTAGCATGGTTTCTTTTTAGCAACTATCTTGTTTTTTCCAAAAGGAAGCACTGTCTGCAATTCTTTTTTAATAAGTCAGATAGTTGTACACTTTCTTTTTTTTCATATATATATATATATATTGTCTAGCTCTTTATGGTGTATGATATATTATATAGGTAAATACAACTCCCAGTTAATATAATATAAACTAAATTAAAGAAAGATACCAAAATACTAATTTGACGGTAAGCGCTTTCTGTTCGTACTGAACATGGTCATAAAATAAAAATGGGCCTAAGCCTATAAAGAAAAAAGAGAAAGAAGAAAAGAAAAAGAAAGGAGAGGGTGAGGAAAGAAAAGAAAGAAGGAAGGACCAGTGGTGAAGGCAACATACAGGCTATAGTCTTGATTATATAGCCTCAGTTTGAAATTAAACATCTCAAGTGACTAACAAATCGACCTCGTACGAAACGACGAATACCTGACAACTCATCCCAAAGACAACTCATCCCAGACAACTCATCCCAATAAAAGACAATTCATCCCACTTTTAAAGACAACTCATCCCAAGTCAAAAGACAATTCATCCCAAGTCAAAAGACAACTCATCCTAACTTTTAAAACCCCCCACTCATTCCAAGTTACAAAGAAATATCACAACTTAATCACTAATATGAATTTATTACATCAACAATTTATTAAATTTTATTTTCTGGCATATCAACGTCAGGGCAAACTGATAAATGGGATGTAGTCTGGTCACTAACATTATGATATTTGTCTTTGAAGTGCTTAACCAATTTAATTCGTTTGTAATAGAGGTAAATACTACAACTCAGTTTCGTTAATCGTTGTTTTTGTTGGAAATGCTTCATGATGAAAGAATAAAACAAACACATCTACCAATCTGTTATAACAACAAATGAATTGAAAGTGTTGATTAACTGAATTTTCTTTTAAGTAATTTTATATTACAAGATTCTTAATCAATCCAAATAGTTTGTCTATAATATATTGCATAACTGATAAATTATTCAGCATGATTCTATAACAAAATATATGATGGTTAATATATTAAGTAACCATAAAATAATGAGATAATTGAAAGCCATTCTTTGGTTTGTCACTTGTTACCTTGAGATTAAGATTAAAGTGAAGTAAAACTATTGTCTTTTAATCTAACTGATTGAT
Source organism: Patella depressa (assembly GCA_948474765.1). Lineage (NCBI taxonomy): Eukaryota > Metazoa > Mollusca > Gastropoda > Patellidae > Patella > Patella depressa. The sequence goes on from OX419717.1 coordinate 4,086,819, forward strand.
TGATTGAATGATTGACTGTAAATTAACACTTAATCTTTGATTAAAGTAATCTTTTCCTCAAAGATTCACTTTTTAAGTCACATGTCTAAAGAAGAATCCTACATAAAAAGTAATAAAAGAAAATGTTGAATGCCTTCTTATAATTTGTTAAAACCGATTTAAATCTTTTAAAAAAAATAATGAATTGGATTTGTGTCAGATACACCTAATTTTTTTCTTTGTTGCTATCAAATTTGATGTTTATCATATGTAAATATTTATATGTAATTGAAGAGTAATTGAAATGTAATTGACCATTACATGACTTTTGGAATGTAATTAATTACATTTCCATTACTCATTACTTTTGAAATCTTCCATTACTCATTACTTGACATTAAAGTCTTACCAGTATTACAAGTTCTATGCTGCCATCGTTCACACCCGTCACAGTGAACAGCCCCTGTATTAGGCAAACTACTGATTCACAAACTATACAGCTATCAGACATTTACAGATTAAACTTCCAATATATGTTATATATTATGGACAGGTTGATTAAATTAAATTACATGTATTTACACTTTGTGGGTTGAAAGTTGGTAAACACAAAATAAAAAGTCCTTGTATATTAAAAAGTTAATTTAAAATATTTGATTTCAGTATTTTTATACAATACCCCAGCTTTAACACTTACTCAAATCATTTTAATAAACGTTATAATATTTGTCTTTGAAGTGCTTCACCAATCTGATTGGTTTTGGTCTGAGTGGTCTTTAAAGATAGCAACTGTATTGAAACAAATATCACTTATATTTGTTGGGATGAGTTGTCTTTTATAGTGGGATGAGTTGTCTTTTGACTTGGGATGAGTTGTCTTCTAGCTTGGGATGAGTTGTCTTATATTGGGATGAGTTGTCATGGGATGAGTTGTTTTTGGGATGAGTTGTCTGGATACCGAAACGACTTTGTAACGAAACTGCCAGATTACTAAACATATCAAATGAACAATAAAAAAAATATAATTTCATTCATTTATCCGAAAAACGATGCTGGCGAGCTGATTTTGCAAATAATAAATATGTCTCGATCTAGATATCCATAATAACCTTCGAGCAGACAAACAGATGTTTTGCTTTTCTCCGCTCAGCCAGAATCTCTTCGTTTAACTTCTCGTGTGGTCGTCCACATAAATGAATCCATCGCCTGGCTTTATCGCGTGTTCTACCTAGTTTAGGAAAAGGAATAAAAGTTATTCCTCCCGCCAGTCTCTCTGGGTATCTACTGTCAGAATTACAATTACCCCAAGCACATCTCTTAACCATTATTATGACTGGTTTGTAATAAAATCTTCTTTTGATTTGAGCTGACGGGCAAAATGGCGGACAAAATATAGCCGGCTCGCGCAGAGCCAGAAGTATATAAGTATTGATTGGTTGATTTAATGTTTTGATTCAAAGCTTTAAGTGTCCATTTTACGATTAAATTCGGCAGAAAGACAGTTTTGTTACGGGTGAAAAAAGAGATAGCTACCATTAAATGTTTGCGATAGTACCGAGCGTAGCTTATAATCTCTCGCCTGTATTAGAAATGAAGTTAGCAAACATATTCCTAGCGTCAATATCACGAAACATATTCACTCGGCGAACCTCGTGAAATTCCGGTACCTTGAAACTCAGCCGAGGTTTGACGAGTGGAAACATATTGTTATGTTAATTGGCTTTATATGGAAATAACATATTAAGTGTCATTCCATGAGAAAACCATGCAGAAGGTGATAAGGTGGGGGTCGGCCGATTCGGTTCATATTGTCAGGGTTTGGTGGGTCACCCGCGACTACTTCACAGCCAAAACGATTTGTTTCAAAATTCACTGGTTGTGGAGATACAGTATCCAAAGGTTTTTAACGCTATTTTTACCATTTTTTCGCAAAATTTTGGTCATTTTCCTCGGCGTATTACAGTGCCTAATTCTGCGGCGATTAGGCAAACACTGATATATAATGACAGATAAGGTCTTCTTGTATGATCGATTTTAGCGTTGCACTCCATAACATTATTGATGGGTTTGCCATTTGGTAAAATGTGAAGGGTGTCTATCGGGACTTCGAAAATACTCTTAACTTCGACGGTCAAAATATCCACTGTTCCGGGGTTAGGGGTACCGATGGTGGTATATTTTGGGAGAGGGACACCACTCCTACAGATTTCAAGAATAAAAGTTCTGTGATCTCTCAAGGAAAATGAGAAATAAATTCATGAAAAAAATCAATTTTGGGATATTTTTCGTTCAAAAATAGGTTTATTTCTTTCCAACAAACTGACCAATATCACTAATATACAAGTGCATTGCATAGTTATGTGTACCACTTGGAAGAGCTCACTACTTACCCGAAAAAAACCAAGCTCGACTAAGCTTACGACCCTCGAAGCAGTACTATTATACATAGGGCTGAAAGACAATGAAATACCACACGTCTATTTTAATGCGTACTACTAGAGGGATATAGTAAACTACAGTACTTTCCTAAAAAAAACAAGCACGACTAAGCTTTAGATCCTTGAAGTAAAGCTATTATACAAGTGAACTATTACAATACTGCTCAGATTTCACTTTTTCAAAGAAATCTCCACAAAACTACTCAACAGATTTCCACGATTTATTAAGGGGCCAGAGTACGTTCAAAATATATTCCGAGTTCGATCAAAAATAGATAAACACAACACTTTCAAATTGCTCAAATAAATCAAAGTTTCCAGCGAATTCAATTGGACGAAGACGAAATAAAATATAAACAGTACTAGAACGATTGTCAACTGGATACAGTGACCAAACAGACGAACCTTCCTGATTGATCCCACTAACCAGTGACAGTCGGTACTAGTTATCGCATTAAAACGATGAAATAAAATACAGGGGAGAAGATATTATATGAAATATGCAAAAAAAGAAAAGTATGACGAATATTATATACACTAACATGAATCAATCTGGAATTTACAGTGCCTGTTCTGTGACGCAAACGTAAGGAACGATACATGTAAATGAGAATGGCTATTAGTATGCTTCTACTATTCAAAAAAGGTAGGGGATATTTGATTTGGGGGGCATAATACTAAAATATGCAAATGACTACGAAAAAAGTCACTATAGAACCTAACAGAAGAAGCATTTCCAGTTACATGTGACGCCCAAACGCACCAATAGCTACCGCATGGAATGCAGGTGATGCTTGGGATCATCATGGGGGTCCAACCCAAGATTTGCACGACTCTGACTTTGAATGTTACAGTCATTGTGGCATTGAATTCCAGGGTGGAAACATCAGTTTAATTGTTTTAGTGACCAGAAAACAAATTTTGATATGCGTCGGCTTACCCAAAATGAAAGGTTACGTGCCCTTGGCATGCTACAGATCGGCACAACACAGGCGGTTGTGGCGCAGACGATGAATGTTTCTCAGTCTGTCATAAGCAGGCTATGGTCCAGATACCGTGATACACAATCTGTACAGGACAGACCACGCTCAGGTCGACCAAGGGCGACAACTCAAGCCCAGGATCGATTTATCCGTACCTTGGCCTTGAGAAATCGTGTCATCACAGCAAATCAAATCAGCGCTCGTGTTCAAACAGACACTGGTGTGAGAGTGAGTGGCCAGACGATTCGGAATCGACTGCATAGGGGTCACCTTCACGCCCGACGTTCTCGCGTGATCCCTTGTTTGAGAAATCATCACATTCAGGCAAGACGTCGTTGGTGTAGGGATCGTCAACACTGGGATAATCGACGCTGGAGCAATGTGATGTTTTCAGATGAGTCAAGGTTCACTGTTGATTTTTTGGACAGACGTAGGAGGGTGTGGCGTCGTCGAAACGAGCGCTTCCAAGACGTTAACGTCATCAGACATGATCGATTTGGGGGTGGTTCTGTTATGGTGTGGGGAGGCATCACTGTTGCTGGAAGAACGGCTTTACATGTTGTTGCATAGCGTGTTACAGGCCAGTACTACCAGGACAACATCTTGGCAGTCCATGTTGTGCCGTTCGCACGACGTCATGGCCGCCGTTTCATCTTCCAGGATGACAACGCAAGATGTCACAGGGCCAGGAACGTTACAGTTTGCCTCCAACAACAGAACATCACCACATTACCTTGGCCAGCACTGAGTCCCGACCTCTCCCCCATCGAGCATGTCTGGGACATGCTTGGACAGAGGTTACGTCAACGTCAACAACGTCCTGCCAATGTCCAAGAACTTGCTGCTGCGTTGCAACAGGAATGGGACAATCGGGACCAAAATGACCTTAGACGTCTCATTAGGAGTATGCCACGTCGGATCAATGCTTGTTTGGCAAACAGAGGAGGATTTACCCGTTACTGACTTTGTTGTGATGCTGTGGTAACTTTGCTGTTTGACCCCGGGTATCATTTTACCCTTATAATGGTCAGTCTGTGCCTTACTTAGTCTAACGATCATTTGGAATAAATCGATGAATGTGAACTTCATTTCATTTTGTCATTTGTCTCTTCGTCAGTTTCATTAGGTGACTTTCATAACACTTAAAAATCAAATATTCCCTACTTTTTTTGAATAGTATATAAATTAATGAAAGAATAAAACCTTGTAAGTTAGCAAAATGAGTGATGGATATTAGCAAAATTAGTGAGTGATGGATATTAGCGAGGTTCCGCAAACCTAATATCATAAGTATATAAGAGAAACTCTCTATTATATACTTATGCCGACTTTCAGATATTTACAGAGGAGTATCATGGATAGTGAACTAACTCGAGAAACTCACATCATACGCTCATAGTACATGAAGCCCTATACCTCACTGAGCTGGCTCACCCACGGCGGATCGACCAGGTCGCAATCTGAGAGGATGAGATACTGTGAGCGTATGACATGAGTTTATATCAAGTTAGTTCACTATCCTCGATACTCCTCTGTAAATAACTGAAAGTGAGAAATACCACTCTATGTACGCATACTACACATGGTTGGCTACAGCATAAGCTATAAATGAAACATGGTTGCCTCCAAAACAATTCAATATTGACGACGGTTTACCACAAGATCGGCTGTTTCTCCCAAAATATCACTGAGTGGGAGTGTTTTCCCTCACTGAACTGGGCATTCCCTCAGAGCTGGAACTTTGCTTCACCAGGGTTCGATTTGGAAAACTTTGACTACACTAACCTGATCCTATGGATACAAGAACATTCCACGTCAGAAAGATTTCACGGCTTGTAATAAGATTGATATTTCTATATGGTTTGGTCTTTTTGGTACCATGTAATGGATGCTGACAGCTTCTAGGACATTTCCATCTCACACCCAAGCGATATCGATGAGCAGGACAAATCAGTTTTGTGTCCAGCAGAGGAGTGTTCGTGTCAAAAAGTCCACATCGAAAAGCAATCAGTTCCCACTCAGTTTTAACGTCCCGCGTCGTATATGATTGCTTTCGGGATGTCCTTTGATATCTTTCTTATATTCTTTCAAAAGTATTTTAGAGGTTTCATTCGGGTAGTCACGATTTTAGCCGCATTTTGTCGTTGAAAATTGAACAAATCCACAATCATCTGTGTCAGCCATTTTTTTTTGGAATTTTAAATTTAGGCTGGATACCAATCCTAATATACGATATTTTGTACGAGCGGGTAGGATTGGGAACGAAGCTTGGTGCAAGACATTAAACTAATACAATTCTGAATACAAAGTAACTCAAATTATCGAAATCTGTCTGTTATATCTGAAAAATGAAGTTGTGCGATGTGAGATTTCACGATGGCATTTCGTCTTCTTCCTGGAAAAATCACAGAACTTTTATTTTTGCGATGTATAGGGGTGGTGTCCCTCTATGCTAATATATCGCCTTTATTCGCCCAGACCCCGGAACAGTGGAGATTTTGACCCTCAAAGTTGGTGTGTATTCATAGCACACATAGACACCCTGCATACTTTACCAAATGGCAACCCTATGAATAAGGTTATGGTATTTTACTTTTCATAGGAATTTACATTAGAGCATATACTACTATTATAAGTCGGTTTTCATTTCATGGAAGCTATTTAAAATACAGAAATAAATCGACGAAAATTAACTAAAATTAGCCGAAAAATAGCCAAAATATCCGAAAAATGCATATGGTGCCATATCTCTGCAACCGGGAAATTTTGAAAAAAACTGTTTTGGCTCAGAAGTAGTCAAGAGTAAGTGATCAGATCCTGTGAATATAAACTCGAAGTGCCGACCCCCCACCTTATCACTTTTGCACGATTTTGCATGGTTTTCTCATGGAATGACACTTAAGACATATTATTAATGCAGCAAAATATATATAAATAAACAAAACAATAAAAAACAAACAAACGGTTACCGTAAACTACTAAAATATCACATTTTATCATTAGGATAACTGAGCAAGCAGGAAAGAAAGTGTTCATCAAAAAGCACCCAAATCACTTTAGTGGCAAAATGTTTTCTTAATTCACAGAATCAAGGGATGAATAAACTATTTGACTGCAACATAACATTACCTTAAACATACACATTAACATGTACTTAAAAGATCCTTTGGCACAAGCCTGGAAATAAGGCACCGGTCACTGAAAATGTCAGGCACAGATTCAGGCTGTGGTTTCGATCCCTGGTGTGGTGAGCGTATGTGGCATGGAGATAGGGACGCCTTCTCAACCTCGTGGGTTTCCTCCGGGCACTCCGGTTTCCTCCCACTGCTAAAGACCCCTACGTGCAAGCGAATTATTGCAATAAAAATTGAACCATATGTTAGTCCCAAAATGACCTACTTTGTGTTGGGGTCTTTAGCTGTGGGAGGAAACCGGAGTGCCCGGAGGAAACCCACGAGGTTGAGAAGGCGCCCTCATCTCCATGCCACATACGCTCACGCCAGGGATCGAAACCACAGCTGCAAGCCAGAGGTGACCGGCCAGCTAGAGGTCTAAGCACGGCACTCTAGACCACTAGGCCATCCCAACCCCCCGCCAAGTGATGTAGACAAAATGGCACATACATGCAAGGGAATGGTTCTAAAGTTTTCCTACAAGCTGTCAAACTATTGCTGTGTGTATCGTGGGGCCAAATTTTTGTTACACCAGGTGTGTCCCTGATATATTTCTGAAAATAGTACTGAAAATGTTGGCAGCGTGTACAGAGCTTTAGACATACTTCTGAATGAAAATTCCTTTCCCTCCTTGGACGTTTGCGTTTTCCAACACCATCGGTTTCGTCTAATCCACTATCATCAAGTAATTCTTGCATAACTGAACACACCAGGTCTCTGGGGACATTTAGGTGATGGATCTGCAAAACAATGACAATGTATTTAACGAAACATGTACATATGTCAAGATTATACGACACCAAAACTGAGTATATTTAGAGGTCAGTCCATTCTCCTTTCCTTGTGCTTACTGCCAATGATTTAGAGGAAAGTCACAATGCCGTATGAACTTGCATCGTTTGTCTTAATACTGATTTTGAGTAACCATACGTTTCGGTTTTATCAGGACAGTCCCGGATTTTCGGGTCCATTTTATTGTCCTGTCCCGATGCCTCTCACATGCCTAAATGTTCCGGTTATTAAATCGTGTGTTTTTCAATTGAAAATAATAACACCACAAACACATAAACTAGTACCGGTAATTAATATTAATGTATCAAAAAGAGTTTGCTACAAACACTCTTACTTCAGCACACCAATTCTGGTCTAAATTGTTCAGTAATCAGTGTACAATATATTCTGCAAACCTTGACAGGCTCTGGTACCCTAATCTAGATTAGTAGAATTTACTGAGGTGTGCCGAATGTGCACAATACAGGCCTAAAACTGGTGCCTAAAAAAATTACTAATATGTGTCATGTGACAATAGAAATAATGCCTGTCATTGCCTGTCATTGCCTGTCATGCTTTCAATGACCCATAATATATTCAACAACTAGAAATGAATAATTTTCGGGGAGGGGGGGGGGGTCAACGCACACTGTGTCTTACAACTGTGCATGCGCTAAACAATCACACACCAGGAACCATCACACACTGTCACTCCGGTAATCAATCTTTATCTAACCTACCTGTCGTACTTTTTGGTGCATTGCCCTTTGACTTAAAAGGCGCCCAGGTCCTTGGAGTTCTTCTTGTATTACATTCCTTAATCTCGCTATGTCAATGGTATTGTCTATATATTTAATACCCCAAAATGCCATTCTGCGATCTAGAGATCCCAAACTCCAGGAGTATTCGTGAAATTTATCTTGAACGAGGTGAATTATTTCATGTCGTTTAATCCTTCTAGATACATAAGTTTTTAAACATTCCCTCAGTTCTAGGTCGTGTTTCCATTGATCATTTCTGATTCTTAACATTGCATAGACAATAATAATAAAAAACAACAACAACAAAACACCCCAAAACAAGCTTTTAGGCCTAGTATGTAACTAGTTTTCAAAATGAATAAACAATTGACTGGAAAAAAAACAACAACTAAGGGAGACAACTCGCAGTCAGATACCATTCATGACTGGATAACCTAGACAATATGGCAAAGAAATTTGTCACCCCCCCCCCCCCATTTTTCCATTAAAGCGGGAATTTCATATTTTCTAAGAAAGTAAGAACATATTTATATCTAAGTCTTTTGCTTAATATGTTGTCAACTCACTATTATACAATCATAGGCATTACTTTCCACACTTACAAACCTTTCATATCAGAAATAATAACACACGCTTGTTTCCCCGCCCCCCCCCCCCATGCAATAGCTATCTTCAAACGTTTGAATTTGAATTTGAATTGATATTTTTACCAATTTCTCAACTGGCAATAGTTTATTATAGGATTATTCTTTAACTAGGTAGGACTGTTTAAAAATACCGCACGATACTGGATCTTTCCGAACGGACAAATATTTTTCCGTGTTTATAGCCACAATTCTAACCCTAACCCTTCAGAATAGTTTTAGATAAACTTAACCCGAACCCTAACCCTAACCCAAGGGAAAATATTTGTCCGTTCGGAAAGATCCAGTATTGTGCAAAAAGACCATCAATTTTAAGGCTTTAGTTTTAATATCTTTTAAAAATATAACTTAAAAATATGAAATTGCAGCTTTAAACTGCACTGCAGATTGGGAGGAAAGACAGTTTGTTACGGGTGAAAAAAAGACAGCCACCATTACTAGTAGCTAATCTTTCACCCGTATTCGAAATGAAGTTAGCAAACAAATTCCTAGCGTCAATCAAATTAAAATACAGATCAATATTTGGTTTGTTTTTTTTTATACTTGAAGATCTGACCAGTTGTAGGTCATGTCCCGATGTCCTACGACCCTATGCCGTCAGACATTTGATTGACTAATAAGCATTGATGTTACTAGTGGATTACCCACAGTTCAATGCAAAACATGCCTAAAGCTCACCGTAACAGACTGTGTCATTGGCTAATATCTCACATCATTCAGAACAGTGTAGTGAAGATAAGTAAAACAAAATTTTGAACTATAAAAACGAAACGAAATAGTTTTTTTTTAGGACTTTGAATTCTGTCTAATGGTTTGGATTGTTCGTACTTGGTTTTATTTTATTTTAATCAAATAGCCTCCCATGTTGCATTTTTGAGATACATTACCATGAACATTCATATTAACGTGCAAGAAAAAGATCCCTTGGCAGTTGGAATTTGATAAAAGAGTTCCCCCATAGCACACCGTATGGCATATGCCAGTCTTCATTAGCCCAGTCAGAGCAGAACGGTGGGATGTTAAACCTCATTTCATTTATTTCTGCAGCGGTCTAGCGTATATCCACGTATTACTCGACACAAACTAGATCATTGTGGGACTAACACATTGTTCAATTTTATTTCAATAAATCGCTTTCATGTAGGAGCAGGACCGTATCTAGCGGGGGTGCAGGGGGTACAGTGCAGCCCCAGAAAAATAAAGCGCCCCAAAAAATGCCCCCCCCCCCAATAAAATAAACCCAATCCTTCAATTATAAAATAATCCACTCAATTATAATCATACAGTGATGCTCTTAAAGCATTGATCAGTCGGCTGGTTTAAAGGGCGCCCACACGCCAATGGGTTCGATTGCCCTGATGTAAACTTAACTTTCTTATATCACTTACTTGGAGGCTATGGCGCCCTACTAACCTGCTGCACCCCCACTTTTAAAATCCTACATACGGCCCTGTGTAGGGGTCTTTAGCATTGGGAGGACCTGGAGAAAGCCCACGAGGTTTGACAGGAGACCCTACTGATCCTTATAGCATACATTCAGGGAATCGGAACTATGACGGACCTTATGATAAAATGTTCACACGCTCACCATGCAGCCATCCACCCCCTAAAACAAAGATAGGTTGCCAGGCAACGAAACATACGCCCACAGCAGCTAAATCCTCCGGGCAGTCAACAAGGGTTGTCGCATATTTTAACTTTTTTCAGTAATGAAACATTTGTAACACACTCATTATGTAATTATCAGAAAATCATTAGAATTTGTTTGCTTTTTATAAAGTTTAGCCCTACGCTAAAAATTAGTATACGAAACATTTAATATCATATTTAGCTGTTCAGTTATCAAAATGCATTAAAAATGAAAATACTTGTTCGCTTCAACACTTTAAACTCTGTGTATCAATCTGAAGTCAATTGGATGATAAGTTTGGCCTCCATAGAGTCACAGGATTTTTTGAAGTGATCAAGGGCCATAACTCTGTTAATGATTATCGGAAATCGCTGAAAAACAATAGGCTTCTTCGTCTCATGCCCTTAAACACTGTGTATAAATTTATAGTCAATCGGATATTAACTTCAGCCTCTAGAGCATCCACAAGCAATTGTGGACGCCAGATCGACGGACGGACCGACAGACGGATGGACGGGGGCGACGACAACAATATACGACCACATTTCAATGTGGTCGTATAAAAAGGAGTGCCTGTAGAAAGGTAATGAGTTTGGATAGGCAATTATCTACTTCATACTTTCAGAATACATCTCTGTCCTAAATGGCAGCCATTTCCCAAAATTGCAATACTGTAGCCAGGGTTCCCGCGGTCCTTGAAAATCCTTGAATATCCTTAAATTTAAAACTTCATTTTCAAGGTCTTGAATATCCTTGAATTTCGCGGAAATAGGAAAATATCCTTGAATTTCAGTTGAGATCCTTAATTTTGTTGGTAATACTAGAAATAACTCTGTTTTAAAAATGGCGGGAGTCTTCCCCGGTGTGTCGTAAGTCGATCTGTAATAATAAAAAACAGTTTATGTCTTCAATTCCTTTTAAATATGAGATTATAACGATAGTTGGTAATGTTTTGGTTGTTTTTAAGATGGAAAATTGTAACTTTAGGCTAAAAATGTCCTTGAAAATCCTGGAATTTGACGTATATTTATCCTTGAATATCCTTGAAAAAATGTTTGACGAAGCCGCGGGAACCCTGTGTAGCCTTGATTATCATTGTTGCCTTTGTTATGATAATTAACAAGTCTCAATTATCCATTTTTACGATTTATTAACAGTGGATCAGATTCAAATCTAATGAAGATCAGACCTATCAGATGGCATCCCGAGTTGATTATGGTCTGGACAGGTTAATGAATGTCCAATTAATAATTTATATAACATTTCAGGCCTAAAGAGAGACCTGATAGGTAGATTTAGTCTCGGTCACCCAGAACCCCCCTAGTCTTCAACGCACGGAGGGTCTGGGTCGGTTCTCAATTATTGACGAAAATTACTGGATAATCTACCACATAAAAAAACAAACTCCCGGTTACGCATGGGCAATGGAACCTTTTAGCTAAAGTCTCGGTAAGTGATAGATATTATGAAGCCGGGTCGATTTTGATAGATTCTATAAAGCGAGGATAAAATATATCCCACAATTCACTTGGCATATCTATTATTAGAAACAAAATAGAGACGATACAACAGCATGCATCGTGATTAAGGAGATTGTGAGAAGCCATACGTTTGATTCCTGACGAGAGAAAATTACCATTTCAATTAAAACTTTTAAAACAAAATTTTAGAGAATGCCATTGTTGACAAGCGAGATGTTTTGATAGATTCAGTACGTGGTAACTTGAAAGACTGGATAATCCAGACAATGACCGGCTTTCCGTTAAATTTTGAGGACCCATCCAGACTAATATTCGTAGAATATTTGTTTGGATGATAAGAGACTAAGGTAGATTTACCTCTTGCATAATATTTGTTCAGTAGAATGTTAAACCTCATTTCATAATTCTGTATGTTTAATGGCTCATAAAATTTCAATTCCATATGTTTTTAATAAATAATGAAGGGAATTGATGTGAACATTTATTGGACTGATCTATTCCAAATAGAGATCCACCTTTTACTATATTGTAGTAAGCAAGGCATCACACACGGGGGTGGGGAGGGTCTGTAGCTAGGGATTCCTATATCACTCAACCCCCATTCAGCGAAGAAGAAAAAAACCAACATTAATTTTAACAAAATCTGTCTTTATGTGTGTTACAATAATTGACGAGAAATATTTTTGTTACTGTCCTGCATATGAGTTTTCAAATGTCTCTTCATAGCGTCTCGTCGTGCAAATGCTTTATCACAAACATCACATTTAAAAGGTTTTTCTCCGCTATGTAACACCATGTGATTGGCCAATTTATTATTCGAACTAAATGAATTGCTACATAAACTACACTTAAATGTTTTTTTTGCAGTATGAATTTTCTCGTGTCTTGTTAGACCATCGATTCTTGTAAATGATTTACCACAATCTCTGCATTTAAATGGCCGTTCTCCCGTATGTATGCGCATGTGATTGGCTAGCTTATTTGCAGACGTGAACGCCAAGTCACAGTCACCACATATATAAGGTCTCTTCACAAAATGACATTTTTTATGCTGTTGTAAAGTATTTGGATGGAAAAATTCTTTGTTGCAGACATCGCACGTAAAATTCTTTAATCCTGTATGAACGGAGATATGTTCACCGAGAGAACGAATAGAATTAAACGACTGATCACAAACATTACATTTAAACAGTTCCTCGTCGCTGTGTATTTTCATATGCTCCTGAAGGACATTCAAACGACTAAATAGTTTCCCGCAAACATCACATTTATTTGGTTTATAATCAGAATGGCTTCTTGTGTGCTGCAGCTGAGCATCGCTACGACTAAATGATTTTTCACACAAATCGCATTTGTAAGGTTTCTCTCCAGTATGGATTCTCCTGTGCTGTACGCATCGTGCACGGTGCCGGAATGATTTATCACAAATATCACATTCGTAAGGTTTTTCTCCCGTATGAATTCTCATGTGAACTTGTAAATGACGTTTAATTCGAAATGATTTTTCACAAATTCCACAAATAAATGGTTTCTCTCCCGAATGAGTTTTCAAATGCTCCGTTAAATTGCCTTTGTGATTAAATGCCTTTTTACAAACAGTGCATTTATACGGTTTGATTCGGAACAACGACAATTTAGAAATATTGTCCTTAAACGATGTCTGAATGCCATCGATTTCTACGTCTTTTATGTCGGTTTTGTAGGCATTATGCAAATCAACATCACAAGATACATTGTTTTCATCCAGGTCACTCTCCTCACCCATTTTGTCCTGCATTTTGATTTTATTGGTCACATTATCAACCTTCTCTTCTTTAACATGTATTTTATTGTGGATTTCTAGATCTCTGTACTGTTGAAAAATATCATCACAAAAAATACACTGATGTAAAGTTTTATCATCGTTAGTTTCCTGGAATATTTAAGTTTTAATATCATTTAGTATCCTGGAATATTTAAGTTTCAAGATCATTTAGTATTCTGGAATATTTAAGTTTCAATATCATTTTGTATCCTGGAATATTTGAGTTTTAATATCATTTAGTTTCCTGGAATATTTAAGTTTTAATACCATTTAGTATCTTGTGATTGAAAACTGGTTAATATCCGATTGGAAAATGTAGTATTATGGGAGAGAGAGGGAAATAGGGTTTCAATTATTTCAATAATTCCCTTGTGAGTAAGGGTCTATAGCAATGGGGTAGAAACTGCGAGAAAACCCTTGTAGGAATAGAAACCACGCCAACTGACTCAATGACAGACTCTATAACTTAAAGAGTATAACGCGGCCACCCAACCACCTAGGTGGAAGCGGATGTTAAACAACTGACAAGAAGATTAGTTCTTCTATGTATGAGTGGTTTGTTAAAATTATGTTGAATTTCAGTGTTTTAGTGGCAACTATATCTTTGTGGCACTGCTGTTTTTACCATCCTAATTCCTAACCCTGAGTTGATAGTTTTTTTTAATCTTACATACCTGACTCTTACTCATTCTACCCTAACCCCTACCCACGAACCAGCAGTAAAAGTGGTGGAATGTAAAAGGAAGTCGGATCAAACATGATTGCCAGAGGGGGAGGGATGGCCTAGTGGTTTAGAGTGCAGCACTTCGACACTGGTGTGAGCATATGTGGCACGGAGATAGGGGTGCCTTCTCAACCTTGTGGGTTTCCTCCGAGCACTCCGGTTTCCTCTCACTGCAAAGACTCCTGCGCGTGTGCTAAGATAATGAAAATGAAAAATAAGACTTGTCTGCGATATCACCTTCGGTGGAAGTGGACGTTAAACGCTAAGAACAACAACAACACACGATTGCCAATAACAACAACCAGTACACTGTAGAGAATAGCTGTAAATATAGGCCTACCATTTCACATTTGTTGAGAGGGATAAAAATCATAAAATTGATGTGTTGTAATTGCAATTACACTTTTGACACAATGACAATGGACAATGACACTGCTGAACCCTAGTCTCTGAGTGACTGACAGACGTGGGCCACCAAAAGATTTCCAAATCATATTTTAAAACAGGAGCAAGGTTTTACATCTCCCAGTTCTTGTCTGGTTATGCTGACGTTAAAATACCAGATTCTTCTACATGGCAGAGGTCAAAGCTCCATAACTTTCACATGTCAAACATTTGATCGTCGCATTCGATTACTCTGGGCAGCCATCTTCCATCCATGTATCTCTTGGTGTATTATATACTTTGGACTTGCATCCTACCAACCCTAGTAACTCACAATATGTTTAGTAGTTTACTTTAATTTATGACTTTGTTGGAATTTGCTGATTTAATAAGCTATGGAAGATCCAAGGTAAACAGAGACAGGAAAGGCTAATTATGGTCAAACATTTTTAATTCTGAAAATTCAATGTTGTATGATGCCTCATTTTATATACCCATTTACCCTAAATAAAACATTTTTATTTAGCTATACTTCAAACTCTTTTATTTATTTTTCTAATGTGGGCATATAAAAATAAGATTTATTAGTTTTATTTATTTTTCTAATGTGGGCATATAAAAAAAAGATTTATTAGTTGTTATTTATTGCAAAGTCTGGACATAAAAAAAAATGATAACAAAGTAAAAATATTTAAATATAAAAATGTTCCAATACCTTTGGAACCATGCAGATTTGAAATCTAATCCTCCATAAAATCCAATCTGATAAAATCACAGATCCTATTTCGTTTTGTATTCGTAGTTCAAAATTTAGTTTTACTTGTCTTTACTACATTAGGATCTGGAAGAGTTGTTATCAATGCATTATTTGATTAATAAATGCCTGACATCATACGGTCAAAAGCCACTCATTTGACCACTTATGTGAACTCCCACTATAACTTGTTGGATCTTAATGCAATGTCGACAAACAAAATATAAATCTGTACTTTGATCCGATTGTATGAATGCATGAGTACTACATTTGACAAGGGGTGACTTATTTTGTACTTCAAAATGCCTGTTTGAAGATAGTGCCAACTGCCACTCCAATGTTTCCCCATTAGACCATTTTCACAAATAAAGAAAACATTATCAAAATTCAGAAGACGTAAATAAAAAACTGTGTACAGACTGTGAATCTAATGCAGGAGAATCAGAAGAACATCTATGTGTTCTCCAATCCAAGTTCAAATGAAATAAAAGATAGTTTAAAAAAATGTTTTAAAAATGGATTCAGTTAAATGAAATAAAAGAAAGTTTAAAAAATGTTATAAAAATGGAATCAGTTAAATGCAATTTTAGCTTACATCACAGTGATAGATAGATATATGGGGAATCACCTGCATTAGTTTTTATACGTTCTATAATAAGAAACATCTAAACAAGAAACACTATCACATATTCACAAATAGAATCGTTTTAATGAAATTATAATTCACATCACAGTAATAAATGACTTAACAAGAAACACTATCACATTAAAAACATTTTCTGGGTTTCTCAGAGTGTCTGGTATGCTTAAAGCCCCAGTAACACTCTTGTTGTAACTGAATAATATGTCCAAATCTTCATTCTGGTCAACAAATCGTATTATTTTAGAATATTCCAATTCAATGATGATATAAATTTCATCTTAACACACCTATTTTAAAAAACTGGAAAAATTCAACCAATTGATTTGAAAAGTCTAACGTAAACCTTTTCAAATGTGACTTGGATTTTAAAATATTTTCGAACCCTCTAGACAAGTAAAATAGGTTGTAATGGATAATTTACACAACAGGTAGGACACTTAAACATCTAGTACTTAGAATAAGGGTATTATTTATTTTCTGGAGCTACCAAGCCAGCAAGAATGTTATTGTCCCTTTAAGCGTAAGTGTACAAATTATTGCAAACATCACAATTATATGTTTATTCACCAACTGGTTTGACTTGTGATGATTGAATTAACTCACTCGTTGGAGAAAATTACATAAAACAAACATTACATTAAAAAGTTTTGAAAATGAAATGAAATGGGGTTTAACGTCCTACTGTTCTGCTGCGTCTGGGCTAATGGAATGGGCATACACCATACAATGAACTATGGAGGATAATTTGGCCCATGCAATGGCACCATGACCTAATCTTTGATAATGCAAAGGGACCTTTTACATACACACCAATGTGTACACAGGTCCTCGGTTTTTCGTCCCATTCTAATGACTAGACAGCTGAGAGCTGACCTTGTAAGGCCCTCCTTCCTGCACCACTGACAAGGGGAAAACCACATCACAACGTCCCGATGAACTTTCTCAGCCAATGCAGGGAACGAACATGCAACTTCTAGGCTAGCGAGCCAGTTTCTTACTCCCTTAGCCACCGTGGCTCCTAAAGATTTGTCTAAACGTTTTATCTTTCTTTCAGTTTTGGAATATCACCCTTTTTTTCACATTTAATTCATTCTCGACTTCTTCTATATCATTGATCTTCACAGGAGAGTCACGGTGGCCAAGTTGGTAAGGGACTAGCTCGCTGGCATGGAGTGTCTGGTGTTCGACCACCTGCCTTGGCTGAAAAAGTTCATCCAGATTTTCTGGCTTGGTTGTCTCCTTGTTAGTGATTCAGGACGGAGGGCCTGACATTGTGTAGACATTGGCGTGCACGTTAACGTTAAAGATCCCTTCACAGTTTGAATTCAATATAAGACTAAGAGTATGCCGTAGTGTCGCTGTCTGGCCTAATTTCCCTCTGAGCACACTACTGTATATGGCGTATGCCCCACTTCTTTAACCAAGTTCTGAGCAGAAGAATAGGACGTCAAAACTCCATTTCATTTCATTTCATACTCTTGACAATATGCATCACAAACAACACATCGATGGAAAGTATTAACATTGTTCTTTTCCTATAACCAAGCCTGGAAATAACTTAATAAGGCACCTGTCACTGACAACGTAAGGCACAGTTCAGATTTTGTCTGGCACTGATCTAAGTTGAAAATGTCAGGTACTATTTCATTAGTGCCTGACATTATGTCAGTTACATCTAAAACCTTTATTTTCAGGCCTGCCTATCAAACAAAAACTCAATATTACTCATACATGTACCCAATGGAAGACCAAACTCTGTCTGTACACTGATATCCATGAGTTTTACAATGTTCTTCTAGCTCTGAATATTGCTTAAAACAAATTTGACAAACAGTACAATGATACAAAGTACTGGAGATAGATTCACTCTTTTTAACATTTTGTCCTATATCAGGGGAATCCTCCTCTTCCATATGTATTTTACAATGTTCTTCCAAGTCAGTATATAAATCATATTTTCTATCACACAAGTTACACTGAAAAAAATTCAAGCTATCAATTTTCTCTTCTTTAACATATTGTGTTTTGTCGAGTTTTTCCACATCAGTTTTCTCTTCTTTAGCAAATACCTTGTCGAGTTCTTCGATAACTTGTATCTTGTTTAGGTTTTGCATATCAATTCTTTCTTCCTTAATATGTATCTTGGTGAGTTCTTCCATATCAATTTTCTCTTCATTGAGTTTTACAGCATTAACAATATCCTTCTTTTTAACAAGTCTTTTGTGAGGTTTTACAGAATTAACAATTTCTTTATTTCTAACAAATCTTTTGCGACGTTTTACAGCATTATCAATTTCCTTGTTCTTAACATGTCTTTTGTGGAGTTTTACACTACGGTCATAAGTTTTTTTCATGTTCACATGCAGCTGATAGTGAAGGTCTAAATCACTATACTGTTGAAAAATCTCATCACAAAAAACACACTGATGTAAGATTTTAACATCATTAATGTCCTGAAATATAGAAGTTATAACATCATTACATGTAGTTTACTGTAATACATAACAGCTATATTATTACTATCCTTACATTGGCTCACAATTCCAGCTCGCATGAACTTTAAGGTTGAGTGCCTCCCATACCAGTGCCTACAAAATCTGTTTGTTCAACCTTGTGGGCCTCTTCCTCATTTCCCCCTACTGCTAAAAACCCTTCCCACAAATGAAGCTTTTGCTTGCTTGCCTGCCTGCCTGCCTGCTTGCTTGCCTGCCTGCCTGCCTGCCTGCCTACTTGCTCGCTCGCTCGCTCTGTCCTTCATTCAGTCAAGCAGGGAGGTTTTGAATTCTCGCTTGTATGTGACAAGATTAGACTTTAAAATGGGGTTTAACATATTATTGTTCTGCTTTGACAGGGCTAATGAACACGGCCATCAGCGATAAAATCTTCAAAACAGGCATGATTGTCTAAACGAAATACTAATAAAATAAAATGGCTTCCTGTTCTACTTCGCCTGGC